>JAVJIX010000001.1:5887500-6487500 GCA_036785185.1 Paratrypauchen microcephalus
TATTTATTTATTTATTTGGAGCAGTGGGCAGCACACTTCTGCGCCCGGGGACCATCTCCATGATCTTCTTGCTTCGGTTTGGTCAGGACCTAAGCTGGAGGTACCTATGGTGCATGTTTTGCACAATACAGGTAGGTAAAATCCTCCAGTTAAAGATCCCATGACATGGTACTTCTTGATGCTTTTATATGGCTCCTTAATGGTTCCCTAATATTGTAAATGAATCCTTCTTCAAAATCAACACTCAGTGCATGAGAAAGAGAGATAAGATGAGAAAGAGTCATAAATGTCACTCTGGAACACACCATTATGGGAGGACAGAGATGGCCTATAGTAGGGGGTGGGGGCGTGGCCATGCTCTCCGCTCCGCTCTGTGACCCACTTCCATGTTTTTGCACGGGGGGAGAGATGAGAAGCCTTCCATTGAAAAATAAACACATTTCCACAGAAAATAAAATTAAACCACTGCTGTTACAGATATCCACAGGCTCAGATAAAGGACTTCCGAGCCTAGAAACACTCGCAAGTTCCTCCAGGCAAATAAAAAAACGTATTTCGCATTGCGTAGCTCCTCCGCAGTCCAAACTCTCTGGGCGTGATTTACAGAGACGCTGAGTACAGACAGACGGGGGTGAAACTGCATTTGCATTTCTTTTTTCGATCTGACGTCAATAAGGTGCCTTGTTCAAAATCACCCGTTTGAGCTCTGATTTTTTCTAACGCAGAAAAGGATCGCAAATGCTCAGTTTAGACATTTCGCAACTTTTAACCATGGGTGGGGGGCCCTAAACAGGGTAGGGGAGCTCACATTAACGCTAAAAAACCTCAGAAAGTGAAAATTTCATGCCATGGGACATTTAAGGTAATCCCGAGCAAGCCTAGCTCAAGATCAAGAGATGGGTCTCCCTTTCACTGCTCCTCCCGTTAGCGGCATTGAAGGATAGGTCAAATGCAAGGGACAAAGTTCCCTACGGGCACAATAAAGTGTACTTAATGGCAGGAATTCCACTAAAACTTAGCATTTTGTACAGTATTGGTTGTCTCAAGTAACATGAAAACATTTGTGGTCCTATTCTGTACTAGGTATATAAATTCAAGTTTCATTTTTTTAAATTCATCATCATTAAAAAAAAAATCTTAATTTAATGAAACAATGCACATTTTCCCTAAGAAAAACTGCTTTTTTCTCCAATTACTTTCTGTGTTATTTTGCTAACCAACCAAATGACCAAAATCTGACCTCCTCGACAAATACAGAATACCTGGGACTACAGTCAGCTCATCTGTCAATACCATTTTGGAAAATATTCTGCTTGCTTTTACATATAGCCTTTCAAATTAACTTAAAAACTCTGAAAAAATGCCTTTAAAATCAGGACTATAGAACTCCTTCCATGCATGATGGGATACTGGCCGCACAAATCGTCGGAAGGGAAGAGGACATCCGTGGAGACGCTCAGGATAGTGACATGTCCTGAGTGCTGCTGCTAACAGATATGAGAGGCAGGAATGTTGCGCATGTGTCTGGGAGCACATGCATCCAGAGAAGGGACGTGCAGCCAAACCTGTGCTCCCTCCGACTGTCAGCGCATTAGGGTTCACACTCTCACACTCTGCCTCACCTGTATGGGCTCCTTCAACACTGCAGCAGACTTGAGCTCTATGTATATGCAGCACACACCTGTTCAAAAGGTAAACTAAAGGGGAAACTGTGGACTTTTGAGACGGCTTACTGGCAATGCACCTCCTATTATTGTGGAGGAGGGGTGCACGAATGGGTCAGGTTGCAATAAGAGCCTTGATGGATGGACTGAAAGATGTACTCAGCAAAACGTGTAAATGTTTCCTTGCAATGCTTTTGTTTGCTGGTTGGTTTGTAGTTTCTTGTCTTATCTATACATTTTGAGAATTGAACATAAGCATTGTCAGTTTCAGTGTTATTTTTCTCTTATTATTGATAATTTGGAGCTGACGTCATCAACATTACTTGGGGGTGTGATGCTAACTGAAAGGTTAGAAGCTTTTACACAAATTAGACTTTAATCTGACCTTTTCTGAATCTTTTAACATAATCTGACCATACAGAACTGGTGACCTGATTTGTACTGTTAAACAAGTCCCTCTCAATACCATTACAGACACAAGCTAGTTAACCAGCAGTTTTTCAGTAACTCTCATCTTTTTGTTAAAAATCAAACACCTAAACAGGATCATGAATGCTCGTATTGATCACAGGTTCCTGAAAATGGGTTGTTTATGTCCATTTTGTGATTTCTTAAGAACTTTTTATCTGTGTTTGCGAATGTGTGCATTGTGTCTCCATGGTAACTGTTGAACATTCTGCCAATAGATAAATGTAGAACACTCCCAGCGTGATCGCAAAGTATGAATTAAGTTTGGTGAAATACAAAAATGTTCAGTCACACAAGTTTTACTATACAGGATCTACTCAAAACTATTCACATGTATTTTGGGAGTGTCTTAATTTGACAAATTACAGTCTGCATTAAGGCTGTGCAACTGAATTGTATACTTGGCATTCCGTCATTTGTAACTGTCAGTTGGGTCAAGGCCTGCCATCATAGTAGTGTTTTAAGTATGTTTCAACTAGTGTTTCAACTAGTGTTTCACCTAGTGTTTCACTGTGCTATTTATTCATTACAGTTTGTGTTTATCAACCATATTAAACATTTGGAATAGTTTTTGGGGATAATCGTGGTTTAATATGATCATGTCCATATCATAAATTAGTTTCCATATTATTGCCATTTATTGCTTATATTTTCTTCAGCTGTATATCATACTTCAAAATGTATTAGTTATCATGACAGATCTAATCGGGTCATTTGAAACAAGAGGTCTACATCTAATTCTCAGTAAGTAAATCATGTTCAGGAAATGGTTACTGATTTTATTTTTAAATAAGAAAAAATAATACTGAATCCAAAATTGTAATTGACCAAGAGCATTTTTTTGTCAAATCACCCAGTCCTAGTTTTACAGTTTCATCTTCTGCCAGACTGCTACGCCTGATATGTAGGCCAGTAGCGTTTCTAGAGAAGCCAGAAAATGACATGTTTTGGCCTTCGGTGCGGATTCCTTATTTTGCATCTGAAATCCACAATGACACATCCAGGCTTTGAATGTGGAGGTTTAAATACAAACTTAAGCCCATGGCACATTTCCTCAACCCTCAGCCTGAAGAGAATAAAATGCGCCTGAGAAAAGTGAAGATTACAAAGGTAGGTAGTTGTTAGCGGTATGGGGTCTGGACAGAGAAGACGGAGGAGACAAAGGATACACGCTGTCGTGAAAATGAGAATGAAGCGTCCCACTGTCTGTTGACTCCTAGACTGTACTTTATCCTCTCCAGGTTGACTTCAATTCACTGAACCTTCTCTATTTGTATGTGCACTTCTTGTGTTTCGTGGGTTCCTGCCTTAGCTGCTACTGCGCCTTTATCTTGAAAAGTCTGTCAATGAAATGTTTGAATCAGCAGCAATGAACGAGAGCCATATTTCAAACTGCACACTTGCATTTAAGCGAAAAAAACAGATACAAAAACAGGGACAAAATAAGAGCATACAGTGATGTATGGTGTATGCATTTCTTGTCCAGTATAATGGGTTCAAACACATAATCTGCAGATTATATGTTGTGGGTTTACAGTACATTAAAAGGTTCTACATTACGCAAAATTGACTCTTGTGAGCTTTAAACATGTTGTTACCTCATCAAAAACATATCTGGCTTTTCCACACATATTTGACTAACCCTTTATTATTCGTCTGTCCACATCTCCAAGACTTAAAATGCTCTGAAGCAGAAGTTTAAGTTAACAGCTACCTTTTACCTTTTGTTCAGTAGAGATTGGCAATTCCAGGGTTAAAATTATGAAATATTTCTTGTGAAGGTGTATGATCTTGGAGCACTTTCTGTATTACCACATTACATCATAACATCTCTCAAACTCGGTGTAAATATGAAGGTCTTGTGTGTTAAATATGCGTGCATAAAAGAAAACACAACTTCAGGTATCACATCATAACATTTTAGAATCCAAAATAAATTGCAAATTGAATTGTATGTGCATAAGTTAAAAGTCATTTCAACATAAAAAGAGACAATACTGTAAGAAGACCCCAAAAATGTCAACACCATTTATCCAATCTTCCAAACAGACAGCTCCTCTCATCTCCATCAGCTTCCGTAGGCCCACCTCAGTGTTAAATACAGTTCTGCTACTCATCTGCACCTCATTTTGTGCAACCATCCCTTTTTCTCTCTCCCTCTCTCCCACTCTGTCAGTCATCAGCAGCATGTCCATATCGTCCTGGGCAGCAGAAGTAAAAGAGACAGGGAATGTGTCGGATGGTTGTGTGTGGGAGACTTTGAACAAGAGGAAACAGAGAATAGTCACTAAAAAGACAGGGGATTAATTTAAGAAGGGCTTTGGAAAGTGTGCTCTTATTTGCTGGGCTGTTCACTCAATAAACATATTTTTTATTTAAATGCTCTGTGGTTATATAGAAGTAGAAGCATAATATTTATTGGCTTTCACTTGCTGTAGAGTTTAAGGTGCCAAAAAAAAACAAACCCATTACATTCATCTTCTGTTCATTGTACTTGGGTAAGTGGTAGGGGTGTGAATCTTTCACTCACAAAACGGTTCGATTCGAATCTCGATTCACAAGCTACGATTCGATTCAGGGACGATTCATAAAATTAGTAAACGATGCGGTACGATTCGATTCGATACGATTTGATCCGATCCAGTTCGGTTAATTTCGATTCAGTACAAAGGTAGATAAGGTAGATATCAAAAATAAAAAAAGTAGTTATAAAACAAGCAAGCTGCCTATTAAAGGCAAAAATCTGAATGAATCAGAATTAGTGCTTCAGTCACAGTTTCAGTAACTGTATAAAAGTGCAACATATCACTGACAAGAAGATAGATATTACTAGGCAGTTATAGAAAACACTAGCATGTTAAATCCAACATGTCTTTTTATGCCTGTAATTAACTTTTCTTCAGAGAGAGCTCTTAACACTGAATAATACTTTCTCTCCATCTCATAACATTACCTCAGTCTCCTTTGAGACAAAAATCATCTGTGTGTGTGTGAAGTATGTTTCTATACACACAAATCATAAGTATTTAATACAGAAATGCACCAATTCTGATTATACATTGTATTTTCCACACAAAAGTAAATTAGCCAAGTCAATTTTAGCCCAAATCAAATATACATTGCCAATACATGAATGTTGTCTAAATAAATCACCCAATCCACTAACCGTGACAATAAAAACGCTAGTATCATACAATTGTTATGGTCTATAGCTGCTATGCAGACTACTGAGCCGATAGTGAAACATCAGACCGCCAGTGAAAGTTTTATCAACGCGACACAACACTGGCACAAAAGTTAACCACGTATAGGAACCATGTCCATACATAGCGGTAGCACACCAAATTAATTTAACCACAGCTCAATAAAAGGAAACTTAGCTTAGCTTACCGATAGAGTAGATCTCCTGACGAGACGAGGCGGCGGGAAACCCGCCCTCCGCACAATGCGAATTGGGACACGGCTATACAGTGCAAACATTTTGTGCTCGCTTCCGCATACAGCCCGCGCCGCTCGCATCATTGGCAGTTAACCGGCCAATAAGCTTCAACCCCAGGTAAGTGAACCACCGACCGTTCGCGAAAGAACGCAGACACACACAGCGCGGCTTCTGCGCCATGAGAGAGACCGCTCAGGAGCCGAGAACCGATTCTTGGCCGTAAATCCGGTGCATCAGACCTTTCGTAGTGAATTTGGACCGATCCGGGCTCCGCTGATCGGTACACTCAGATCGCAGAGGTCACAGACCGATAACCGATCCAAATCGGTTAATCTTTACACCCCTAGTAAGTGGCATCATCAAAGAGGGACAAGATTCATACAGAAATCAGATGGTATTTGTGTGTTTTCATTTAAAAGGTATATAGAAATAGAAGAGCAATAAGGCTACAGTGATGGCCATAATATCATAGTAAAAAGTACAACTATACTATATCTGAAAAAAGTTAATTGGTGAACTTAACATTGATCTTGGCCATAAGACAAATATCAGGTATCGGTATTGGCTAATACGGTATCGGTTGGACCATTCCATGTCTATTAGCATGGTTGCAACCAAACTATATGGGTGACGTCACACTCCCTTAGTCCACTTCTATTATGAAATCTCTGGATATCACTAAACCTTTTTGTTTAACATGAGGCCATCGTGCACCTTGACCATAATTTTACTACTGAAATATAAAGGTTTACAATTTTTTGGGGGACATTTATGTTTTTCTTTCATGCCAACATTAAACCAGTGTTTTACCATAGTAAGGTACAGTGCCCACCTGGACAATTGACTTTCACTGCCCTGATGTGTACAGTGTGAATAGAAAGAGTGGTTATTAATTCAATTGACTAAAGGCTGTAAACAATGACAGCATCTTCATAATGACGCTTAAAGATAAACACGTCTCTGAGTGTTTGACAGGCGCTACGGCCTCTCAGATCTATGAGCCCTGCAGGCCACATGTGTCTGTTCTCAGGCAGCAGATTCACTGCTAACTCTATGTACACTACAAATCACGGTAGTGCAAATGCTCTTAATGTTACTGCTACTACTTACCTACTGTTGTTGCTGTTGTTACTGCTACGGCATACTACAGCTGCTGGTGCTACTACTACTGCTGCTACTGCAATATGGCTATGGGTACTATTTCAAGTACTATCTTCAATACTTTAGTTACTAGGCTAATAGTAACTAAAGGCCTGTCAACTAACTACTAACTACTAGGCCTGTCATGATAATTAATAATCAATTTATCGTTCAATATTTGAAAGCTGGAACATGCCTTTTTATGATAGTGGCTATTTAAGAATGGTTTACTGAGATTATCTTGCATTATTGTTATTGGATAAAGTAGTTTCAATATTATCGTTTATCGCAATATCTCACTGGAGCAATATATCATGCTTCAAAATGTGTAATTGTGACAGGCCTATTTGCTACTACTTTGGTTCTGGAGCTGTAGTCGTAATGTCGACTAATAGGGCTGTGTTGCAAGCACTCAAACTTTAAAAGATTTGACCGTGCATGTGTCTCAAACTGCACTTACAAGAAGTATGGATACAAATAACTACAAGTAAACAAGGTCTTCATACATAAAGTGGATCACTCTAGCTACCTTACTACAAATGTTTTTTGCTGTTTCAATGCAAAATAATAAGTCAATTAATAACAATATTGGTTGACTAAGACACTACTTACCTAACCTAACCTATACTCTATACTATACTAGTATTGAAATCACAAATTGCTACCAGTCATACTACTGCTAGAAACAGTAGTTCTAGTTCCTAGCGCCTAGCTCTAAGTATATGTTTATAATACTACTACTACTATATACTTTATAATACTATATTACTTTGAATATACAACCTAAACAATTATTAATAGAATTGAATCTGTAAATTAAATTGAAATCAAATGAATCTCTGGCTCACCACTACATAAAAACAGCACAAGCACAACAAGGGAATATTTTATTATTTGAAAACCAACTTTGTTAACAGTGGAGCTCTATAGCGCCTCTGAGAGTTCTTAAGTTAAAACAGTGTGTTATATGTGACAGCTCCTCTCTTCTTTGGCCCACACAGAGGTTCAGATACAGAGAGCAGGTGCCCATTTGTCAAACTCTATTGTAAACTCACTGTACACTGCTCATCTCAAACATATAACTGTCACCTTGTTCTTCACTTTCATTATGCTCTGGTCCTCTGCTCCGCTCCTGTTTCTCACACAGATATTACAGACAGGAGCGATGCCCACGGCTCAAACCCGTGATTTATATGAAAAGCAATTAATCATTCACATTAACCCAGCAGCTTAGGAATCCTTGTGAAAATCTACACCTCCACAGCCTCCTGACTCTCTCTCATGGATCAGAAAGTACACACTCAGGTATGTGCTGAGCAAAGATGTAATCAGAGGGAATGGCAATAAAAATAGTCTTGGGTTCACTCAAAAGTTTAATAACATTTGTGAGATTTTAAGGTGCTTTCACGTGTAAATAAACCTACGCTCTTCATGACATCACAAAGTGAAACAGAACATTTTGAGCTTTGGAGATGTAGACAGACTATTAATAAAGCATTCCTCAAACATGTGTGAATAAAACAAAACACAACTCCGGGCATGTTTTTCAAGAGGTGACAACGTTCTAACATGGTTAAAAACTCACAAGAGTCAATTTTGCATCATACAGTACCTTTAACCATGGTTCATCTGGGACATGGCATTTTCTATACAAATGGAACTGATGTAAAGATTTATTTGTTTATATATAGTTTAGTTAATAAATACATGAATTAAAAAATCTTATCAAGTGTAAGTTGATCCCAATTTGAGGAATAAATGACATGGCATAGCATACTGGAAATGTTAGAAAACTTGGAGATTTCAGAGTAGTTTTTCCAAGTACTGCACTAACCCTAGCCTTTATGATTATTTTTAACATGCATTATTGTTGCCATTTGTTACACATGCTTGTACATATATCATATTTTATGCAGTGTTCTACAATACTTGGACATTTTTACAAGTCCATAATTCACTTTTGGCAGAAGATATATTTACCACCTTTCCCCAAGGCACAAAAAGCGACCTACATTATGGTAAACAAAGCCAGCTAAATGTGGGAGGAATGGCTCACAGATTCTATTGTTCACAACACAATCATTCAAAAATGTAAAAGGTACGGTGTTATTTTTATTTCTTATAAATCAAAGATTTTACACATTTTTAAAGGTAGGCAATACATCTAACTGCAACAAACTGAAGATATCTAAATGGGGTAAAAATGATTTTTAAAAAATGAGTAAACTTGTGCGGTAAAAGTAGTATTTTTGCACGTAATCAGAATTAGAATTTCTGTTGGATTGCCAAAAAACATATAATTTAATAAGCATTCTCAGGATACTCTAAAACATCACAACATCTTTGCACTCTCACTGTTTATTAGACTGGCTTAATCCATGGCCTCCATATTTCTGAAAACAGCCCCAAGATTTAATGTTTTTATTATTACTACCACTGCTGTAAAATACCCCTATAGACTCGTATAACTATGTCCAAAATGTCCCACTACATAACATAACTTTTTTCTTTTAACCACAGCCTGCTTTGAGAGGAGGTTTTGGAGCTTAGATCAGATGTTGTTTCAAAACCACATTGTAATGTCATGGTTCAAATGGATCATCTTTCAGACCTGGTACACAAAGGACCAGGATGAGGACTTTTGGGGGGCTGTAGGGTGGGGGTCTGTGTCCAAGGTTTGAGCACGGTTTTACAGGGACATGTGTTCCTGATTTCCTGCCGGTATGTCCCGTTGAGTTTTCATCTGCACTACTGGAGTCTGTGCAGTGTCTGGAGTCAAAAGTAGTCAAAAGTACTACTACTAGTACTATAATTACAACTCCTGCAATAATGCCTCTGTCAAAATACTCCTACAACTACTACTATTAGAAAAACTACTAAAACTCAACAGGTAAAGTGAAAGCACAGCTATAGAACACAGTTTGTTTTTTTTCCACTACTTAAACATGCGCCCTTGCTCTGAGCAAGCTTGCATTTCCACAAACTTGACTATTATTTGGCCTCCTGCTTGTCTCCATGGAAATGCTGTTTCTTAGGCTATAAAGCAGGGGAAGTTTACTAAAAAGTATTACTTGAGTCAAAGTAACTTCCTACTTGTGATTCTCAGGATTCTTTAGTTATGTAGGTTGTGATTCTCAGTAGGTCTTTTGTGTTGACAGTATCAGTACAGCCACATGTAAAGCAGTGTTGTACATGAGTTGTACATTAACATGAGTGGAATGGACACCTCCTTGACTGAGAGACCACTCGGCTCCAACTCTGATGTAAGTGACTGCATGAGCTCACTGCTGTGTGAGACCAGGCTATGTTTGTCTGGGACTAAAGATAAATTATCCAAATATAACTCAAAAACAAAACAAAGAGGTACTGTTGTGAAGAACTCAAACATACTACTGTCCCATTCAAAGCACAGACCCACAGTACTGAAATGAAAAATGTACAAGAAGAAAGCTGCAATTCTGTCTCTTGTTGGCAGTTTCATTTACTTGAGTGAATAACTTTTAAATTAAATTGTACTTGAGTAAAAGTGTTGATTACTCGTCCCCACTGTGAGCATGCACTACAAGTCACAAACATTACTCTTACTTGAGCACAACTGTTGGCTACTCGAACTACTGCCGTCAAATGGCGAAATGAAAATATGTAGATTAATAAAGGGCTACTCAAACATGTGTGAATGAAACAAAACACAATTCTGGGTACGTCTTGAGGGGGTAACAGCATTCTAAGATGGCTTACTCAATTATGTGTAATGCAGGACGTTTAATTGCTATGTCAACAAAACTTATTTTTCATCACACTGAAACCAATTGATAGCTGTTGCTATTCCCACATAAATAAACTACTTCCTAGTCCACACAATACATAAATACTGCATATTCACCATGAAGCACTTTAGACAGAACATATATATTTGACCCAGACACAGATGCAGTTACAATGTCACATTTGTCCCTCTCTGCAGTATATTATTCACTGAGTTTAATCTACGACCATCCCGAACTGAAAGGGTGTACAAAAAGACTTAGTGTGACCCAGACCCAAGTAAACCTAACCCGGCCGACCCAGGCTAGCACCCTGACCCCCCGGGGCAGACCCAGCCAATGGAGGCCAAACACCAATAAACACAAGTCTGATCCCCCATCCGCACCCTGTCCTAACAACCAACCCACAATGCACCACTCCTCCCACCAGCGCTCCCCAGTCTGTTGGAACACTCACACTGCCCAGACGAGAGGGGCGTGAGCGGGGGGCCCGTGGATGCTGAAGGACGGGTGTAAACAGGACACAGGACGGCCCGAACACACATGCGACTGGGCAAATATGGTCAGTGCGAGTGAAAGACAAGTATAAACCACAGGGCATTAAAACAGAGGACTATGGAGCCTATGGTGACAAGAGGAGAGTCTGCCAGCACATTATAAGCAAGAAATATCAAAATAAATACCAGGTTTAGACCACATACTAGGCTTTATATTGTTGTAGCCCAAAAGTGATTCCATTGCCAAAGTTAACTTACTGAAGTAGGACATGAGGCAACTGATGGATAATATTTGAAAATTTATGAGCCCAGTGATAACAGAGGAGTTTCACATGGTCCAATTGCACCATAAATAAATGACAAAACAATATAAATGTTGTCACCCTCTGTTCTATTTATACTGCAGTCCTTTGGTTTAGCTTAGTGTCAGCTCCTTTGGGCCTTAGGCAGTTGAACTGCATACATATTCAGTTGAAAACAGAATATCAGACATACATTCACTTATTGATGTGGGCCAATTTTGTGTCATCCATTTGCCTTAACATTCGCGATCGACGCGAGATAGATCACACTCAAATTGGAAGCACAAATTTGAATAGTCGTAATTATTAAAACAAGCAAGTCCTGCATAATTTCCTATATGCAAACAATTTTAACCTTCAATGTTAACTTTGAACAAAATCCTACAATCAAAACCGGCTCCTACCGCTCCACTCAAACAGTGAGAGATACAGAACTATATTCATACCATACTCCCTACAACTGTACAACAACTCAGCCTTATGTAATGTATAACCCTATGTCTTGTCATCATTATTTCATCTCTGCACTGTTTATCCTTAGAGACTCTTGTGTATAGCTGAGATATATTTGTATAACTATGGTTCTATATTTTATTTTTATTTGTACATATACATTTATATAATTACGCCTCATCTGACACCAGTCTCTTGCCATGTTGCTACTTGAATGTATTATTGCCATTTATATTTATACTCTTTGTTAATATATTTATATATAATATAATTTCCCTTGTGAATTACTAAAGTTTGCCTAAGTTGATGTATAAAGCATCAATTGTGATTTCAATCATAACTGCAATGCTTGTCCGAAAAATCACAATCAGATAGTTTGCCAAATAGTACAGCCCTTTCTGCAGATCTGCTTCGGGTTGTTTACAAAGACTAAAAGGTACACAAAAGTTCCAGGCAACGTTTTGGTATCTACACAGAAACATGTGTGTGTATTTGTAGATACCAGCATGTGGAGATTTACACTGGTATTTAAAGACTCCAGCCTTAGCCTTTCACCCTGCTCTGCACATTACCATGACGTGCTGCAAATAAAGACCACTAACTCTCCCTTTTGGGCCCCAGATGACACCCTCCCTCTTCCTCCTCCCTCCTCCTCCTCTTCTCACTGCGTCACGGCTCCATGGATGACAGGTTAATGAGAAGAAAATATTTTTACAGGATCGCGTTTCGTCGGCGGTCTGAGAGGCAATGGCAGAACTTTTATGGGCATCCACAGAGCGCAGACTGGCCACTTTTATCTCTCTATCTGGGTTTATGGGGCGAGCACCGCTGATACGCCTGTACAATTATACAGACCACAGCCAACCCATTCATATCAGCCAAGTAAGACCCAAATCTGAGGATTTATAATCCCACCTGAACCTTCAAGATCAGAGCTAGAGCTGTGTTTTTATTTAATATAGAATAAATCTTGAGAAAATGTGAGATTGAAGGTTCCGAGAAGTTTTGATAAAAGAAAATAGGGTATACTCAGGTCAGCCAGATGTGATAAAGACCAGTTTTGCTGTTGTGTACTTTTCTGATGGAGGGTCTGCCACCTGCTTGTATCCACTGACATGTTATTGCTTTGCCTGGAATGTTCCACAGTAGCTTTTCTATCTCCATGGAAACAAGCAGGTGACACCACTAGGCAAAGTTAGTGGTGAGATTTGTGGAGGTGACCTTGGTATTTTTGAACAATAAAAACACCTGGAATTGAATAAGTTAATGCCTTATTGTGGAACCCCTGAGACAATTCAACAACAACAAACGGAGGATTTGTCAGCAGAGAAGTTACATAATGCTTAATTTATGCCCATTTCTATATCACTTGCAAACTTGACAAAACTTAAATGTGAAAACTGGTTGGGTTTAATGTTGTCAGGAAGAGCATCTGGCATAACAAGTCAAATCAATTTGCAAAAGACAACATGGTGATAGCTACAAATGATTTGCAATAGCAGAACTGGAAAGTAAAAGCCAAAAAGATTCTTGAGATTTATGCATCACAGAAAATAAATCCAACAGCATTCATCCACAAAGTAAAGGTAAGTGAGCTTTGCCAGTAATAGTTGCATGGATTCTTGTTTTAAAGTGTGATTGCAAGGCCCATTTAAATCTCCCGTGTATCAAGGTGCTTCTAACCTAACAACTTTCACTTTAAATGACCCTTTCAGAGCATGTATGAGGCTGTCTGCTTGCCCGCACTTATATCAACACACTTTTTGCGCCAAAAGGTTGAAGCAGACATTTTGAGACGGTGCTGCACAGCTGGGGCAGGTTTGAAAATAAATAGTGAGAAGGTAATGGCAATGCAAACACCTCACGCTGGCAGCTAGAGGGCTCTGGATCTGCTCAGTCTGACACCCAAATCTAAACGCTCATTTGACCTCTGCGCCCCTCTCACCCGCATACATTTAGACTGGAGTACACAGACTGAATGAAGTGAATCTACTGAATAAACTTCTGTGTACTTGTACTTCAATGGGGTGTTTCATTACAATATACAGTTTACTTTTACATCAATAAAAAGGTATATGGATAGGTTTAAATAAAAATAAACAATATTTGCAGGTTTTTGTGTATTCGTTATCGGCTCTAAATCTCCAGCATACGCCGATTTTTTTCGTTTTGGCCAACTTGCTCCCTAAAGAACAGAAACAGTAGTGGCAGGATGGAAATACAGTATAATGGTAAGTAATAATTCAGATTGAACTGATGGTGATTAGTTTTGTAAACAGGACAAACCTGTATTCTCCTTTTATTTCTTTCATGATAGTATAATCAATTTTCATTCTAACCCAGTATAGTGATTAGGAAACGGTCAGTATTTTCTTGGCGATAATGTAGAAACAGAGGTTCAAATCCATTCATCCATCATTGCTATTATTACAATGCCATTTCCAATCCATTACCATGCTATTGCTGTGTCGTAAAGTAAAGTGAAAATTATTTAGCTAAACATTTTTACTTTTACTTGATTGTGACTAATATTTTGCAGCGCTAATGTTTCCCTTGACAGATTTCTGCTCCATCTTCTCCACCTCTGGCTCTGCTCAGCGTGACACCAAAGTCTAAACTCTCATTTTCAGCCTTTTGACCTTCACGCCCCTCTCGCCAACCTCCTCTCTCTCTCTCACTCTCCTTTCTCTCTCCTTCTCTGTAGCATCGTCCGACCCTTTGAACTCTGGCCCTCCGGTACGCCCATCTTGTCAGCACTCCTCCTAGGGGGTGCCAATCTGTGCTGCAATAAGTGGCAGCCTGTTGATGATTTGTTAGAAACACAAGCCGTTCGGGGCAGGAGGGATGATGTGGCATAAAAAAGGAGAAAAATTATGAAAAACGTTAGACAAATGTTTCTGCTGAGAGGTGCACTGTTGGTGGTCTCACGTCGGGTGAAATCAAACAAGAGCGTTTCTGTCTGAAAGATTTCTATTTAAGAGCGGGGGAGGAGAGAGGAGCTGGGCTAGAGGGAAAGGTATGCTCCAGCTTATAAATTTCACAGAGGGAGTGAAAACGTGCCCAGTTGGGTTTGATCTTATTTGGAAGGGCACTGGCTTTCTAACTTTGAAAGGAGGTTTGGGAAAGAAAGTTAGTTGTTAAATCAAATAACTCTGGCTAAGACTTGGGAAACATCAACAAAAATGAAAAAAATGTAATAAAATTGTCTATAAGTTAGTTAAATTAGTTGTTTTAAAATATTGTTTACATGATACATTATGTACCTTATGTGGTCTTAAAAAGTGAAAAACAGAACTACTATTAAAACAGTTTACATTGGTCCAAAGTTATTCATCACTAGTGCATTCCGAGCATCCTAATTATTCATTGCAATGAGATCAAAAAAATTTGTAATGAGTTTTGTTGTGGTAAAGTTACAGAAACTAGCCCATAAACTTCCACTTCCTGATTAACAGAGAATAAAAACCTTTAAATTTAGATGCAGACAGCAAGCAGTATACTTATTTTGACCTCCAGAGCTGCTTATACAATACAAGATCATTTTGTTCAAATACATGGCAAAAGTCAGTTAATTTTGCTGTTGTGACGAGGTAATAAAGTGGGTTTGATATACTTTGGTGAGATTCAGTTATTAAAGTTGGAAGTAGGCATTTAAATCAATAACTAGTTCTTAGCTCTTACAAATCTTTTGGCACATCGTTAACATTGGGTATTTTTTGGGCATGTGCACAGCTTTAGGAAAGTTTTTCTGATGAGAAGTGAAGCAGGGGTAGACCGCCAATGGACAGCCAAACCATTCACGGACAGCCAAACCATTCACAACATTTACATTTTTGTGATTGATAAAATACACAATAATTAGATGCAGGGGCCTGAATTAGTCAAGTGTAGCTTTTACAATACGGGGGATCCTGCCAGAACAGTATACACCAACGTTCACCTCCTTCCTGTTCCATGTGTATATTCAAGCCATCAACCAGAAGAAGTGTACTTGTTTTTTGACCGCCACTGCTAAAATAGTTGAACAAAATGAAGAGTTTGGCAGAAGGAGTAGGTCTGTAAACACTTGCGTTTAACACGGAAGACTGCAGGGTAACATTAGACTTGCCTATTTAAGCTAAACTGACTTGTGGATCATGGGCAGAAATGTGAGACTGGAACAGCCACTGCACAAATACATATCCACAAATCCTACTGGCTTATACCAACATCCCCCCTCACTGAACAAAATGTCTGACTGTGTTTTACCACTGGATCAAATCAAGCCCAAAGTTTGTGCATTCTTTCCCAATCCATCTTTCATCTGCGCCTGCACGGTGGTGGGGCCATTGCACACGCGGTGAAAGGAGAATGGTAAACAAAAAGCTTATAGAAAAAAAGAGGCAGGGCTAAATGTTGCCTGGACTTGTGCGACTTATGAAGCAAAGCCCACAATTGTTGGGTTTTACTGTTACAATACAACTGGAACAATGAGTCTATAGGTCCAACTGTAACTTCATGCTGTATAATAGGACAAAAGAGGACAATGGCCTATGGGTTAACTGAACAACACGTGAAATGAAAACCAAAAGGTGACTCTAAATAATGGATCTTTGTTATGTCAAAATATAAAATAAATAGAAGTATTAACAGAAAGTAAATGTATGAGTAAACGTAAAAACTGTTGAGTTGTTTATGACATAAGACACAATTACAGATACAATTAAAAGTATTTAGTTAAAAAGTGCAATGTACTTTTGTAACTGGAGGCCAATGCATTGCCTGAAAATGTAAAGAATATGGCGTTAAATATATCCATCCCATAAATCGTGTTACAGGTCCGATCTGTGAAGCAACAGCTCACAGTATTTATGCATGCTTTTCACGGTAGTTGAAGGAACAATACAAACACCAGTAAATGTAAATGCTTCAGAGGAGCTATATAGTGCGCTTAATTACTGGGATTAAAAACAAAAACATTGGTCATATCTGCTAATTCAAATTCAGATAACCTCTTTCTTTGGGCACATAACAATGAACAATGAACATGAAGTAATTAATAGTAAAAGATGAGCATAGAGGTCTGTGGAAAAGAGGGCTGTAGGTGAGGGCTGTAGGTTTTTAGAAAATTAAAATTACAGTCCAGAAATATTGGCAGAGCTTATCAGCCAATAGTTGGTGTCAGTCAATCTCTAACCACCTGTAACCACAAAAAACATTAAGTATAAAATAAAAATGTATCTGATGCTTAACGATTACTTAAATTACTGACTGCTGTTGATGCAACCACTATTTCCTTAAGTTACTTCCTGAAAACCTTGAGTAAACTAAAGAACTCTATTTAGTTTCACCTGTGTCTGTTATGGAGGTTCCTCATGTTTTAGTACAATCTCTGCTGATGACCCACATACACACTTGTAGTAACAGTGATTCTGAGGTAGCACGTACACAAAGCGAGTCGAGTGGAGCCCTGCGTGCCACAACCTGCATCACCAAATCTAAAGATCTATTACTACATGTTTTTGACAAAGCAATGATTCAAAAAGATGAGATGGAAATCAAATGGATGAGTTTGGTTTTCACAAAGGTGCCATTGTGCAGGTGTGCTAAGGCTGGTACACGCCCGAGGTGGTGCTCTGTCACATTTAATTAAAGTCAGAAGCAGAACAGGTGACAGGAGCCTGCGGGACACTGCTAATTAAGTTGTCAAATTTTGAGATTGGGACGGTTTGTTAAGTCGTAAACAATCAAATAATTAAGCAATGTTTACTTCACACATTTAGGTCAATTTGTTTGTATACATTTGACCTGAAATATACCAGTACTACGTATAATCATGCATTTCAAACTTTGTCTAAGTCACTTCAGTCCATCAGTGTATATAGTATAACTTGAAAGCAAATAACAAACTTGTGGGTATTAAGGTAAATTTTAATATTTGAATTATTATAATATAATTAGGTCAGGAAACTTTAGCTAATAGTTATGAAGTGCAGTGTTTAAAATGCAAAATGACCCCGGAAGTATAACTGGAAGATAATAAATGGGATCTAAATAAACAAACAATATCTGATACCATCATGGACACATTACACTCTTATCTTATTGGCTGTGCTCCCATTTTAGAATTTGATGATCATAGTTTCAGATGGAGGCCTAACTCTACAGGAAATTGGCTTCAGTTACATGCACACTCAAAATGTGACTATCAGATCTTCAGATGTATAAGACTATTATAATCAAATATACATCAGCTTTTGTGGTTTGCATGCCAATAAAATACTCTTAAAAGTTTTGAAATCATATAATAATCAGATTTGGTGTGCATGTAATCAAAGGCAGTTTTTTAAAATCCAAAATTATGATTAGATAAGATAAGATAAGATAAGATAAACTTTATTGTCCCCGAGGGGAAATTTGTCTTGGGCTCACTGCCCGCAGCTTAAAAACATAGTTATACACACACATACAGTACAGACAGATAACAGTCAGAACTCATCACAGGATACATGTAAAGTGCCAAAATATTGCACCAGCCCTAGACCACAATGGATAATGCACAAGCCCTATTGCACAGAACAATTATTGCACAATTCCTATTGCACAGGTAATTATTGCACGATCCCTATTGCACAAACAGTTATTGCAACATATAATATAAAGTGACTTAAGTGCGCTTTTGTTGTGCAGATTTGTTCAAGAGTGCAACAGAAGTGGGCACCAATGAAAGTTTATATCTGTTACTCTTAAAGTTATGCGCTCGATAGCGTCTGCCTGATGGAAGCAGTTCGTATTCCCCATGTAACAGGTGAGAAGGGTTCCCCACAATCCTTCTGGCCTGAGCGAGCGCAGAGTCCTGAAAAATGTCCTGCAGAGAAGGGAACTCTCTCCTACCAATCACCTTCATGGCCTTCACATCAACATCAACATCGAGCCTTGAACCAGTCCTGTATGTTCATTTTTACACATAGTAATCTACGTTACGTTTTACAGAGCTGTAAGGTGTTTAAAAGTGTACCCAATTTGCTTTAGGTTTGCATAGCTCCCTTTACTGACACCTGATGGTTTAATCTGATTGAGTAACTCTGCTCATGTGTAAAAAGGCCGGGCACAGGACGGGCCTCTGTGACAGTGTTTGTGGTTTGAAAAGTGGGTGGAGTCGGGATGAAAGCGAGCGGAGGTGCAGCTGCCTCTAAATCGCGCTTTAAAAGTCACTAAAGTACCAAACGAAAAACTGAATAATCCTTTTCATCTTCCCTCTTTTTCTCATTTGGCACACACTTTGTCACTCCCATTTCTTTCCATCTGTCTCTGTATTCTGCTGTTCCTTTGCTCCATTCTGTTGGACATTTTAATGGTTTCCTGCGCTCAGAGTGAGACATTCTTTCACAATAATAACAACAGTAAGGACCACTTCATGTGACCCTCTTATTGCTATGGCCAGACCTGCACCAGGCTGGCCTTGTGTGTCTGTGGGGAACACTTGAAAAGCACTTGATTGGTTAGGGACAGGTCGGTGCAACAGGGACAATTCAACATCAAACAGCACTGCAGACAGAACATGACAGAAATGTACTAAAATATGGCATTAAAGAAATGTTCTTCTTTATTGTTACTATTGACAAAGAGGCTGATTGAATCCACTGCTGCAATGTTAGAATTGGAATTTAAGCTACTTGGATAGGAATACAGGAATGTGATGACATCAGCTGCAAAATAACAATATTATGAATTTGGAAGGGAACTTTATCTGTAGGTTTCAATTTCCTGTTTATAGACATCACTGTAAACACACTGGCCACTCAAAAGACATAACATCTTGTTTTGAATTGTTACTTGTTATGGCAACGATGCTCATTTTTCATCATTCTGAACTTGTTCAGAGTAACTTCGTAACATGTTTGACAGTACTAGTTCATCGAAGATAAAATGGAAAATATTGGATAATACCCTACCCTCTAGGGATACAATATTTAATACTTTGTAAGATATAAAATATACTGTGACGTAACTGACACTGATGCCCATTAATCACTCTAGTTTGATCACATTCATTCCATTTCTTCTGAGTCGAAAGTGTAATTTTAGAAGACATTTTTGCTTGATGAGAGAACTTTGCACCTGCAGTTTCACTTGTAACAACTTGATTTCTTATGGACCATAAAAATATGCATTTGTGACTCTAGGCCTTTTTGACAATTAACATTAAGCACAGAACGACCTGTGAAGTTTCACATGTAGCGACTTGACCGTTTACTCGTATATAGGCCAAAGACTGCACAGTGCATTGGGTTTAACTGCGGGCCAAGTAACAGTTAAGCAACAAAGAGGGACAAAAAAACTACAGTATTATTAAATCAGCAAACATAAATCTGAGCTTCTTTCACGTGGATCAAAAATCAGTGACAGCCAATGAATGTCGCTCAGAAATGATCTGGTATTGATAGCACTGATTAACCATTGACTGACTTAAAGGGACAGTGTGTAGGATTCGTGGCGCATAGGTGGTTACTAGCTATTCCACTTCCTCTTTTGGCTACGGCAGACCTCGAGGGTCACCCGGGCGCGACTTAGCGCCGTCATCTCGCGTGCCCGCGCACGAACCGCGCACCGCTGTATACATAAAACGGTCCCCCGTTCACTTTTTTTTTTTCTTTTCGCATGAAAACACACAATCCCGATCATGATTCATGACAATCTACACATCAAATGAAACCTTACAGTCTCCTCTTTTTGACTATGCAATTCATTTCCCTGCAAAACAATCACTCCCCGAGCACATGGGGCTTTTATACAGAAAAGCACAAAACTTAGCTTACTTAGCTTACCTTTGAAGGCTTTGCACAGGTCAAACTCTGTATTTCATCATAAAGTTGGTCTCAATCTGTCCATAAGGATCCAGCGAATAAAATCCAGTAAAACAATTTAGTCCAAAATACGTGTTATATCCATTACGATGTGTGATCCGGCAGCATGCTCCCCCCTCCCCCCCTCCCCTTCCCCTTCTCTCCTTCGCTCCTGGCTGCATATGTGAGCAGAGGACCGAAGGAGAGAAGGGGAAGGGGAGGGGGGAAGGGGGGGGCCATCTGCAGCGCGGCTAAGCAGCTGTTAGCCGGAGCCGAGGCAAAGGATGAGCCCAAATGTCCTTCTGCGGCTCTCGTATTCAAAATGGCTGCCTCTATATGGGGAAGATCCCCCTTTTATGTGACTATATCTAAGTCCAAAAGAATACTTTGATTTCATGATGGAAGTGAAAAGGCTTGGAAAACAATGTATTTTTGAATGGGTATCTTCAATTTCAGTAATTAACAGGTAAAAATCTTACACACTGTCCCTTTAAAAGCAAGTGGCAGAATAATATTATATGCATGGTTAAAGCAACTTAATGTATGTGTTTGCACCAAAAGGTTGTCATCATTCTAAACTTCCCACAATTTAAAACTAAGCGGGAGGACAGATTATATATTTTGCCTTTTAACTGTCAAAATATGAACGCTTGACGTAATATTGACCCTTTTTTGTTTTTGGCGCTTCTTTGTTTCTGTACAAGATAAAAGCATCTTACTGATCCAGCTCTAATCCACAGATGAGAGCCGCAGACAGGGAGGTGACGGGGTGACAAGGAGGATGATGGGGTGAAAGGGCTGGGGGACAGAGGGCAGAGACCTCTGAGCTCATTTAGCGTCACCTTCTGCTCCTTCTGCAGTTCAGCATTAAACTCAGCCAGATCCACGAGACCCCAGCCAAGACAGGCCGGGGCAGATGAGACCAGAGCCAAGACAGAGGCCGGGGCAGGATGTCACGTCTCGCCCCTTTGCCCCTCTGCCCCTCTGCCCACCATCCCACCAGCCAAACCAGTGCGCCTCTGTGGGACGTCCTGCCTGGAGGACAAAGGACAGGGTCGGACCAGGCCAAAACCCTCTGATCCTGGATGGACTCCAAGTTTTCCGGGGCATTTAAAGACATTCTGCACACTCAACAAGACTGACTGGGCTCTTAATAGTACTTTAAAAGCACTGGCACATGGGGTGAGTAAGTGGTATGTCAGTAAGTATTTGTTTTAGGGTCAAAATTGTGAAATCATAAATTTTGGGCTTATGTTAACATAATATATCATTTTTGTAATGCCTTTTGAGCCAACAAATTATCAGCCTATGCTGGAATAAGTAAAGAGTTGCATATTGCTGATCTTATGCCAGATGCCCTCACTAATAAATAATTTCTAGCGTGAAACTGGCTCGGACAAACTACATAGTACATAAGTTTAAAATACTCCATTCTGTGTGTGCTATAATCTGATTTCTTCTTGATTTGTTTTCCCTTTTACCATTATATTTTCTTTGCATACATGTGCCTGTAGCTTGAAAACATTGCATGACAAAAAGTGCTTTAACAAACACTAGGTGCAAAAGATGAATCTAAACAACCTTTAAGAGGCTAAACAGACAATGGGACGTCTCAGGTGGAGGCTCAAGAAAGTCTTACCTTACAACTTCTTTTAAAAAAAATCCAGTTTGTCCATAAACACTATCCAGTCAGCAGAAAACGCCCCACAATGCACCTGGTGTCTGTTACACAAACAATGCTCTAGTATTGCTCCTCAGGATAAGAGACTACTGTACAGACAATGGGCTGAAATTCCAGAGAGGAAACTCGTCAAAGCAAATTTCATTTTGCTAAACACCAACAATTCCAGGCCCATGCATACAGAAGGCGTGTGTCAAATGGACAACAATAAACAATATATATCTTTCATACCCACTGTCAAATATGTCAAACTTCTTATGAATAATGTGAGAAGACAGGGATAGTCGAAACATGTCAAGAAAGAGGGCAGTGTTCATTTCATAGTAGGGCTGCGCTGTGCAGTTAATCAAAATTTAACCCAATTAACATGAAAATATTTAAAATCGTCAATAAGATTGGGACTTTTAAATTGAGATGTGTACAGCTAATCCTCTGTCAGTGAAAGCGTGTGGTTTGGAGTCGAGTTCAGACATTGGGGAGGAGAAATTAAATTTGTTGTGTAAAATGGCAGAGATTAAAAGTCTGTTTTTTGATGTTCATAAAACTCATAACTAAAGGCCAATGACAATATTCAGGAAACTCTATGTCAATCCTATAGAAATATGTTGAACTTTAAGTATTAGGCAAAAGTGACATGAGATAACATAATTTCTACCCTTATTTGAAAGTTTAAAAATCTTCACTTCACAGTAATATTAATATTTTGAGATTTTTTCCAACTTCAAATTGTGGATACTTTCTTTACCATATCGCCCAGCCCTTCTTCAGTTAGTAACAGTGCGACTGCACATATGTTGTGTCCAGACTCAGGCTTGTGCAGTGGGGTGCTGAGAGGAGTGGTGTCAGAGTGGAGTCCAGTAGAGAGCGTAAAAAGCTGCTGTTTAGATCTGCACAAAAACCCAGCTCAGACCTCAGCTCCAGAAGGTGGTTAGGCCCGCTACAATACAGCCTCATGGAGCGGCTGAGAGGGACGCCACAATAACACAGTACGCCCGCGCATTAATGAACTTCACAACTGAATATGCAAATGTGAGAAGACAGTGAATGCTCTCGGCAGCCTGCAAAAGGTGGGAACCGGGCAACCTCCTCACCCTTGTTCAGAGCTCCTCCACACGTATAAAACTGAAGAGAGGAAAGGAGAAAGGACACATACACGAGGGGTAGAGATATGGAGGTGTAGGGGGGGTACATGCCATCACGCGGGGGGCAGGAGCTGGGGTAACAGAGCTCCTAGACAAACACTGAGATCCAAATTCAAAAACATACAGGCATAAGTAGGCCCATATGCAGAAACTGGGCAGAGGAACAATGCAAAAGCTTCACCAAAACAAGATGTAAAGGGATGAAGAGATGTGGCACGCAGCCATAAGCCCAGACAAGAAGTCCCCACAACTGCAGGCAATGGATGGGAACATTTCATTTAACACAGAGAAAGAGGGATTAATACATGATTAAGAAAAAGATAGAAGATGGGCTAAAACTAATGGGCTTTGACTTTTTTTTTTTTGTTGCAAAACTTCAGGAAAAGGACAGGTGCAAAAGTGTTGGTATGGCTTGAACAATAATCTGATAACAAAAAAATCGAAAAAATGTGTATGTGTATGTTTAGGTTTAGGTTTAAGTACAAAAGTTAAGGTACACTGTGTTGCCCTCTGCGTTTGACCCATCCTTCAGTGCTGCTGTCAGGGACAGTGGGTACAACAGTGCAGTGCCTAGGGACCCATGTCCAGATGTTGAGCTAGACTTGGTCAGGACAATCAGCTGGAGGATTTTACTTACTGTGTATGTTTTGGGTTGAAACCAGGGAAACCCACTTAGACACAGGGATAAACTCCAAACAGAGAGGCTTAGGCAGCCCGGGAGTCAAACCTGGAGCCTTCTTGATGTGAGGAGAGAGTAAAAACCATTCAGCCACCATGCTGGGCTGGTGGTTTGCCTTTATACATCTAACAAAAGGACTGCTGTGAAACCGATCCAAACAATATTTTCACTATGGCACGATCAAACTAATGCCTTGGCAGTCCATACTTTTCAAATGTTTTCATTTTACTTTTCATCCACCTTTAATTCTTCATAATCTTTATTTCCACCTCTATTCCCGACACTTTATCGCAGTGCTGTCCATGTAGCACATTCATGAGTTACAGCGGCTGTCGGTGCACTGACCTCTCTCTCAACCTCTAATGTCTTCTACAGCCTCGTCTCCCGTTTCTCCTCTCACTCTCATTATGTCACAGTCTGGGTTTGGGGCAAAATATAGACTAGAACAATTTTTCTTTTCGGACTTTTAAGACTTAAACTTCAGCACAAGAATTTGCACTATTGCCTTCCAAATATAAAATGTTGTTGGTTTTCACCAAAACTGTAAAGATTTATTGAAATGCATATGTATTTATAAAATATAAATATAAACATATAAATCATGAGCATATGGTGAATAACTTCTTTTTAATAGTTCAGATAGATCTTAATGACTCCGATGGATCTGGGAGTCTCTGAATATGCCAGTGTTAAATATGTAGTGCATACCTTGTAGCGCATCTTGGGGCAGGAGTGGATGTAGAAGCCCAGGTAGTAGTAGCAGAGCTTGGGGGACTGTTTCTGCAGCTGTCTGGTGAAGGCAATCTCCCTGCAGCCAAACACACAAATATATAACACATTTTCAGAGGAGCAGTTTTCAGCTTTCCCCATTTTAGATTTGTTTAAAAAGAGCCCTCCTGAGTCCTGAACTTCCATGGTCCGAGTCGATGGAAGCAGCTCACCGCATTGCAGAGATTTGAGCTACAGTCTGCAGGTCTGTTGAATAGTTTGGTATTGTAGAATTTATACTAATTTCACAACCTTCTCTTTGTATGTTAAATGTATATGCACCTGAAAACTAAATTGATTGGCTTGGTAAAGCTCATAAAGAAATGACTGGCCTAAGAAGATTTGACAGATTCCTTAGAAGATATATAATTTATTTATTTATTAAAAACGTTCAAAGGTCTATCTATGAGAAAAAAGTAGATTTGTTTTCCAATGCTAGTGCACACATAAGAATGAAATAGCTATGTAAATAAGTAGACTAAAATAATATAATATTTGTGTGTGGAATAAGATTTAACTCTGGTCTTTTTTCCGTTTGATTTCATTACACAAAAACAACTGCTTCCCTCCATCCGAACAGAGCAGAAAGAAAGTTGTGAAAGCAGCTCAATCTTTTAAAATAAAGATTTAGAAGGTGGGAGATTTACGCCACTTCTTCAAATACAGTAAATGTCCTGCTTCCAATAGTCTCCCTCTTAATTGCATCCTTTTACTGAAAGCCTCTTTTCCTTCACATTTCCACAATGAAATTCCAGTGGTCTTTCTTTTCCTCTTTTTGTCCCACTTCTCCTTCCAACCCCAAAACCGCTCAATTCCTCTTTTCTTAGCAAACTTAAGAGCTTGGGGGTAGAAAGAGGCCTTAAAATAAAATACTGAAAAATAAGACATGGGACAAAGCTTACTTGGGAGGAGGGGGGAGAGAGGGAGTGGAATATTAAGCAGGGAGAGAAGAGGCAGCTACAGCGAGGTGCTAGAAGGTCACCCGCTTGCTGCCAGGTTCCTGGGTTCCCATCCCGCCACCACAAAGGGGCTTGAATGGACTAGAGGGGGTCCTGGAGAGGAGAGGGGCTCATTCACAAAAAAGACTTCCCCCGCCCTGCCACCCCCACAGCAGCAGCTTGAGTCCACCATTATCCCCTCTTCAGCCATCTGACACTCCAGCACAAGCCAATTATCAAGACTTCTGCTCCGGACAGCTCCCCTCACACCCATACGCACACAAGAGGGCCATGGCAGTCCATACCAGGACCTGATCACTGCATAGGAAATCATTGTAACCACGAATGGAGATGACAAAGTATGATTAAATTGCGAAAATAAGAATTGAGGCCCGAAGATTTTAATTTACAAAAGTTAAAGGAGTCATGATGTACTAGTATTCAAATACAATACGAATGAGTTTGATGAGAGTCTGAAGCGCTACATTTTTTAGGCTATGTAAAATGGTGACAAAATCAAAGTTAAGCTCAGTCTGAAGTGAGTATTAAAATCTTAGAAATCAGTCTATTCTTGGAGTTCAGATCAGAGCAAAGCCACGAGGGGACATCCCAGTGAAAGTGATCCAGTGTGGGACTCTGCACGCTGCCCCAGGCTCATCTTTATGTCACTCTCTCTCCTCGCTTTCCCTGTCCCCTCCTCTCTTTCCCTCCTCCCCTTTCTGTTATGTGCTCTGTGCTCATGTGGAAAAAAAAAAAAAAGATGTGGTTTTCTAAGAATTCTCTCAACATCTCCCTCTTCTGTTTCTTCAGGTGAAATGCATGCATGAATTACTATACAAATCAGAAGGGACAATCAACAGAAAATAACAATAGTAATACAGGCGTCTAGTTTGCTAAAAACTAAATATATTCAAGATAATCAAATACAATTCGTCCCAGAATTGTACACAATTAAAAGGGGCTTAAAAATGTGAATTTGGTAAGCTACAAAAAGGTACTAATTGTTGTTGTAATTGTTAATGTAGGTATTTAGCTTGCTTCAAATTTAGATCTATGGGGTAATGCAGTATTTTTAATTTATTTATTTATTTTAATCATCCCAAATATACTGTATTTTCATGTCGGACGAATTTGTTCTGCAAACAAGTCCACAGTCATCGGATCGGCCTGTCAAATCTTCATCCACATATTCATGCAAACTGATTTATATGCAATTAAAATGCTCTTCTTAGTCCAAAATTGCAAAAACTGCAACCTTTGATCCCTGCTGAGCCCCCATTACCTGTTGAGACCGCATATAAACAGCTTTTTGTAGTTGTTTGCAGGAAAACATGATGTTGACAATTTGTGCATTCAAAAACATTGGGTCCTGGGAGTGTCCAGGCTGGATGGAAGAATAAACAAACAGCAGGATTTTAGTCACTTTTCCAAGGCCTCAGCGAGTTATACCTGGACTCTCAAAGTGAAAACTGCACTTTGGGATTGATGACCAAGCTGTTTCCCACCAGAGGGCCAAGCCAAAGACAGGGGAAAATCTGTAAGAGGAAAGTCTAAATATTGACAAATTTCTATTCAAAGATAGATTGAGAGATGTTGTCTAAATAAAAGTGAAGTAAACTAAACTAAACCAAAGAATTTTAAATCTGTGTGGGGCAGTGCAATTTTTTGAGAATGTGAGTAGTACAACTGACAACACATAGTTAAAGAGTGAATCAGTTCTTTTCTGTTTAATTGTTCTCTTTTTCTGATCAGCCTCTTCTTGAATAATTAACATGTGATTTATATCAATGCACCATGAAATGACAACTTTAGCTACATCTTCACTACAATACAGTATAACGCTACCATGTGTGTATCAACTGAAATCAAATGAAAATTGTGATTAAGAATAATTAGTGCTGATCCCTCATAATTCAACAAAATACATCTGACAATTTATATTTTGCTGCTGTTCTATTCTGTGATATACCTGTTTTTACTAAACTAAACAATACATACATAATAGTATTTCTTTGCTACAAAAGACATATTGTGCTTGAGCCTGCTATACAGTTAAAATCTACCCGTCGATCAATGGAGCTGATGTCACTGTAAACTGACCACTACAAAGACCATCACAAAGAGTCATATTATAGATAGTTGAAGATCACGCTAGCGAGAAGCAGATTTTCTTTTTTTCATTTTTACCAAAATTTCTATTTGACACAGCTGATTCAAACGTGTATCACCCATTAAGAAAATTAAATTGGAGAACAAAATTAGTACAGAGAAGCGGGCATGTGCCAGGTGAAAATGGGAGTTGATCGGCAATATGCAGTCTTAAAAATAAGTGATTAAAGATTGCATAAATCACTTCAAATACAACTTCAAGAGTGTCAGTAGCGTGGGGAAACAACTATAACATGGTTCAAAGTGTATTTTAGATTTAGACCTCAGGAGCTACTGTACTGCCACTCTCTCAGCTGCTCAGAGTGTGACCTATTTTGTCCAATATGTCTGCTTTCTCTAAACATGCAACAAAATTGTGGCACTGTGACGAACAAAGTTTGATTTCACATATTATTATTACAATTAAATCAAATTATTAGGGGTGTAAAGATTAACCGATTTGGATCGGTTATCGGTCTGTGACCTCTGCGATCTGAGTGTACCGATCAGCGGAGCCCGGATCGGTCCAAATTCACTACGAAAGGTCCGATGCACCGGATTTACGGCCAAGAATCGGTTCTTGGCTCCTGAGCGGTCTCTGTCATGGCGCAGAAGTCGCCTGTGTGTGTTTGCGTTCTTTAGCGAATGGTGGGTGGTTCACTTACCTGGGATTGAAGCTTATTGGCTGGTTAACTGCCAATCATGCAAGCGGCACGGGCTGTATGCGGAAGCGAGCAATGTCTCGTCAGGGCAGCGTAGGACAGATCGCCTTGTTTGACAAGGTAGGAAGATTCGACAGAACACCGGTAAGATACGCTGTTTCCATTTATTGAGCTGTTGTTTAAGTTAATTTGGTGCGCGACCACTATTTATGGACATGGTTCGTATGCGTGGTTAACTTTTGTGCCAGTGTTGTGTCGCGTTGATATCAGTCTGATGTTTCACTGTCAGCTTGATAGTTTCCATGGCAGCTATAGACCATAACAATTGTATGATACTAGCGTTTTTATTGTCACAGTTAGTAGATTGGGTGATTTATTTAGACAACATTCATGTATTGGCAATGTATATTTGATTTGGGCTAAAATTGACTTGGCTATCTTACTTTTGTGTGGAAAATGTATAATATATATAAATGTATAATCAGAATTGGTGCATTTCTGTATTTAGATACTTATGATTTGTGTGTATAGAAACTTCACACACACAGATGATTTTTGTCTCAAAGGAGACTAAGGAAATGTTATAAGATGGAGAGAAAGTATTAGTTATTCAGTGGATTTAACATGCTAGTGTTTTCTATAACTGCCTAGTAATATCTATCTTCTTGTCAGTGATATGTTGCACTTTTACTGTTACTGAAACTCATATGAGTGACTGAAGCACTAATTACTAACTAATTCTGATTAATTCTGATTTTTGCCTTTAATAGGCAACTTGCTTGTTTTATAACGTCTTTTTTATTTTTGATATCTAACCTTATTGTTTTGTGTTGCTTGAGGGAAGGAATGTGTTGTATTTTAAGTATGAGCAGAGTTTTGCAAACCGGATTGCCAGTTTTTCAGTAGGCCTGGTGTATTGTCTGTTGGACACTAAATAAACAAAAGGATACTATTTTGAAATTTCATTTGTTTCTCTCTTTTTCTTCTCAATAACTTTAAAGCAACTTGGGAGTAAAGTTGTCAATTTGTATTGAATCGAAATTAACCGAACCGGATCGGATCGGATCGAATCGTACCGGATCGTTTACTAATTTTATGAATCGTCCCTGAATCGAATCGTAGCCTGTGAATCGAGATTCGAATCGAACTATTTTGTGAGTGAAAGATTCACACCCCTACAAATTATGTGAAGTTTTTGTTCACAGCCACAGTATTAACACCACGTGTCAATCTTTGAAGTCAGAATCCCTTCACTGATCTACATCTGTACAGAAATATCTCAAAAGCTCCTCGCACATTATTGAGTTACATTTTACAGGAAAAGCTGGAGCTGTGTCCCGTAGCCTGCATGTGTGCCCTCTCCTGTTTCAGTTTGGCTCTGCTGTCAGCTGAACCGCAAAACTCGCCCTGCCTCAAACAGTCATGGCACTTCTCTGGAAACTACACAGCGTTTATAGTATACAGTTGTACAAAGCAAGAATTTAAGGGGATGGCAAGATCAAAGGATGGAGTGAATGCTTGCAAAGGCTGGTATATGGGCAAAAAGGGGGGTTGGATTTCAGACCAAAAGAAGAAATATTGCCTTTTTTTTTACAGCAATTTTTACATTTGCAATAAGTTAGTAGTGAGATGCAATTATGCATTTGTTTTATAAGCTTCAGGCTGCAGGACTTAGGAGCTCATTGGAGATTTATTGCAAACAGGCAGACATCATATTTTTACTTGGCTGCGCAATTTATTTTTTTAAAAACAAAATTAGACCCAAGGACAGACTGAACACTGATGCTGACGACAGATGTGGGGCCCAATAACGCCGTTAGATCTGCTACATTAAATAAGCTACCAGCTGGTGAGTGCAAATATGTTATTAATGTCTGAGAATAGCTAGAAACAACATTTTATGAATTTCTTTTGATCCTTTATTAAACACAAGACTGTACCTTTAAAACAGCCTGCTGTTTCCAACATTCATAGAATAAAGATACAGCTAAACGAAACCTTAAATGAATATAAAGGCACCATTGATTTTACTTTCACTGTGAGACATTGGACCATTTACAATAAACAAACAGCAATCTACAAATATAGCTGCAAGCAGCAATGTGGGGGCCAAGCAGTGACCCAGCCTAATTTGATGACGTGCGTTGGATCAGTCTTTGCCCAAAACACATTTCTACATGTTGTAGCGCCCCCTAGTGGCCAATGTGCACCAAATTTGGTATGGCTAATTCTGTATGGATGGTACATTGCGCACCAAGTTTCATTTAGAGAGTTGAAACGCACGTCAACGCAAGTCAATTTGATGGCGTGCGTTGGATCAGTCTTTGCCCAAGGATCCCAGGGATACCAAGTTTTTGAAAATCGGACTTACAGTTCAAAAGTTACAAGCAGAAATGAGGGAGGAGAAGCATTTTGAGTGTTTTTCATAAAATCCAAGATGGCGGACATTCTATTCTGGCGGACATGACGTCATAGGATGCGTTGGATTCGTCTTAGCCCAAGGATTCTAGGGATTCCAAGTTTTTTGCGAATCGGGCGTACGGAAGGAATTTTCAGGTACATTTCTGTGTGTAACTTTTGAACCGTATGTCCAATTTTCAAAAACTTGGACCCCTGCAAACCTGCAACCCTAGAGGGCAAATTTGACCTGCTCATGGCGCTAGAGGGTTGGGGGTGGGGGCCTATAAATTGCTGTGGGTAATGAGGAGACTGCCTGGAATGTGCATGCAAAATTTCACAACTTTTTACCAGACGGTTCTAGGGGTTGCCATAGACTCCCAGAGGCGGAAGAATATTTTATAATAATAATAATAAGAATCAGTAGAAACACTATGGGTGCCTCGCAGCTTCGCTGCTTGGCCCCAAAAATATAACTGAAACATGTGAACCAACCTTTCCTATTTCCCCCTTCTTCCTAAATAGAACCACATAGATTTAATTTTTGGTTTAAAGGACCAATATGTTAAACCCAATCCCCCACAGTCTAAAAGCAGGGAGGCCCAGACTTCCCTTTCCACACACCCTTGCTCGAACTCTTTCGGTGGGGATCCAAAGGTGTTCCCAAGCCAGCTGAGAGTCCCTAAAGCGTGCCCTGGGTCTTTCCCGGGGTCTCCTCCCCAGGGATGCATTGATGTGGAGGAGCAGCATCTCTACTCCAAGCTCCTCCCATGTGACTGAGCTCCTCACCCACTGGGTGCACCAAAGGCACCCTGTGGAGTAAACACATTTTGACCTCTTGTATCTGCGTCCTTGTTCTTTCGGTCATTACCCAAAGCTTGTGACCACAGGGGAGAGAAGGTGCACCACTTCACTCCCCTTTGAGGCCAGGCTGTGGCTCATAAACATGCTTCTATATTTTACTTTAACTTATGAAACTGAGCCAAGGTCTCAAAATTAGAAAACCTGAAGCCTGCTAGCTATAATAACATATTCATTCTCAAGCATATTTTCACCATTTGGAATAACAAAACTCTTAAACTTGTTTCCATCCAAACAATAGTGACCCACCTGAGAGCAGAGTAGGAGCCCAGAGAAAGTGAGGCGAAGTCTGGGTCATAGTAGAAGTACACAGACGATACACAGGAAGGCAGGATGTCTACCACACCCACTGCTACAATACGCCCATCCAGCCAGTACTGCTGATGGAAAGAGCCATAGCCCACCTCCGGCCCATCATCCGAATATTCAGCCTGAAGAGAGACAAACAGAAGATTGGTCACTTTCAACAGATTCAACAGAATTCAACAGAAACACTTAACAAATGTGTACAAATATAAGCAAAAAATAAAGTAAGCAAGATAAGAAATTCAGATTTTGATTACTTCTGATTCATAGATAAACACGGTACAATAAAGGTTCTTAGTCAGGAGTACCTAGCTAGAGGATTAGCCTATTGTGCATATTATAGGATGATGGGGGAAACAACAGAACCAGGTGGAATCCTATACATAAAGAGAAACTTTGCAGGAATTGATCTGGGATCCTTGCTGTGAGGAGGAATGCTAGCCACCAGGGACTGCAAAATTATAATGTGAAATTATTATTGCAATGAAATCTTACGTAAATCGATATATGTGATTTAGTTTTGGATTATAGTCACTTTGTCTTAAAGGAATCCTGGTCATTTTTGAGTACAATAGTAGCACTCTTGTGAGCTGTATATCAAGATCATAAAGTATATGAATCACAGAGGAGTGAAACGCACTGGTTTATGGGACCATTTGAGTTTGTGGAGCAGATCTGCCACACCTGTATGATTATGGAGTATTATATGCTGGTTTCTTCCCCTGCCAGGCCTCACGCATTATCTGAGTGGGGGTGTACAGTAGCCTCACTTTCTGTCCGCTAATGGCTCCCAAATGTGGGGAAAGCAGAAGCGGAGGGGGCGGGAGGGTAGGGGGTGACTGACCACAGAAACACTCCAGGAGAGGAGTTTTTAATAAAGGGCCCGGCATGAGCACAAGACATTTTAGCGTGCAGCACTAGTGGAGGGCTGCCAAGAGCTTTCCTACACACTGTAAAAACACATCCATAGGAACAGAAAATTGATAAACTCCAAATATGTTTTACTCTCAATTCAAACTAACTCTTTTAGTTGTAATTAAACTGAAAGTACCTTTGTCTGGCTTAATTGAACTTGTATACAATATGATAATATAGTTTAAAAGGTGGACTATTTAACATTTCTTGAAAACTCTAAAGAGTCAAACAAGGAAAAATACAGGTCAGATCTGAGAGGTGAGCTCACTCAAAGAATACATATTTTTTGGCACTGATGTCATACCCTGAAATATTCCAGGCAAAGCAATAACAACCCCACTGACAAAAGTAGAAAAAGTTAAGTTCACTTTTAATAGTTTTTACAACTGGATTAAAAAAAAGAAACAGGTACAATTTAGTAGAACTAAGTACATATAATTTATATCTTTTTGTAGGAGCCAGTGTTAGTTTTACAGTGCTATGGTACCCCAGAATGTGCTTGAGCCCATACTCCATTAATAAAACCACTAAGTGCTTGACACACTTTTCATTTTGCGTGGGCATCTGCCTGCTGTGTTTTTTCAATCAACTCACAAGACCTGCTTTATCGGGGGCTTACTCAGGAGGGGTACAGGTCAAAGGTCACATTAAGCCCAGGTATTGCTCTATGTTTGCGCCTTTCTTCATAGTCAAAGTAAGGACCCTCGCGTTCATATGGACCTAGTTATAATGCACAGACGCTGCTAGTTATCACAACAGAGAGAGAGAGCAGGGTAATCCACTGCACCACTGAGCTCAAACTCAGAATGAATTAAACCTGACTAAACATAAACTCACTCTCTACCTGCAGCTATACAAATACATGGGTCTTTATGCTGTCCGCCGAGGTGATGACAAGATTATAGTGCAGACTATGGGGCTGGTGAGATATAACTTTTCAATGCGTCTTTTGTTTCATATGTGGCAAGCATATGTTCTTGTTCACATTCTGTACATTAATAAACAGCACCTTCAGGGGTATTTAACAATTGGAACTTCTAGATGGGCTTAAGAAGTGCACAATATACCTTTTTACAATAAGCTGTTTTAAAGATAAAATTGACTCTTTTGAGCTTTAAGCTCAAGAGTTAATGTTGTTACCTCAAAACATACCTGAAGTTGTGTTTTGTTTCGTTCACATAGTAACTTTATTTATCTACCTTATTATTAGTCTGCCTACTGTTCAAAATGCTCTGTTCCACCTTGCAATAGCAATAGTTTTCAAGTTAAAAGCTCCTTTTTATCTTCTGTTTAGTAGACTGGCAATTCCAGGGCTGAAATAATCCAAATCATTCTAGTGGTGTGTGGAGTTTAAGACACAGTGGAGCACTTCCTGTATTACCACATGACATCACAAGGGTTGTCTGTGTGTTACAGATGTGTGAATGAAACAAAACACAAATTGAGGCATGTTTTTGATGAGGAAACAACATTATAACATAGATAACAGTGTATGGGTTCTTTAAAAGATTTTGTTCTATTTAGCGTTAAGCATGAAACATTACAAAATTACAACTGATTCCTTGTAGATGTGTGTTTCTGTTAGAGTAAACCTGAAGAGTGGCAACAAAATACATTTCAACCAAACAATCTGATTGCAATCTGTGGCTAAAATAAACAGCCACAGACAACACAGAGTAAAGGGTAAACATGTGTTTTCAGTAATAAAATGTCCACTATAAACAATTAGTTTTCATGTTGTAATGCATAAAACTGTGGACCTTTACAAATGCCAAGACTCCTAGACTGATCCATAAAGTGAGCTGTAAACTTAAAGTAGTTTTTTATGGATTAGCGAACCCAATCCAGATTGTAATACTTGTCAGAACTGATCTTTTTTGAAAATCACTCCTCCCTATCATGAATAAATGTGTGGGCATTGATTTTTCTCACATCTGTAGCACTTAGAGACGCATGGTTCTAGTGAAAGCCCAGCTCTTGTTATTCTTCACCCAAATACAACAGTGCAGGCTTTGTCAGTGGCCCCTCTGCACCATTTAAAATATAAGAGTGTGGGCTTTTACTTCAGTCAAAAGAGGTACGTATACGTTTTTTTAACTGGACTTTCTACATATTTAGACCAAAATGTGAATGGTTTGACAGGAGGTAGGGGAGTTAACAGCTGCCCTAGATTGTATATTTGTAACTTCAAACCAATTTTAAAAAACGATCTTGTGTGAGTGACCGGGACCTCACCTCAACGAAAGCCTAATGGTTGTGTCCTTGCCACTGTGACAACAATCTAAACATTTTCAGGAACGTTTGAAACCACGTAGAGCCCCAAATGACTCGCATATGGCCAGGCACTCAGCACGCCATCCCTGCAATGCCTTATCTACTGTGAAAATAGGTAAAGTCTGTTCTGTTAGTTTGTTTTATCCGAAAAACAGCACCCACACTGTGAAGACGTGTCAAGCTGAGTGTTTCCTGTGAAGCTTTCAAGTAGGTACAGAAAAAGAGAAAGAGAGAGAAAGTATATTTGCACAAGATGCCAGTCATTTCACATGTCTGTCAAGCACAAGCAGAGCGTTAGCATGCGGAACATTTTGGTGAAACTGAAAATAACAAAGATCCAGCAAGTTTGGGAAAAGGGAAAAAGGACTATAATGAAACAAGTTATATTTTTAAAAGGAACTGAACACAGCTTTCATAATGTTGTTTTGTAGCTGATAAATATGCAGCTGTTTTCAATTGAATTCATGAGCTGGGCATGGTGAATGGGCTGCCAATACAAAACATTAGTTGAATTTTAGTTATGTTCCTTCATTTAACAAACATTGTTAAGGTATAAAGGCACTACTGAACTTTTCCCGTGAGGGTGCTTTGCCTACAATGTTCCACAGTATGGCATTAAATCTGTCTTCATAGAGACAAGCCATTCAAGCCAAGTTACAGGTCTGCTCAATGAAGAGGCAATCCCACCAAGAGAAAAACAACATCTTTCACAAGGTATTTTTTTCAAACAATAAAATACCTATAATAATGGCTATAATAGAATAGCTACATGCTTTCTGTGGAATATTCCAGGCAAAGCAATTAAACAATGACAAGCAGAAGGTTGCATAGTGTAGCTTTAATTTTTAATGTGTGAAGGACAGAATCATTACAATTACTAAAGATGTTTATAGATTCTGGGAGGTGTGGTGATTATCTCATCATATCCCATACCAACTTGTGGTTGTGGCAGTTATATAATTGCTGCCATGAGCCGAGCACCTAAATACAGCCTAAAAAGAAAGGATGGTTGTGTCGTGTGCTGATTAACAGAGATTTGGCTCCAAGGACAGGTTCAAACTGGGCTAAAGATTATTTGAGGAATATGTGGTTGCTATGGACAGTCTCATTACAGATCTGATATTATAATTATAATCTGCCGAAGTTGAGAATTATTTGGATAAATAGCCAAACCTTAGGATGCATACAGTTTTTAAAGAAAGTCCAGGGAGATGGCTGAGTTTTGTGGTGTGGCCAAGGATCTGGGATCATAAAAACGTGGGGACTAATTGGTCTACACCCTGTTAATGAGTTAATGAGTTTGCCCTTTGGTGAGACACACGGAGGCCATAAACTGAGCAAACACAAGCAGGATGGGTGCATGAACTTGGCTTAGTCCATAAAACACATACTGGTATACAAAACTGGGTTAAGGAGAGAAGTAGTACGTGTAAGTTCTAAGTGAGTATTGCTTTGCTTAGAATGTTTCACAGTATGGATTTACAATTAACTATATCCATAAAGACGGGTGGTACTAATGGTATATCAGGTCAGATCTGTGGAGAGGTGAACCTGCTCGTGATAAGAATGCATGTATTTAACGAAATAAAAAATGGTCATTAAATTTAAAAAATGCTAAATCCTTACTCAGGGATAACTTACTTACTTATACTTTAAATTTGCACATTAAATTATAGGTGTTGTCAGTTTGTAAAATGACTACATTACTAAAACACCAGAAGTTACATTTAGAGCTGAACCAATACTGGTATCTGATATCGGTGTTGATACTGATAAACTTGTTGGATTATATATTGGCTTCCAAATACCGGTTCAGGCAATATCTTGACATAATTGGCATAATACGACGTAGTCGGTCCAGAAAGTCTAAAAATATTTGAACTTTATTTACACAAAGTTGTTTGTAGTTATTTGTGATAAATAACAACTACATAACACATGTGGATCAGTTCTGTCTTATTTTATTTTTGTATAAGTTTCAGTCTCTGAAACCACAGTATCAAAATTGGTATTGGAACTGAAGAGGCTGGATCAGTGCATCCCTAGTCACATTCAAAGATACTCTAAATACTTGAGATCACCCAGATATATTTTTATTTGACTAATGCTTACAGGGGCTACTTTTTAAACTTTTACTGATACAGTTTTGATGTTTACCAATAGGATTCTATTATAATATATTCTTCTATTCTGCTTCCAACATAAACATCCCCCAACACCAGACACACTCACAGACATCTGCATGGGACTAAACATGCTTAAAAGTCCAAATGGGGCTGCTAATAGTGTTTGTCTTTGGGTGTATAAATGCATGAATGAGGTGGGAGATGATGGTAATAGTATCCGGCTTTCGGTACAAATCCTGCAATTTCAACGCAATGGAACGGCTTCCCAAACAAACAATGAGACAAGCTGGCCGTTGAATTTGGAAAAGCGCTGTTTACATACATTAGGACAAATAGGCTTTTACATGAGATGAGGAACCACACATTAGGCAGGTCCATGTGCTGAATGTCTGTGTATTTTAATGGCACGCTGATAGAAGACAGATGCAAGCTACAAACAGCCGATGCCAGACTGTGTAATAATAATAATGATAAATTCCATGGTACAGGAGAGGAAATAAAAGCAGAAGTGATTACAAATGAGCTAAACAAGAAACACTGATATTGGTTTTAAGGTAGTGGTTCTCAAAATCTGGTGTATGGACGTCATCTAATAGGCTGTAAACCAACTGCCAAGTCCTGTTAGATCTAATTCAGTATTGGTGCTCTAATAATACAAGGTATGTTTTCATTTAAATCAGGTCTGAGTAAGCCAGGTTCATTTGGTAAAATTCTGGTTTGGTCTTAATTCTAGTTGACCAGGACTAACCCAGATGCATTTAAACTACATCAAAACAAAGCAAAACTATGTTTCATCCTGGTTTTCTTTTTTGTCTTACTTGATAATTAGTTTTCTATCTAATCATTTGAAATATACTTGCTTTAGTCATATTTATTGAATATTTTTGTGGACAATGTGGTAGCAGTAGATCACGTTTTAAATAAAAGTGCAAGTTTCGTGTCAGTGTGTGAGAGCAAATCTGTGCAAGTTGGAGTGCCTGGCTGCCAGCCTTCACGAGGTGATAAAAGCTTGTTTCCTATAAACACTAATGACGTTCATTAGAAAGACCGGAGGGGCCAGAAGCAGGGTCCCACATGGTGATGGAGCTGCTGTCTCTATTCTCTATAAATCTGTGTGATTGTCAACTCCAGTGCCATTGAATTGGCTGTTTAATTTAATTTTGCTTATACCCTAGGTCTAACTGGTAGTGTAATTTTCCTGGGTTGGCTATGCATGGGGTTAGTGATGATTGGCTCTCAACAGGACGCTGGGTTGAGCACTGACCATATCTACAAACATGACACATCTCACCACACAGAAACCACAGTTTAACCACTAATCCTCTAAGTATCCCATATGTTTTATGAGGTAGGCAAATAAACGTATAGTCATACAGCAATGACCAAAATGGTTTTAATAATGTAATTACCATGGTTGAAAAGGTCACTTTGCAAAACAGTGGTGCCATGGATATTCATGAATCAAGCTCTGGCTGTTTTTAAATGTGCTTTAAAAACATTTCATTTGATTTAATCTGATCAATATGCTGACAATGACTACTGCCTAATCAATTCTTAGTAACTGATAACGTCTGCAACTTATAACTTGCCTGGTGTGCAGAAGTAAAGCAAAAGAACAAAAGTGCATTTAAAAAGTGTTTAAAATTACTAATTGATATAAGTTTTGGTAAGGACTGGGTCTTTTTATTTGAAAGGTCCACCACTAGTCCTCAGTCAGTAAAAACATGCCGTTTAGACCAAAGTTCAGACTTTGGAGGAATAAATATGACCACTGTTATGATAAATGGCACTGACACATACAGCATCCTGTTTATGATCCCGATACTTTTGTTTTCAAGTTGTCGGTTTTCAAGTTACAGTTGTCTTATTGCCAAGCCCTCGTTTTGATTTAAATCACAAAAAACAAACCACACAGAAATTGTACATTTTATAGCACAATATATTACCAATATCGAACCAGCATGAGGGCCAGAGCTGACGAAGCCTCTCGGATGAGCGGCGAAACGTTTTCAACCAAACAAACTTTGTCCAGTTGACAAATTGAACTTCTCCTTTGATCACACAATATATTAGCCAAATAAAAACCTGTCAATTGCATGGTTAGCAGGATTTTAGACCAACTGCAGAAGAGTGAATAAAATATATTTCACTTTCACTTTTTTCTATTAAACATTTGGGCAGTTCACATAAATTTGGCACCACATGCCAGCTTTGACTTGAGCATATGTATTTTGTGCTGCGTGGCTTGTTGCTTAAACATACTGTATTAACTATAGCCATAGAAACCATCTGCTTGGTCCCAGAGTGGTGCCCGCAGAGCTGCCTAATCAGCCTTTAATTTGTAGCACACCACCCAAAGTGAGGAGCCGTATGTCTCAGCACAGTCAAGGCCAGAGCAAAGTCAACACAGCCACAGCGCAATCTGGACACCACATTTCACTGCTCTGCTCCATCACCCACTCCTTCTCTTCTCACATCAGGGAGCTACAGATAACTCAAACTGAATGGAAAAAAAACACTTGGCACTTTGACAAATAGCAAATGTGAAATGGTATAAAAAGATAGCTTGAAAAACTGCCAAGATGCAAGATTGGCAGGCTATGGGTGAATCAAACAAAATACAGTATACAGTATACAATTTGTATTTGAGCATTTAATGTTTATATTTATATATGTTTCACTTTCTCAAAAAAGTTTTTTTCAAAATGTTGCTGTTAAAAAAATAGGATTTAAAAAGTATATTTTTTATTTTTTTTAAATGTAATCGCTAACTCAAACTTGTAATTCAATTGATTCATGCCTGTTTGAGCAATACTGAAGAGTCCTACATATGCACTGAAAATGTCTCTTTTCATCTAACCCCTTTTCTATACTTACAATCATTCAAAAATGTAAGTATTTACATAGTATGTTATAGTTTAATCAACTACCCAAAAAGCATAATAAGTCTTCTTTAAGTCTATAGTGTAGTAGTTGATAAAGTATTGATTTCTAAATAGTTCTGAATTAATAGTGCTATATTTGTGGAGTCGTTGACATTTCCAATTAGCCATGTGCTTTCTTTACTAAGACTTAAATTCCCACAACATCAGAGGACATTCAAGACAAATAGCTCATATTTTCAGTATTGTGCAGGTAAACCACTATAATCCACTGTATTATAGATGGCCATTAAACTATGGACACTACCTACAGCACATGTAAAGCCCCACTGAAACATATATTAATCTTCTTTTGTGGGCGCCTGACAACACATAGGCACAGTGCGAGTGTGTTTAACAGGAAAAGAAGATTTACTTTCCTTTATTACATCAATGACAGTAATTATGGCAGGAAGACCCTTTCTGGGCCAGGGCATGTCATTACAGGCAACACCCATGGCTGAAAAAAGACTTTAAAAGGTTTATTAGACTGTCAACAGGATATACATACCTCTAGTGGTGAATCACATAGAAATCTCCGGAACTGTGGAAAGAGGAGAGAGAAAAACAGTTAGCTCTCCGGGTCACCAACTTCTTTGAAAAGACCCAAATGAAAACCATACACTCGTCTGTAGCTTTCCAATTTGGGCTATCCTTCTCGCTATTCTCCTAACTCAGGTGTCACATGTCAAACGCAGACCCTCGCTGACAAAAGGGGCACGAAAAGGAAGAGTGGTATTTACACAACCGAAAACATTTAGGATATCAACTAGTCTGCAGGCTTACACTCCGGGGAGGGCGCCCTGACCGCTCAAATGAGCTGGTGTTGCCAGTGTTAAAATAGCTTTACTGCCAAAACCATTTACAAAAACGTACACAAGATTTTAATAACGAGGACTTTAGGTCCGTGGAAATTCTTGTTTTTCTCTCTATCGTGCTTTGTCTTTTACTGCGATGGGTTGAGAGCAGTGAATTTTCAGGGTTTAAAGGCCACAATGCTGCGTATGTCTAAGTTTAGGGGCCAAAACCTTTTATAATAGGAACCGGGGGGCCACAGTAAAAGCGCTGACTGACAGTTGTTGCATTTAGTCCTTCTTTGTCTTATACAGCATGAACTCTGCACCACAATTTGAATTTATGTGTCTCCAGGAATGCTACAAAGTGGGCAGATTTTGCTCATTGTTGTTGGGAATGCTTCAGTGTTGTGCAAATCCTCGTAAACACAGGAAGCCGAGAGTTCAAGAAAGACAAAATGATGTAAACTGATATCAACATCTTTACACTGTGAAAAAAGGGAATCATGCAAAATCAGCTGCAACAAGCAACCACTGGTTTTATGAGTGTTCACAGTTCCTCCTCATTTTCCACTATCTTTATGCCAATATACTGTAAATACAATACGCGAAGGAACTGCATAAAATGTGCAAACAGTAGCCTACACAAGACTTTCTGTGGATGGATTGGTTGATGTAAGGTTGAAAAAAATATTGCCCTATTTTTTTTTTAATTCAACATATGCAATAAATTAAAATACAGTTTAGTAGGCTTAATGACATAAATTAAGCCTGCTAAACTTTTAAGGCTTAAAATTAGTAGCTTATTATAGTGTAATCTTGATGCTCAATTTCAAAGGATTTAAATTTTAATAAGGAAAAGACACCACAATATTAGAAATGCTCCTTTTTTATACTTTGCAGCTGATGTCATCAACATTCCCTGTTGTGTGATGCTAACCGTAGGCACTGCTCTGTCTGAGGCTTGTTAGACTTTAACCTGAGCTTTGTTTTAACACAATCTGACCGTAAAGAATTGACTTAGCTGGAACTACAACAGGTGAGCTGATTTGTGCCGATTTGAGAAGTCCCTCTCAAATAACACTACAGTCACAAGCAATAGCCAACGGTTTCTCTAGTAACATATGGCTTATTCTGATACTGATACTGATCAAGACCATTATAAAACTTTTCAGGAAAGGTCCAATCTTGTTCTGTTTCTCTAATATTTTTCATTATTGATATCTGATCAAATTAGTATACCATTCCAGTGGATCCAAAAACTTGATAAGCGAATTCAATACAAGGTTGTTTTATAATGTAATGCTTCCAGATGTCACTTGTCTCATGACTGTAGGGGCCATGATTTCATTTGAAACAAACAACAATGCAAGGTTTGGTAACAGAGACATAAACAATAGACAAAAAATAAATAAAAATGAAACTGATGGGACAACTAAATAACACATTGACTACAATACAAGTGTCTCAAAGTGAGGACTCCCTGTTTTTATTGCTGATGTAGCTGCCCTGTCTTTCTCTAAGGGAGTAACATCTGTCTTCCCTCTGCTTATTATTAACAAGATGAGCTAATGGTTGCTGGAAATTGCTATGAGCAGCACAGATTGCTTAGCTGTGTGTGTGTGTGGTAGTAACAGCAACTGCTAACATAAAAGCAATGGTTTATATACAGGGGAAATTTTGAAAAAGAAGTCTATGATGCTCTGTGAGTATTATTAACCACAACACTGGATTTTTGCTTGCATTGGATGGCTGCTGTTTGTTAGTCTGTTATCAAGATAGCAAAAAGGATACTGCGATTCAAAAAAAGTTAAAAAATACCTAAAAATATTGGACAAAATACGTAACCTGCTTGTATCCACTGACATGTTATTGCTTAGCCTAGAATGTTCCCCAGTATGGCATTTAACTTCTTTATCCCAAGTAAAGTAAGAATGCATCTTTGTGGAACATTGCAGGCAAGCAATATCATCCTCATGGAGACAAACAGGTGGGAGACTTTCCACCAGAAAAGTTACATAGTGGACCTTTAAAGCAAAATAATAAAATGGACAGTTACATACTTTGCCTTATCTGCTATTGCAATGCGTTTACTCCCATCACTTAATGAGCTACATAAGTATATAGATTATTATATTTCAACTACACTTTCTTGTAGAGTTGTAATCAGTAATAAATTACATATATAGAAAGACTGATCCATAACAAATGCATGGCCTACACCAGAGCACAGTGCTTTTTCTCAGAGCTGCTGTATTCTGAGCTATAAACTCACTCAACTGGTGTGCCCTGTGGTGATGTGTACAGAAACACTCAATTCAATTTCACACCAACAAGAGAGAGCACCTATGACACAGCAGTAACACAGGCAATAGAAATACCGGATTATAATCCTTTTTTCAGCAACACAAGCACAACCAACCCGGGGCTAAACCAAGACTGAACCAAGACTGAACCAGGACTGAACCAGGACTGAACCAGGACTGAACCAGGACTGAACCAGGACTGAACCAGGACTGAACCAGGGTTATACCAGGGTTAAACCAGGGCTAATCCAGGACCAAATTGGGTCTAAGCCATGGCACAACCCCTACCCAGGACTTTTCAAAGGTGTAAATTGTAGAAATCCTAAAGTAAAAAAAAATATAGAGATTTATATATACGGAACTATACAGATGGATGGAGAAAAGGCATGACCAAGTTACAGGTCAGATCTGTGGGGAGGTGACCGCACTCACAGTTTGTGTGATTATTAAAAACACCTGTAATCTAATACAGTGAACCCTCGCTGTATCGCGGTTCACTCTTCGCGGCCTCGCTGTTTCGCGGATTTTTTTTTCCAAATTTTTTTTTTTTTTTTTTCAATTTTTTTTATAGTGTAACTTTTTTTTACAGTGTAACATTCTGTCCTGCGCCCTGATTAGCTAAGAGACTAGACCAGGACTAAACCAGGTCTAAAGCAGGTCTAAACCAGGACTAAACCAGGTCTAAACCAGGACTAAACCAGGTCTAGACCAGGGATGGTAGGGACAGAGTCTCAGATGTCCTTCACGAGAGCGCCTGGGTGACAGGAGGTGTGTGGCCTTTGTTTACTTGCACGAGCCATGGAAGAGACTGAGTGTGAGCCGGACAAATGGAAGAGCCAAGAATCAACATGGACGGGCCTGGCGCCTGGCCGCGCGGCGTCCGGGGGAGCCGCAGCGGGGGGAGGACACTCGCGCGCACAGAGGAGACAGTGGGTCTTTTCCCCTCACGAACCCGACCCCGTCCTAGAGAGCTGTGGAGTATTGGCGACGCATTGATAGCGGTCTGATTTTGGAGCCGGGGTGAAATGCAACCAACTCTTGTGAGTGCAGGTTGGTCTTACCTGGTCTTGTGGTGAGGGCTGGTGCTCAGAGGCGTCTGTTAGCGGTTTGGCACTGTTAGCATTGGCTTGAGTCTTGCCCAAAATGATATCCAGGTCGCTTTCCACTCGACTTTCGCACATGGCATGGATATGTGGTACCAAAACAAACACACGTGTCCGCGCGCACGTGTCCGCGCACACGTGTCCGCGTGTCACGTCCCCCCCCCCCCCCCCCCCCACTATTAATATATTTTAATGAAAATCTACAAAAGTTTGAGTGTTTAAACAAGAGAAAAATGTTAATACCAGTCTCAGAAAGGTGTATAATGTGTCTGGTGAAGCGTTTTCAGCCTTAAAACATGTAGAATAATTGTAAAATATAAAATTGTCCTACTTCGCGGATTTCACTTATTGCGGGCTATTTCTGGAACCTAACCCCCGCGATAAACGAGGGTTCACTGTAAATGTAAATAAATAAATGTAAGAAATTGAATAGCATATTGTAGAGCATTTCTGGCAAAGCATACAACACCTCCATAGAAACAAAAAGGTGGTAGTTTGATATGTGATGGTAATAAGACACATTAAGTTAATGAATGTATGCTTTTGTCCATGCAATTTAAGGTGTTTTGGTTGAGTTATAGTTAAAATTTTAATGCAGATTAGTTTTAATTTAGTTTTAGTCTTGTACTGGTGGTATTGTCAAGCCAAACATTTTATAAGGTGACGCGTCATGTCAAACGATGCTCTAAATGTATCCAAATCGGAACCATAAGGCCCACATATCAAGCAAACATGTCCCAGCTTTGAGAAAAGATCACTTAACACTAGAAAACAAGAAGCAGTCTTTGTTTAAACAATTGCTTTCCTTTGGATTATTGAAAAAGTTTCCATTGCATCACAGTTGCTGCTACATCTGTTTCGCCGACAATGATCTTTGCCCATGCGAAAAAATGCTTATCAGGTTCCCCACCTGGGAAACCGAGCCAGTAAAGTGTAATTTTCCACTGCTAGCCCCACAGTGACTACTGCTTTGTCAGAGCCCAAATTACCAACAGCAAAACTCATAATGGCCAATGCAGTGCTTAGGGGCTCGAATAAAACTTTGAGTCACAGAAAACTGAATGGTTTGAAAGGAGAGAAACATCTGAATTTGTAATATGTGATAATGAATGGGTAAAAGACCATAATCAGACACTTAAAAGCTATCATATTATATATTTTTTTCATGTAGTAAATTACACATATATTGTCAAAGCTCATAGGTTCAAAATGAAACCTCTGTGCTGTCTGCATCTAATTTTAAAGCATTTTTATCATGCGCAAACCAGGAAGTAAGGCTAGTTCACTGTTAGCCTGCTAGTGTTTGTTAGCGTTACTGTGACTGCAAAATGTTGAATCTTGTTAAAAGTGCTTATAAATTCATTGCAGTGAATAATTGGATGCCAAGAATGCATTAGGGAAATAAGAAGTTTGGACCACTGCAAACAATTTAACAATTAAGTAGTTCTCTTTCTCATGTTTTTATAAATGCTAAAATAATATCCAGTTTCTTTATTATATTGTGTTATATGTATGCAGCCATAGAGCACCGTTCATGCTTTTACTGGAGTCACCAAATAGTCTAAAGTCTGAAGCCAGCCCATCATACTTTTTTTGAAAGTGAGATTTGGGCAAACACACAGAAAATCGTTCCAGTCTCTAAATTTGATAGACAACCAGTTAAACTGCCACAGTTTCCATTTAGGACACAGAATGAGCAATGCATTTCTCTCATAAGAAAACTAATCAGTCCCACCTTTGTGTGTATACAATAGTGGGCAGGCCCTATAATTATGTACAGAAAGATGATATTTATGTCTAGAACAAATAACAAAAGGATTATGAACCATTTCAAACTTGAGTCCTGGTGGCCTTCATTGAAGAACTCAAATGTGATTGTCTTTATTGTTAACTTTCTTCCATTGCAGATGCTTGAGAAATGCAGATGGTGTAAAACTGGTCTTAAACTTTGTGTGTCAAGCTTGCTGGAGCATTAGACGATCTTCTCCTGGGATCTGGCAGTGCTGTCCCATCCCCACACACTGACAAACAACAGCCGCTGAAGCTGACACAAGCAGAAACCATACAATCGCTCAAAGACACTGCAAGAGATAGATGACACTAATGTACAATACAAGCTCTTCAGGAACAGGAAGCCAATATATCAGACACAGAGTGACCCAACTAAGCCCCATCTCCTACACATGGAGTCCATCTCAGTAACTCTCTCTTTCTCTGGTAAACAGTCATCTGTGCACAATTAGGAGCAGTCTCACACACAAAACATTTACGCACATCTGCCTAATTGCTACTTAGACGTTCAGCCAGTGACTTTTTACTAGCAAAGATTGTGCTATTTATTTGAGGGACGAAGTGTCTACTTAGTCCCCTGCATTAAAAAGCAATAAAACTTAGTCAGCCATTTTCCCCCAGACCCCACAATGTGCTCACTGTCACTTTAAGGTAGCTTAAAAGTTGTATTTTAACTTACAAAAAATCTGGATAAACAATACTAATACAAGCATATTAAAACAGACGTCTTTCAATGCAATTGCTTTATCTTGCAATATCTCTCTCCATTGCTCAATCTCATGCAATAATTTCACCATAATACTAAAAACTACAAACTAATGTCTGATCTAAGCCAATAAGACATCACACTTATTCAGGCATGAAAACGGGTCAGGAGTGAAAATGGTTATTCACAGATTCTGAAAGTGTAGATTCTAAGCTTTCCAACAATGCCTTACACATGGAAATATGAGAACATTTGAAGAATTCAATAATACACAGGATAATATGTTATCACACATGTACATACACACACACACACACACACACCTTGGTCCTGGTTCAGACCTGGTTTAGTCCTGGTTTAGTCCTGGTTTAGACCTGGTTTAGTCCTGGTTTAGACCTGGTTTAGTCCTGGTTTAGTCTTGGTTTAGTCTTGGTTTAGTCTTGGTTTAGTCTTGGTTTAGTCTTGGTTTAGTCTTGGTTTAGTCCTGGTTTAGACCGGTTTATTCTTGGTTTAGACACAGTTTAGACCAGGTTTAGTCCTGGTTTAGTCTCGGTTTAGTCGCAGTTTAGACCTGGTTTAGACCCGGGTTAATCTTGGTTTAGACCTGGTTTAGTCCTGGTTTAGACCTGGTTTAGACCCGGTTTAGACCTGGTTTAGACCCGGGTTAATCTTGGTTTAGACCTGGTTTAGTCCTGGTTTAGACCTGGTTTAGACCCGGTTTAGTCCTGGTTTAGACATGGTTTAGTGTTGTTTAGTCCTGGTTTAGGTCCCGGTTTAGCCCCCTGCTGTCAGCTAATATGTCCCTTTGATGCAGAAATAATACGCTAAAATGACTCACCCCATAAGAATGCGTCAGCTCCGTTGTAACAGTTTGCCATGTTAATTTGCGTATTCACATGTATGCGCGTGTTGCATATATCCACGGACTTTAATTATCCGGCGAGAGCTCCTTCTTACGTAGCATTTACTTAGCAAGTTAAGGATTTTCTCCAGTTTCATGAAATGCCACGTACAAAGCTTACTCACAGCTGATTGACGAACAGGCGCAAATGCAACAGCGCTAATCGTCATGATTGGCGGGAGTGCGATCGGTGGGTAATTTTGCTGCAACATGATTGGAAGCTAGAGCGCAGTTCGGCCCTTCGAACATGCAGGGATTTTGCTCAGTCAATTTAGTCTGGTTAACACCTGACCATATCACAAGTGAGATATGGGTCTGGGAGCTCGCTTCGAAAAATCCCGTAGCGGAGGTGTGGTTACCGATTGCCAACGGCCGTTTATTGGGCGTTATGAATGTCTATCATTGAGCGTATACGTAAGTCCATAGCCAATCATGTCAGTTGTCAGTTCAAACTACAAGCTTCCGTTTGTCATGTAGTACGGGTCACCGTCTTTCCACCCCTCCCCCGCTCTCTGATTGGGGACCTAAATCTGGGACTCTCGCTTGGACGAGCTGCCAGGCCGCCTTCCAGTTCGAAACGAACGGAAGCGGCCTGGGAATTCCCAGGCTACAGTCAATTAATATTTTCCCGACCTCCTGACCCCTTCCCATTTTTTCTCCTCAGATCTACACGATTCACGTAGGCTACCTATTTTGAATTCAAAACAGCAAATTTTGACAAAAGATGAGGGATTTTCATGCCTGCTTATTACATGAGCCTTCAAAAGTGACTCATTTTGTAATTTGTAGAATATAATATAAAGTTTACAAATTAGTGCATTTCAAAAGTGCACTATAAAACATTTCTGGAGGGCCAGCTGCTGCATCATGGAGATACTAACTATAGCTTTTCCTTGAACGTTCCACACTATGGCTTTAATTTAAGCTAACTGGCATTGATTCAGCTATGTTTTCTTGGTTTGAAAATGCTTTCACCATGCATTCACCTCTCCACAGATCTGACTTCTATCTTGGCCTACTAGCTTCTCCTTCTTGTCTCCATGGAGATAAATAAAACCATGTTGTGAAACCATTGCAGGCAAAGTAATAAGATATCCATGGAGACAAGCAAATCAGACTCTCCACCAGAAATCTTACAAAGCAGACATCCCATCCAAACATAACTGGTGTATCCTGGTCATGACTTAACTTTGACCTCCTCCGTCTCCTCTGCCGTTCCCACTATTCCCCCATGTGTCTTATTTGAGATTGTGGCCATCAGGAAGAGTAAATAACAATTGAGTAGAATTTGTTTTCCCTAAAATTAATGCCACATGTGCAGGAACTCTCTCTGCGTCATGGCTCGGCACAACAGTGAGGCTCGCTAAGTGTGAGTGAATGCATGTGAGTGAATGCATGTGTGTAAGTCTAAATAACTCCATGTATGTAGTAAGTAGTACGCAGTATGTAGCATGTAGTATGGGCCCCCTCAACACAAACTGCCAAGTGGAAATGAAGGCAATAATGGTTGGCCGAATTCCAGTAATGGCCTGAACAGGAAATGCATACATTCTTAAAACAAACAAAGCGATTCCTCTGGGGACAACACAGAGTCTGGTGATAGAGCAGTTTAGGAAAGTCTCTATTGGTGATTGACTAGGGGCCAGGCAGACTGAATGCACATGCAGTCCCCATGGAATACATTTAAAAACTAGATGAACTTGAGACTCCAGTTTGTTGTCATTGCTATTGTTCTTAAATGATGCTTGGAGAAAGAGGGAACGTATCTCAATGGGAAAACAAGACAAGCCTGTTGTGGTCTACAGTTTAGCAGCCAACATTTTTCCACATTAAATTAAAAAAAAGAAGCACCACCAGCTTTTAACTTATGATTAAGAACTTCAGTACCAGCAGTTATATACAACAATTTACAAGTTTAACCAGACCAGAACTGAAGAAGCAGCTTGGATGAGCTGCTAAACGTATTCAACCAAATAAACATTTGTCCAGTTGACAAATTGAATTTCTCCTTTTGCTATGGATTCTACCTGGACGACTGAGGGATTCTACACACAAGTTTAATAGAAGAATTTATTTTAAGGGCCTATATTACACTATTTTCTGATATGTTATAATGTTGTTTCCTCCTCAAAAACATAGCTAGTGTTCACACATGTTTAACACACAAACACTGCATATTTAGACTGTGGTCTTCTCTCAAACAAAACACATTCTGTTCCACCTTGTGATGTCTTGCAGTGATACAAGAAGTGCCCCACTGCATTTTTAAACTCCAATACACCTTCACTAGAATCATTTGGATAATTTCAGACCTGGAATTGCCATTCTCTAAAGGTAAAAAGTAGCTGTTAAGATGAAAACTACCGCTTTGTGACATCAAATTTTGGAACCTACAAAGTGTGCTTATTTGAGAATTGAGAATTCATTTAAGACAATTAATCCTTAGTTATAAATACATTTGATTGCTTACTTGCATGCATACTTCCACCATGCTTCCAACTAAATTACCCCTCAACAGTAGTCAGTATTGTTGGTGCCAAACTGTCGGGGCATATTTCTGGGAATAGTTAAAATAAATTGTGCTTCAGTGCAGTCTCATGAGCTGTCAAAGTGAGTTAAGGTAAAGGGACTACAATAAAGCCTAATTAGTTTGAACAATAAAAGCAGATTTTCAAGACAGTGACCATTGTGAAGCAAAGAAAAAAACACATGTATATCTTAACTAAATGGTATATAAATGCATATGAGGCGTAGATCACAGCTAAAACTGTTTCACTGTAGCGCGTTTTCTATTGCCAAATCTATATATAACTTTGCAATAATGTGAACAATAACTGAGCTAAATGTTAGACGCAATCAACATAACTATAAATCAACACATGCCAATCAAACATCTGGAAACTCCCAACTCAATCGGGCAAGCCAACAGAGGCTCCACTGTACATATAAATCATTTAGAGATGTTTTTTTTTTTTGCCGGTGAACCCATTCGATCTTGAGGTAGTAAAATCCCGTAAGCTCACAAACGCTCCTTGCCCAATTACAGGGGTTGTGTTATGGCAGTAGGAAAGAATCTGCTACAGACTGCTCGATCTGACAGTTTTTATTATTTATTAATTACCTTATTTTTTACAAGCTAGAGGACTGAGTAATTTAGCGAGGCTTGCTTGGCAGGAGGAGGGAGGAGAGGTTGTTTTTCCAGCCCTGAGGGACAAAAGGCCCTCTCAGGTTAGTGGGAACTCTCTCTGCAGCTCTGCATCCTTCCTGACTAGACTCTAGACTTTATGTTTAGGTCAGTTCGAGGTGTACATGGATGTATTACCTGTTTATAAACAACATTGGTGCGTATACAAAAATGAATGGGTTCAGTATAGCTGTTAGTGTTGCAATATTAAAATTTCAAACTCACTATAGTGGTAAAGGCTTGACACGCAATACAGATTTCTATACCATCATTTTAAAATGCTTCTTCTTTTTAATGCAATCAAATTTAATTTCAAAGCTAAATAATCATACTTTGTTCAACGTTATGTGGTCTTAAACAAATCGGTAGAATACTACTAAAACTACTCTTGAACGGTCAGCTTTGTCCAGTTTAGTCAGTAATAATTTAAAAAATATCTTGTTTTGAGTACCTTGAACTAGGTTTAGTATTTTTTGAATCCAAGTATCAATTTACTGACAACCCTAATACCAATAGAGTACTACAGCTCTGGAAAAAAATAAGAGACCACTGCAAAATTATCAGTTTTTCTCATTTTACTACTTGTAGGTATGTGTTTGGGCAAAAGGAACATTTTTGTTTGGGTCTATAAACTACTGACAACATTTCCCCCAAATTCCAAATAAAAATAGTATCGTTTAGAGCATTTATTTGCAAAAAATGACAAATGGTCAAAATAACAAAAAAGATACATGTGTTCAGACCTCAAACAATGCAAAGAAACAAGATCAAATTCATTTTAAAACAACATAATACTAATGTTTACACTTAAGAAGAGTTCAGAAATCAATGTTTGGTGCAATAATCCTTATTTTTAATCACAGCTTTCATGCGTCTTGGCATGCTCTCCACATTGGGTGACTATGCCACTCCTGGTGCAAGAACTGAAGTTGGAATTCAACAGACGCTGGAATGGAATGGCTGTAATACATGTAGAGATGCTGATTTCAGAAAAAAATACAGCGGTCTTCTTATTTTTTTCCAGAGCTGTATATTCATATGTTTAAAAAAAACAAACAAACTAAGAACTAAAAAGTAACCAACAAGACCACTGTAAGATATGCCAGCCTCTTTTCCATTCAAGGAGCAAACTAAAAGAAATACAAGTACTAAATGTCTCTACTCCACCTATTGTCTGCATCTTCTTCTCACCAACAGTCCCCTTTCATTGCATCCATCCATCTCTCCATCTTCTAGACCTCCTATGTGACAGCTCTAGCCTAAACATCTTTCCATTCACTCTCCCTCCTCTGTACATGTCCAAACAATCCCTGAAATGCCATACTGTGGAAAATTCTAGGCAAAGCTTTAACATCTCCATGGAGACGGACTCTCTGCCAGTAAAGTTACATAGTGTATGTTTAAGATGCAAAAAATAGACTCCTCAAACATGTGCATTGTATACATTACAGGCATTGCACATATTAGGTAACACATATGGCTTTAGGGCTGAAGCTTTTTAGCATTCCTGCCACATCTGTTTATGATCAACACAGCAGCCAACCAACTGAGGTGAACATCTGTATTGGGGCCAGGATAATTTAATGTTTTTAATTAGGTCTTTCATTGAAATAAATGGAAAAAGTGGGCTTGAGATGCTACTTGTGAAAATGCTAATTTATACAGTAAACCATATAGGCTTGTCTTGTCACTGCTCCCATGTCACGTTTCTTATTAGCATTCATAATTACAATCCACCTGTCTTGGTATTTCTGACATTTTAATGTGTTTTGCTTAAATGGGCTGAAAAACCTTGAAGCGCCCGTTTTTAATTAACTATAGGCTCAAATTAAAATTAAAGTCATGAATAAAAATATTTTTACACAATAAACCAGTGACAAGCAGAAGTCCGTTGGCTGTGAAGTGGTACCAGGCTTTGGATAACTAAGAGCAACTCTGTCACAATAATTAATACAGTGGTACCTCACCTTACGAATGACCCAACAAATGAAAATTTCAAGTTACGAAATGCCTTCACGTTAAATTTTGGTCTCTAGATACGAAAGAAAATTCAAGTTACGAAACGCGAAATCTCAAAAATTCAAATAATGCGCGCTCAGCCACACACATTATACGCTTTTCTCAGACTGGATTTAAACTTTTCTCACATTTCTCTCTCGTTTAAACACTCAAACTTTCATAGATTTTCAACAAAATTATATAAATTATTATAATAGTGAAGTGTGGGGGGAAGGAGGAGGGGGGAGAAAACTGCACTCTGACACGTGTGTGATAGCGGCATGTGTGACAGCTGACCCGGCGCGGGGGCTGCCAGCAGGTCTAGACCTGGACTAAACCAGGACTAAACCTGGACTAAACCTAGACTAAACCTGGACTAAACCTGGACTAGACCAGGACTAGACCAAGTGGATTAGAGCGCCGCCCGTGGGTCTATTTCCTGGTTTCGTTTCGAGCCACAGCTGAGGCGAGCCGCTGCTCGCATGCAAGAGGTCTAGACCTGCTCTCCAGGGCCCCTCCAGGCACGGAGCCCCAGACATCCAGGGACCCAGGGGGACACTGCCAGCCCGCCTTAAGAGCTCCCTAAGCGGGCATGGGTCTGGGGATTGTCCCGGTCCCCGGCCTGGAGGTCTTGAAGAGGCCGACCTCACGGTTCTATCCAGGCCGCTCTGTGAGCACCTTACGCAGGCATAGCTCAAGAGGATTGTCCCGGTCATCAGCCTGGAGGTCTTGAAGAGGCCGACCTCATGGTTCTATCCAGGCCGCTCTCTGAGCATCTTGCGCGGGCAGGTCTAGAGCAGGTCTAGACCGCGGCTCTTGCATGCGCCTCAGCTGTGACTCGAAACGAAACCAGGAAATAGACCCACGCGCGGCGCTTTAATCCACCTGGTCTAGTCCTGGTCTAGTCCTGGTCTAGTCCTGGTCTAGTCCTGGTCTAGTCCTGGTCTAGTCCTGGTCTAGTCCCGGTCTAGTCCCGGTCTAGTCCCGGTCTAGTCCCGGTCTAGTCCCGGTCTAGTCCCGGTCTAGTCCCGGTCTAGTCCCGGTCTAGTCCCGGTCTAGTCCCGGTTTAGTCCTGGTTTAGTCCTGGTTTAGTCCTGGTCTAGACCTGCTGACAGCCCCCGCGCCGGGTCAGCTGTCACACATGCCGCTATCACACACGTGTCAGAGCGCAGTTTTCTCCCCCCTCCCCCTTCCCCCCACACTTCACTATTAATACATTTTGTTGAAAATCTATGAAAGTTTGAGTGTTTAAATGAGAGACAAATGTGAGAAAAGTTTAAATCCAGTCTGAGAAACCAATCAGGACGCAGAACACAATGTTACACTATAAAAAAAAGTTAGACTATTAAAAAAAAAACTTGGATCGGGGCCTTGGAACGAATCAGGCTTTTTCCATTGAAATAGCTACTCAACTTACGAATTTTTCATGTTACGAAACCACTTCTGGAACGAATTAATTTCGTAAGGTGAGGTACCACTGTACTAAATTAGCATGAGAAAATTAGATATGAGCAATACGATTTCATTTACATATTTACCTTTCATTTTCAATATTGGGGAACTTTTCAATAATAACTCCTTATATAATGCACTTTACAAACTGGACAAGCCTTTTTTGTAGTCAGTAATAGTAGAAGCAGCAGCAGCAGCAGAAGCAGCAGCAGCAGTAGCAGCAGTAGCAGTAGCAATAGTAGTAGTAGTAGTAGTAGTAGTATTTTGTTTATGTCCATTTACAGTATGGTCCATTTAGAAAAGAGTTTGATGAGATTGTTGCTGGTTATTATATCAGTGGTACAAAGTACTTTCAATATTAGCTTGTATTGCATTTTTTCCTAGTAAACTTGTAAACAATGTATTACTGTGCCAGGCCTATTAGGTGCAGAATAAAAACATGCAGTACCTCGCTCTCATTACACTCCTCATCGTTGTGAATGGCGGTCTGGTAGCGGGCGTACAGAGCCGCAGACTGCTCATACGATGCACTGAACTGGGGGTCGTCAAAGTTCACCGGCACTAGCCTCACCTTCAGCACGAGGGAGGGGAGGGGGCAAACAGGTGGAGCAGGCTCATCAATTCATACAACAATTGAAAGTACATTTGCTTGGAACTAGGGCTGCACAATAGCATAGGGCTCAAAATATTTATTTTTGATGCAATATTTTTTTCAGCCATTATTCTAAAATAATTGATTGTGTTCATGTCAAAATATTGTCTAAATGTTGCCTCAAGCTGTCTGAAAATGCTGATATTTTGACTGGAATGTTAAACAGTATGGCATTAAATGTAACTGAATGCAAGTTTAATGTCATACTGAGGATCATTCACAGCAGAGCAATAATATCCCCATGGACACCAGCAGGTAGCATAACATCAAGCAGAAAAGTTACATAGTGCACCTTTAAATAGAGAATGTAGGAATATAATTGCAGAATTTGTGGTCAAAGATGAAAACAAATGAAATGCATTGCACCTTTATTTGCTATATCTATAGTCTAAATAATTATTTAGTTTTGACAAAAGATTTAAACTCTCTATACTTGTCAATGTTTTTCTTAGCTTTGAAATATAATTGAAATATTGCAGTGTATACTTGTGCTGCCCTTGTTTGATTAAAAGCAGGAGAGAGGCAGGAGTGTAAAGGGGAAGATTTGATAGTGAGGGCAAAACAGTGTTATACAAGTGATTGTTGCTTCTCTGGGTTCACCTCAGTCTCCCCGTCCTCAAGGCGAGAGGCTGGTTTGAATTTGACACACCTGATCCCATAATTGTATCAGATTGTTGCTCAGAAACGAAACACTGACTTAATTATTCCTTAAGCATAAACACGGTGTGGTAAACTTCGAAAGAGTTCAAGGAGACTGAGGGTAGACAGACCAGAATACAGGAAGTCCTTTTCTGAAGATGAGGCTAGTGCACTGCCCAGCCTTTACCAGAGATTACTGCTGATGACCCCAAATGGACAATAACAGCAATATACGTATACCAGCCATTTCTAGTAAGCAAATTAAGCCATGAAATCATTTTGGATGTTTTTGTGTTGTTGTTGTTTTTCTCCTTATGATAATGAGCATACAATAATGCCAAACAATATTCAAATTTTCTCATTTGGATAATTTCCTACTGTGTAGTAGATTAGCATCTTGATATGAACAGACAGCCACAGTGTAATAAGTTTCTCTGCCGTAACAAGCCAACAATGATGATTTTATACCGTTAAACAACATTTTAATTATATCCTCCCATTTTAATCCAGGCAAAAGACTTGCAAAATATATCATAAACAAATCAAAATTGTAATTTGAATGGTCACTATTAGAAAATGGAAAAGGCTGTGATTATTTAACTAATATAATTTCCTCTGCAAACAATAAAATATCCAGTCTTGCTGTAGCTGTAGTTTAGACCTCTCCAAATATGTTCTGAAATTCATGGGTTTTTGTATCCCATGAATATTAGTATTAGTTTAGCAATTTATATTCAATCTTCTCCCAGATGTTAATGCTCCTGGACGTGTTTTAAGATGGGAACTTGAATAGAATGCTTCTATTAAAAATACATTGTAAATCAAAATCCAATATATTTTGCCAAAATTATTCAACTGTCCAAATCTATTTACCATAAAACAACAATGAACCAACTCAAAAACAATTACTGCCATCAAACTGAAGAGAAAATAACATAGAAACTTGAAAAGAAATAGTTTTACTATTAAAATCAGAAATTGCAATTATAATTGCTATTGCAATTTAATATTTTGCCAAAATTGTTCAGTCCAATCTATGGCTCTTCTTGGCAAAGCTGATTTGCCATAAAACAAGATCCAATCAACTCACAAACAATTACCACCAAACCAAATGAGACGATGACATCAAACTCCTTTAAAGTCGTCCTAGATTTCCACAGTTTTCCTTTCAGACATTATGGTGTAGTGTGACAGGGGCAGACAGAGGACTGGAGAGAAGGCGTGAAGGTCAGCTGACAAAGTGCCCCCCACAAAAGTGTAAAAGAACCTCATCATCACCAAGTCGCCTCTGGCCACTCACACACCTGGAGAAACACTAGCGTATGGAAACATTTCAGTCCATTTCCGCAGCCTTTGAGCCCGGCTCCTTTACATGTGCGGCGCCCACGATGTGACACCACATTCACAGCTTTTAATTCAGACAGACATCTTGGCCCCATTTCCCCCATAACTGCACAAAATGTCTACTGTAGGTTTCAAAATGGAGAAGTCAGGTGTCCAGTTTCTCAAACGCTCAAGGTATGTTTATGTTTTTTAAGAGTTTAGGTTTGATCCTCTGCATGGATAAATATTCACTTGACTTGTACTGATATTTTGGTGTTGCAGTCCTAGGTTAAAAATGGTCCTTAGTTTTTATTTCATTTAATATACCAAATATAACACTTTTTAAGAGACTTCAAATAACCTCTAGTGCATAATCTACAGCTCTGGAAAAAAATAAGAGACCACTGCATTTTTTTCTGAAATCAGCAACTCTACATGTATTACAGCCCTTCCATTCCTGCATCTGCTGAATTCCAACACAAACACAAAGCTGAGCTAATTCAGTTCTTGCACCGGGAGTGGAATAAAGTCACCCAAGAACAATGTGAAAGACTTGTGGAGAGCATGCCAAGACGCATGAAAGCTGTGATTAAAAATAAGGGTTACTGCACCAAATATTGATTTCTGAACTCTTTTTAAGTGTAAACATTAATATTATGTTGTTTTAAAATGAATTTCTTCTTGTTTCTTTGCATTGTTTGAGGTCTGAAAACATGTATCTTTTGTGTTATTTTGACCATTTGTCATTTTTTGCAAATAAATGCTCTAAACGATAGTATTTTTATTTGGAATTTGGGGGAAATCAATTGTCAGTAGTTTATAGACTCAAACAAAAATGTTCCTTTTGCCCAAACACATACCTATGAGTAATAAAATCAGAAAAAAAGATAATTTTGCAGTGGTCTCTTTTTTTTCCAGAGCTGTATATTTGCATTATTTCAATTCTCTGTACTACGAGTGTCTTGGGGGTTATATACCTATTATTTGAAAGATGTTTGTATAAAACATTTAAGTAGTGATTCCCATTTGCCTGCATCAAAAATACAATTCTCAAAAAGCCCCCATTCCTACATCTTAAACACACTAATCTTGATTCATTTGAAAGCAGCTCATAACCCTTTCAACTAGGGATGCAAATTATCGATTAATTCATTAATTGATAGTTGATTGACCTTATTGATCGATTAACGATTAACTGATAAGCGGCGTTTTTCACCTGAATTTTAGTGTTCCAATAGGATCTTTAAGAACTATAGTATACATAACACTGAGTCATAAATATATCATAGTATTATTATATTGTATATTCCTCAACTAATTATTCCTTAGTAAAAAGCAGACAAATGTATTGATGCTGAATAACAAAATACAGTAATCCCTCGCTCTATCGCGGTTCGCAGATTTTTATTTTGTTTTTTCAAATTTTTTTTTATAGTGTAACATTTTTTTTATAGTGTAACATTGTGTTCTGTCCTGATTGGCTAAGAGACTAGACCAGGACTAAACGTGGACTGGACCAGGTCTGGATCAGAACTAGGCCGGGTCTGGACCAGGTCTGGACCTGGACTGGACCTGGACTAGACCGGGACTCGACTGGGTCTGGACCTGGACTAGACCAGGATTAAACCACCACGTGCCGCTGCTGGTTTCGTGCGGCTGGTTTGTGGCTTGGGGCCCGAGCCGCGGACCAGCCGCACGGAGCTCAGGGCCCGGGCCGGCCGAGCGGAGCCAGCAGCGGCACGCATTCCGGGCGCCCCGGTTCGATCTCACGTCGCGCGTACACCAGGGCTGCTGAGCAGTGCCGTTGGCGCCTGCGGCCGGCTGTGAGTCGAGCTTGACGCAGCGCGGTGCGCGGTTGCCTTGTTTCGTAACTGGGTGCGCGTGTCCGCGATTAGCGATTAATTACAATTAATGCATTTTTTTCGACCAACGTCTTAATCGACAATTAATCGTTAATCGATTAATTGTTGACATCCCTACTTTCAACACAACTTAAGGTGTCTCTGAACCTCCCTCCCTGTAGCTGTGGCTGGAGCAGGTTGACCTACGACCCTCGCCCTCTGACCTGGCTCTCGGATGGTTTTTCGGGAGGGTCCTTGTGAATGGCCATCTGGTAGAGTTTGTACACTTTGTAGGAGGCGTCGAAAGAGGCTTTGAACTGCGGGCTGGGGGGATTGGAGCGCACTAGCCTCACCTTCGAAAAGAACATGGTCACAAAAGGGTTAACACGAAACAAGTGCAAATAGAGAGATAAGGGATTAGAAGTGAAGATCATGAAAGGAAAGGACAGAGGGACATAACATACTTACTATAGAAAAAACACATTCTGTAGTTAGAGCTTTCAATATATAATAAAAAACAGTTTCAATTTAATTTAGATTGAAATCGTGTTGTTTTTCTTAATTAATAATAGTTCAAATATAAACATAACAAATTCCACTAGACCAAATTATAGGTCAGATCTGTGGAGAGGTGACCACAAACACACTAGAATGCAAGGTAAAAGCTAATTAAATCACCTGTATTGAATAAATACATGATAAATAAGTTCAGTGCCATAACATGGAGCATTTTAAGCATTTTCCTCTAGAAAAGTCAATTTTTAAGTGTTAATCCAATCGAAAAAATGAATAATAAATACACTAATGCACTAAAATACATGATTGAAAATCCAATACTGCATTAGATTTTCAATAATGTATTATAACCATTTCCAATTCAAATTATTTAGGTTTATCTCTGAAAGTGTGCTTTATCCCTCTGTAAAGATCGGTTATTTGTGGAAAAAGGTTTGGCAGCAGAATCCTCGTCCCAAAGGAGCAATAATCATTAGCCTGTTGATAGCCTGTTTTATGTATGAGCCCATTGCCGCTAGTGACTTGCTTCACCATGCTTTGTAAATAAATGGTTTTGATTTAAGTTTTTTATTAAGATATTTGTTCCTTATTTGTTATTGTAAGGCTTTTGAGTGAATTAACAAGTAAAACAATCATATTTTATTTGCTTTGCCTATACATGAACTATAGTGTAATCCTAAGACTTTGATATAGATCTGACATGGTTCATAATTGATGAAATCTGATACTTTTTTCCTTCACCTTTAAAAAAAAACAAAGTGAAACAATGTGATTTTAATTTTCAATTGGAAGTTTTAATGACGTGTTTTCCACAGAGGTGTCAAACAGGGTGAACAGTAGTCTATGTTCAGCCAAGCAGTCCGCTCATTCCCATTTCAGTATCTAACAGAGCTACGTTGTTATTGTCGCTGAATTTGAACTCCATTTTAACTTAATGCGACCCAAATTTAATTACCGTCTCATTGCTGGGGAGTTTGTGTTGGCCACCAGCTTGTGATATAAAATGGCCTTGAACTGTTTGGAACTTAGCTTGGCGTTTATTTGAGTTGGACATGCACCAGTCTCACTCTATGAGCTCTCTGTATGTAGATCTTTCAGAAAACCAGAAAGATGATACACCAATAATGTCTGAAAATAACTGCATTTAATACACTAATAAGATATGGTTTAAAAGAATATTTTTTAATCAATGCCCGAGGGTCCAACTGGAACAGGAATATGCCAAAATATCAAAACAATTTATGGAAATTTGGATAATATGTTCAACATTCAACCGAAGAATGTTCCTTGAAAGACATTCAATACTTGGTCTCTGTTCTCAAGAAAATAAATACATTTTGTAGTGTTTGAATCAGGCTAATTCGAATAAAAAGTAAAAAGACAGTTACTTTTAATAACCCATGTTTCAAATACAAAAATGTCCTTTAAAACTTCAATAATAGGACAGTTATCCACTGGTCCCTTGGGTACCCTAGAGCTCCAATTCACGTTCCCACACTGACCTCTGGTGGTGACTCAGTAAACTACACTCACTCATTTTTAATAAAGACTCAGAAGGAAGTCACATAATATAATTAAAACTGATTTGGCATTTCAGATAATGCAAATTTTAAATTAGAAGTGGGGAATATGTAATGTTACTTTTATGTATAGTACTTTAATGGTACTTATCAAATGTAAGCCATACAGTTCCTACATAGTTAATATTGGTTTACGATGACTGTACTTAAAGGGATAGTTCATTGTTTTTATGTGAATCTGTATGGCATCCCCTTCAGCAGTGTCGTGCATTAACACTGGTTTACCCCTGACAGTGTCCTCTGAGCCATGTTCTGCCCCAGTTCTGGCACTGACGAAAGTAGGTCCAGCAAGTTAGCGGGGACAGTTAATAAAGCTTGTTTTTCTTCTCAAAACAATATTTGTCCAAAAAATGATATATTTGCGTCACAAAACAGTTGCAGACGAAAAAGTCAGAAGTCTAAATCGTAAGTGGCGATGTTTAAGTGAACAGGCAAATAATGTTTAAGTGAACAGGCTAATAATAATAATAGGTGCGCAGTGATAGGAATCAAGAGAAAATAGCACCAAGCGATTTAGACTTCTGACTTTTTCGTGTGCAACTGTTTTGTGATGTAAATATATCACTTTTTGGACAAATATTGACAGGGACACTGTCAGGGGTAAGTCAGTGTTAATGCACGACACTGCTGAAGGGGATGCCATACAGATTCATATATTTTAAAAAAAGAACTATCCCTTTAATATTCCAATATAAAAGGACCTGATAGGGCAATTTCCTCTTTATTTATTATTATTATTATTTTTTTTTACAAGTAAATGGTGTTTTAATAGTGCCACAATTATAATGTGGTCTGAACCACTAAATAAAAACTGCATTTGTAAAACATATCCTTACATTTTTTTTAGGCACCTAACCTATAATTTACCTCAAGTTAATTGGTGCATCTACAGGCTATTCATATTATTATAAGTAATGAAATGGCCTGAACACTGTTGAAAACAGTTGCTTATTTTGAATGGGAGCACCAACAAGCTCCAAAGTGCCTGTATTATCCGTGTATCTGCTTCAAATCTTAGTTCATTGACGTTACTTCCCTGACCTCAACATGTGTTTTTTTGCCAAAGATCTTATTATTTTTGCCAGAGAATTTGCCAAGTGCTGCTCCGACTCTGGCTGGGTGGTTAGCTGTGGTTAGAATGTCATCATTGGGGGAAACTCAAGTCGAATTGTGTGGTGCCTGTGTCTTTTGGTAGAATTGAAACCGGGATGTAGTGGTTTTTCCATTGGGCTTTGGACGGATCTCCTCTCTCCACTTCTATAAACACATGGTGAAGTCACTGGGGCAAAGCACTCAGAACTGTAAAGGGCACATTTGAGGCTTAGCAGAATCCAGCAAAAACGTGGTCAGCCAACCTATAATTATTTCCAATACAAAAAGTTGGACATTTCTTTCTTTGTTTGAAGCAGGAGACATTCAGAATGTGCAATTATCAACAATGGATGGAAATATAGATCAAATATATGCAAAAATGTAAACTGGGACTCACAGTGGTGTAGTGAGTTAAGTATCTGCCCCCCAACTAGAGGGTCTGCAGTTAGGTACATTTCTTTGTTTGAAATTTGGAGGCATGCATTTTCAGACCTAAAAACAAAATAAAGGGGGAGCTGTTTAAAGGTGCACTTTGTAACTCTTTTGCTTGTCAACCCACTTGTCTCCATGGAGATGTGATTACTTTGCAATATTTTCTACACTCTCCTAATTACTGTTTTGTTACTAATTTGTTATTATTACTTATTTTATTATTACTTATTTTTATTTTATTCTTGCCCTATTCATGCACTTTTCTTTCTTGTTCAAACTGTCTCTGCCTGGAGCTAATGTGGCAAGTAAATTTCTCCTATGTGAGATCAACAAAGTCTTAGCTTATCTTATATATATGAATCTGTCACAGTCTGGTATTAAACTTATCTATCACAAAGTAGACAAGCAGTGGTGCCGCCAGGACACACCTATCACTGAATAAATGCAAGATTCTGTGGAACACTCCAAGCAAAGCAATAACATGGTCTATGGGGAAAAGAGGGCAATCAGAAAAGTTACATGGTGCACCTTTAGAATAATAAATCAGTTGCTGACCAGGCAAACAAAAAACTGGAAATGCTCATTTAATTTTCACAATAGGCTAATGCTTATCCATTGTTAGTGAACTATATATGATTGTATTGTACTGTGTGGTCGACCTCACCTCAAGGCCATGAGTGGTGCTGTCAGACAGGGACTCCTCTATGAAGTCCTCCAGGCTTTTGGGCTGGTTACTTTGGCTGGGACCCGTGGGAGGAGGCTTGGTTGTGGATGCGATTCCGTCCGAGCTCTGCCTCTTCTGCTCCTTCTGAAGTCGCCGCTCATTCCGGATGTCTTTGGCCTTACGACACGGCGGCTTGTTGGGATCTGCTCCCGTTCCTGCGCACACACAAACACACACACATTTACAAAAACAAAGCAGCTTTTCAAAGGGATCTGGGTTTTAGATTTAATAAAAACGGCAGCGTTTAGTCTGAAGCTGCGAAGGACGGAGTAAAGCATTTCCAGATGAGAAAACACAAGCAAGAGACACAGTAATAACTCAATTATGGCTTTTTGGAAATGTGAATAACATCACCTTTATGTGGCCAGCGCACAGAAGCAATTAAAATCAGCCAAGGCTAAAGAATAGAAACTGGAAGTCAGGACACAGATTCAACATTATGACAATGTAGTTATAACTGGGAAAGTCTTTCATTTCCAGCCTTTTTCAATATATCAGTACCCATAATTGCTTTAATTTTTTTCAGGGGAAGAGGGAGTTTTTGACGTTTTCTTCTTTAACCTAATTTAATCCATCAATGTATCTAATTTTATATATATTACATATACACACACACACACTTTTGTAACTTGTAACATGAAATCTTTTCTTACTTAAATTTGTTTCCACAGAATGTCTTATTCTAGGAAGTAACTAAATTAGCAGCAATAAAAAAATATAAAGTCACCACTGTTTGCTTTATCAATCAATAAAATTAATTACAGTTTAGATCTTACCATTGGCTCCCACGCCAACAGAAAAACACTGCATACATAATTCATAAAGATGCTATAAAATTATGCAGTCAATGTTGGCTTAAGTGGTGCGTATTGTAAGAGGATTAGTGTGGTTAGGTCCAAATCAAAGCAGATGGTGCTGATGAAGATAATATGGGCTCTCGGTTACTGTTGCTACTGAGAGGAAATACGCTGTTTTCTATTTGTCCCATACAAAAAGGCTTAAATTCCCAAAACATTTTTCTTTCTTTGTCGTTCTGATCCACATCCTCCTCCTGGGACTGTTCCAGGCCCCACTCAGGCTCTCGGGCATCTCCTATCAACAGTTTACACACCCACATCCTGTTTGGAGCAATAAGGAAACTACAACGATTTCCTGTCCAATTGCCAAACACCGCCATTCACAACACACTCACAAATGCTCCCCTTTCATCCACGTCACAATGAGGGATACCCTGAGCTGAGAACAGAGTGTGAGAATTTAAAAAAGAGGGGTAAAAACACAAAATAGGTCAAATAAAAGTTATTTGATTATAAGTTATTGTGATTAAAATATAAAATGTGATCCAATTTTTGCATATCACTCACCATGGCTTAATTTTTTCTTAAATAAGCATGCAATTGTATCTTTCACTTTCAATAAATAACTTGAAGAGAACTTGAAGATTGATATGCAATCTCAACCTGCATTATGAATGGATTATTAAAATGTCAATACACAGAACAATATACAAATATACTTTTCGTATTGAGGAGTGGACACAGGATTTCCACGAGAAATAGTCAAAAGGAATATCCAGAAATATTTATCACAATTGTGGTGACACAATACAATTACAGCTAAGCCATAAGTTCTTCTTCCTAATGACCCTCTTAAGGTTTGCAGTGTTGGCCTCTGCTAATATAAACACATGTCACTAAGAGTTACAGTGTGTTTGAATGGTTTTCTTCAGTCTGAATAAACAGCACAGGGTCAAGGCAGAGCTGCTCCTACTGCACCAACAGGAACCAGCATCTGGTCTGTGTCCATCTCACAAAGTCCTTATCCTCCATCACCCACGTGCCGCTCTGCATCCAGTTACACATTACTGTCTTATCCTCCATTTCCTTATAACTCCCACTCTCTTTCTCCCTCTTGCTGTCCCCACTTTCCCTCTCTCTTTCTCTCTACCTCTACCCCTTTTTTTTTCTCTCCTTTGCCACTCTAGATTTTCCCCTCTCTAAATCTCTGGTTTTGTCCTGTTTTAAGTCTGGTTCAGTCCTTCTAATGTAAACTTGGTTTGGTTGGTATTGTTCTAGCCTTGGTTTAGTCCTGGTCTAGTCCAGGATTAGTTTCAGGTTTAGTCCTGGTTTGGTGCAAATTTTGATGTTTTTACGAGGTGAGTTTTGAGTGTAGTTTGATAATGTTATATTTTGAACTTGAGTAATAACATATTCATACTTTGTACCTATGATATGTATTTGTCAGTTCACCTGCTTTCTTTCTTGAAATTACTTTGCATAGAATTATGATTGCAATAGTACCATAGCAAATAGATGTTATGCATAAACAAATACAAATATTTTATTACACTGGCCTACGAGCAAAATGCTTCCGGAACAAATTTGTGAATTTTTTCTTGGTTTAGGTCACTAATAAAGAAAAAATAAGTCAGAAGTGCTGATTGGCTATAGTTTCCAAGATATAGTTTTGGGTCAAAATAGGAATTTTATGCAAAATTAGGCAAAAACGGTAGTTTATCAGAAGGTACAATGTGTCTACAAGCAACCAGTTCTATCTGAAAGCCTGTCTGCACATTCCAAGATTTCATTCATTTTAATAAGTCTAGAGTTTTAACATATATCAATATATAATATATATAATTATTATATCATTACATATCTTGAATACATTAGCTAACCAGCACAATTATCAACTGGTTTTCAGTTCATCTTATCAATATAAATTAGATTTAGCCACTTTTATCTTGGAAGCAGATCGAGTCCAAAAATTTGTAGACCAGTGGAATTAAGAACGAACAACTTCTCTCTTTTCTTTAAATCTGTTTTATCTGATAATTTTGAACATAGTTGAATACAGTTTTTGGCTCTGCTACCTGCCTACCTATCCAACCTACACAAACAGCCCCACTGGTTCTGAAGTACAGCCTGGAGATAAAATCTGACAGAATAGTTCCTGTGTTAGACATGGGCTCCCCTCTGCTGCCGTTAGCACTCCATAAAAGCATGACAACTTTCTCCTCCTTGCGTCCCAGGGCTCTCACTCACATCTGAGTGGTGTCCTGGGTGTAAACTTTGCAGGAGAGAGGCATTATGTGGGCCCACTGCAGCTGAACGCACACGCAAAGAGACAAAACACTGGCTCTGATTCACCAAAGCTCACGTTACTGAAATGAGGCAAAACACACAGATCTCCAGAGGTTTACCCACAAAGAGGTTGTGGACAGACTTGCACTTTGGCAGGTGTTCAGCACAAGAGAAAGTGGTGGGGGTGGACAAGGCTTGCGCCACTATTAGACTGCCTCCCACAAAGGTGCTCTGGGTAAAGGATTGAGGAGATAATACTGAAGAAAGAAATGTTAAACTGTTAAAGCCCAGTGTACCTCTTCTTAGATTGTTTTTTTAATCACAATACAGATTTGCTCAATCTAATATATTGCTGTACATTGTTCTGTTCTAAATTTACACTGGCTTAAAACTTCAATCCCAAAATATTACTAAAAGAGATGGTAACTTTAATCTAGTTGCCAATTTTATCTTCTAATTTCCTTTTTATCGTGTATTATATTTTCTTTTTCTGCACATCCATTTCACTCATTTCTGCATAAAAAACGAACAACCACAGAATGCTATGTGGCTGGCATGTAAAATAAAATAAAACCTTAATAAAGAAAAAAGTTATTTTTTTTAATAATCCAAGTGTAAAGGGTAATGGTTGGAGTGGCTTTAGCACTGTTGACGTCTGGGCCCCCTCCTCTGCTCCTCCACTACAGTCACTCCTTTTGGGCGGCTGGATGGCTGTGCTCTTTCACTTTCAGAACAAAACTTCAGAAGACACAGATCTTCTTGTCCTGAGAAGAGTTTAGAGGACCTTCCTGGACAGTTCTAATTTTCACTGTTGGTTAGATCAATACAAGTGCTTTGAATGTCCATTATAGGTGCTTGAAGTTTTTCTGTCATCTTCTCATGGGCTTTACTGGTGCTGGAGAGCTCTTGTTAGAAGTGGACATTGTCTCTCATTGTCTGTATCATTATGGAGGCATCTTATCTCCTTGTATGCACTAACTTGGTTTTCCAGCTGTTTACCTTTATTCTGGAGAGTAGCTTTGAGCTCTTTCAAGTCCAAGTATTTTTTGTTCATCATTTCCCTGACTTTTTTGCAGTTGGGAAGCTCTTGTTTTCGTTTCCCATTTTCCTGTACACAGAATTATACAGGTAGCGGATTTCCTTATGTGCATTCACTTTTTTAGTTGCTATTCCTTCTTCTGAAGGTTTTGCAACTCCAAGTCCTTTTCTGTGCCAATCCTCTCATGAGTCTGTGGTCCAAAACAAAGCTTATTTGAACCTGATCTGTAAGCTTGGCCCTTGTCCACTCCGACTCTTCAGAGAGTGCCCTGACCAGAGCGTTCTCCTTCAGGGGTCTAAGTTCCTGGACCAGACTTCTTTCCTCAGGGTTTGAGGAGTGCTGGATGTTGGGAGACACCAGTTGGGTCTCCTGCGGCTCCTCAGCACCCTCTGTTGGAGTGGGTCAGAAGTTGAACTGTCCATGTTTGTATGTGGATTCACCAGTGACCAAGTTATGAGCCAAAACTGGTCTCTTGAGAACAGAACATTTTGTGTAGAATGTGATATCAGCTTCAGAGTAATTAAGAAATCTATCCATGGGTTGACAAAATTATAAGCACTGTTAGAAATTAACTATTCAACTAAATATTACTAAAAGAGTACTATTATATTATTGATTTAACACTAACATGCACTAAAAATGTTGGGGGTAAGGGGTAGGTCAGCATTAATACTGGTAATTACATTATAATTGTCTGTGGAAATAATGTGTGTTGTACAATACACATATAACTAAGCATAAATATTACATTGGCCACACAAGCATAAAAGAAAATTGAGTTTGAAATTAACTTTACTATTTATTTGCTTCATTTACTACTTTAAAGTATTCAATCGTTATTAAGCCCATAGACACTATGATATGTACTGTCAACATGTACATTTAAGAGGAAAACATTATTGTTTTGAACCGAGTATGTGTTGTTATTGGGGGGTCCTGCACAGTTAAAGGTTAAAGGTGCACCGTGTAACTTTTCTGGTAAGGGGGTCGCCATCGTTTTGCCTGAAATGTTACACTGTAGGGTGTTATTGCCTTGTATTCATTTAATTACATGTGTTTTTACTGCTCAAATACACCTTGAAATAATATGCTTTCTTATAGTGAGCTGGGTCACCTCTTCACAGATCTGTCCTGTAACTTGCCCTGGTGCTGCCACCTGGTTGTCTCCACGGAGATACATTGATGGGTTTAACCCAAACGTGTGGAACCATACCCTATGCAAAATAATAATATCTCCATGAGGACAATCAGGTGGTGGATAAACAGCAAAATTACACAGTACACTTTTAACTGTTCATGGTTCAGACTTAAGCATCCTAGTATAGTTCTAGTACAATGATTTCACATATGCTTACAGCCTGTTTTCAGACCTAAACAATGCATATTACATCTTCCTGAATGCGTTTACATCTGGCTCTGCATTATGTGTGCTCTGCAGCAGATGGAGAGCCATGTTTTCTCAAGCTACCTCTGGAGCTCACCCAAAGCCATAAAGCGCCGCAGTCATAAACTCAGTGAAGATTCGTCCAGGTGGTTTGTGTTGGACGTGAACAAGGGAGGAACGGATAACCAGCGGCTCTACACAGTAAATCCTCCCGCTTCCTCTTCTCGGGTCTCCTGAAAAGGCCTCTTATTTCAGCACAGAGGAGAATACGGTGTGGATACATGTGCGAGTGATATAGATCCACTGGCACCGCTCACATTTTCCACCTAATGTTTATGTCTGCATCAGGGAATAGTGTCCAACATCAGGTTTTAATGTGTGGGACACTCATTTGGATTGTTCACCACCCACCTGCCCCCGTTTAACACATCCCAAAAGTGGTTAAAGGGCAACCAGTGCTGCAGGGGTGACTTATTACAATCCATTTCCTCCAGTCTAATTAAGACAGATAAGTAGCTGAAAATGTTGTTATAGTGAGAGAAATAGGAAAGACAATCGAGCCAAAACCTGGTTTTCTAAAAGAGCAACTGACAACTGCATGAACAAGCTTTGCAGTGCAGAATATAATAAGAAAGTGAAGGGCGACATCTACTGGCAACTTGGTAACATGGTTTTAGGATTTTCAGGTGGTTGGTGAGCTAAAGTTTAGTTTAGTTTAGTTTATTAAGGACAGTGTGCAGTTTCATTAAAAAGATGTCTGCACCAGATTTAGCTCAAAGCTAATTTCCATCTGCAGTCCTCACATCATAAAATACAATATAAAAATACGATAAAGTGCAATTATAAATACAATAAAAATACAATACAATATAATAAAAAGAAATCGCATATCAAATACAAGGTACAATCTTAACAGGCTAGTGCAGGATAAAATCTTAAAATATAAGCAATTCTAAAATAAACAATCTCAAAACAATTCTATACATTATCCAATATTAAAAAGTGCGTGCATATTCATAAGTGCATACAGGTAGAAATCACACGCATAATTTAGGAGCAGGGTCATTGAGAGCAAGGTGAACGCTGATGATAATAATAACCCCTTTCATTACTTTTATAAAGAGCAGCAGCTGTCGAATGGTACCCACGAGGGTATCATCCGACAGCCACCTACCTAACTGGTACTATTATTTTGAGGTGAAGCTTTAGAAATAGGGCCTTAGCCAACAGAGGATACCCACGAGGGTAACGTCTGTTGGCCAACTACCGTCTGGTATTAGTGAGAGCAGGACTGACTGTCCAGGAGCCAGCTTTTAACGGCTCGAGAGAATGTTAAAAAGTCTGCCAGCAGTAAAAAGCAGTAAAATGTTATATTATTTATGTTGTCTGATAAAATTGGACCATGAGCACTGAATAAATCTTGGGTTCTCATCTACACATTCCTGATATATTTTTGATAACTTTTGAAAATTGTGTGATGAATTCATAGCTGCAGCTTTTTGTAATACCTTATGGTGAATATAATGCCATTTAACTAGGTCTACATAAAAACAGAACTAAAGATTAAGTGCATATAATTTTAAAATGTCAATGCTGACAACCATTTCAAACATATTGTTCATGAGGTTTGTATGAAATATGAATATGGATAAATTGAGTTGAAATACCTACACTTCATATTCATATTTCCATGATTATGTACATTGTAGTTTCTCACTGGAAGTATCAAAACTATGAATGGACACATTTGGAAAGTAGCAAAAACTAATTGATTTTAGATTTTGAAAAATCCACCATTAGCTTTGACAATTGGTATTCCTTGATCCTGACATGGCACACCTTGAATTGAAAACCATTTCAGGTAACTTTAAACTCGTTGAGAGAAGGCCAACAATGCAAAGGGTGGCTAACTTGATGCATTTGAACATAAAATATAGGTTTAAAAATGTAGTTTTACTTTTTTTTCTTTGCGACATATTTCCATAAATCTGGCATTGTATATTTGATGTCTTCCGTATATATCTAAAATGTAGAGTAATAAACATAAGGAAAAACAAAGTTGAAGGAAATGGTGGTCCAAACTTTTGACAAATGAAGCTTTGTGAAACCCCAGTCACTTTACCTGGTTTAGGAGCAGAGGCTGTTGGTGGTACAGAAGTATCACTTGGAGTAGCCTCTGTGGGTGCTGTGGGTGTTGTGGGCCCATCCTGCTCCTCCTGTCCCTGAGCTGCTGTGGGACAGTCCCCTTTGTGGACGTCTGATATCGATGAGCTACTTGGTTTCCATGGACCTGCTAAATCGCACATCATTGACTCCCCTGAAAACATAGTTACAAGTAGAGATAGAACGATTTATTGGATATTTGCACTTATTGGCGTATGGGATAAAAATCCCCAGCACAGGCCAACATTTTGTTTTGGCCAACCTGCTGCTTAAAGAATAAGCATAAAACTTTACTTAAACACTTCAGCATGAAAATATAACTGCAAAAAACACAACAATGCTCTCTTATAGGTCTATGGTGAAAAAGAGATCTGGGTGAGTTTTTAGTACATTTTAAATACATAACTTGGGAAAATAATCAAAATCGACCCCAGCAGATCAGCCACCCGTTTCTCTGGATTCTATTTTATTAATATTTTATTATATGAATTTTGGCAACTATATGAACTATCATCTCTATTGGCATGCTTTGAGATAGCCAGAGAGAAAGAGACAAGGAATACAAACTACAAAAAATATATTTAAAAACGTTTTACCATCTACCCCTTCTTCTGTTGACAAATCCCCTTTTGAAAGAAATTTGCTCATCTTTTTAAGGATTTTCTTATGGGATTTGGAAGGCTGGAATTTAAGTGCATGACATCTGGAAATAGAAAAACAAACATTAGCAAACAAACTGTGATAACCCAATGTGAAAAAAAAGCTCTAAAAATACAGATTACCTAATAGTATATTGAGGACAACATGTCTTGTTCAATATAGGCTTATAGACATATTTCCCACTTCTGAAAAGAAAAAAGTGTGATTGTTTTAAGTAATTGTTGGATTTTATTTTTTTTTTTAAATAAGTAAAAACCAGGACATACCTTCTCCATCCTCGGTCTATAAGGTCTTGATAATCCTGCACTGTCATTGTGTGCGACCACATACCTGTAAAAAATAAAATCCTAATTAATTTCATCATTTTGTGAAATATTTAACATTTTGTAGGACTTTTTTTGCAAGCAGATAAAAAATATAACAACCCCGGACATTTAAAAAAAAAAAAAAAAAACACCCTATGGATCATGTTCCCACGGCACTTTAAGGCCTTTGCGAAAATATACCACACTGTAATGTTTATGTTTAGACCTCATTTCCCACAACTCTGAAAATGCTCATTAACTCATATCCTGAAGTTGAGAGTAATGTTCTTAGATACAGAATATGTTCGAATAAGGTCACCATTATTGTTGAGTTGGTCATATACATCATAGGAACAACATTTAGATTCATGTTCCAAAGAGAGTGGATTCAGAAATAACATAAGACAGTCAGTCCGACACTAAAAACATGACAGACAACCAGACAGAAAGGTTTACCAAAGCTAAAGTCAATGTTAATTTTAAAAGCAGATAAATCATAAAGCATACATTGTCATTTTTTTTCTTTATTTTTACTACTTTCTACATCTTAATTTATTTCAATGTAGCTTTCTTTACTACATAGTTTCACATATCTCACTTAATATATGAAATATATTGAAATATTATTTGATGTCTCCTGTTCTGGATGTACGTATATACAATGTAGAAAGTATTAGAAATCTAAAAAAAACTGTGGATGAGATGGTGTGCCCAAGCTTATTTTGTAAATTTAAGATCAAGACATTTAAGATGTTAAAGATTATACCAGTATTAATGACAATCCAACGTTTGAACTGTCAGGCTCTAATAAATGTTTTGATCTTTCAGTCCACTGCTGCATTTGGCCAGGCCTCAGGCGGCATGACACTGCGCTTCTATTGTACTTCAATCGATAGAAAATGCATTAACAATAAACTGCCATGTATGCAAGTTTACAAAAAACTGAAAATCAGACTGTTGCCTTGATAACATGTTACGTTAACAAACAAATTGAGATCATAGTGATAACTGATTACAATAGAGCTGTTTGAGAGCGCTGTGCTGACGTCAGCGCCACAGCAGCTGCAGTGATATTGGCAGATCAGATTAAACAGTTCACATCTTGATTCTTTCTGTAGATTCCACTCAAACACAATAGACTGTGTTCAGCTTTAGGGACATGAGGGTGGGCTCTTTTTTACTTACATAATTTGTTGGTCAGTTGGTTGATAGAAGTATCACAATACAAAAACAAATCTAACATGATTTGATAGTAATGAAAAAGCTTGGTAGTTGATTCCAATTTCAATACAACATGTACTACAATTACATTTTTTTAAATAAACATGTTATATTTTGTTTTATTAGTCCAATATATTGGTTTGGCTGGTAAAACTTGCATAACAAATGAATTTGAATTTTACTATCTGGATAAACATACAAAACCACGATACCCCCATATATATTAGCATACAATATATCCCAAAGTTATCTCAATACTATCACTCTATGAAAACTAGAAAGCAGTTACAGTGATTAGTGAGTGTGCCAGGCCAGGAAATATTCACTTTACCCAGGATCCAATAAGGACAAGAGTAGCCTTCTAAGCAGAGTTAGCAGCAGGTGAGCAGGTGCAGACCTCCTCCTCTGGGTGATGTAACATGTGCAGCTTACCACTGTTCTTAGTCAACTAGACAACTGCTCTAGTTGCCTTAGTCTGCTCCACCTCTATGCTACATTAGGAATGGCCAGACACCTAATTAAAAATACAATTTAAAGAGAGTATGCCATCCAAGATACTCTGCTGTCCAATGTAGTTGAAAAACACAACATAAAAGGCAAACTTCATTAAAATATAAATCCATATGTCAAAAGAGTAACTACTCTGGACTGGTTGCCTTGGATGGACCTGACAAACGTGGTCTTAAAATACATCATCGTTATTGTATGTATATTGTACTGCAGATATTAGAAATGTATTTTAAGACACTGCCTTAAATATGACTTTGTGTGTTAACTGCTGAATCCCTAACCATGTCAATAGTTAATGTTTCTTTAATGTTATTTCATGTACATTTTCAGGTATGAGGTCCACTGTACGGCACATGTTTTTTTCTTACAGACAATCTATTGCTTTGTTAAAAGATGTTCCACCATTCTGCCATCTTGCTTTTATTCAATTAAAATGTGCATGTTTGTCTTGTTCTTTTTTATGTTCAACTAGTGTCTTTGAGTTACTGTGAAACATGCTATATAAAATCAAAATGTATAATAATAATAATACTACACACTAAAATTACATGCATTGTTACTGTGAGAGGGTTTTCCTTTCACAGATTTCACTTGTAACTATCATTTTTTAATTGAAATTGTATTATTATATTATAATCAATAGATTTTAAATAAACCAGTACAATTTCATCCAGTTTTGTTCACTTCACATTAAGGCAACCACTGCTACATGTGGTACTGATTTACAGTAAACGTGCCTATGTTGAAAGTTCTCATATTTATGCTTTCTAAGCACATGTATACAGTTTCACCAGATCCTCTCAACCACTTTACCAAAATATCCCACCAGTACATTTACAGTTTAAGGATCAGGCAATATCCAGTTTCACCAATATTTCATTAACAATGGCAGGAAACCCCACCACAACAGAAAATAAGGAGCGATTCCTCATTAAGTTTACATGTTTGCTTTGTAGATAGTCATGATTTTAAACAGACCATCCACTCAAATAGTCCACAGTAAGTAATAGTCATGATTTTAGACTGACCATGCATTCAAAGTAGTCCACAGTAAGTCATGATTTTCGACTAACCATCCACTCAAATAGTCCACAGTAAGTGAGTAAAATGATGTATACAAACCATGCAAATGAACAGATACTTAGCTAACCTGCTTGACTATTTTATCATCAAGCTGTAAGAGACAATTTATCTCATGATTAGTCATCTCTTTAAATACACACGTCAGAAGAGATAAATATAAAACTTATTCGCTCCACATAATGATGTAGCTAAAACTAGAACTATTACTACCTCAAACTAGAGCTAGCTGTTGTATTAGCATTTTTTAGCTAGCTAGCAGCCAGCAATGTTTATTTCCTTGGATCAGACACTTACCATGTGAAAAGTTCCCCACAGAATTTTTGCAGTAGCCACACTGATACCCGCTGTCACCTCCGAAATACTCTACAATGGTGTAAGACTTGTTTTCGGCCATGTTTTTGGTGAAATGACAGCTCAATGATCCCGGTGTTTGTTCTGAGCAGTGACAGAAGCGCTCTGAGTACGTAGCCCCGCCCACAAGACCTACGTCAGCGGCCTGGATCGGCAGTACTTACCTGGTTGTAAAATATCTAAAATTAACTAATTTTTGGATTACATGTTCTTCATTGTACTGTTATTATTAACTGTTATTTATTTTATTTTATTTTATTTTATTTTATTTTATTTTAATTTAATTTAATTTAATTTAATTTAATTTAATTTAATTTAATTTAATTTAATTTAATTTAATTTAATTTAATTTAATTTAATTTAAATTAAATTTAAATTTAAATTTAAATTTAAATTTAAATTTAAATTTAAATTTAATTTAATTTAATTTAATTTAATTTAATTTAATTTAATTTAATTTAATTTAATTTATTTTATGAAATCAGCATCTCTACATGTATTACAGCCATTCCATTCCAGCGTCTGTTGAATTCCAACACAAACACAAAGCTGAGCTACTTCAGTTCTTGCACCCGGAGTGGAATGAAGTCACCCAAGAACAATGTGAAAGACTTGTGGAGAGCATGCCAAGACGCATGAAAGCTGTGATTAAAAATAAGGGTTATTGCACCAAATATTGATTTCTGAACTCTTCTTAAGTGTAAACATTAGTATTATGTTGTTTTAAAATGAATTTGATCTTGTTTCTTTGCATTGTTTGAGGTCTGAAAACATGAATCTTTTTTGTTATTTTGACCCTTTATAATTTTTTGCAAATAAATGCTCTAAATGATAATATTTTTATTTGGAATTTGGAGGAAATGTTGTCAGTAGTTTATAGACTCAAACAAAAATGTCCCTTTTGCCCAATACCTATAAGTAGTAAAATCAGAAAAACTGATCATTTTGCAGTGGCCTCTTATTTTTTCCAGAGCTATATATATATACACAAGTTGGGTAAATGGACAACAGCAGTAGAACCTAGGATCTAAAACTAGCTGGCATAAAAAAATAAAAAATAAAAAAAATCTAAATTACTACAAAATATGAACTAGAATTAAATGTATTAATGAAGAAGAGTAGGACAAACTTTTATTAAATATGAGCATACAATTTCCATTACAAGTGCAATTTATGCATTTATGGTTCATGCATACATCCCAAACCTAAAAAAAAGCATGCACCAGGGACTGCAGATGGAAATTAGGTCTAGTGCCACAACCTGGCACAATGTATCGCTCCTGTTAAGGTTATTGCATATTGTGCACTGTCCCTGTCTCATAAATAAACTAAATCAATCTAACTTAACTTAGACTGGTTTCCTTTTTCTTCTACTGGTGTTAATTACATCATTATTATTATTATAAAAATAATAATAATCTGTATGTATGATTCATAAATAAATCTATCTCATCTTAGACTACAGCTACTCCCTTCAAAAGTTAAAGGAGAATTAACGTTTTTTACAATCTGAGCCTTATTTCGGTAATAAAACAAGTTGTTTTTACTTTGGTGTCATATGGAGCACTTCCAGAGATGTTTTAGATTAGCGATATTGGCATTGTGAGTTCTCGGGGCATATAATATATGCCCCGAGCGGTCTCCAAATAACACAAACTTTAGCACTCAAATCATAGAAGCTCAATGTCTTAGTCTACACTTTCGTATGAGTCAAAAGTGGCCTGTAATCCGAGCTTCGCGTTTCATGTTTGGGTCCCGGGAGCTGAGAGAGAAATAAGAGGTGACTCCGCACATGCGCACTGGCGTCCTCATCTACGCGTTTCATGTTTGGGTCCCGGGAGCTGAGAGAGAAATAAGATGTGACTCCGCACATGCGCACTGGCGTCCTCATCTACTCGAAACTATGGATAAATCTCGGATTAGAGGCCACTTTTGATTCAAACGAAAGCATAGACTAAGACATCGAGCTTCTATGATTTGAAAGTTTGTGTTATTTGGAGACCGCAAACGTGCTCCAAGAACTCACATTACAGAGATCGCAAATCTAAAACATCTCCGGAAGTGCTCCATATGACACCAAAGTGCTACGGGTGAGTAAAACAACTTGTTTTATTACCGAAATAAGGCTCAGATTGTAAAAAATGTCAATTCTCCTTTAACTTTTACAACATAAAACCTTAATCAAAGCCCTTTGTGGTTTCCCTTTTCCAGTGACTAATATATAATAATTATTCAAGAACTAAAATAAATCAACTTTGTGAATGACCCTACATTAAAAATACAACACACAAAACGTGAGACAACTTCAATTTTAACTGTACATGATATTTATTTAACCATTTGTGCAAAGTAGAATGAACAGCAATAAGATAGGTTGAAGTACTGCACAAACTACACTTGAAAAAAGGAGAACTGTAAATATAGAAAAATAAGTTAAAAATTACCAGTTGGCCAATAATGTATTTTCTTTCGGTATAAAAATTTTTGATAGTCTTACAGAAGTGCTCCAGTCCTAGAACTCAAAACATGTTATCTATACATCTTAGGCTTTCCCTTCTATTCAGTAACCCCAAAGAATTTGTACCAGTGAGAAGTGAGAGTTTAAGTCTGTTGGATATTGGAAACAAAACCATATGATTCTCTTGACATGAGGTAAATTTTACAGAAATGTTGCACTTTTTAACATATTACTGAGACTAAAATGCTTGTGTGCACATTGCTGCAGTGGTTGGTGAAGTTCTATAGACACAAACCTATGGGACAGACATTAAACCAAATGCACTTAAATTAGGAGTTTTTCCAGTTGTTGCTCTCTAGTTGAAGCTTCCTTGTGGGACCGGGATGTTCTCATGGAGATATTTCATACTGCCCTGTTCAGAGAAGTCAGCCACAGTGTGACCCTCTCCTCTCAGGACCCACTTGGTCGTGAGTAGCCCTTCTAGTCCCACAGGGCCTCGGGCATGTATCCTTGCTGTGCTGATACCAACCTCTGCTCCTGTACAAAATAAATGAGTTTTATTTTAGAAAACTTTGACCATCCGCTATCCTCTTCTCAAAGCCTATCCATGGGCTTCAGAAAGATGAGAAATTAAACTAGACAATTACTCAATACATGTTTACAGAAACAAGCAAGTAGTCGTTACAAACTTTTACGTTATGTCAAGTTGACTTATAGCTTAACATTTTAGTAAGTGTCTGCATCTGTAAAGATTTGTTTATCCTGAAAAAACTGCAAGTAAACATGCCATAATACCCAAAGACCAATCACCGTTCAAACTAATTTTACGTACCAAGTCCAAACCGGTATCCATCAGCAAAACGTGAGCTTGCATTCCAGAAGACACAGGCACTATCCACCTGCTGCAAGAACTGTTCAGCCGTCTCCTCTGTAAAACACAAATAAAAATAGAAATTAATGAAAAGAAAAAACATTTAGAATTGCAATACAAGTGCTTACCATTTTCAGTAATAATGACATCCGTGTGTGAGCTGCCATATTTGTGAATGTGGTCTATAGCTTCCTGCATACTGTCCACCACCTCGATGCAACACTCCAGGTCTCCGTACTCCGTCCTCAGAGACTTGACCTCTGAAGGGCTAAAGGTCAAATAAGAAGCAAATCTGGGACCAGCGTGAATCTTCACCTGTGGAAACAATAGTGAAACTCATGTAAACAATTAACAATACTAAGTTTGTCAACCTTCTTTCTGTAGGCACTAGGCAAACAGTAATTAGTGTCTGGCTGATGGGCATGTAATTAAGGGAATTAAATTACAGACCTTTAACTTTGCGTTTTTTGTGTGTGTTTCATTTAAATTGTATAATTTGTTTAGAGTAAGAGTGGTATACAGCTCTGGAAAAAAAAAAAAACGACCACTGCATTTTTTTCTGAAATCAGCATCCCTACATGTATTACAGCCATTCCATTCCAGCATCTGTTGAATTCCCACACAAACATAAAGCTGACCTACTTCAGTTCTTGCACCAGGAGTGGAATAAAGTCACCCAAGAACAATGTGAAAGACTTGTGGAGAGCATGCCAAGATGTGTGAAAGGGTTATTGCACCAAATATTGATTTCTGAACTCTTCTTAAAAGGTCCCTTGGCATGAAATTTTCACTTTCTGAGGTTTTTGGACGTTAATGTGAGCTCCCTTACCCTGTTTAGGGCCCCCCCCCATGGCTAAAAGTTGCGAAATGTGTAAACTGAGCATTTGCGGTCCTTTTCTGCGTTGGAAAAAAAGACAGCTCAAACGGGCAATTCTGAACAAGGAAACTATGTGATGTCACATTGAAGAAAAAATGCAAATGCAGTTCCACCGCCCATCTGTATTTCTACCCACACTCTCTGTAAATCACGCCCAGAGTTTGGACCGCAAACGAGCTACGCAATGCGAGATGCGTTTTTTTATTTGCCTGGAGGCACATGAAAGTGTTTCCAGGCTCGGGTGTACTTTATCCGACCCTCCGAACCTCTGAAACCGCAGTGGTTTAATTTTATTTTCTGTGGAAATGTGTTTATTTTTCAATGGAACGCTTCTCATCTCTTCCTCCGTGCAAAAACGCGGAAGTGGGGGCAGCGCACATCGCACAGCTGAAGAGGAAAGAGCAGAGAGTTTGGCCACGCCCCCACCTGCTGCTCTGGCCCATCTCTGTCCTCATTTGCATTCAAGCAACAACGCCCATAATGGAGTGTTCCAGAGAGATATTTATGACTCTCTTATCTCTTTCTCATGCACTGAGTCTTTATTTTGAAGAAGGATTCATTTACAGTATTAGGGAACCATTAAGGCGCCATATAAAAGCATCAAGAAGTACCATATCATGGGATCTTTAAGTGTAAACATTAGTATTATGTTGTTTTAAAATGAATTTGATCTGGTTCTTTGCATTGTTTGAGGTCTGAAAACATAGCATTTTTTTATTTTGACCATTTATCATTTTCTGCAAATAAATGCTCTAAATAATAATATTTTTATTTGGAATTTGGGGGAAATGTTGTCAGTAGTTTATAGACTCAAACAAAAATGTTCCTTTTGCCCAAACACATACCTACAAGTATTAAAATCAGAAAAACTGGTCTCTTATTTTTTCCAGAGCTGTAGTTGGCAGACAGAAGTGGGAGAACAAACCTAGAATAATTTGGCTTCTGAAATTCTCAATAGGATTGTTGAACGAAAATTAAATGCAATACTGGTAATTGCGAATAATTATCAGCCTTTAACTTTGGGGTGCCAATCATAACTGTAAAAAAATGCTGAAATACTAGTTTGTCATTCTTACGTCTTCTGTTCGCAGCATATCAATGATCTGGTCAAACGTTGGGGTACGAAGCAGATCTCTGTGAATGAGGAGCGTCTCCATAGCGTTGCAGGCAGCAGGGTAGTCACATTTGGAGTCTCGTACTAAAGAAATCAGTCAATAATTATCACTACTAATATACCAGTGGCCCTATGATAAAATAACGTTTTTCTGTTGGGTTTCACATACCAACATCAATAGCTTTGTCCAGGCTAGCCTCAGAGTCAATATAAAGATGGCAGACTCCCTCACTGTGGCCAAGGACTGGTATTCCCTTGGCTGCTCTTTGGATGTCCCGCACCAGCTGAGATGAGCCTCTTGGAATAATCAAGTCAATCATTTTCTCCAGTCTGCAAAGGTCCTCAACTTCTTCACGTGTGCCTACCTAAATAAGCATTAAAACAACTTAAATAAACCAAAAGTATAAAAATGAAATGGACAGTGGTATAGAACTCACCAGTTGTACAGCATCTGTTACTCCGTGAATGGACAATGCTTCTTGTACAAGTTGATGGAGGATTTTGTTTGTGTTGGATGCCTCTTTACCCCCTTTAAGGAGCAAAGAGTTTCCACTGGCAATTGCTAGAGCTGATACCTAAAGATTTCAACAATTACGGGTGGGCAATGACATGGAGAATAATACTGATAATTATAAAGAAAACTGTCAAAAAGCAAAGACTTGCAGTGTAACCTTTGAAAGAGTACAAGATCTGCACTTGTGTTCAATTTTACTGTCCGAGGATGGCAAAATATCATCTAATGTAAATCAAGAGTTTAAAAATGAAAATATGATTTAGGTGAGCACAATATTATCTGGTTATGGTTAATAATGCCTCTTAATGGCTTGGGTGTGGTTCAAGACTAGCACAAAATGTGAACAGACTATAAAATTAAACACCAAAGAGGGCAGGAATAGCCTTTTATGAAAGATTACACTAGATGTTATTGTCTCTTCATTTTTAATAGTTTTAACTGTAGGTGATACACTGAATATTCAAAATTTTCCATTTCTCCAAAACAGCAATGGTAATTAACAATTTTTCAATACGTCTCCCTCCCCTAATATGATATTTTTGTCAGTATTGTCATATATAATATAGTTTCATACTGACCTGTGGTAAACAGTCGGGGCGTGACTCAAAGATGACTAACAGGACTCCGATGGGGACTGTGATCTGCTCCAGCTCTAGATTGTTGGCCACTCTGGTCCTCCTCAGCACACGGCCCACACTGTCCCGGGACGACACCGCCAACTGACGCAGTCCGATGGCCAAACTGTTCAATTTAGCCGTGGAAAGACTCAGGCGGTTTATGAGGGCCTGGGAGAAACGACCTGGTATGAAACAAAGATAATTAACACAATCAGAAAATAAAATCACTGGGGTCACTACACATTAAATTATTACATTTTATTAGATTTTAACTGTACCTGATGTTATGGCCAACTCCAGGTCTTTCTTATTGGCACTGAGAATCTCTTCCTTCTTTTCTGTGAGCAGCTCAGCAAGACAGCAAATGATCTCAGCTCTCTGAAAGACACATAAAAATTGTCATATGTATTCACTATAGTAAATACAACATACTATATTTGCTATCTGAGTGCATATTAAGTGTAAATTAAGTTTAATGTACTGTAGGTGGGGCTTTAAGGAACTTTTGGATGCTTTTATTGCACAGATTTGAAAAATTTGTATTGCATTATGTCTTTAAGCTTGCATCTCTACAAATCTGAGTCTTACTTCTCCTGCTTCTTGTCTCTACTAAATGTTTTTTCTTATAATATTCCATAGGATGGCATAAGCCCTCTTTTTGGATGATGTTCAATTTTCATGGAATCATGCAGTTGATGCGCCATCTCCAGACAGGTAGGCAGGTTTTAAGGAGAGTACATTTTATATACAAGAAATTTGCTAACAAAAAGCAAACCCTAATCCATTAAAGGGATATGAATTACTATACAGACCTGTTCTGGATCCAGAGAGGCCAGTGTCCTCCCTGCATGTCGGGCCATCTCCGTCTGCTGCTCCACAGTGGGACCTGCAGGTTTCACTTCAGAAAAGAATGTCCCCACTTTCTTTCCCTCCACGATGTCTGTGATCACATGACCCGTGACTTTAGGGTCTGTCCCATTGGCAATGACGACTGAAGTACCACCCTGCAGCGCCCACAGAGCAGCTTTAACCTGTTTCACAAAAAATCCAAAAAGGTATTACAAAGCATATATAGGACAATACATGTTCAAGCTCAAAATGATCACAAAAGACAAGGGATTTAAAAAAAACTAATTACAGCATAATTTAAATTAAATTCAATAGATATTAAACTTAGAAAAACAACATTTAGTGTGCGATAAAGCATCTTGTAATTTAAAAGATTCAACTAACCTTTGCTTCCATGCCACCAATCCCCACTCTGGATTTACTGCCATATGTGATGGATTGCTGATCTCCAGGGTAAAATATATCAAGAAGTTTGGCATCATCAATGCCAGGAGGTCTGTCATACAAACCTGTGGGATAAGAGAAATGTTATTAAATTGACATTACCCTGACATAAATCAAGTAGTTTCAGAAATTATTATGATTATTAAAATTATTTCCCTTGAACAATGGAACACCACTATCTTGAGTAAATGCTAAATTATGAGCAAAAAATATTGGGTATGGCATCTAGTCATCCAGTTCAATCTTTATCTGATATTTAAATCATTCATTAAGATCAATAGTTGTTCTCTGTTATCATTGACAAGCATTCATTTCCATTTTACCTTCTACATCAGACAGAGCCACCAGCAGGTCCACCTTCATCTCCACAGCCAAGCGTGCGGCCAGACTGTCGTTATCTTTGATGCTTATGACCTGAAACATAAACAGGAAGTCGACTCAAAAGGCTCCTTCAGTTATGCTGTGTCAAAAGAGGATGTTCACCCATTTCCAACACGTGAAAACACAGGAAACAAAGCCCACTTGCGTATTAGATGGACAAAGACAAACAGATGAATATTGTAGGTAATTATAATGCTGCTCATATATAGTATAAAGTTAAAATACATACATTATCTCTTTTTGAGCAATGTACATAACTTATATAAAACTGCTGTACTCATTTACATTGCTCTAATAGACTTAACTAATCACTGGGCCTAATTAACAGTGAATAATAGGCTATATTGTAATTATTTAGACCACAGTTACAACATTTTAATTTAATCGTGATATACTGTGCTGCCCTAATTTACACTGACATCTCAGACAACACTAAGGAAAACCTCATAGAAACCAGAGTACCATAGTGTTAGAGAAAAACCATGCACACCGTTACCAGGACACCACAGTGGAGCACATACAGCATTCCCAGCATACCCTTCACACAGTACCCACATTTACCCCCTGCAGGTCACTGTTGGGTACAGGGGGAGGCACCACCGCGTCGTTGGTGTTGATGATCGGGACGATGTTCATCCGTAGTAGCTCATGGAGGGTGCTGTTCAGGTTACGCCTCTTCTGCTCGTCATGAAAGTCCAAGTTGGTCACCAAAATCTGACAAAGGATAGTTTATATATATATATTTTTAAATCCAGTCATGTCTAATAATAACATTTTGCATTTTATCAGCCTGATATAATAATATTTAAGCACAATTAAACCATATAGATAACATCCAATCAGTAATTTATCTTAAATTTGAACATTTTCATAATGGATCTGTAAAAACTTTGAGACAGTAAATACAGTACATATTTTATTTTTCAAATTATGAGGATATAAAATAAATTTTGGTGAGAATAACAGCACAAAAACATACAATTTACCATTTGTTTCATAGCATTTGTATTAGTGATTCCAATCATTGTTGCTTACTTGTGCAGTGCAGATGCTGTACTGTGTGAACATGGCTTCATACAGAGCCATAAGACCGCTCTGTCCAGCAGCTGCACACGCCCTCGCCTCCAACACCGGCAGCGACTGGAGCAAAACAAACCAAAAGACATAATCAAACATGAACACTGTGCTAGAGTAAGACAACTGACCATTAAAACAAAATGTGATTAAAACTCACCATTTCTTTGAGTTGGTTCTGCCCTGAATGTAAAGCTTGTCTGACACTTTGAGACAGGAGAATTTCATGCCTCAGTCTCTGTCTTCCAAACGCCACAGCGCCACTTGTGACAATCATCATCTCTCGTCCCTGATTCTGCAGCATGGCCACCTAAAAGTAACAAAAGACATTCATATTACACTTGCACACTTAAAAAAACAAAAATGGAACTAACTTGGACTAAACTGGACAATACTACGACTAAACCAGGACCAAACCAGAAAAAGAGGGAATGCACCCTAAGTCACAACAACTATTTTTATTACTCTGATATCATTAATTAATTCATAGATGAACAAATATTGCATTGGCTGATATTGTGATCGGAACATTTTCAGCAGTTCTACATTTTATCAAAACTAAAAGATGATAATTTCTCTATGCTCTAGTAACAAGCATTATAGTCTCGTAAGATTGGTGACATGCTTTTCTCCACATTACTAGAGCACAGAGAAATACATGTTTTATAGTGTATGAATCATGTATACGCGATAGTTTAGTTTATACAAGTACAAACCAACATTTTTAAAGTTATTCCATTTTATCTGTCATTTACATTTACAAGAATTATTCACTGTGTGGCATGTATGATGTATTACTTTACTTGTTCTACAATAGAGGCCAGTCTGCCCAGTGCCAGCCCACACTCATCTCCTCGAGTGACCACAGCACTGCCCAGCTTCACTACAATACGCTTGGCCTGCTTCAGCTCACTACGGTGGGCAAAGGACTTCCCATGAGGGCGGGGGAGGGAAACTAGCCAAAAGTAAAAATATAAAAATTGAATGTTAATATAGAGACGTATGTACAAATATTTACTTAACCGTTATTCGTTTCTTACATTTGGCTTGTGAGAATGCTCTGATGGGCACTGGACAAACATGTTTCCGGGCTCTTGATGGCAGCCGGGAGCACAAGGCTAGTCGAGAAAACATGGCACCAAGATCTGTGGACAATAAAAATAAACAACGTGTGCAGTATTGTAAGGATGTGGTAAACCAATAGGCCTGTCACGATATATCACTACAGAGAGGTATTGAGATAAATGATAATATTGAAACTACTTTATGCCACTGACACAATAACAATAAAACAGAATAATTCCAATAAGCAATTTTTAAATATACAGTATCACTAAAAGGTTTGAGCTACAACAAATAAAGAAAAGAATTAACCAACAATCAAGTTATTTATTCAACCCCCTGCTGCTCAAATCCTTTTGTGTTACATATAAAAATAACAAAACTTCTCCCACAATTGTAAAGAAATTGTAGACATAATCAATAATGAGCCACAAAATAAATAGTTCCAACTTTTATATGCTAAACTTGTATATGCTAAAATGATAAATTGATATTGTAAATACTGTGACAGGCCTATAAACCGAGCAATTAAAATCTGCTGTAGAAATCCATAAGAATGCACTCTGTTTATGTTACTCATCAGCCTACATAATCCTTGCTGATAAATTTGACCCACTGACCTAGATGGCAATATTACGTATTATTTATAATCTTTACAACAATGTATTTAAAAATATTAAAATTGAGAGCGTGAGATTGAGTGCAATATGGTGTTTTAGCTAAATATAATTTCTTCAAGGTGTAAACCACAGATAAGAGAAACATATCTTATTCAGGTATAAGATATAAGACATGATGGATTTCTGTTATCTGTGGATAACTTGCGTTTTTGGGTCTAAATTTATTTAATAATTAACATTATAGCCCATCTATAGTCATTGAATTAGATTTGAATAATGTATTTTGGTCTTATTGGTGCTACTGTAACTACTGTACATTGTGATCTCATTCACGCCTACACTGGCATTACTAATACAATCTTTTTAGATATAAATCAGTAGATAGACAGTTTCCACAGTAAGGATCATTTTGAAATCGTCAGTTAAGTCCAAAATTAGTGGTTTAGATCAGAGCGGAGTCAAAATCTTGGCCAAACAAACCAAAACATACAGGTGGTGCTAGTTAGCATTAGCTCTAGTGTTGCATTGAGCTAAATATATCGCCACGTTTGCAGTGTTTTGAGTGCGCAGTGAACATAGCATAAATAGCTCGTACCTGGGCTTTTGAGGAGAGAAGAATGAGCCTATAAACGTCTGGAGGAGAGCAGGGACACGTCTTCAGGAGGACCGGACTGGACAGGGGGGCTGCCACATCCACAGCCCACGTTGGGTCCTGTTTCTGATGAAAGAGCGCGCTGCTTAAATACGCGCTACTGCCTCCTGTGGGCGCGGGGGTGTAAGGACAAAAATAAAGAGTTCATGCTTTATTACTGGGTGTTTTTGCTCATCATTTTAGCTTGATTCTTGCGTGACTGAGTCCAAAGTATAAGGTAAGTTTCACCTGATATACAAGACTAAAAGTTAAAATATCAGCTTGGGCCTGTTTAAAATAATAGAATAGAATGCTTTTTATTGTCAGAGTTCATATGTACAATGAGATTGAAAGTATCTCACTTCAGTGCAGACATTTAAGTAGACATTTAAGATATCTAGAACACAGCAGGATAATTACAACCCAGTATAGAAGAAAAAAAAAGTAGTGCAAAAAATGTCCTGTACTACACATTAGTTACCAGGTTATTGCTAGTCTTGCTCAGATGTTGCAGTAGAGGTGACAAAATGCTACAAAACCCAGTTCAAGATATTACGCAGTAATAAATATTGCCCAGGTGGATATGCTACAAAATACACTTAAATGACACTGACACTGCTGCTTAAATGACACTTTTAAAGGATACTGACACTGCTGCTCAAATAACACCATTTGAGCTTTATCATGGCGCACATTGTGGTTTACAGTTTACAGTTTACTGTACTTTTGTTACGGGTATATGTGATGTTTTTTTTTTACTTATTGTGTTTATTGTCTTGTTTGTCAGATGTTTTATGTTCACTGTGGGCCAAGGGGGCGCTGCAATTTCAGATCTTGTGTGTGCAACCTGTACATATGGTTTTTGACAATAAAGCTGACTTTGAACTTTGAACTTATAGAATTGAGAGTTTTCTGCTCCCTTTTACAGACAGCAGGAGGCCAGTTTGCTTAGACACACACAGAATCCATATAATGAACTTGATAACTTCAGTTCCTCGGTTCTGTAATGTTTCTTTTAACAACCATAAATTACACAATCCACAGACAACACAGTGTAAAGAATGAATTAATTTCCAGTATTTTTATGCATAGGGTTTTGCAAAATGTCTGACCTGGTAAAACAGTTATACAGAAATATTACATTTTATATCAACACAAAATGTACTTTTCCACAGTTTCATATTACAGTTATGCCTTTTGTAATGTAGGTCACTGCTTACTTAATCCTGTTCATACCTTTTTCCATGCGTAGCTTTTTTAAAGTATTGTCTTAACTGAAGTTTCATAAATGTAATACTGGGTTGCATTTATTAAAGCAAATTAGAAACTCACTCTCCCTAAACCTGATTGTTGTATCTTCATTCTCCTCTTGCAGGTGCTTTTGTTTTGGAGCGGAATATCTACTCATCTGTAGTAACTTGACTCGATGGGACACTCATGATTAGGCCAGTGCCCCATCAAACTTTCATGAAGAAGGAGAACTCTACATCCAAACTCGCTCTCACTAAACGCCTCTACACCAGCTGCTGGAGGAGCCATGGAGGAGATTTTTAAGTGTCCTGTTTGCCAAGATTTATTTACTGACCCGGTATCACTGGACTGCGGGCATAACTTTTGCCATAGCTGTATCAACACAGTTTGGGACAATGAAGGTTCAGAGGCAGGACCGTATTTTTGTCCTGAATGCCAGATCCTACTTCCTTCAAAACCTAATTTGGAAATCAACGTATATCTTCAAGACAAAGTTAAGGATTTTGCGAATTCAAATTCAGAGGAAAGGAAGACCAATTCTCCAGCTATCTACTGTGACCACTGTATTGAATCTCCATCAGTAGCGGTCAGGACATGTCTAACCTGTGACGCATCGCTGTGCCAGGCTCATTCCCTCCTCCATGAGCAGAGATCGGCCCTAAAGCAGCACACGTTGGTGGAGGTGATGCGGGACCCCCTGTCTCTGAAATGTCAGGAGCATAGGGATGAGCTGAAGCTGTTCTGTTCACAGGATAGAGTCCCAGTCTGCTGCCTGTGTGTGCTGGTGGGAACACACAAGAACCATAAGGCACCGCAGCTACATGAAGCATGTGCTGATTTCAAGGTAAAAGCAGTTATTTAACCCTAGAACACTATGAGTGTCATGGGTCCCTGGGGAGCTCCACCATTGTTTTTGACATCTTTGAAGGTGTAGGTGTTTCCCTACCCCAAAGCCAACTTTTTCCTACAGGCTTTCAGGTGATTTTCACCCAGCAACAGTGAAAGAGGAATGTAAGAATGTAATGAATTTAATGTAAGAGGATGCAAGGTCCTGGAATGTGTATCTATCCTTATTTAGTGCAGTGGTTATGAATAAATGTCACAAAGTGGTGTTTTCAAAGGGAATATCTTATGGTGAAAACAATATTTTAGTCAACTGGTCATTTTTACCCACTGAAAAAATACCATTTTTTCCCTCTCTCCTGCAACTGTTCATGTGTCGAGGAGTCTGAGCTTCAGCAGGGAAGTCTCACATGTCCCAGGAATGGGTGGACCAAACACCAAGTTTCCAGTATCATTATTTTTTTTAATTTTTTTTTTTATGAATTTTTTAAATGAATTTTTTAGGAATTTTTAAAATCTCAAATTCCAAATTTTTTGGTCATTTTGGAGCATGTTTTTAGGGTCTATGTTTATTTTTTTATTTTTTTCATTTTGTTACACATACCACAGTTGAAAAGAAAAGAAAACCACTCTAATTTATCATGTGCTGTCATATTTTTATCTATTTTTCAAGTACTTTTTGTTGGGTATATTATATCGGGTAAAAATTACCCGGCAAAAGTGATGGTGTTATAGCGAAAGTGTTCTAGGGTTAAAAGAAAAGTACAGTTTATCTAATGGGTGGTACCACTTAACAAGCATTTTGTTATCCCGGCACATTTTAGTTCTCTCAAGTAATTTTTTTATTACCTTGTAAACTTAAATTTTAATATGGATTAGGATTAGGGCTAACAAAGTGTTTTACAACTCCTTTTTTTTTTCTTTACTATTAATGCATTAGAGAGATTGAAAGAATGTCGCCCGTGAGATTGTTTCTACATTTACGCTAGATGTAAATATAATGATGGAGTACCATATTAATGTAATTTGTTATGGTTATTTATCATATTTTTATAGTTGTAAGATTTATGTTTTGTGCTTGTCTGTAGATTATGCTGGAAAGTTCTATGCATCAGCTTTTGAGGAGGAGAAATGATGCTGAAAATACAATCAAAGAGTTGGAGTCTCTCTACAGACAAACTGTGGTAGGATTTCACATATGGCATTACATATTGTTTAAACATATCTTGTTTGTATGAAAAGATAAATAATCATTTTTCACTGCAATCTCACATCTACAGCTGTTCTGTCACATTCATTTCACACATTTTATGAGTGTGGTGATCTGTGTTTATCTGGTGTGATATTGTTAGAAAGTGCTAAACTGGTCCATTTGACACTTACATTGAACAACACTAGAAAATCTCTCCAATACTTTGATAAGAGAGTCTACAGAAGTTGTTTAGGCTGTGTTCACACTAGAAGTGGGTAAATAATCAAAATATTGTGAATATTTTTTAAGATATGAAATACAGCTCTGAAAAAAAAATAAGAGACCACTGCAAAATTATCTTTTTTTTTCAGATTTTACTGCTTATAGGTATGTGTTTGGGCAAAAGGAACATTTTTGTTTGAGTCTATAAACTACTGACAACATTTCCCCCAAATTCCAAATAAAAATATGATCATTTAGAGCATTTATTTGCAGAAAATGACAAATGGTCAGAATAACAAAAAAGATACATGTTTTCAGACCTCAAACAATGCAAAGAAACAAAATTAATTCATTTTAAAACAACATTATACTGTTTACACTTAAGAAGAGTTCAGAAATCAATATTTGGTGCAATAACCCTTATTTTTAATCACAGCTTTCATGCGTCTTGGCATGCTCTCCACAAGTCTTTCACATTGTTCTTGGGTGACTTTATTCCACTCCTGGTGCAAGAACTGAAGTTGTGTTTGTGTTGGAATTCAACAGACGCTGGAATGGAATGGCTGTAATACATGTAGAGATGCTGATTTTAGAAAAAAATGCAGTGGTCTCTTATTTTTTCCCAGAGCTGTATTTCAATATCAAGCACATGATATAATAATAAACACAGAAAAAAAACGATTAACCTTAAAGGTCCCATGGCATGAAATTTTCACTTTCTGAGGTTTTTGAACGTTAATGTGAGCTCCCCTACCCTGTTTAGGCCCCCCCCCCCATGGCTAAAAGTTGCGAAATGTCTAAACTGAGCATTTGCGGTCCTTTTCTGCGTTACACAAAACCAGTGTTGAAACGGGCGAGTTCGGATAAGGCACCTTTTTGACGTCAGATCGGCAAATGCAGCTCCAGCCCCTCCCTCTGTCTCCGCTCAGCGTCCCTGTATATCCCGCCCATAGAGTTTGGACTGTGAATGCGCTACAATGCGAAATGCGTTTTTTTATTTGCCTGGAGGCACGTCCGAGTGTTTCTAGGCTCGCAAGTCCCTTACTCGACCCTCTGGACCTCTGAAATACCAGTGGTTTAATTTTATTTTCTGTGTAAATATGCTTTTTTTCATTGCAAAGTCTCCCATCTGTCTTCCTGTGTTAAACACGGAAGCGAGCAGACAGCGGTGCAGAGCTGCGCTTCCAGCGGGGGAAACCCGCCCCCCCGCTCCTTAGCTAATCTCTCTGTCCTTCTCATTTGCATTGAAGCAGCAACACCCAGAATAAAGCATTTTAGACACATATCTAGCCTCATGAAGACTGTCAGAGTCATATCTCATGCAGTGAGTGTTGATTTTGAAGAAGGATTCATTTACAGTATTAGGAAACCATTAAGGAGCCATATAAAAGCATCAAGAAGTACCATGTCATGGGACCTTTAAATGGGGAAAAATGTATGTTGTAAACTTGTAAATTTATAAAGTATTTAGATACTTTTTGGGGTAATTATACAGTCATTTCACATGTGTCCGATATTTGAACTTCAGCTACATTAAATGAACATATTTTAACATGTTTCTGTTAGATTAACATAATATCGTCTATCGAATACTGTTATCAGGATACTATATTGAGGTATTACATTTTTGACAATACCACCAAGTTCACACTGACACACACTATATGAAAATTGGAACTAAACCTGGGGCCAAAGCTGAACTACAGTGCAACTTTAAAATGCTGACAGTGAATCTCCTCATCTCCAGAAATCAGCTGCAGACCTGCGGGAGCGCATATCAGACAAGTACAGCCGTTTGCATGTGGTTCTGGACGGGGACGAGCGTTTGATGAAGCAGATCGTGGATGCAGAGGAGGCCTGTGTAACCGAGTGGCTGGACGCTCAGAGGGAGACGATGGAGCAGGAGATACAGGACATCGACCAACTCAGAGCTTCAACCAAAACACTACTGCATGAGGACAACCACCTCAGGTTCCTCCAGGTATTTGGGATAAGAAGTATGTAGGAGACATATAAAATGTACAGGTAGCATGTTCCAGTATTGTTACAGTATTATGGTTTTATTCTATTGTTCATTACTTTTTTATTTTTTGTTTATGTCCAATTTTATATTGCTTCTGAATCATGGAGACACAAAACCTTCTTTGATTGATTTTTGACTCATAGATTTTTATCTGATAAATATCTGTTGTTCTGAGGTTGTTGTTTTTTGTTTGTTATTTGTTTTTTTCCCATTTTCTTCCGCTTTCTCCATATTTTCGGGTTGCGGGGGTAACGGTCCAGGTCCGCTGCCCAGATCACAGTGCACCGGCCCCCTAACTTGGGAAATCCCAGGCTGTCTTTCGTTCGTTCCGATCTGAAAGACAGCCTGGCAACTATGGAAAGCGAGCTCTCCCGATTCTGGGAGCCAATCAGGGAGCGGTGAGGGGTGGAATGACGGTGATGCATACTACATGACAAACGGAAGCTTGTAGTTTGAACTGACAACTGACATGATTGGCTATGGGCTACGTATACGCCAAATGATAGACATTCGTAATGCCCAATAAACGGCCGTTGGCGATCGTAAACCACACCTCTGGTATGAGATATTTCGAAGGTGGCTTCCAGACCATATCTCACTTGTGATATGGTCAGGTGTAAACCAGGCAACTGGCCCCCATGGATCCCCCTGTGGGTGGTGGGTCCACGGGAGGACGGCCCCATGTCACTTGATGCAACCGGCCTTGATTTACTTTGTGTCATGGGGGGGGCTCTCTTCCAGTGTGCACGGACACTGGGGGTGACGTGGTGTTAAGTGTCTTGCACAAGGACACAATGGCAGCACTCATCTTTGGGAGCTGGGACCGCATCGCCAACATGCCGGTCAGTGACCGCTCAACCCATTGTCGAGAGCGGGATTCGAACCGCCAACCTCTGGATCAGCGGACAAACACTCAACTGAGCTACTGCCGCTCCTCAATATGATTTTTACTGATAGATTTTTACCTGATAAATATCTATTGTTCCGAGGTAGTTGTGTAAAGACAAAATTGTTTTGTCACCATTTTCAATCTTTTGTTATGTATTGTTAACCGATTTTTAAAGTTAGATGTTACAAAGCACTTATAATAGCAGCGATATTGATAAATAATTGTATGAAATTAATTTTTACTTGAGGGGCTGAAATATAAAAGGTAGTATTGCACGGTGGCTGAGAGGCTAGCACTCATGCTTCACAGCAAGAAGGTTCGGGTCGCCCGGGCCTTTCTGTGTGGAGTTTGCATGCTCTCCCTGTGTCTGGGTGGGTTTCCTCTGGGCACTCCGGTTTCCCCTATCAACCCAAACATGCTCCATAGGTAAAATCCTCCAGCTTAGGGCCTGACCAAGACTAAATAACAAAATCATGGGGATGGTCCCCGGGTCAAATGCAGAAACAACTTCTCCTGTGTGAGATCAATAAAAGTCAATCTTCTAATCCTTAACCACTGTAAGGCGCATTGTGTTACATTTTTGTATGAAAAGCACTTTATAAATATTGTTTGATTGATTGATTGATTTATATTTCTGCTGGATGATGCACCACCTCCTTGTATTTGTGGAAAATGCTTTGCCTGGAATGTTCTACAGTCTTAACTTTTCTATCTTACTGTGACCAGGCTCACCTCGCTCTCTCTCTTACATCTGACTTGTAACTTCGCCTGCTGGGACCAACTGCTTGACTTTGTGGAGATGATAAGATGATAAATTTAATACCATTATGTTGAATATTTCAGGCAAAGCAAAAAAAAGTGTGGCAGTTACATAATACACTTTGTCCATTTCTTATCACGATCAACTCATAAACTTATCATAATTTACTTTTCACAGCAAATAACAGCTCAAAAGCTTTGGTAAGTTCTCTCATTCACTTTGCATTTTTATGCTTTTGCCATTACTACATTACATTTATCTAATTGCAGTGACCCCTTGGAGCTCCCCCCTCTGCAGATAGTGGACCAGTCCCTGTGTGAGCCCGAGAAGCTGAGGACAGTGGAGCGAATGGTGGACGAACTCACTATGTCACTGTCCCAATACTTTCCTAGAACATGGTCATGTTAGTGCATCATTCAAATACTCCGCTATCTAAAATAAACTATTTACTGTGTAAACAATGTGGATTTCTTTACAGATCTAAGTTCTCCAGCTTTGGACTTTAAAACCGCCCATCCCAAATTGGAGATATCCCAGGACAGAAGGCAAGTTTGTTGGCGTGAGCAACCAGCGATTGTTATTACAAATAGTAGTAGGCCCTATGATTCACAGTATATCGTTTTGGCTGAAGAAAGCTTCACAAAGGGACGGCATTATTGGGAAGTGATTGTACAAGATAAACCTTATTGGCTAATTGGAGTCACAACTGAGCCCACTCCAAAAAATAATGGATTCACAAGTAATTCTAATATTGGTTTGGACAAGTCATCGTGGTGCATCTATCACGCTGATGGTCAATACTTGGCCCTCCACAACACAGAAGAGAAGTCCCTGTCCGTGGAAAAGAGGGTGAAAAAACTGGGCATCTTCGCAGATCTCCACAAGGGGGAGCTCTTGTTCTACGACGCAAACGCAATGTCCTTGATTCACTCGTTCCCAGTGCAGTGCAAAGAGCCGATGTATCCCATGTTTAACCCGTGCATAGACGTGAACGGGGTCAACAAGCAGCCGCTCACGCTCTTCTGGATCAAGGAGCCGTGGGACTGGTATGAAAACACAGAGGAGAATATAGAAAAATACATTAACCATCAAATTATCGAATGATTTGTATGTTTTCCAAGGTGAAAATAAGCATTACATTTAAAGGTGCATGTAAGTTTTCTGGTGAAGGCTCCACCACAGTTATTGCTATGCCTGGAATGCAATTGTGGCATTAAAACTCATCCATGTCCAGCAGTTTTAGGTCAGATCTATGGAGAGCAGGGAGGTGACTCCAGTCTCAGTATGAGTATGAGCCATAGACCGTAAAGAAGGCACCAGTTTATATATGCAGTCTATAGTAAGAGTACATACTTCTCAATGTATTTTTGAACAATAATAGACACCTGTAACTGAAAGCATGTAGGGAAAATACATTTAATGCCATATTGTGGAACATACAAGGCAAAGCAGTAGCATTTCCATGGAGACAAGCAGGTGGCACACACGCATCAGAAAAGTTACACAGCACACCTTTAAATAGGACTTTTAAGGAAAATAACCAACGTATGAGAAGGTAGCAGCATAACTGATGATGATTGATGATGCGTTGACTTGTGTTCTTGTGACTTCCTCCAGCAGTGTTTTGATGAATGACTCGATTTGGTTCAGAAAATAAATGACCCATGACTGAACGGTCTCTCATTGTGGCTCTGTTCAGTTGACCAGAGGATATGCCTTCACTTCTAGGACCACGGTTTGACATACTGGGTCGTGTCTTGTGCGAGTGTAGGCGTGGGGCATGGACTTCTAAACATGAGGTGTGTCCTTCCTAAATATCAGGTGTGGAGCAGACTGAAGGTGTGGCGTGTTTAGTGAATTGTGAGAATAGTAAAAATAAATATCAAACTAGTCCACTGAAAAACATTACGTGCAACTTATTTAAAGCATAAAAGCCTTCTTTTATTTTTACATATAGATAAATGCATAACATTCACACTTCTGAGCTATCCGGGATGTTGGTGCCCGCTCCCTGTATCGGCTCAGTGCTGCTCTATAGTTTGGTTTGATCAGGATCTGTACAAAAGCTGCTCATTCACATGAGACTATCCTAAAAATAAGATAAGACTTTATTGATCTCACACAGGAGAAATTCACTTGTCACATTAGCTCCAGGCAGTTTAGCGCAAAGAAAGTTAGAACAAAAAAGTGCATGCAGACAGATAAGTAATAATAAAATAAGTAAATAAGCGAGTATATAAAAACATTGCACATTTGGACTATACAATGGAGTTATACAGTCTGATGGCGGTGGGGATGAAGGATCTGCGGTAGCGCTCCTTCTTGCACTGGGGGTGCCTCAGTCGGCTGCTGAAGGAGCTGCTCAACTCCTCTACAGTCCGGTGCAGAGGGCGAGAAGTGTCGTCCATGATGGACGTAAGTTTGGCCAACACCCTCCTCTCAGCCACCTCCTCTACAGAGGACAGCCCAGGACAGAGCTGGCCCTCCTGACCAGCTTAAGTGTGTTGGCTTACCCTGTCCACATGTTACTGCTCATGGCATGGCACCTCGTTCTACAGGTTGTGCATTCACCCTTCCCGTGTGCTGCAAATGGTTTAATCCATGTCCATGTGCACAGTGGTACAGTCAGAAACATTTATATAACAATAAACGTATTCCATAATTCGTCGACCTGTTTGGGGCCAAATGCAATGGACATATGTGAGGTGAGAATGTGAGCGGTCAGCAGTAGCAGCAGTGGAAACTTGGACCTCAGGTGAGAGACACAGGTGGAGCGGGTACGAGAGTAGATCAGCGGGTCTGATGTGGATGGGGAGCGCACAAGAAAGACACCGGGCTACTGCATAATGGGAGACAAAAGAACGGAGGAACATAGAGAAAACTATAGTTGATGTGTGTGTACATGCACTGGCCTACAGGGGTGCGCGTACGGAACACAAACCCGGACAGTTCCGTGATGGACGGTCTCTAATCTGAGGGAGAGGCTCCAACCTGTACCTCCCGAGCTACAGGAGGTGCAGGTTGAGACAGGTAGAGTAGAGACTGCCACACTCCACTGCATATCTGACTACCAAACTAACAGAAACTGTAAACAATAGGTGTAGCAATTTTATTGTAGTTAGCTCCTCCCTTCAGGGAGATATAGGGCAGTGTCCCAGCGTCTGACCAGAACTGAAGAAGCAGCTTGGACAAGCTGCTAAACGTATTTGACCAACTTTTGTCCAGTTGATAAATTGAATTTCTCCTTTTGCCATGGATTCTACCTGGACGACTGAGGGATTCTACACACAACTATAAGATGACTAGTTTGTGGACACATTTGAGTATCCAGAATTGTGTTTTTAAAATAAGTTCAAGATAGTGGTGGAGGTAGATGGTGTCACATACTGAAAATGCTTAATTATGGTAGGCTGTGTAATCTGAGCAGGCTGTTCCTCTGAACCTGTAGTGACAGTCAGGGGCGAGTCTGACAGATCGTTTTTGTTATAAATACAGCTCTGGAAAAAAAATAAGAGACCACTGCATTTTTTTCTGAAATCAGCTTCTCTACATGTATTACAGCCATTCCATTCCAGCGTCTGTTGAATTCCAACACAAACACAAAGCTGAGCTGCTTCAGTTCTTGCACCAGGAGTGGAATAAAGTCACCCAAGAACAATGTGAAAGGGGTTATTGCACCAAATATTGATTTCTGAACTCTTAAGTGTAAACATTAGTATTATGTTGTTTTAAAATGAATTTGATCTTGTTTCTTTGCATTGTTTGAGCTCTGAAAACATGTATCTTTTTTGTTATTTTGACCATTTGTCATTTTTTGCAAATTTGGGGGAAATGTTGTCAGTAGTTTATAGACTCAAACAAAAATGTTCCTTTTGCCCAAACACATACCTACAAGTAGTAAAATCAGAAAAAACGATAATTTTGCTTTTTTTTTTTTTTGCATTTTTTTTTGCATTTTTTTCCAGAGCCGTATATTATAAATATTTTCTGGTATTTGTTATTTTACTGAGCTGTTTTCTTAGTCTGCCAGGATCAAACTTCAGTATCTGCGCTGAAATGTCCTGTGTTTTGCAGCGGTATCAGCATCTTAAAGGAAAAGTAACGTTATTTTACAATCTGAGCCTTCTTTCGGTAATAAAACAAGTCCTTTGACTCACCCATATCACGTTCGTGTCATTTGGAGCTGTTTGAAGAAAGTTATGTTGTGGCGTTTCTGTTAGCATTTGTTAGCATTTGTATTCGGGGCATTACTTTGCGGTCTCCAAATAACACAAACTTTAGCACTTTTCAAATCATAGAAGCCCGATGTCATGAAAAATTTCATTTGAAGCAAAAGTGGCCTGTAATCCGAGGTTTATCCATAGTTTTCAGCTTTGCGTTTCCTGTTTGGGTCCCGGGAGCAGTCCGCGCATGCGCACTGGCGTCCTCATCTACTCGAAACTATGGCTAAATCTCGGATTACAGGCCACTTTTGCTTCAAACGAAATTTTTCATTAAGACATCGGGCTTCTATGATTTGAAAAGTGCTAAAGTTTGTGTTATTTGGACACCGCAAAGTAATGCCCCGAGCAAATGATACAGCACCATGTTAACAGATACGGGATCATTAGTAGAACAGAACGGCTCAACATAAGTTCTGCGATACTGCTCCAATTGACAGAAAAATGCTATGGGTGAGTAAAACTACTTGTTTTATTACCGAAAGAAGGCTCAGATTGTAAAATAACCTTACTTTGCCTTTAATCATTTCCATGAGTTGATTTGAGATCACTCTGTAGATCTCTGTTTCTCTCTGTTTCTCTCGGCCGAAACATCTCTCCCCGGTTTGTTTTGTAAATGTAGCTCACCAGAGGAAAAAGGTTGGAGACCCCTTTTGCAGACATGCCATCACCATAATGTACCTGTACCGTCTCACTCCAGCCCCCAGCGGCCAAGAACAGCTCGACCTAGACACACACCCTCGTTAACACTAGCGCTCGCACAAACACCAAGCTACATTCATATTTCCAACATTTTTCATTAATCCATATTCAATTCCTTACTTTAATGAAGTATTTCACTGTGATTCTCTTTATATATCTCTAACAAGAATATTTTTTATTTATGGCTGTTTGCATTTGTGACAGATCATTTTGCTACTGGCCCATAATGTATTTTGATATGGAAGCTAATCAATAATTTAAGTTATGTTTTGGAAGACAGGGGTGGGGTTCAATAAGTTTTCTTCCCATTCCTTTTTGAGCAAAAAATAATAATAATAAAATGTATTTGACTGTATATTGGTTACATGTATTTATTTCCTTGTGTTGACCTGCTCGAAATGATTAAATAAATGAATGAATGAATGAATGAATTAATTTTTATATTCCGGTATATTAGAAAATTATTTAAAACTATCAATGGCTGCCGTCACATGTGCACTCAAAATGTTATTATTATCAAGTCACAGCTGGAGTTGTCTGCTTATTAAAATTACATGTAAACAGCGCATTCTGAGGATAGTATTCTGATTTATTTGTGATCATTTCTGATTAGCGATTTATATCTCCAGAAATCTGATTATACTCATTTTTATGTGCAAGTAAACATAGCCAGTGTTTATTGTGAAATTGAATTCAAAAACAGATGATTTTACTGGAATTTATTAGAAAGGTCAAGTGAAAAACAAAATGGCAGGTTGAGATGCACTGAATCCAAATGATCTTGACTGGAAAATGCTCACACATTCATGTTAACAGCTCCCATCGATTCCTGACATCGAAACCTGACCCCGTTAGACTTATTTGAGTGGAGCAGAGGTCTTAGACTTGATCCAGTCCAGGTAGTGTGTGACGCGAGTGTAGACCCCGGGCTTGTTCTTCTTGCCACACTGGTCGCCCCAGGAGACCACTCCATAAACTACAAAAGAGTTGTTCCCTTCACAGGTCAAAGGACCACCAGAATCACCCTGAAATACACGAAAAAGATCAAGATCAAGATTGTTTATTTGTCATATCCAGGATCAACACAAGGTCAACAATGCACTGAAATGCTTAGGATCAGAAGAACCGTTGACTCACTAAGATAGTCAAGAAGTACTAATAGCATGCAATAAAAATACAAAGAAAAAAAGTAAACAATATAATAAAACAAATGTAATAAAATATAATAAAATACAAAGGTACAGGTAGAATTAAATAAGGTGTATGTAGAGTATTTCACAGGTGGTAATACTGCTCAAATGAATTTCGTATTGCATATAGTATAGTATAAGTATTGCACGTGGGTTATGAAGCAGGTTATTGCACAGGTAACAGTAGTTTACAGTGAGGTAGTGACATACGTGATACATTCATATAGAGCAGCAGCAGTAAACATATTATGCATAACGAAAAGTAGTTTAGTGCAATATTATTGAGAGTTCAGTATTATTTAGAGTATTATCCAGAGTTCAGTAGTCTGACAGCTTGGGGGTAACTCTAAACACAGGATATTAGCAGGAACTGAAGAAAATGTGTTTTATAGTTGTATTATTATTTATGGATATGGTAGCAACTGTAAGCCAATGTGTAAAATAATACAGGAACTGCCATAGTGGGAAATTATGAAATTTGGCTGTAAAGTTCAACAATGGCTTATGGACTTGGCTTCCTAGGACTTTTTTCTACACTTTTTTTTTCCACACATTTTTTTTCTATACTGCGTTGTATATATCCTACTTAAATGTCTGCACTGAAGTGAGATGCTTTCAGTCTCATTGTGAGTATGTATAATGTAAACTGCACATGTGAATAGTGATAATAAAAGGCATTCGTTCATTTATTCATTCATTCATTCCTCTGGGTTCAATTGTCTAGAGGCGACTGATAACGGTGATGTCGCTCTTTGTCTGTCCAGTTACATAATCTGTTTAGTAGTAGCCTAATTCATTAATTGACTTCTTCATTTTTGTGTATTTCTGTCAGTCATGGGTTTCAACCTCCTGCTAGATGCAACATTTTGAGGACTTTTTCCCACTCAAACAATATAACATTTTGTTTTAAACTGTTAATCACTATGTCAACAGTCCTAATTGCTGACTGTTTATACGCAGTACAGATAGACCTAAAAGCATAGCTGGCCCACTGACCTGGCAGGAGTCCACTCCTCCCCGCAGGTGTCCGGCACATATCATGCCGTTGTCCAGGACAGCGCCGTAGACATCAGCTTGGGAGCATTTCTCTTGATTAATCAGCAGCACTTTGGCCTCGAGCAGGTGCTGAGAGCCTGTCGCTATAAATAGAAAAAAGGCATATGCATTTACATCAGTACAGCTGTTTGATATTCTTAACAGCGCACAAGGCTCTCAAACACTAAAGTATGCATTATTCAAACTGCTAGCATCACGTCCATGTAGGCTTATTAACAGCACCTAAACAGGTGAGGCGAACTGTGTAGCTCTGTAAAAATACTGCTGAATCAAAGTAAATTGTCTTGTGAGGGGAAAAATATGATTTAAAAAAGTGCATGGCTTCACTATTTCACATTTTTAAACAGAGAATATGAATGTAATCTAATCTCTCCTCTGGTTTTCAGTCATAATATACTGCTTTTGCTTAAATAAAAAAAAATATATATATATATATATATATATATATATATATATATATATATATATATATATATATATATATATATATATATATATATAGCATTCTGAGACAACCGCCCATCATCAGTATCAGTTGCAAATCAATTGTAGGCTATTATGCCAAAATATTTTAAAATTTCTAATGCACTATTGTTTTGTGAACATAAGATTCTTGTTTGTCGTTGTATTGGAATATTGACTCCTTACCATTCTCAGTGGCACCCCATCCTGAAATGGTGCACTCCGTCCCATCAGGCAGTGGGGCGTCTGGGAGACAAGCCGTCTTCACAAACTGAGACTCTTTAGCACACACTCCATTCTGACCTTGCAGACGCAGCAAACCTATGAAGTACACAAGTACGTTTAATAATAATGACAACTATGCCTTGTGTGTGTCTTAAAATCAGTCATGCTGCAGTTTGTTTTCAAATACTTTGTAAATGACTTGCCTATGTCATTGTAAACAGCGTATGGTTTCTCATTGTAGTTTTCATGCCGAATGGCTTCCACCACAGTTAACGCCTGCTGATTGGGCTCTTCTGAGGAGAGGTCATTGCTTCCCAAAACCACCTGCATGTCCCGATTTTGGGGACTGTTGTAACATACACAATTATAAGTATCTCTTGGGGTCGAGTATTGTAGTATTTTTTTTTTATCTTCTATTTTATCCTAATTATAACATTAAATTAACAAGAGTAGGGATTTATTTTGTACATAATGTAAAAGAAAAATAGCACAAAATAAGCTTTTAGAAAGAGAGATTACATTGTCCAGAATATGAAATATTGCTTTAAATTATGTAAAATTATGATGATTTTGAAATGGGTCACAATTTATTCCATAACTGAGATTATGGAAGTTATGAAAATTTCACCTTCTTAATTATGGTAAACTGTACAGCAGCCAAAACATACAATTATATATGCTGTATATTTGTCTAAATAATTGTAATTTTACTACTATGACATGTTTGTGTGGGCAGGATTTGGGGGATGGGTTTTTCCTAAGCACACTGGGGTATCACTGCCTGTTAAATAACTTATATCCAGTGACAGTTTTGACTTACATGCAGTGTCCAGCGGTGAGCACCCAGCAGCTCTCGATGAGAATTCCTCCGCAGAGGTGTCTGAAGCCCAGGTTGGAGTTCTGAGGCCTCACTTGTACCGATGCTTGCCACGGTTGAGTACCAGGAGTAACTTTAAGACCCGCATAGATACGAGTGATTTGTTTCTTGGGCTCTGGGTGTCCGCATGTCTTGAACTGTGCGGTGTCAGTGGTGTTGGTGGCATTAGTGGGACCTGGGGTAGTGGGTGGGGTAGGGGTAGAACCGGGGGCAGCAGTAGATCCTAGGGCAGTAGTAGGTCCTGGGGCAGCAGTAGGTCCTGGTGCAGTAGTAGGTCCTGGGGCAGCAGTAGGTCCTGGGGCAGTGGTAGGTTCTGGGGCATCAGTAGTGTCATCGTCATGGGTGGTGGGGGCAGGAGGCTCAGGCTGAGTGGGACCTGGAGGGGGGGGCACCGGTTCTGTCGGCTCAGGGGAGGGTGGAGCGGGCTGGGTAGGATCAGGCTGGTCTGTGGGCTCAACTGTAGCTGGTTCATCTAAAAAACAAACAAGACTAATACTATTTTGTGCAATGTCAAAATATAGAGGTAAAAAGTTGAATTAATTATGTTGTGTTTTTTTTTAAATATATATCTATATCTTTTAATGGCCTCTTTGGCACAAGAATTTCCTTTGGGATTAATTAAGTGATATCTTATACTGTATTGAGCTCTGAATTGGAGTGAATAAAAGAGTTAATAAAATAGTTATTAGGAGCCTAACCTGTTGGTTCGTCACAGTGTCTCACATCACAGTAGTCCCACCAGAGTTTGCTGCCTTTTCGGTAGAAGCACCACGGCATCTCAGAACCATCTGGATTTCTGTAAAATAAAATAAAAATATATATATTATTATAAAATCCGTAATAAGCATTTTATGTTTGACATAAATATAGACATTATTGTTTAAATAATATAGACATTATTGTTTCAAAGGAGGGTCCGCCACCTGATGTCTCCATGGAAATATTATTGCTTTGTCTAGAATATTCCGCATTATAGATTAAACCTATCTATCACGAGGAGACAAACACAGTACTACGCTACATTACATTTCAGATCTGTGGAAAGTCACCTCTATTCCCAGAAGGAATTATTGTATTTTTTAGCAATAGAAACACCTATAATGGCCTCAAGTGGAGGAGTTCAAGTATCTCAGGGTCTTGTTCATGAGTGAGGGGAGGATTGAGCAAGAGATTGACAGGCGGATCGGTGCAGCGTCGGCAGTGATGCGGTCGCTGTACCGGACCGTTGTGGACGCCTTGGGGTCCCCCCAGAGGGAGCTAAGCCAAAAGGCAAAGCTCTCGATTTATCGTCAATCTGTGTTCCTCCTCTCACCTATGGTCATGAGCTCTGGGTAATGACCGAAAGGACAAGATCGCAGATACAAGCGACCAAAATGAGTTTCATCCACAGAGTGGCTGGGCGCACCCTTAGAGATAGGGTGAGGAGCTCAGTCACACTGGAGGAGCTCGGAGTAGAGACGCTGCTTCTCCACGTTGAGAGGAGCAGCTGAGGTAGCTCGGGCATCTGTTCCGGATGCCTCCTGGACGGCTCCCTCGGGAGGTGTTCCGGGCATGTCCCACCGGGAGGAGGCCCCGGGGAAGACCCAGGACACGCTGGAGGGACTATGTCTCCTGGCTGGCCTGGGAACACCTTGGGGCCCCCCCGGAGGAGCTGGAGGAAGTGTTCGGGGTGAAGGAAGTCTGGGAGTCCCTGCTTAGACTGTTGCCCCCACGACACGGGCCCGGATAAGTGGAAGAAAATGGATGGATGGATGCTAGGATATGTTTAAAGTCATACCATGGAACATTCCAGGCAAATAAATAACATCTCCATGGAGACAAGCAGGTGGCAGATCCTCCACCAGAAAAGTTGCACAGAGCACCTTTAATTATTATGCTGATATTTACTATATCAAAAGTGAGTGAGGGCAGCTGGATAAAAATGTCTATTAGGACTGAGCAATATAGTGATCAAAATATAAACGTGCTGTTATGCCTGTGACTATTTGCAATATTGTGAATATTGTGATCCTTTCTGTAGAAATCTGTATCTGTAAGGCAACAGCTCTAATTTCTTATCATTCTTAAACTCATGCATAGAAAATGTGTCATTTATCCTTTTGTGTGTATGTAAAAAGGCCCCTGACCTGCAGAAGTTGTGGGGGCCCAGTCCGTCCTCGTTCTCGCCGGAGCCAAAGGGGTCCGTGCCAGAGTCCAGAAGGAAGTGAGAGTTCCAGTACAGACACTCATGACCATCATCCGTCTCACTCACATTCCCCCTGTAGGACTCCCCATCTCCGGTGTAGCAGTCATCCGGACCTGGGGCGAGATGTCAGTGAGTTAACTACAGTCTGTTATTGATCTATAGCAGTGATTCATGAAGGTACACCATATAAGAAGTGCTTGTCTCCATGGAGAAGTTCTTGCTTTATCTAGAATGATTCGCAGTATAATATCAAACCTTTCTCTCAATGGAGACAAGTTGGCAAGTCCACCTGGCAAGTTACAGGTCAGATCTTTTTAGAAACAAGTCCACTTACAGTAAGAATGCATGTTTTTCAAGTTAGTTTAGTAGTAAAACAACTATAATTTAATACATTTAAGATTTTTAAAGCCATACAGAGGAACATTTCTGCGAGAGGTTGCTTTATTTATTGTCAACTAAAGTTTTGGTTAAAAACTACTGTAGCAATGGTATAATCCTATTCTAGAGAGACAGACTCAAAAACAGCTTCTTTCCAAGGGCCATACCCACTTTGAACACTCACATGCACTGACTCACCCCATTCCTGTTCCCCACTGTCCTCCATCCACCCGTTGTGCAATTACATAACACAGTGCAATATATCTTGTGGGACAATATTTATTACAGTGTAATATCTTGAACTGAGTTTTGTAGCATATCCACCTGTGGTGCTATAGCTTGTTGGCTTTAATACAGTACAATATGATAAACTGAAACATCTCTCTCTACAATGTAGAGACCCTCAAGTGTGTGTATATATGGCTGTATATGTCAACCCTACTGCAATATCTGACCAATATCTAAGATTTGCAATAACCTGGTAACTAATGTGTAGTGCCAGCTTGTATAGGACTTTTTTGTACAAATTTTTTTTCTATACTGTGTTGTAAATATCCTGCTGTGTTGTATATATCCTACTTAAATGTCTGCACTGAAGTGCAGAAGCTTTCATTCTCATTGTGAGTATGTATAATGTAAATTGTACATATGAATAATGACAATAAAAGGCATTCTATTCTATTCTAGACATTTTTTATATTGGTTTAGATCTAGTGTAGTCTTGGGTTAGATCTGGTAGCAACTGGAAGACAAAGCATTTTTATAAAGTACATTTTTGGATGTGGTTAGCCTTAGCTTGAGAAGAGGCTAATGTTTGACCTGGGTGACAGGATTGTTGTAATATTTACCAACTTGGCAGTAGCGTCCACTGAACCCTTTGCCACAGACGCAGTCGAAATCATTGCCATCTTTCACACACTTCCCTCCATTTTTGCACGGGTTAGGGTCGCAAACAGAATCTAAAAACACACATTCTCTTAATAAGACTTTTAAAATTAGTTTGTGCAGCTATGGCAACTCTACAGAACAAGCTATTTTCTTTGAACAATCCATGCAACATTTTTTGGTTGGACAATGGAAACATACAAACTAAGATAGAAGTTGTAGTGCGTTGACCTACTTTTGGAAAACTTAGAATGTGTTTAATATTTTATAGCAGTTTAAATGAGGCTCAAATGAAGCCAGCAATGCTAGCTTAAAAGTTGCATTTTATTTGTGATGTATAAAATTATTGTGTAATGTTAAAGGTGTGTGAAGCTGCAAAACATCTAAAGGCATGTTTTTCATAAAGAAAACCATTTTAAAGGAAAAGTAACGTTATTTTACAATCTGAGCCTTCTTTCGGTAATAAAACAAGTCGTTTGACTCACCCATATCACGTTCGTGTCATTTGGAGCTGTTTGAAGAAAGTTTGAAGAAAGCATTTGTATTCGGGGCATTACTTTGCGGTCTCCAAATAACACAAACTTTAGCACTTTTCAAATCATAGAAGCCTGATGTCTTAATGTAAGATTTCGTTTGAAGCAAAAGTGGCCTGTAATCCGAGATTTATCCATAGTTTTCAGCTTTGCGTTTCATGTTTGGGTCCCGGGAGCAGTCCGCGCATGCGCACTGGCGTCCTCATCTACTCAAAACTATGGCTAAATATCGGATTACAGGCCACTTTTGCTTCAAACGATATCTTACATTAAGACATCGGGGCTTCTATGATTTGAAAAGTGCTAAAGTTTGTGTTATTTGGAGACCGCAAAGTAATGCCCCGAGCATATGATACAGCCCCATGTTAACGGATACGGGATCATTACTAGAACAGAACGGCTCAACATAAGTTCTGCGATACTGCTCCAATTGACAGAAAAATGCTATGGGTGAGTAAAACTACTTGTTTTATTGCCGAAAGAAGGCTCAGATTGTAAAAAAACGTTAATTTGCCTTTAAGATGGCTAAAACCACGAAGATGTGATGAGACTTATCACACTAAAAACCTGAAAAAATACATAAATCATTTATAAATATAATTATATGTCGACTTACACTGGACACAGTTTGGAGGCTTGAATGGCTCTTTGCATTTGCACTCGAAGAACGGAGGTGAAGAGGTGACCACACATTCTCCACGGCCACACCTGCCTTTTTTACAGTGTCTTGGACCTGGACATAACAAGTAAAACCAATGTATCTAACACTGATTAAAAAACAGATCAGTTTGTATTGATAATGATGTTTGTCCAACCTTTTTCACATTTCTTGCCCTTAAATGGTTTTGGACAGTCACATTTGAACTTCTTGCCTTTCTTTCCTTCTTCACAAACTCCATTGTTACGGCAAGGGTTGGGGCTGCATGGACCTGGGACAAAAATGCAATCTCTATAAAGAATTTTCATTGTATCTTCCACCAGAATTTAAGTTTAAGCCAGGACTACAGATGCAAATTAGCTATGAGCTACAATCTGGTACAAACATCTCTGCCACTGTGCTTAATGTAATTGTACACTGTCCTAATAAACCAATAAATTAAATGAAGTTTTGTCTTTTTGAAAATCTGAACAAGCACCATTCACTGTCACTGTAAAAGTGGCTCCCCATTGTAACATACCAAACCAACTCTATTTATAAAGCACTAAAATCTACAGTGGGCCAACATGCCGTACACAAACATTGAACAGGCAATTAAAATCACAATGCAACTATTAAAACATAGACAACAATTAAGTTAATTAATAACATTGACATCTCATCTGTTAAAGGCCACTGAATAAAGGTACGTTTTTAAGAGTGATTTACAAACAGGTAGAACAGGTCTGTCTCATCTACAAAATGTGTGTAGTGAACTGGAAGCTACGACTGATCTGCTGACCTAAGAGTGCAAGAGGGGGCGGGAGGGTAGATCAGGTCAGCGTGGAAGAAGGACGCTAGGCCATGCAAACACTTCAATGTAAATAAAAGAATTTTGAAATCAACTCTGAAGCCCACTGGAAGCCAGTGGAGAGAACCTGAAATAGGTGAAATGCTCTTGTGTTGTCAAGTCCCAGTTAAGAGTCTTAAGTTTTGGACATGTAGCAAATGGCAAAGTGTATTTTGGCTGACACCAGCATAGAGTGCGTTACAAGTCTAGTCTGGCAGTGACAAACGGGAGTATCACAGTTTCAAAATGTTCAGACAGAATTTTGGCCAGTTATTTTAGCTGGAAAAAATTTGACTTCATCACAACATCAATTTGCTGATCAAGTTTTAGATCAGGGTCCATTTTGATGCCCAAGTTTGACACAACTGGCTTTACCAAATCACTCAGTGAAACCAGGTTCACAGGGAAGGAGTTATTTGGAGAACTGGGGACAAAAAACATAACCTCAGAAGTTCAGTAACATCCAAGAGATCACTGATACAGTCCAAAAGTGGTTTGGCAGCCTGTGGATCACGTGTCTTTAATGGTAAGTAGATCTGGTTATCATCAGCATAACAGTGGAATGTGATGCCATGTTTTCTCAGAATGATGCCCAGAGGGAGCATGTAAAAGCGAAAATATCAAAGCAAAACCAACACAAAATTATCTGTTGGTCAGGTATGATCTAAACCACAGCAGGACATAACTCATTATCTAAATCTGAAGTGCTAAGAATATTTATCATCAAATACATTAATTTCAACGCACTATTTTCAGTTGATTGTACAGTAGAGATTCATTAATCCAAAAGTTGGCAGTTAAAGTCCAGATACAGATACTGAAGATTATAATTGGGCAAGACCCTTTTGCCAGCATTGCCTGTTCCAAATGTTGGAAAGGCCATTAACATTGAAGTAGCTCATTCCCACTGGATTCAAGTGTTTTACGCAGATGTCATAATGAGTTCTGTGGTACTATTAAACTGTAATATTAGTCATTTTTAGCACTACATCATACATTATATATTTTTTTCCTTTACATGTACTGTTTTTCTACTGTTTACTGTTTTTGTACTGTTTTTTTGTTTTGTTTTGTTTTTTGTTTTACCTTCCGGTTCCTGGAGTTCATAAAGCCAGTCACTGCTGTGTTCCTCATCATCGTCATCATCATCAGCAGCCTGGAAGAATTCATCTAGGAAAGCACATTTCAGTTAGATCATACGACATTCTTCTGTTTACATATAGTGTGTCAGCCCTTTATTACCGGTGGTTATCTCATCAAACCGTCCATGTTTTCCATGTTTTCCAGGAGGATGATCATGATGACGATGCCTGTGACCGCGGCCGCGTTTTCTCTCTTTGTCTTTTTTCATCTTCATCTTTGAAAAAATAAAAGATTCACAGGATTAAACTGGAACACACAGTCTAATCCTACAATCAACTATAGCCTACTAGATGCTCAGAGCGTCCATAGGTGCAGAACAGAACAGCAATTCCACCAATTTCCATGAAAATCACAACTGTAGTGTGTGGGGAGTGAAGGAAAACTGCAATGATGTGTTGCCTTACTTTGCATTGTGGCATAATTCATTCAACAACACGACATTTTAAACTATTTCTGTGCACAATTTTTTTTTTTTTAACTTTTATTTATGTATTTATTTTTCTGTAAAATCTGTAGTCCTGCTTTTGCGAGCTTTCTTCACAGAGTAACTTTACTGTAATGTAGCAAAAAGCAAATTCCCAAATATACAGTACCAGGCCCTTCGACAGAAATTTGAGGTTTCAGGGCAGGGAGCCTCACATGGTACCCCCGTGATATAAATGGAAAGAGGGTTCAATTCTGAGTTACTAAAACCCTGGGACCCCTTTGTCACCCCCCTGTCTACTGCCCTATACAGTGCTCTTTTTATGTTGTGTTATTGTATTTTCCTTACCTCACAGGAGACGAAGAGCAGGGCCAGCAGCACACACAGCAGCAGGAGTCTGAGCTTCATGATGATACAAGGGCAGCCCAGAGTCACAACTGGAGCTTCCCGCTTGGAGATATACCCTTAAACACAGCACACTGACCTTTGCTCCTCTCTGTGTGCTCACTTTGCTGTATTGATCCTAATGTTTGTCATGTTTTAAATCTAATGTTGCCTTTATTACAGTAAAGTTTATTTATCAGTAATTAATGTTTATTTATGGCAATGGACGTTTAATAATTGACATTTAGGCACAAAATAATATTTCAATTTGAAATTTAGGCAGGTTTGCAAAGTTTGTTTATTTTGATGTAGACTTTGGTAGTGTTTGATTGTGCTCCGTCCATCCTCCCGTCGACGTGATGAAGTTGCCCTGTGTCCTTGACAGAAAAACACCTTGAAAGCATAATGTTTCCACCTCCGTGTTTGATGTGGGGATGGTGTTCTTGGGGTTACAGACAGTATTTCACTTCCTCCAAACTGAGTGAGTTGAGTTAATGCCAAAGAGGTCGATTTTGGTCTTATCTAACCTCAGCACCTTCTCCCAATCACTCTCTAAATCATTCAGGTGTTCACTAGCAAACTTCAGGCGGGCCTGCACATGTGCCTTCTGAAGCAGGGGGAGCAATGGTTTTCTTAAAGGTCCCATGACATGGTACTTCTTGATGCTTTTATATGGCTCCTTAATGGTTCCCTAATACTGTAAATGAATCCTTCTTCAAAATCAACACTCACTGCATGAGATATGACTCTGACAGTCTTCATGAGACTAGATATGTGTCTAAAATGCTTTATTGTGGGTGTTGCTGCTTCAGTGCAAATGAGAAGGACAGAGAGATTGGCTAAGGAGCGAGGAGGCGGGTTTCCCCCGCTCGAAGCGCAGCTCGGCACAGCTCGTCTCCTCTCTTCCGTGTTTAACACAGGAAGACAGATGGGAGACTTTGCAATGAAAAAAAGCATATTTACACAGAAAATAAAATTAAACCACTGGTATTTCAGAGGTCCAGAGGGTCGGGTAAGGGACTTGCGAGCCTAGAAACACTCGGACGTGCCTCCAGGCAAATAAAAAAACGCATTTCGCATTGTAGCGCATTCACAGTCCAAACTCTATGGGCGGGATATACAGGGACGCTGAGCGGAGACAGAGGGAGGGGCTGGAGCTGCATTTGCCGATCTGACGTCAAAAAGGTGCCTTGTCCGAACTCGCCCGTTTGAACACTGGTTTTGTGTAACGCAGAAAAGGACTGCAAATGCTCAGTTTAGACATTTCGCAACTTTTAGCCATGGGGGGGGGGGGCCTAAACAGGGTAGGGGAGCTCACATTAACATTCAAAAACCTCAGAAAGTGAAAATTTCATGCCATGGGACCTTTAATGACTGTGGTCCTAGCTGCCTTGAGATCATCGACTAGCTCCTCCCATGTAGTTCTGATTTCTCACTGTTCTCATGATCATTGAAACCCCACGAGGTGAGTTCTTGTGTGGAGCCCCAGACTGAGGTCGACTGATGGTCATTTTGTTTTTCTTAATTTTCTGAACAACTGCACCAACAGTTGTCTCCTTAAAGGGATAGTTTGGGTTTTTTGATATGAATCTGTATGGCATCCCCTTCAGCAGTGTTGCGCATTAACACTGACTTACCCCTGACAGTGTCCTCTGAGCCGAGTTCTGCCCTGGTTCTGGCGCTGATGAAAGTAGGTCCAGCAAGTTACCCGGGACATTTAATAAAGCTTGTTTTTCTTCTCAAAACAATATTTGTCCAAAAAGTGACATATTTGCATCACAAAACAGTTGTCCACGAAAAAGTCAGAAGTCATAATCGCTTGGTGCTATTTTCTCTCGAGTCATATCACTGCGCGCTGCTCCCAGCTGGAAAGCCGCGCGAGAACACAACACTTTTTCAGTTGTTCGGAGTGGTTTCTGATGCAGTCGCTAGCAGGCCCGGCGCCAGACATAAAATATTAAGGGGGCGATGAGTTTATCACAGGGGGGCGGGCTCGCATCGCGCGCACGCACACACACGCTCCTCGAGAGCTTGTGTATTTATACTACACTTTTGTAAGAGACTGACTGAATAAGAGTAAAAAGTGATGAGAGTTTTTTTTTATTATAATTAATTTAATTTATGTTTTAACTAATTTGTATTGCTGAATAGCATTTTTGCAGTATTTCTTTTTTTCTTTTACAACTCTCACATCTGATGACGTGAGGGGGCGTCGCCACCAAACGCTTCCTCGTGGCGCCGGCCGTGGTCGCTAGTCTCCTTCTGCATCTCTGGCATCAGATCCCACTTGCGGCAGCAAACACTTCTCTGTCCCTCCTCTCTCTCCCTTCCTGTTCCATCTCCCTCTGCCTAATTTCTACATCTGTATATTCAGGTTCATACAGGTAATCTTCTGGCTCTTTGCTGAAGCTAATGTCCTCCTCGTCGGTGTTGTAGTCAGACATTTTATTTCCCGAGTATTAAAACACAAACAGGTACGGCTGTCCATCTAGGAGCAGCGCACAGTGATACGACTCGAGAGAAAAAAACATAACTGCACTGTCCTTTTAAATGTTTTAAATGTTTTACTGTTTTTAAAAGTTTTACTGCTTAAATGTTTAACTGTTTGTTTTTAACTGTTTGTATTTTCATTCATTCATTCATTCATCTTCTTCCGCTTTTTCCATTTTCTGGGTCGCGGGGGCAGCAGTCCAAGCAGTGTTCTGCTGCCCAGAACACAATGCACCAGCCCCCATGAATCCTCCCGCAGGTGGTGGGTCCACAGGGGGTGTTTGTATTTTAACTATGTATATTATACTTGTTGTAAGGCGACCTTGAGTGTCCAGAAAGGACCCTAACCCTAATAAATAAAAATGTATTATTATTATTATTATTATTATTATTATTATTATTATTATTATTATTATTATTATTATTATTATTATTATTATTATTATTATTATTATTATTATTATTATTAAAATAGCACCAAGCAATTATGACTTCTGACTTTTTCATGGACAACTGTTTTGTGATGCAAATATGTCACTTTTTGGACAAATATTGTTTTGAGAAGAAAAACAAGCTTTATTAAATGTCCCGGGTAACTTGCCGGACCTACCTTTGTCAGTGCCAGAACCAGGGCAGAACTCGGCTCAGAGGACACTGTCCTCTGTTCTTGTAAAAGAAAAAAAGAAATACTGCAAAAATACTAGCCCACGCTATTCAGCAATACAAAGTCAGTGTTAATGCACGACACTGCTGAAGGGGATGCCATACAGATTCACATAAAAAACCCAAACTATCCTTTTAACACCCAGCTTCTTATGGTTTTGTAGCCCATTCCAGCCTTGCGCAGGTCTACAGTCTTGTCCCTCTCATTCTTTGACAGCTCTTTGGTCTTTCCCATATTTGAGAGTTTGGAGTCTGATTAATCGATTTTGTGGACAGTTGTCTTTTATACAGGTGACTAGTTAAAACATGTGTCTTTAATTCAGCTGACGAGTTGATTAGGACTGGTCTGTGGGAGCCAGAACTCTTAATGGTTGGTAGGGGATCAAATGCTTAGGCTATTTCACACAATGAAATTCAAATCAATTAATATATTTTCTATAATGTGATTATTTGGATTTTCTTTGATATTCTTTCTCTCAATTTTAAAATAAACCTACTATTAAAATGATAGACTGTTCATTTCTTTGTCAATGGGCTTTATTTCCTCCACTGTTTGTTATAATGTTGTTTCCTCATCAAAAACATACCTGGAAGTTTTGTTTTGTTTCATTCACACATGTTTAACACCCAGACCCTCCGTATGAGTGCACTGAGTTCTTCTCTCAAACAGAAAACACTCTGTTCCACTTTGTGATGTCATGTGGTAATACAGGAAGTGCTCCACTGTATTTTTAAACTCCATACACCTTCACTAGAATCATTTGGATAATTCTAGCTCTGTAATTGCCCATCTCAACAAAACAAAAGGTCAAAGGTAGCAGTTAACTTGAAAACTGCTGCTCCATGACATCACAAGGTGGAAGGAGGAGGAGTGTTTTGAGCTTTAGAGATGTAGACAGAATAATAATGCAGGATTACTTAAACATGTGTGAATGAAACAAAACACAACCCCAGGTATGCTTTTGATGAAGTAACAGCATTATAACATGGCTTAAAGCTCCCAAGAGTCAATTTGTATAATATAGGACCGTTAATAAATAATTTTATTATACAAAAACAGTTATGGTTTACAAAACATTTCTAGCAAACAACATATAAACAATCATCTGTCTATAAAGTAATTTCAAAGGTGCACTATGTAGCCTGCTTGACATTTTAAGCATGTTAAACATATATCAAAAAATACTTTAATTAGTGATGTAATTTGCTTGTCTCCATGGAGATTGCTAAATTAGTGCCCTTTTGTGGAAGATTCCAGGCAAAACATAACATCTCTGTGGAGAGTAGAAGGTATCTGACCCTCCATCTTAAAACTCAAAGTGGCCCTTTAAAGGCAAATTAACGTTTTTTTACAATCTGAGCCTTCTTTCGGCAATAAAACAAGTAGTTTTACTCACCCATAGCATTTTTCTGTCAATTGGAGCAGTATCGCAGAACTTATGTTGAGCCGTTCTGTTCTACTAATGATCCCGTATCCGTTAACATGGTGCTGTATCATATGCTCGGGGCATTACTTTGCGGTGTCCAAATAACACAAACTTTAGCACTTTTCAAATCATAGAAGCCCGATGTCTTAATGTAAGATTTCGTTTGAAGCAAAAGTGGCCTGTAATCCGAGATTTAGCCATAGTTTCGAGTAGATGAGGACGCCAGTGCGCATGCGCGGACTGTGCTATGAGCTCCCGGCACCCAAACATGAAACGCAAAGCTGAAAACTATGGATAAATCTCGGATTACAGGCCACTTTTGCTTCAAACGAAATCTTACATTAAGACATCGGGCTTCTATGATTTGAAAAGTGCTAAAGTTTGTGTTATTTGGACACCGCAAAGTAATGCCCCGAGCATATGATACAGCACCATGTTAACGGATACGGGATCATTAGTAGAACAGAACGGCTCAACATAAGTTCTGCGATACTGCTCCAATTGACAGAAAAATGCTATGGGTGAGTAAAACTACTTGTTTTATTGCCGAAAGAAGGCTCAGATTGTAAAAAAACGTTAATTTGCCTTTAGCAATCAGAGGTCACTGGTGGGGGATGGTGCGTTACAGATTACTATAGGCTTAGTATTGGCACCATTGTGATCGTGTCCAGGACATAAAGCTAAAAGTAAACTATCAGTGAACGTCCCAACGCAGAAGGAAAAGAGGGGGGTCATCTTATCTGCCTCCAAAAACATGACCTGTCCTGCGGGGAAACTGCACAATACCCCTATATGACTGTAGTGTTTCACAAAGGGCAGCTGGTGTGGTATACCCCCATGCCACGCTGTGTACTCCCCATCAAAATACTCCATACACCAAGACTCATCTCCCCTCCCCAACCAGCACGCCTCACTGGGACCTTTGCGTGCTATGGTGGGGTACGTGACACCTAATTCCCAGTAAGATTTTCCGCTCACGTCCAGTTCAATGTAATGGCGTCCATAGCTGAAGGCTTGGGCGCTGAGGACGTACAGTGTAGAGTCGAAGCGGGTGGGGTGGTCCGGGACATCCTGCCAGGTGTCACTGTAGCTCACACTGTCTGCTACAGAAGAGAGGCGGAGTTTGGGGTGGGCAGAGTCAGGGTTCAGATGAACCTCAGTGGAGTCTGCTCAATGAAAATGAAAGCATTGTAAGTCACAGTAATGGTTTAGATCAACAAACGATGGACTACATGAAGAAAAAAAATATTAAAAGAGAATTTGCTCATTTCTACCATATTCTATGAACTACAGCTCTGGAAAAAAATAAGAGACCACTGCATTTTTTTCTGAAATCAGCATCTCTACATGTATTACAGCCATTCCATTCCAGCGTCTGTTGAATTCCAACACAAACATAAAGCTGAGCTACTTCAGTTCTTGCACCAGGAGTGGAATAAAGTCACCCAAGAACAATGTGAAAGACTTGTGGAGAGCATGCCAAGACACATGAAAGCTGTGATTAAAAATAAGGGTTATTGCACCAAATATTGATTTCTGAATTTCTCTTCTTAAGTGTAAATATTTGTATTATGTTGTTTTTAAAATGAATTTGATCTTGTTTCTTTGCATTGTTTGAGCTCTGAAAACATGTATCTTTTTTGTTATTTTGACCATTTGTCGTTTTCTGCAAATAAATGCTCTAAACGATAATATTTTTATTTGGAATTTGGGGGAAATGTTGTCAGTAGTTTATAGAAATGTTCCTTTTACCCAATCACATATCTATAAGTAGTAAAATCAGAAAAAATGATAATTTTGCAGTGGTCTCTTATTTTTTTCCAGAGCTGTATGTAACTTTTTTGGTGTTGGCTTCTCCATCTGCTTGTCTTGGCGATGTAGTTGCTTTGTTTGTAATGTTCCACAGTTTGGCATTAAACCTTTTATTGTTTTTGTTTTTTTGCATAATCGTCCTGGTTCCACCATGGATATATACATTTAATGTCATAGTGTGGAACATTACAGACAATAGCCAAAACAATATCATCTCCATGTAGACAAGCAGGTGGTCGACCCTCCACAATAAATATTAAATAGTGCACATTAAATTGATTATTTCCATTGAAATGCAGAGCAGAAGGTCCATTTTTCAGGGTGTGTGGTGCATTACTTGGTTTTAGTTTTTTACATATAAATCAGAAGACATTGAACCTACAGCTGTGCAGTAGTTTCTTGATGAGGGGAGTCTGTGACTGGATGAGCTGCAGCAGGTTGTGGGTTAGATTCTGGATCTGCTCTGATTTGGCCTGGTCCAGGGTCACATGACTGGGGTCTGTGAGGGTCAGGGTCTCCAATACTCTAATGAAATTATCAGAGAAAAACAATTTACACCAATCTGTCAGTAAAATGTGTTACGTATAGATATACAGCATACCTATCCTCTGTGTCCTCCAGCTCGCCATTAAAGAAAGACTGAAAGATAAAAGAAAATATTGAGAAATTGACTTCAGTGTGCAGCAATGAGTAACAGTTCTTTACGCCTCATGTTAAACCGTCCCATTGCTTTGTCATATGTGTTTGTGACTATTGTTATTGATTGTATCTGCATTTTCCATTCTCTTCATGTTCTTTTTAATCACTGTAAAGCACTTTGAGTTGCATTTATTGTATGAAAAGTGCTCTAAAAAATAAAGATTTACTTACTTTACATCATATTTTTGTGCACCAATTTAATATGGTGACCTTTAATAATTCACTCACTCAAAAACAGTTATTTGAATAAAATATCTTAGCTTGTAAATGTGATTTAGTTGGAGTTTTCCCCTTTTTTAAGCAACATGAAACGAGGGTGAAGAGTGGACATTCAGCAAATTGTCAAAACAGAACCAAGCTCATAATGCAAGATAAAAGATCTTGATAGATATTTTTCATTTGTTTTCATTTGACTTAGATATCTTTTGCCCAAACCTAAGTACTGTATTGAGAATGAATGCATGTATTAATTCACCATAGTTTGAGGCTGCAGTTGTATTTGTTCCATTGTCAGCGTGAGTCTGTCCAGCTCCTGCTCTATCTCCTGTATGAGGGAGCAGTTCGTCTCCATGAAGCTGTCCAGAGCGGAGACAGCGGCGCGCTCCTCCATGTCCAAATGTGTCAGGGTGGTCCTCAAGTCCTCATCCAAAACATCACGCATCTCCTGGTACTTCAGTATAATACTCTCTCTGATGGAGGAGGACTTTTTCTAAGGCATACACAAGTAACACTCCCTTATATTTGAGCGCATGTACATTTAAAGGCGTACTGTGCAACCTTTCTGGTGCATAGTGTGTTGCCCAAGAACACAATAGTATTCATCTGTGGGAGCTGAAGTCGCACTGCCAACTCTGCGTCATTGGATCTGACCGTTCTACCAGTGATATGTTGAGAGCGGGATTTGAAGCGGCAACCTTTGGATCACTGAACAAACATTACCAATTTAGCTACTGTCGCTCTGTTATGTCTTTGCCTGGAATGTTCCACACTTTGCATTGAAGACCAATATATCTCCACAGAGACAAGCATGCGAGGCCACTACTACACTACAAGTTACAGGTCAGATCTGTGTAGATGGTACCCTGCTCCCAGTAAGAATGTGAATGTCAAGTTTTGTTAAGCAATAAAACACCTTCAGTTTAATGACTATGAGATAAATATGTTAAATGTTCAACTGTGGAGCGTTCTACGCAAATCAAGAAGTATTCAGTGGAGACAAGCAGGTGACCAGAAAAGTTACATAGTGCCCCTTTAATATTTCCTTACGTCTGGACTTACTGTGATCTCAGACTGGCGAGCAGATAGTTTCCTCAGCCTGTATTTCACTGCGTCCCGTTGCTTTTTGAGGTCCTCTTGCTGCTTCTCCAAAGTCTCCTGTTTGAGTTAAACATTTTTCAAAAGCCTGACCTTAACCACAGGTCGCATACTGTATATTCAAAATGTATCGGATTTGTGATTTTGTTAATAGTTAATTCGTTGTCTGGATGGAGTCTAAAAATACTTAACATTATCAAAGTGAACCAACTGGGTCCATGGCAGAGAGTTTATAACCTAAACTTCCACTGCTGTACAGCCATTGCCTTTGTTAATAAACTAAGTTAATTGGTCTACAAGCAAACTGCTTCCGGAACAAAAGTAGTGAAATTTTTCTTGGTTTAATAAAGGAAAAGTAAGTCAGAAATGCTGATTGGGTATAGTTTCCAAGATATAGTACTGTGTCAAAATAGGACATTTATGAAAAAAAAAGCAAAAATGGTAGTTTACCCGAAGGTACAGTGTGTCTATAAGCAACCAGTTCTATCTGAAAGCCTGTCTGCACATTCCAATACATTCATTTTAATATGTCTAGAGTTTTAACATCAAATATTTTTTTTATTTCACATAAGAGAGATGCCTCAAAATTGTGTGCACCTGAGGTCTTAAGATATTTCTTGTTTATTTCTTGACGGATAAAGAAGTGCAAGTTAAATATTTTCAAAATACAAATATTATTTTTACGCAAAAATGCCTAAATCTATTGTATAAACAGATGCGATTTTGATGTAAAACAATATCATTAAATATCTTGAATACATTAGCTAACCAGCACAATTATCAATTGATTTTCAGTTCATCTTATCAATATAAATGAGATTTAGCCACTTTTATCTCAGAAGCAGACCGAGTCCAAAAATTTGTAGACCAGCGTTATATTATTTTATGAACACTTAAGTTATGACTATAAAAATAAGTATATTATACTGTGTGCAAAAATATTGTGTGCAAAATACTGCAAAGAAATGTGTGCAAAAAGAGGACATCTTTGTTTGTACAGCAGGTCAATAGTCTCTGGTTCAAATATAGTGCATTTAAACACTTCATGGCCGTCTGGTTCTCACCTCAAACGACATTTGTGAACCTACCCAAATGTCTTATAAAATACTGAAACACTGAATCAAAATACTGGGGAGCACTTAAATAATAACTAATAACACTTAACATAACATAGATCAGAAAATAGCCTATTGTTTCTTCATCAAAAACCTGGAGTTGTTTGTTGCATTCACGCATTTAACACACAAACAAGATCTTCTTTCAAACAAAAAACACACAGTTGATGTCATGTGGTCTTACAGGAAGTGCTCCATTTTGTTTTTAAACTAAAAAGGTAGCTGTTAACTTGAAAACCACTCACAAGGTGGAACAGAGCATTTTAAGCTTTGGAGGTGTAAACTAATAATAAAGTGTTACTCAAATATGTGTGAATGAAACAAAACACAACTCATGGCAAGTTTTTGATTAGATACTGCTGCTAAGGACTACTGTTACTACTGTTGCACATTTATTTTTATTTTTAATGCACATTCTATTGCACATTACTGCACATTTCACTGCTGCATCTTCCAATGCACATTTTGATGCACACTGCACATTTTGGACATCTGTAAATAGGTATTTATTTATTTATTCTTTTGCACTGCTTTAGATTTTAGACTTTAGATTTTTGTGTTAAAAGTTTTTGTTTTGTCTTTATATTGTATTTTGTACACTGTCTTTTTGCACTACCTGGCCAGAAAGAAACGAAATTTCAATTCACTGTATGTCGAAAACATATGGCAGATTTGACCATAAAGCTGACTTTGAACTTTGATATTGCATGGCTTAAAGCTTATAACAGTCATTTTAACAGTCATTCAAAATATGGGACCTTCATGTCTTTGTGCATACGTCATTGAGGCTAATTAAAGTGTAGTTATTGCAGTATGTTACCAAAATATTGTATAAATAAAAAAACTGAGACAGGTGGAGGTACATTGGTTCAGCAGAGGCTTGTGTTGTTCATGGTGGTTTAAAGCTTTATTGGCTTAAATTTCAATACAACAAATGGCAGTGTGGGTTTTTCAATTATAAAACAGTTTAAATACAGTTGATTTGTTTCACGTTGCCGATGGTTACTGCATGTGGTGTTCAGATTTCCAGTACATGTAAAGGGAGAGTGTCTATCTGTGTTAACAATGGGAGCCTGAGACTTTTATTTTGAAAGCTTAAGGAAGTGGTCGGGCAGGAGGAGGCAGGAGATTTCATTCATTTGTTGATCCAGAAAAAACAGTGCATGGGTCAGCATTCAAAATGTTTCCCAAAGACTCACTGAGCCCATTCTTGCAAACTTTGGACTAAAAAAGAACTATTTCAGCCCAAGCCAAAAAGGAGGGAGAGCAGACGTATGTTTAAGCTATACAAGCATGGACTTTTCAAAATGGCGCCATGACTTTTTTCTAATTACAAAGTTCCACAGGAGCAACATATAATAGAAGAATAAACAGGCAAGAAAAGGACAAAATATGAGCACTCAAAGCAAAGCAAATCAAGCAAATCATAACTTCATCATTCATTCTTTGTCACTTTTGGAAGAGAAGTCCCATTTCCTGTGCAAGTCTTTTTGGACAGTTCAAAGTTCAAAAGTTCTTGGGAAATATCTGGAGAGAAAAGGTGGCATGGCTTCCTCAAATATGTCCAGGAAAAACAAAACATAAAGTAAAAAAAAAAATCAACCCAAAATCCTATAACATCTAGATTTAGTTTTGTTTTTACAGTTGCCGTGTGCTATCTGGGTGAATGTACAGTAAATCATGCTAGAAGAGTTTGGCCTTCTTTTTCATGTCGTTGCGTTTCCACAGAGGAAGCCTGTCAAATTCCTGGATCTCCATACCGAAGATGTCAAAGAACGTTTCAGGAGCTAGGTGGCGCTAGAGACATGAAAACAAAGAAAGGAGAGAAACAAAAAAGGGGAAGGGTGGGGTCATTGTGGTTAGCGATGAAGCCACAAAATGGGACATAACAAGCACTGGATACTGCTCATTCTTTGGTACAATTGTGTAACTTTTGTACACAGAGCAGAGAATTTCAGTATCATCGCGGGCAATAGCTGTTCCTACAAACTATCAAGCAAACCTCAAGCTTTGGTAAAAGAAAAGTGGAAGATTTCTTTTACCTTTGAAAATGAAACAACCCTGTACACCAGTTATCAGACATATGAGATATTCCAGGTAAAATAGTGTTGAGATGCTTTTTGTTTTAATAAACAATAATAGTAAAGATCTTTGCCTCCTAAAATTGCTGGTGAATAAAAAATGTGCCCGGCCACAGAAAAAAACAGTCACAAGTCTTCCCAGAGGCGTTTTGAGTTATTTACAGATTCTGAAAGTGTAGATTCTAAGCTTTCCAACGATACTTACACATGGAAATCTAAGAACATTTGAAGAATTTGTGGCCATTTGAATGCAGCACACCAGATTTTAGAAAGTTCTGAAAACAGCTCATGAAGTTCTCTAACTCCAGGCCTTCTGGGCTCATTTGCATAAAATTAAGCTCAGCCCTCCCCCTGCAGATCATCATCACTGTGGTGTTAGCCTTCAGGGCAGGTCAGAATTAGAAGGTACTGTTACTGGTTTAGTTCTGGTTTAGTTCTGGTTTAGTTCTGGTTTAGTCCTGGTTTAGTCCTGTTTTATGGTCACATCTTTATATAGCACTTTTCCACCTTCAAGGCACTCAAAGCGCTTTACAACAAGGAACCATTCACCCATTCACACGCCAGTGTCCGCAGACACTAGGGAAAAGGTGGGTTAAGTGTCCTGCCCAAGGACACAACGGCAGCATTGATCTGTGGGAGCTGGAATCATACCTGCCAACCTGTAGGTCAGTGGATCTGACCGCTCAACCACTGATGTTTCTTAAGTCAAGTCAAGATTTTAGTCCTGGTTTAGTCCTGTTTTAGTCCTGTTTTAGTCCTTGGTTTAGTCCTGGTTTAGTCCTGTTTTAGTCCTGGTTTAGTCCTGGTTTAGTCCTGTTTTAGTCCTGTTTTAGTCCTTGGCTTAGTCCTGTTTTAGTCCTGGTTTAGTCCTGGTTTAGTCCTGTTTTAGTCCTGTTTTAGTCCTGGTTTAGTCCTGTTTTAGTCCTGGTTTAGTGTTGGTTTAGTGTTGGTTTAGCCCTATTTTAGTCCTGATTTAGTCCTTGGTTTAGTCCTGATTTAGTCTTGGTTTAGTCCTGTTTTAGTCCTGGTTTAGTCTTGGTTTAGTCCTTTTTTAGTCCTGGTTTAGTCCTGTTTTAGTCCCTGGGTTAGTCCTGGTTTAGTCCTGGTTTAGTCCTGGTTTAGTCCATGGTTTAGTCCATGGTTTAGTCCTTGGTTTAGTCCAACAACCAGTGCTGTTATCTAAAACATGGAGTGGCTTCTTCATGCTCTCAACTAGCACATTTTGCAAAACAAAAAACAAAAAACGAAAATCACAAATTTTGGGGAAAAAAAAAAAAAAAAAAAAAAAGGTTCTAAGGCGACTTTCTTGTATTCGCCTGGCCCAACATGTGACTGGTTTAAGCGTGACAGGTCACAAATAACAATGTAGTAGTTAACTAATAGTTAACTAATAGTTAACTAATAGGATGCCCAGTAGCTTTGTTTTCTGATTTAAATGCTGATTATAAAGGTGCACTTTGTAAGTCTGCTAGGAATGTTTTGCAGTATGGCATTAAACATTAAATGTATCTGTCTCCAAGGAGATAAGCAGATAAGGTTACAAGTCAGATCTGTAGACAGGCAAACCTAATGTTTTTATTTTAGCAATAAAAACACCTGTATTTGAATGACGTTTAATGCCATTCTGTGGAACATGTAGACAAGATGTGGACCTGCTCTGGAAAAGTTACATAATGCACCTTTAAACAATATTATTTTTTAATCATATTAAGCAAAAGTAAAGTATAAGTTGTACCTCTAGTCTGGTCCTGTCCACATCCCGGGGCAGTTTGGCTCTCCCTCGACTGGTGATCATCAACATCTCATATGGGTACACCTTCAGAGAGGCACAGAGGTCAGTGGAAAAATACATTTCAACTGCATTCATATCTCTCTTTTTTAAAATATTTTCTATGACATCTGTTCACTGTGCTGTGGCAGAGGTCTGACACAGGAGGGAGTGTGTCAGGATAACTGGGATAATGCAGGTTAATGCTAATTTTTGTGTAAAACGTGCAGTTGATTTGGGTAAAAGCAAGAAAAACAAGAAAACAATTATGCAACGCTTTGTATTTTTAGATCCAGGCTATAAAAAGAGTCATTAAGTGGGCCATCTGAACCCACATGGGAATGGCTGTCCTGGAAATCCAGATGCTGCAAGAACGTGAACCAAAGGAGGAATAGTTATACTCAAGAAGAGGTTTTGATGCTTTAAAATAGTAGTACTCAAGTAGAATTACCGTTAAAGGAACCTGTGCTATAATTCGGACTACCTACCCTATTGCAACTGCTGATAATAAATCCCCTTTAATTACCTTATTTTTGTAAGCAATCAGTTACCGCTGCTACTTAAACTATTATTGAATCCACTTCCATTGAAGATGTTGCATTCATAAAAGAGTATTACTAGTTTCACAATACTGCTACAAAACAGGCAGCTAAAGTAATCATTGTATTATTAAAAATAAAGGGTATTTGAGAAGAATATCAAAAATTTAAGAAACAAATTCATATTGTAAAAAAATGTCTATGTTCCATCTCTGCAATGAAAAAATGCCAAAACATCATGAAACCATGATGTAAGTGTGTTATATACTGGGCAGTATATAGAGGTCTGTGGCAGATGTTTAGACTGGTCACTGTATTGACTTGATACAGTGAGCACCGCTGGAGCTGTGTGCAGATGGACATGGAGAAGCCAGCATGCTAAAGCGCTAATGAGTTAGGCCAGCTCCTCAAGCAGCATGCTAACTGTCAGACCACAAACACCACGACAATACAGTACTGTGCAAACACGCACAATGTTGTTTGTAGCTTTAGGACAGCAGGGTCAATTTGGACAACCTTCAAAACATTTGCTGTTCAATAATTCTGTATTTATTCATAAACAGTTCAATGGAAACAGGAGAGCAGCAAATTGTACTTCCAATAAAATATGGTATATTCATCCACTTTTATCTTTGTGTATTTTACTCAAAATATAAATTATGACTTAGTTTAATGTCACTCAACTGATCAGTATAAACTGAAACACAGTATTTCACAGCTTTTCAAGTTCAAAGACTTATTTTTCAGAATTATGAAGCGAAGTGAAAGGTGAAATTATTTTATCACAAGAGCATCACAGCCCCATTTTTCAAATACAGTGGTACCTCACCTTACGAATGACCCAACAAACGAAAATTTCAAGTTACGAAACGCCTTCACGTCAAATTTTGGTCTCTAGATACAAATGAAATTTCAAGTTACGAAACGCGAAATCTCCAATCCAATCCAATCCAACTTTATTTATAAAGCACTTTAAAAACAACAAATCTCAAAAATTCAATTAATGCGCGCTCAGATGCACGCCCCGAAACGTAAATACACTTTATCAACACACACGGGGTTAGGTTCCAGAGGTGGCCCGCGGTGGGAGAGGTCCACGAGGTAGGACAACTTTGTACTGTATTTTGCAATTGTTCTACATGTTTTAGGGCTGTAAATGCCTCACCACACACATTCTACGCTTTTCTCAGACTGGAGTTTCTCTCGCATTTCTCTCTCGTTTGAACACTCGAACTTTCATAGATTTTCAATGGAATGTGTTGATAGTGAAGCGTGGGGTGGACACGGCTCAATATAGCGCCGAACGCACGAGGGGAGCGGAGACACAACAACACATGATCAGTATGGTAAAACTCACCTGTCTCACAACGGTCTAAACCCAGCTCACGTTCCCTTAGTGAGTGAACAATCCAACGCTTGGTGAATTCTGCTTCACAATGATAGGAAGAGCCGATCAAAAAGCGACGTCCATACGGCCTGTTAGCTCACAGTGTCGGCGCCCCGGCTCTGGAGGTCAGATAGAAGCAGAGCCCGCCCCACCCCGCTCTTATTCCCGCTGAAAGAGCGTCTTTCTCGGCCTCTTAGCTCTAGCGCGGAACGCGCAAGGTGCGCAGACACGAGCAACGCGCTCCTCCAACGGCATTGCCATGTTATAATAATAACAGGTCCAATCCAGGTTTAGTTCTGGCCAGACCTGGTTTATTCCATGTTCTTTTAGTCCTGGTCTAGTCTCTTAGCCCGTCGTTACACGTTACACTATAAAAAAAAAAAAACTCGGAACGGATCAGGCTTTTTCCATTGAAATTGCTACTCAACTTACAAATTTTTCACGTTACGAAACCACTTCTGGAACGAATTAATTTCGTAAAGTGAGGTACCACTGTATGTGCAAAGGAGATGGAAGTGTCTTGCTCAAGGCTACAACAGCAGTAACTGCAAATATTAGATCCAACTGGGCCACTGCTGTGAGGTTTTGTTGCACAGTGGAAATTACTCCTGGAATAGAGGATTAAATGTCTTATGTCTATTTATAAGTGCTGTCAGGCGATAAAAAAAAAATCTAATTAATTACAGGATTTGTAATTAATTAATTTAATTAATCACATTTTAAGAGTGTGTGTGAGAGAGAGAGAGGGAGAGATACAGAGAGAGATTTGCAATTGAGTTTGTCAGTTTTTCTGCGGTGGCTTTGCTCAATCGTTCCCAAATTCTGTGAGCGTGGTTTGTTGGTTTGTTGGTTTGGTAGTGCGTTCACGCTCGCTCTATCAGCGATGGAACTTGTCCGGACGTGTTTATTGTTCAAATGATCCGTCAGGCTGGAGCAGCTTTGGTGGTCAGAAAATTATTTTTGACAAAAGCTCCAAATCACTGCATTCTTGTTGATCCTCCCGTTTTCATTCTTTTTATAAATAAACTTGTCGTTCAAAGACCCTGGCAGCGATTTGTTCACCGCACGCCAAATTTAAAATGCACGCATTGAATTGTCACTCATAATTAATTGCGTTAATTTGCAGTGTAATTAATTAATCTAATTAACGCGTTAAACTGACAGCCCTACTATTTATGTCTATTTATTGTTGATGAGTGTAGCTGTGCGTTTGTGTGCGTGTTTTTAGTTTTTTGTTTAAATTGCACATTTGGTGTCTGGTGAAACTCAATTTCAGTCTTCTGTGTCATGTCTGTTACATAGTGAATTGACAATAAAGTACACTTTGACTTTGACTTTGATTAAAGAGACAGAAGAGTTTTTCGTAAAGTAAGCTTTTGCACAGTACTGTATGTTTCCCTACAAATACCAAATTTAAAAAAAAACATAGTTTTGTCATTGTTTTGATATTTTAACTCTAATTTAAGTTTATTATTTAGTACCATTTGCAGTTGTCATGAGCACAAAATAGAAAAATATACTTGCTTTTGGCTCCAACATATTAGGCATAGATACTCCCCTGTCCATCCTTGCAAGTGCTGCACGGCCATCCTTAATGTGCTAAAGGATAAAACATAGACACATGTAACAGAGTGGGAGGGGCAGCAGGGTTATGGCAACACAATGTACAATAATGACACTAATGAGATGTAACGAAGATATAGTAGATTTACTATTGTTATATAAATTACCGGAAAATATCTTGATTTTCTTAGTTTAAATGTAAATAAATGTTGATAAAATTACACAAGACAACACAACAAGGCCATAAGCACACTGCAGTGAGTCAGCTACAGGTGAGTGCTTTAATGCCTCCCATACAGTAACACAACAGCGCTTCGGTTTTAGTTATTAAACCTGATATCTGTTTGACACGGCTGCTGCTTTGAAATTAGGCTAAAATTATTATTACAAAAATAAATCAAATTGAAAAGAGTGAACAAATAACGCACAAATGTTGAACTTCAAGCGTGCAGTGATAATGGATAACTAAATGTTTCCAAGTAAAAGCAATACAAAAGTGAGACATGTTTTCAAGTAAATAATCCCGCTGGATTATTTTCTTCTCATATGTTCTGAGGCTGCTCCCTCTCCTCCGTTTGAAGAAACTGAAGTGAGAAGTTCTCATTCTTAGACATGTTTTCAATTACACAAATTCAGGCAAAACAGCATTTATCCTTATTTAGAAATCTTGACTGTTCCACATGTCCTATAAGGTGCAGCAAGGTCTAACCCCTTATATGGATTAAAACCTTGACCTTACTCTGATTAAAACATCTTCATGATAGTATGTGTTGTATTTCTCCCATTTTGAGGACTTTTGATTCAAAAGATGTAATATTTTGTACTGAAATGTAAATTGCAACAGTGCTAATTGTTCATGGGTCTTTGGATAAACCTTATATAAGCCTATAATGCATGCATTATTTCCCTCTCCTAATGGAACACAAGATTCTACAAAATACTTCAATAACATAGTGGTTTCAGAAACAGATTTTAAATAAAATTATACTGTAGGTCTAGTTGCCATTAGTTACCATGTACCTGATACGCCACGAGCAAGCTTTCATAACTTTTTTTTTTTTTCCTAAAAAGTCTATGGGAAAAATGAATGAGAATTTTAGTTCCGAAGTGGGTGGGCAGTCACTGTTGAGCTCCGGGGGATTAATAGCAAAAAGTTTACAATTAGTCAACTGGACTAATATTTGCAGATGCGGTCAACTGTTCAAACTTAGGTCAGTTAATTACTTTTAACCTTTTCATGTAATATAGGTAAATGCAAATTTGTAAGGATTCATCTTGATTTAGTGAAAAATGTAGGTATTATATTAATACAACAAACAATATTATATAGGCCTAAAGAGCACTGAGTTGAAACCTGTTAGTTTTTTTGTATGGGAGGATTAAAAACACTGGTGCACTTTGGAGCTGACATGGGTCCAACAGTGATGCAAGTGTGAGGCAGGAGTGGGCGAAGAGCATTCAGAACACCGTGTCTTTGGCCACAAGCGCCAAGCAAATACAGGCCGCAAACACAAGATGGAGCAGGTCTATGGAGCAGGTCTATGGAGCAAACAGGAGAGGGCCATGCCATGTGGAGCAGCAGACACATACCTGAAACTCTGCAAGACAAAACGGGACAGAGAATGAGACTCACAGTTAATGACTTGACCGTAATATTCCCAACAATAATACTGTCTTTATTAATAATCTTTATTTATTGATTTTACTTTTACTAATACTATTTTATTATTTTATTGAAATATTTTCATCTTATTTTTGATCCGGCTGCTGTAGTGAATCTACAGCTCTGGAAAAAAATAAGAGAGCACTGCATTTTTTTCTGAAATCAGCATCTCTACATGTATTACAGCCATTCCATTCCAGCGTCTGTTGAATTCCAACACAAACACAAAGCTGAGCTACTTCAGTTCTTGCACCAGAAGTGGAATAAAGTCACCCAAGAACAATGTGAAAGACTTGTGGAGAGCATGCCAAGACACATGAAAGCTGTGATTAAAAATAAGTATTATTGCACCAAATATTGATTTCTGAACATCAGTATTATGTTGTTTTAAAATGAATTTGATCTTGTTTCTTTGCATTGTTTGAGGTCTGAAAATATGTATCTTTTTTGTTATTTTGACCATTTCTCATTTTCTGCAAATAAATACTCTAAACGATCATATTTTAAATTGGAATTTGGGGGAAATGTTGTTAGTAGTTTATAGACTCAAAACAAAAATGTTCCTTTTGCCCAAACACATACCTATAAGTAGTAAAATCAGAAAAACTGATCATTTTGCAGTGGTCTCTTATTTTTTTCCAGAGCTGTATTTGAGTCCAGCCTCACCTCTGCCTCCTCCACACATGTCGCTGTAGCTGTTGTACTGAGTGAAATCTGTTGACTGGGGCTGCAAAAAAACAATACTATTGTTAGTACTTTTATGTATACATGAGACATTTTAGACCACCATTAAAGTTTTCAGTAATTTTTATAATTTTTTATACCTAATTTTACCTGCATGCTGCTTGTAAACATGCTGTCAGCCGACTCAGTGGAATGGTAATACTTATTCTATGAATACTTATTATTATTATTATTATTATTATTATTATTATTATTATTATTATTACTTATTTTTATGCCATTCTTGCCTGCATGCACTTTTCTTTCTTGTTCAAACTGTCCCTACCTGGAGCTACTGTGACAAGTAAATTTGTCCTGCGTGAGATCAATAAAGTTCTTATCTTAAAATCATACTTGGCGTTTAAGAGGATACACTAGTTACAATTTTATAATTTTGTCTGACTTTGTTTGCTTTATGATGAACACATTAGGATTGTCAAAAAATTATATAGAAGGAAGCTAAATCAATAATTTAAGTTATGTTTTGGAAGACAGGGGTGGGATTCAGTAAGTTTTCTTCTTCGCACTCCTTTTCGAGCAAAAAACTAATGTATTTGACTATATATTGGTTACATGTACAGTGGTACCTCACCTTACGAATGACCCAACAAACGAAAATTTCAAGTTACGAAACGCCTTCACGGTAAATTTTGGTCTCTAGATACGAAAGAAAATTCAAGTTACGAAACGCGAAATCTCAAAAATTCAAATAATGCGCGCTCAGCCACACACATTATACGCTTTTCTCAGACTGGATTTAAACTTTTCTCACATTTGTCTCTCGTTTAAACACTCAAACTTTCATAGATTTTCAACAAAATTATTAATAGTGACGTGTGGGGGAAGGGGGAGGGGGGAGAAGACTGCGCTCTGACACGTGTGTGATAGCGCACATGATCCGGCGCGGAGCTGACAGCAGGTCTAGACCAAGGACTAAACCAGGACTAAACCAGGACTAGACCAGGTGAATTAAAGCAGCGAGGAGGGGACTGCACGCAGTCTGGGGAAGGGGGAGGGGGGAGAAAACTGCGCTCTGACACGTGGGTGATAGCGCACATGACCCGGTGCGGAGCTGACAGCAGGTCTAGACCAAGGTCTAAACCTGGACTGGACCAGGACTAAACCAGGGCTAAACCAGGACTAAACCAGGACTAGACCAGGTGGATTAAAGCAGCGAGGAGGGGACTGCACGCAGTCTGAGCGCATGAACGCATGAACGAGACCCATGCAAGAGCCGTGGTGGTCTGGAATAAACCAGGACTAAACCTGGACTAAACCTGGACTAAACCTGGACTAAACCAGGAGGAGCCGCGGTGGTCTGGACTAAACCAGGACTAAACCTGGACTAAACCAGGAGGAGCCATGGGTCTCGTTCATGCGTTCATGCGTTCATGCGCTCAGACTGCGTGCAGTTCCCTCCTCGCTGCTTTAATCCACCTGGTCTAGTCCTGGTTTAGTCCTGGTTTAGTCCTGGTTTAGTCCTGGTTTAGTCCTGGTCCAGTCCAGGTTCAGACCTTGGTCTAGACCTGCTATCAGCTCCGCGCCGGGTCATGTGCGCTATCACACGCGTCAGAGCGCAGTTTTCTCCCCCCTCCCGCTCCCCCCCCCACACTTCACTGTTAATACATTTTGTTGAAAATCTATGAAAGTTTGAGTGTTTAAACGAGAGACAAATGTGAGAAACACGCAGAACACAATGTTACACTATAAAAAAGTTACACTATAAAAAAAAAACTTGGATCGGGGCCTTGGAACGAATCAGGCTTTTTCCATTGAAATAGCTACTAAACTTACGAATTTTTCACATTACGAAACCACTTCTGGAACGAATTAATTTCGTAAGGTGAGGTACCACTGTATTTATTTCCTCGTGTTGACCTGCTCGAAATTAATAAATAAATGAATGAATGAACCCAAACAGATATTAAAACCAGTATTGAAACTAATTTTTAAACAAATATTAATACTAAAAACTATCACTAAATATGTGGTGAAATGTCCCAATTGTATTTTTATTATAATTGTGGTATCAAAATGAGCATAAAATCTTTTTCAGATTCAGATTTCGATTAACACTGGATTGATTTCTTTAAAGGATTTAAGTGTAATTTTACTCGATGTAAGCCATTTCTTCCATATCCAGGCAGCGAGTTTGTTTTCGTTGGAGAAGTGGGCTCTGCAAAGAAACAGAAATGCACACGCATACTTAATTATAAATAATAAAACCTTATTCTTGCAAATGCTTAAAAGTTATTCTGCTTTGTGCTGTACATTGCTGAGTGTGGGGACAGTACCTGCGTCACAGCGCTGAGCAGACTGACTCCGCGCTCTGATCTGCTCCTTTTCCATCTCCTCCTTCAGGATCAACTTCCCCAAACCCGACTGGATCTGCAGGAGTTAACACTAAAGATTAGACTCAGTACTGGTTCTTTGGATCTTCAGATGTAAGCCTACTTTAGCCATTTGGCTTGTGAAGATGATGAGGTTGTTACTGCGATTGCCAAGATAATACAACCACTGCTATAGAGAGATAGGCCTCCATATTCTTTCACAATATACAGCCGAAACCAAAAGTTATGTTATCAATCATGTGTGCACATTCCTTTCCTTTTTCAACTGCTAATTAATGACACGGAGAGCACGGAGAAAATACAACATTAAAGGGGCATTATGTAACGTTTCTGGTTCAGCCAGACGCTTATCTGACACTATAACATTAAAAATATTATAACGATAGGTGACGATTCTCCAATATTAAAGTTATGGAAGTCATCAGTATTTAATACTATTACTCTGGAAAGGCTGAGGTATTGCTTTATTTATTTTATGTATTTATTTTATTAAACATTTATTTTTATCTTTATTTTCAATGCACATTCTATTGCACATTTTACTGCATATGTCACTGCTGCATCTTCAATTGCACATTTTGATGCACACTGCACATAGGTTATCTGTTAATAGGTATTTATTTATTCTTTGCACTACTTGGCCAGGGAGAAACTAATTTTCAATTTACTGTATGTCAAACACATATGGCAAATTGACAATAAAGTTGACTTATATTTTTATATTATATTTATTATATTTATTTTGACATATTTGTACTGCCAAGCTGGGCAAAGTGTTACCTGAGGTATAGGATAAATGACTGAACATGAGAGGCTATGGAAAAGCTGTACTGACAATTGTAGATTTTGGTGCTGGTTTCTTTGTTTTCTGTCTCCGAGGTAATCTACATTGCTGCTAAATTTTTCACATTGATGTGTGCATACCTGGCTTACAATGTATTAGATTTTTATATTATTATTATCATTTTAAATGGAAAAATATTTTCAAAAATATTTTTAAAATGAAAAATATTTCCTAACTTTTATGGAAACTGACCTTATTAAGATGTTCTTCTTGGAGTTGTTTTCTTTTCAAGGCCTCTTCCTCATCTTCTTCTCTGGATTTCCTCCTGCCCTCTGGACCTACAGGCACATAAACCCATTAAATAACTCAAACTTACACACCATAGCCTTTTGAATAGTAACATTTCTTACATATACATCTGTTATAAAAAGGCATGTTAGTTTTGTCTTTGGTGCAATCAAGTACACAGTAAATGGTAAAATTATGTGTAAAAGGACACACAAATGTAAGACAGAGTTGACTAGACAGACAAACGATAATTAGGATTTCATTATAAAACATAAATATTTTTGGACAACAACACAATGTAAGACAGACAGACAAAGTTTGAAGTCAGTCTCAGTTATCTCTGTCCATGTCATTTGTGGCACTGTGGTACATTCAGTGCTCCCAGCAGAAAACTAATCAGTACTGCACCTACGATTAAAAACAGCATAGCAGCAACACAAAAGAATAATAATAATAATAAATTAGAGAGAGAGAGAGAGAGAGAGAGAGAGAGAGAGAGAGAGAGAGAGAGAGAGAGAGAGATCATTGCAACAAACAAACATCTGTATTTCAGTCTCCATTAAGAGGTTGAGTAAAACTTTATAATAACTACACCTTAATTTGCCTTAATAAACTATGAATAAAGCCTTAACTCATAATGAACAAATAGTTTATTAGGAATGATTCAGGCTGAGTAAGTTCTGAGCCTGAGTCATTCTGTTTGTTCACAATGAATTAAGTATTTTTTTTTCATGCTTTAACGTTAATTAAAGGTCCTATATTTTCCAAAGTGGAGCTTTTAGTTCTATTATAGTGTTGTTACCTCATCAAACAAATACCTGGAGTTGTGTTCTGTTTCATTCACATATGTTTGAGTAACCCTTTATTAGTTTGTCTACATCTCCAAAGCTCATCACCTTGTGATGTCATGAAGGGATAGTTCACGTTAATGGCTATTTACATTTACCGTAGTTCAGTGCAGATTGGCAATTCCAGGGCTGAAATTATCCAAATGATTCTAGTGCAGGCATATGGGGTTTAAAAAACAGAGTGGAGCACTTCCTGTATAACCACATGACATCACAAGGTGAAGCAGATTGTTTTGTGGCTGAGAAATCTAAATATGCAGGATTTGTGAGATAAATGTGTGAATGAAACAAAACACAACTACAGGTCTGTTTGTGATGAAACAACATTATAACATAGATCAGAAAATCCTGTAATATGGGCCCTTTAAGGCGTAGTTTTTATAAAGGGTTGGGAGTTGTGACTGTAAACCAAGAGAAAGCAGCATAAAGAAGCGGCAGTAAGCAGCATTTAGCTTTGGAGCCAATGGTAAAAAAGATGGTGAAAATTAATCATTCCAGTCCATTGGAAGCATAGCAGAGCAGGCACAGTCCGGAGCCTACTGTACCTAAAGCAGCCAGGGAGCAGGGCCTGCGCTCGGCCTCGCTGTGGTCCGGGGAGGGGGCGTGAGCCGCGGGGAACGTGGCCGAACGAATGATGTCATCCGCCGACTTGCTTTGGCGAGCTACGGCAGCAGTAACTACAGGTCGGTATCACTGGCAACCTAGCTAACATGGGCTCTCAATCAGAGGTGGGTAGATGTTCAAATAAGAGTACTACTGATACTTCAATATAATGAGGTATTATGGATGTAGAAGTAAAAAGAAGTTATTTATAATTGCACAAGAATTAGTAATTAATTCATGTTTTTTCTACAAGCTGAAAACAAAATGTAAATCAAGTACATCAATATTATATTAGAAAATTGCAGTAAAAAAAAAAAAATCTTATTTAAATAAAGTAATAAATAAATAAAGATGTTCATATGAATATAACTAATTGCAAGTAATGACTACCCACCTCTGGCCACAACCTCAAAGTGCAAGTACAGGCATTCATTTAAATCAGAGTTTGTCTGAATGCAGCAAAGTCCTTCCCACAATCATTCTCAAGTTATTTTTTATAGTGAAGTGCAGAGGATCAGCGTCAATGCGGATTTGGGGATTTTCCTCCTCAGTGACTCACCAACGTCTTATATAAGGAAGATTACACTTTTTCCACCCTAACCCACACTGAGGGCTGCAGAAATGTGTACAATAAGATGTATACATGTATTCAGAACGTATTAAAGCAGTGAAGTGCTGCTTTACTAAACATACACCAAAACGTAATAAGCAATAATTCTTGATTCTTCTGATGGTACTCACAAGTTCAGTTTAAGTTCAGATTTAGGCAAATATATTCAGTTCTTGCATTCAGTCCACTGTTTAGTACCAGATTAGAACTAGTTTAGTTTAAATTCCTACTTGATTTAGAGAACTGGTTTGAGAGGGGAGTTAAAAAGGCTATTTTTGTCAAGAAAAAGAATCCTTCCTTGAACAGAAATTGAGGTCTCAGACATCATTTGTCTCCCATCTATAACTCTATCCTCAAACCTAAATCAAAACAAACAAAGAAAACAACAGGGCAGCAGGTCAGGTCCAGAGGTGTGAAAACACCCATTATGGTCCTGAATGGTTCTACTGACAAGACCCCACACAGTCCCACTGCATACATACTAACTAACAGAAACTGTAAACAAATAGGTGTGATAGTTTCATAGTAATTTCATTGTAGTTAACTCCTCCCTGCAGCTAATTATAAGCAGTGTCCACCAGCGTCTGACCAGAACTGAAGAAGCAGCTTGGATGAGCTGTGAAACGTATTTGACCAAATAAATCTTTGTCCAGTTGACAAATTGAATTTCTCCTTTTGCTATATTTGATTTAGAGTTGTGTTCACACCTTTGACCTGATCTAGACCTTGTATTCCTAACTGTCTAGCAACTGTAGGTAAAACATCAACACTGGGACTAAAAGGTAATTTAAACCTGAAATTAAATTAAATTAGACCAGAACTTACCCAGGATTTATTAGTCAGTGTTTGAAATTAGTTTTTTGACTTGTTGAAAGCTTTTCTTATACTATTGAACACTGAGGAACCTGCTAATAAACTAATTTGGACAGACAATATTCCAAAAGTGCGGGGAGCTGCAGATCAGACAGAAGGATCGGAGACAGACTTCAAACATCACATAAACATCTGACACAATGGACACACAACCCCAAATATAATATAAACGTATGCATATAAAGTTAAAACCGCGTTGCTAATAATGAAAAGACAAAACTATACCATGTTGTTTGTAGATTGGAGGTTTTCTGTAGATGTTGCTTCCTTGATCTGAAAACACCAAATGCAGAATATGTTTAGTGGAAAGTATGTCATGGGAAAGAGAAACAACAAAAAACAAGCAAAGACAGTGGGATATTTTGTGTGAGTTGAGTTGCATTGTACAGTACAGTAAACATGTATGTGTCTGCGTGACGTATTCATAGCTAAAACTGAATTAAATTACTAGGTGTATTGGGAACACATGTACATAAAGGGAAAATGGCCCTGAAAATGGAACATATATATGACAAATAAAGGGCTGGATAGAGACCACCGAAGTACCACAGAAGAGACTATTAATTAGAGTTAAATTATTTATACCCTGGATGAATGCTCTGTTTAATTTATTTAATTTATTTTTTTTCTTAAAGATGTTTAATGTAACTTTTCTGACTGTGAGTGCCCCAGAGAGATGTTACTGCTTTGCCTGGAATGTTTGCTATTAAACCTTTGTACCTCCATGAAGACACTTTTGTATCTTAGTGAAGGCAATTGATTAGCAAGTTTGCAGATTTGTGTAATGTCATGTAGATTTGTGGAAAATTCCAGACAAAACAAGAATATTTCCATGGAGACAAGCAGGTCATCAGCAGGTCAATGCCATCTTTAAGGCACTGACCTTCCTTTTTGTAACCTAATCATAAAAAGTTGGCCATATTGATATATTTAAAATTTTCATGCCTTTTCTCTTTAAGCAGAATGTGTATTTCTAATCCCAACTGTTAAAAAATGAAAAAAATAAAACAATATTTTTGCACAGATTACACTGGTCTACAAGGATTACGCTGGTCTACAAGGAAAAAAAAATTTCTTGGTTTAGGTCACTAATAAAGAAAAAGTAAGTCAGAAGTGCTGATTGGCTATAGTTTCCAAGATCTAGTATTGGGTCAAAATAGGAAATTTAAGCAAAATAAGGCAAAAACAGTAGTTTATCAGAAGGTACAGTGTGTCTACAAGCAACCAGTTCTATCTGAAAGCCTATCTGCACATTCCAATACATTCATTTTAATGTGTCTACAGTTTTAACATTAATTAATTTTAAAATTAATCAAATTAATTACAGGATTTGTAGTTAATTAATTTTATTAATCGCATTTTAAAAGTGTGAGAGAGAGAGAGATTGTGAGTGAGCGTGCGAACCCACTTTGCGATTGAGTTTGTCAGTTTTCATGCGGTCACTTTGCTCATTTGTTTCCCAAATTGTGCGAGAGTGGTTTGGTGGTTTGGTGGTTTGGTGAAGTGCGCTCACGCTCACTCTATCACCGGTAACAATGGAACTAGTCTGGACGTGTTTGTCGTTCAAATGCTGGAGCAGCTTCGGTGATCGGAAAATTCTTTTTGACAAAAGCTACAAATGACCGTGTTCTTATTGATCTTATTGGTCTTTGTTTTTATAAATTAACTTGCCGTTCAAAGGCCCTGGCAGCAATTTGCTCGCCACACACCAAATTTAAAATGTGAGCGCATTGAATTGCCACTCATAATTAATTATGTTAATTTTTATTACGCATTAATTTGCTGTGTAATTAATTAATCTAATTAACGTGTTAATGACAGCCCTAATATTATTATTATATCATTATTACATATCTTGAATATATGTAATAATCTGAGTCACTTTATTGTAGTGATATTATATATTACTATACTGAAGTCACTTTAAAGGGACAGTGTGTAAGATTTTTACCCGTTAATTACCAAAATTGAAGATACCCATTCAAAAATACATTGTTTTCCAAGCCTTTTCACTTCCATCATGAAATCAAAGTATTCTTTTGGACTTAGATATAGTCACATAAAAGGGGGATCTTCCCCATATAGAGGCAGCCATTTTGAATACGAGAGCCGCAGAAGGACATTTGGGCTCCGCCTTCGCCTTCGGCAAGGCTCGTGGTTTTGGGTAAACAACACAAGCATGCTGCCGGATCAGACTCGTAATGGATCTAACACGTGTTTTGGACTAAATTGTTTTACTGGATTTTATTCGCTGGATCCTTACGGACAAATTGAGAGCAAGTCTATGGTGAAATACAGAGTTTGACCTGTGGAAAGCATTCTAAGGTAAGCTAACCTCGTTTTGTGCTTTTCCGTATAAAAGCCCCATGTGCTTGGGGAGTGACTGTTTTGCAGGGAAATGAATTGCATAGTCAAAAAGAGGAGACTGTAAGGTTTCATTTGATGTGTAGAGTGTCATGGTACATGATCAGGAATGTGTGTTTTCATGCGAAAAGAAAAAAAAAAAAAAACGGGACCGCACCGCGCGCGGGTCCCTCGAGGTCTGCCGTAGCTAAAACTGAAAGTGCAATAGCGACTACCCACCTATGCGCCACGAATCCTACACACTGGGGCTTTAACTGCTGTTTGTTCACTGCTCAGAATCAAAGACATTTATTGTGCAACGTTCCTGTGCCTTTTAACCTTACAGTGTTGTGTTTTTTAGTTGATTGTACATACTTATTATTATTACTTATCATTATTTTGATGCATGCTCATATTTTCCTACTGTTTCTGAAACTTGGGCTGTGACACTGAAATTTCCCCATTGTGGGACAAATAAAGGATTATCTTATCTTATCTTATTAGCTAACCAGCACAGTTATCAATTGATTTTCAGTTCATCTTATCAATATAAATGACATTTAGCCACTTTTATCTCTGAAGCAGATCGAGTCCAAAAAATTTGTAGACCAGTGATAAAAGGAGAAATTCAATTTGTCTCTTCACGCATCTTTTGTAGACCAGTGTTATCAGTATCATTTTAGATCCTTGCTATTACCACTGTCTCAATTTGTCTCTACAAAAATACAATTTAGATGGTAAAAATACATTAAAAGCCATATATTCCCATATCATCTTTCTTTTATCTGTGAGTTTTAGCCAGGGTATAAATAATGCTAAATGCAACAGTGGTAGCAGACAGACAGACCAGAGCAGTGACAGGTGCGCTCCACTCCAAACACAAGCACAGATAGATCAGTAAATACCTGGCAGGTGAAAGTGTTTGGGGGTCAGAGACAGAGGCGGGGTGCCCGGCCGGCTGTCCGGCCTGAGAGGGAGGGGGGAGCTGCGGCCGCTGGGTGGGTCAGTGGTGCCTCCATGAGAAGAACCAGAACAACAACATAAGCACCACTGTTATAAGGACAGCAGGGGGCAGAAGAGAGCGGAGGGGCATACAGGGACCTCTTCAGATGGGACGGGGCAATGCTTTATAATGAAGTTAATGATGTTACATGTTTAAAGCAGTTAGTAAGAAAACTGAAATAGAGTTCTATAGACAGAGGTGGAAAACTAATTCAACAACTGTTGCATTATATATAGGCCTATATATGAGTTAAAAAAAAAAACTACTGTGTCCAAATAAATTCCCTTGTGGATCAATAAAGTTTGTCTAAGTCTAAGACTAAAAATATTTTTATATGACTTCCTAAGTAAAAGGTAAAAGTAAAAGTAACATTTTTTCCTTAAAATATAAAACTACAAGTATTAATCAGCCATAGCCAACCACTGTCGCCTTTGTTGGCTCTACTATTTTTTTCCCCAAATAGAATGCAGTACTCTGTCCGCATAAACAAGTACTGTATATTTTCCTAACGAAAAAGCTATTTTATTTTAAAAATTTATTTAAAAAAAATTTATTTAAAAAAATTATTTATTTATATTAAATAATAATATATTTATATTATATTATATTATTTATTAAAATTATTTATATATAAATTTATTTTTAAAAAAGCTATTTTATCGAAAAAGCTGTTTTAAACCCATGCACATCCATGCATGCAAATATTAACTATGTGCTTAAGGTGGGATCTAGATTTAAATAATACTTTCTATCATTATTATCAGAGGTTTTAGAGAACCTCTGCATTATCATTCACAGTTCAATTACAGTTCACCCTTTAAATTGTAAAGCCTATTTTCATGCCACAGCAAAGTCTGAACTACAGCACTTCAGCACTCATTCACAGTCAGTGAGTCTGGAGACAGACTGGCGCCAAAACAATTAATCCATCACCCACTTTGGGAGCACAGGATTTGGATTATGATGTTTTTTTTTCTTCAAGTTCATGCAAAACAAACTGTGGTAGTGTTCTAGTGATTCTGTAAGTTCAAAGGTCAAAGTTCATGCTTGTTAGAGTGAGGCCATGTCACACACAGCTGGGACAGTTTTGGGTTTGTTTGGGAAATGACAATGGGTCTGTGATGAGAAACAGGGCGATGGACGGTAGTGGACAGAATGAATGAATGGACCAAGAGACTATTGAAGTACACTTGTATAAATATGAAGTGTGGGTGGTTATTTATTATAATCTTTTATTATTACATCAACAACTTGGTTTAAAGTTCGGATATGGGTTAAAATAGACTTGAAATAGATTTGAAATGTAGGTACTTCTGTATATTATACATTTTTATCATTACATTAGAAGACCCCAATAAAGAGAACCCCCAGCTCTTATTAGAAAGCTAGAAATGCCTTTTATTGTAACTATTCATCTGTACAATTCACATTATACATACTCACAGTGAGACTGAAAGCATCTCACTTCAGTGCAGACCAAGTAAAACAAGTAAAATAATGAACAGTTATGAATAGTATTTTGTACATTTCAACATGATGACAAAACAGAATATAATATAGATTTATTTTAGAATCTGGTTTAACAGAATTGATTTTCCTCATCTCTCCTTTGGTCCATTGTTCCATTCTTTTACACTTCCCACGATACATCAAGTTGACAATGGAGATGGACATGCCAGAAGGGGGCAGCACACAGCAGTGGCCTGGGCCCTTACCTGTGCTATGGGGCAGGAAGTGGTGTCTGAAAGGGGAGGTGGGGCGGGAGTCACTATTTTTGGAGCCCACACTGTTACTGCACAGAGAGGAGCACAGCTTCTGCATCCCTGTCAGAGCCTCTGAGGCCGGACAGGTGCATGGGGCAGGTGCACGAGAGCCAGGTGCATGGGACAGGCGGCAGTGTCCCCCCGGCAGCGGTAAGGAGGTGAGGAGTGAGGGAGTGAGGGAGTGAGGGGAGGAATAGAAGGTTGCACAGAAAATTATAAATAGAGGTATTTTTAAATCAAGAATGCTCAGTAAGAACTACTCTGCAAAGAAGGAATATCTCATTAATATTATGTATGTCAGGAATCGAGGTTTGAGTAGTTTTGACTTTACTTTAAATATCATCAAGAAATAGATCCTTCATTTCAAGTGCATTGTTTTCCCATTTTCTTGCACCTTACAGGGAGATAAGTACAGCTCTGGAAAAAAAGAAGAAGAGACCACTGCAAAATGATCAGTTTTTCTGATTTTACTAAAGGAAACAAAAGGAACATTTTAGTTTGAGTCTATAAACTACTGACAACATTTCCCCCAAATTCCAAATAAAAATATTATCGTTTAAAGCATTTTTTTATTTTTTTTTACAGAAAATGACAATGGTCAAAATAACAAAAAAGATACATGTTTTCAGGCCTCAAACAATGCAAAGAAACAAGATCAAATTCATTTTAAAACAACATAATACTGTTTACACTTAAAGGGATATGCCACCCCCAGGTCAAATTTGGGCATCTCCCCACAGTCCAGAGACTAAAATAAGTGGTGGAAAGCGTTTTCCTGCTCACCCAGCCATTGTTCGAGTCTGTCGCCACTGACCGCCGCGGTATCTGCTGCTCCTCCGCCTTAGACTGGAGTCTAACGTCGCCAGAGAAAGATTTCGGCCAAAAGGAATTAATTTGCTCGATGCGTTTCCCAATTACTTTATGTGTAGTGCGCATTCATATCGAGTGCAAATAAATGTGCAAATCAACACGGAGAGCTTGACTTGGTCATTTTGGGTGGGAACTATTTTCCAGTGTGGAAGAATAAAGCCGAATCACGCACCACGCTGTGCAACAGGGGAACTCCCTTCCCGGTGCGTAACTGGGATTCCCCTGGCAGCGTGCTGCGTGATTCGGCTTTATTCTTCCGCACTGGAAAACAGTTCCCACCCAAAATGACCAAGGCAAGCTCTCCGTGTTGATTTGCCCATTTATTTGCACTCGATATGAATGCGCACTACACAGAAACACATCGAGCAAATTAATTCCTTTTGGCCGAAATCTTTCTCTGGCGACGTTAGACTCCAGTCTAAGGCGGAGTAGCTGCAGATACCGCGGCGGTCAGTGGCGACAGACTCGGACAATGGCTGGGTGAGCAGGAAAACGCTTTCCACCACTTATTTTAGTCTCTGGACTGTGGGGAGATGCCCAAATTTGACCTGGGGGTGGCATATCCCTTTAAGAAGAGTTCAGAAATCAATATTTGGTGCAATAACCCTTATTTTTAATCACAGCTTTCATGCGTCTTGGCATGCTCTCCACAAGTCTTTCACATTGTTCTTGGGTGACTTTATTCCACTCCTGGCGCAAGAACTGAAGTAGCTCAGCTTTGTGTTTGTGTTGGAATTCAACAGACGCTGGAATGGAATGGCTGTAATACATGTAGAGATGCTGATTTCAGAAAAAAATGCAGTGGTCTCTTAATTTTTTTTCCAGAGCTGTATGTTTGAAACTCATCTAATTAATTATGAACTCCGAATGAATGATCAAAACTTCTCATGTCAAGCCAAATGTTTAAATTCTTTCTTCTTCTTTATTTGTGTTAAGTCAATAATCCTTTTTTGCAGTGTCTCTAAAGGGGTTATGCAAACATTGACTTTCAAGTTTTATATTGAGTCAGGAAAGAAGTTCTTCACTGGTACAACCTAAAGTCAATTGTGGTGATGCTCTCTGTGGTGCAATAGATCAGCTTGTCAATGGGAGCTTCAAGGTGAAAGCAAAAAGAGTAACCTGGTGTTTTAGCAGCTGTAATGATGGATGTGCTAACTCTCTGTAAGGCTTGTTTTTAATCACTTGTATATTGTGAATGTCAAATTTACTTGTATATTTCAGTCACCCTGTATTTTTGGACATATAGAAAAATCTATGTTAAAACTTCAATTGAGTCTTGAATAACAGGTATTTATCCTTCATCATCATCAATATATTAGGGTGATTCTCCAACTATCAAAGAATTTGTGTTCCAGGCAGAAATAAGAAAAACAAAAACACGTTTGTTATTTTTTTAATTCATGCTGCACTTAATAGACACAAAGACAAATTTTGTCTTTCACAAAAAAAATTATGACATATAAATTGCTATTTTATTATATAAAATATGGTTTTATATTGAGTGTTTTTGCTATATGTCCTTTGTCCCTTGGCCAGGTTTTGGACTCTCAGTCCCTCATAAGACTGAAATTAAATTTGATTCAACAGTAACTTCATTGACAAATGGCACAGAAATTCCTTATTTTAATGAAAAATATCATGTGCTTGAAAGATATATTAGTATTTTATTTATTTTTCATAAAAAGAACACCTGTCCCTAAGGATCACTGTCATTTCCACCACCACAAAATGTAACTTTTAACTTTTTTTTAAAACCTTTGTCTACTTGAACCACATCAGTTGTGATGTGACAGGAGCTCATGGCAGGATAGCAGCGTTAGCTTTATGGAAGGAAGGGAAACAAGAACAAAAAGTAGGTTTATTGGTCGTCATTTCCAAACACCTCATAATTCCTTTGAATGTACAAATAATGAGAAAAATACAATTTTATATTGTGTATTTTGAGTATATTTTATACTAACTCTAAAACAGAGATTAGCATGCTAATATGTCATGAGATTTTAACAACAACAGTCATTTCCATCATTTTATTTATTGTTATTGTTTATTATTATTTATTTAATATTTATGTCATTTCATTACAACCACTACCAGTTAATGTTTCTACACATTGTGATGAAGTAGAACAAACCAAAATATTTCTAAAAATATGTGTTGGATTTTCTGAAAAATATCATGACTAAATTTAATTGTAGTTGGAGAATCACTCTTTAACATTTTTGGATAATACAAATACCATAATGACACAAGTGCCAAACAGATTGTCTTAATGCTATACTGTGGAACATTCCAAAGTAATAACACCTCCAGAAACAAGCACCAGACATCAAAAAAGTTACATAATGCACCTTTATATACAGTATGCAACTGAATTTTGAATTTGAAGGATGAGCACTTGTTATTGAAAACTCGATATAATATTCAGCAAAAATGTGTATAATACAGATTACAGGGTGACCAAATGTCCGTGTATGAAAGTTTAATCTGAGCTGTTTGTGCAGGACTCACCAGGCCGGTGGAAGTGCTGAGGGGAGCGGGACAGCGTGGGGATGTAGTTATGTCGGTTATAAACAGGAGAGCCAATGGAGCCCTGACTGGTAGACCGAAGCAGGATACGCTCCCGACGGTCGTACGAGCCCTGGGAAGAATAAAAATAATATGTGTTTTCTCTCAGTTAATAAATGAATACAACCATAAAGCACGTGACAGTTTGTGGGTCTGGACTTACCTCACAAGACGGAGTAGGCGACATGTTTCTTGAGGACTAAGGATGAAAATATACAAATTAAAACATGTTCTCTGTAATGTTTCTGGTGGAGGGTCCCCGCAGGTTATTGCTTTGTCTTGAATGTTTTGCAGTATGGCATAAAGCTTTCCATGGAAACAAGCAGGTGACACAAACAGGGCAAGTTACAGATATGATCTATGGAGAGGCAAGCCCACTCACAGTAAGAATCTGAATGGAAGAAATACCTACAGCTCTGGAAAAAATAAGAGACCACTGCAAAATGATCAGTTTTTATGATTTTACTACTTATAGGTTTGTGTTTGGGCAAAAGGAACATTTTTGTTTGAGTCTATAAACTACTGATATTTCCCCAAATTCCAAATTAAAATATTATCGTTTAGAGCATTTATTTGCAGAAAATGACAAATGGTCAAAATAACAAAAAAAGATACATGTTTTCAGACCTCAAACAATGCAAAGAAACAAGATCAAATTCATTTTAAAACAACATAATACTAATGTTTACACTTAAGAAGAGTTCAGAAATCAATATTTGGTACAATAACCCTTATTTTTAATCACAGCTTTCATGCGTCTTGGCATGCTCTCCACAAGTCTTATTCCACTCCCGGTGCAAGAACTGAAGTAGCTCAGCTTTGTGTTTGTGTTGGAATTCAACAGACGCTGGAATGGAATGGCTGTAATACAGGGAGTCCTCGGGTTACGACGTTGATCCGTTCTTAAGACGCGTCGTAACCCGAATTTCGTCGTAAGTCGGATTTTGACTTTGATCTTCCAACCAAAGCACCAATAACCTTTCCATCTCAATAATTAGACCACTACGCTGCTTGGTTATCACTGCCGCTTGGTTATCTCTGCCGCTTTCATAGGAGCAGATCAGAGCCCACATCAGGTACTTCCCGCCCACATTGGGCACGCACACGAGCCATCTTCTTCTCCCTACAACCACAACAGAGCGTATTCTTCCGCCGTGCGCCGTTACGCTAAACCGCGTAAGACGGAATGACGCGTAATATATATATTTTTTTTAATGGGGGCGCGTTCGTAACCACGAAATGTCGTAAACCGAGACCGTCGTAACCCGAGGACACCCTGTACATGTAGAGATGCTGATGTCAGAAAAAAATGCAGCGGTCTCTTTTTTTTTTTCCAGAGCTGTATTTGGGGGCAATTAAAATATCACTGTTACTGTTTCATACTGTGGAATATTCCAGGTAAAGTAATAAAAACTCAATGGAGGCAAGCAGGTAGCGTACTTTCGACCAGAAAAATTACATAGTGCAGCTTTAAAACTTCTTAATCAATGTAAAAATAAAACATACCTTGTCATCAGGCAGTGGTGAACGTTCTCTCCTGGCAGTGTGGAGCTATGGCAGAAGTAGAAAGCTCAGTAAGACCAAAGCACAGTACTTTATAACTACAGTGGTACCACTAGGGCAGGACCATATGGCCTAAAATTTTAATCACGATATAAAAGAGAAAGTTTGCGATAACGTTATAATTGAGGATTTACCTAAGATTACTTATCGGTGACTGGCTTTATAATATTTCTGCTTACTTGGTTTGGCTGTTCAAGTTATAGCTATAAGTTTATAGTTTATAGCCACTGCAGAACGTTCACAGTCCATGTTTAGGCTCTTAAACTGCATAAATTAAACCCAAATCCTGTCTGCTCCCCTCCGCTGTAGTATGTTGTAGCATGTACAGTTTTATTATTTCCAACTTTCATATCCCCATATACATCAAAATATATCTAAGCCTGTCAAATAACACATTTTGAAGCGCGATGTATTGCTAAACTAAATATAGACGATTAATGAGAATATTGAAACAGAACCATAAAGCAGAATTATCCCCAAAAACGGATTACAAGTTCAAACAATACATTGCTACAGAGATATATAACAATAAATGATATTATTGAAACTACTTTATGCCACTGACACAATAACAATAAAGCAAGATAATTCCAGTACAACATTATTTAAATTGACAGAACTGTATTACAATTGTAGTGATTATCGTGACAGGACAAAATATACAGCTCTAGAAAAAAAATAAGCGACCACTGCATTTTTTCCTGAAATCAGCATCTCTACATGTATTACAGCCATTCCATTCCAGCGTCTGTTGAATTCCAACACAAACACAAAGCTGAGCTACTTCAGTTTTTGCACCAGGAGTGGAAAAAGTCACCCAAGAACAATGTGAAAGACTTGTGGAGAGCAAGAAAATTAAATCTTGTTTCTTTACATTGTTTGAGGTTTGGAAACGTATCTTTTTTGTTATTTTGACCATTTGTCATTTTCTGCAAATAAATGCTCTAAACGATAATATTTTTATTTGGAATTTGGGGGAAATGTCAGTAGTTTATAGACTTAAACAAAAATGTTCCTTTTGTCCAAACACATACCTATAAGTAGTAAAATCAGAAAAAAATATTTTTTTCCAGAGCTGTACTGTATGTTCACCTTCAGAAATGTACGCAGAGCTGCTTTAAAAATTGGAAAAGATGAGATAAATGCCTTTGCTCCATGTACAAAAGGGCACAATGAGCAGCAATGCATTTTACACTATTTCTCTAACTGATAGGAGCAATAATTTAAATCAGAATTATAATGTAATCAATGGTACAGCTTCACTATTTCATGCTGAAAATTGGTACAAGTTTTGAAGAATTAACTTTGATCCAGCATCTTATAATATTATATTTTTAGCAACTTAATGTTTTTCGCTTCTTTATTCACAATTTGTCAATAATTTGTGACAATTCAGTGTCCATGTGTGTTTCTTATTTTTTATGGTGCACTCTCAGCTCTTTGCGCATGAATTTGATCTTGTTTCTTCGCATTGTTTGAGGTCTGAAACCATCTTTTTTGTTATTTTGACCATTTGTCATTTTCTGCAAATGCTCTAAACGATAATATTTTTATTTGGAATTTGGGGGAAATGTTGTCAGTAGTTTATAGACTCAAACAGAAATTGCTTCCTTTTGCCCAAACACATACCTATAAGTAGTAAAATCAGAAAAACTGATAATTTTGCAGTGGTCTCTTATTTTTTTCCAGAGCTGTATCACCAGTGATATAGTCCAGCCCTAGGCACCACAGTTTAAGAAGCGCATTTAAACCATTTTGAACTCTTATTTTTGATGTAGACAGCATGCACGCAGACGGAGGGGCATGCAGTCGGCAGTTACCTCTCCCACACTCTCTCTTCTCTCGTCCTGCTCGTCCAAAGAGGTGGTGTACATGGGTTCATAGGTTATAAGGTCAGGGCGCTCAATGTCATAAATGGCTTTGACTTTGGGAATGGCAGCTAGGTCTCTGTAATCAAGGATCTCATTGTCTACTTTTGCCTAGGGAGACAGACACAGAGGAGCACTCACAAAACCAGTACAAGGGACTTTCCACTGCACACATGTGGACAAAACAGATAAGATGCAATTACCTATGAATTAAGTGTTTAATATAGATATAACTTACATAGATGGTGTGACCCGGTGAGCCAGGTATGCTTGAACCAGGTCGGGAACAAATACTTTCAGACGACGACCGTGTAGGCTGTAAAATAAAGACAACTGTAGTTATTTCAAAAGTATTGATTCATTCTTTTTGTACTTTAATTTGTTATATACTGTCAATGTGATATCACCAGTAAACAACTCTAATCTGACCCAAAACCAGCTATTTAATTCAAATATTTTATTCAGAAAGCAAGATGATATAAGTGTCACTGCACAAAGACACTCTCCTTTTCAGTTAAAGGTGCATTACGTAACTTTTCTGGTAAGCGGTCCGTCACCTACTTGACTCCACACTGCAAATTCCTCTGACCTGGGCAAGATTTTAAAACTTATATCAGGTTTTGCATCTTGTTTTCAGATTTATTATCTACTTACTAGACCAGAGACTGCTTAATTCTAGTCTAGAGGTAGTTTATTTTCAGATTAAATAAACTACTACTTTTAAGTCATTTTCTGATTGATTTAAGTTTATATCTTCAATTTTGGCCAAGCGTTTTTTCAGTGCATGAAGATGTTATTGTTTTGCCCAGAATGTTCAACAGAATGCTCAAAGGTATTAAACTAAAATATCTTGATTTTTTTTTTTTTGCACTGCGAGTGGGCTCTCCTTAATAAGTTTAATGTCATATAGTGGAACATTCAAAGCAAAGAAATAATGAGGTTGACGGGCCCTACTTCAGAAAGATTATACAGTGCACTAGATAATCCTTAAATTCTGACTTTTTAAAACAAATTTCTATAAAAGTATTGTTCTAAATATAGCAGCAAACATTACAGGGATGTGAACATTTGAGTGCTTTAAAGGTAAAATGGGCACTAAAAGCAACTTGGAATTACAAAAAATATTCACTGTACACTGAAAAGACTTTTTGAACCATATTTTTGCTAACTTACTTACCAAGGCAAACACATACTTCACTATGATTTGATTACAGGACATACTCAGGTTCTGATATCATGCAGTTTCAATTTTCATTTCACTTCAAGCTTGTAAGGCACAGTAAATTAAAAGCAGTAAAACCTCATATTTGAAGCATAATACGTTGACAGACTGACATGTAATTTTATGATTAAGCCATTCATTTAAAATTGTACTAAATGAATGAGAGTTTCCTGAAGAATCGTATGGCGTTTTTATGTGAAATGAACTGGAAGCAGCGATCCTGAAGACAGCAAATGAATATTAACTCAATGGGAAATTTCTATAGACAAATTAGTTGTTTGCAGGAGAGATAGCATGTGTCTTTTACCAAATCCGCCCCATGCCTTAGACAGGGCTCTCAAGTCTCACGCATTGAGAGTGTGACACACGCAATTCGACGTGTTCACACGCTCACACGCCACGCATGGCATTTCTCACGCAGATTTTTTTTTTTTGTGCCCAGAAAATCGGTCTGTCTGGCTCAGTTTATGCAGGCACCGCGCATTTTCAGCGAAAAAAACTCCCCCTCCCTCCTCCCCGTCCCGCTCCCCGGAAAAAAATCAGCCAATCAGAAAATAGATTGTTCTGTTGTTGGGCAGACTGTAGAGTGTAGTTTCATCTGCTTAGCGCACACTGCGGTGATGATAAAACAAACTGAGAACCATCAGGTAATAACTTCATTTATATAACTCTCATTAGTTGCTTTGTAGTTTAAGTTTGCTCTTTAGACAAACATTTACAGCAGGGCTCTCAAGTCTCACGCATTGAGAGAGACAATTCGACGTGTTCACACGCTCACACGGCATTTCTCACGCAATTCAAGCGCCCCCCACCCCCCCCGCTCCTCCACACGCACGACCCTGCTCAAAACTTGAGAGCCCTGCCTTAGATATGAGTGTTCAAAGACAACATTGAATGGCTCCAAAGGCACACAGAGGGCAGTGCAGGCGGCCTCCAGCAGGGGGCAGCGTACAGTGCATTGTGTCCTTAATAGACAGTACAACACATGGAGGAGGATAATCCCATCTCATAGCCAATAGTGAATACAGTACCTGCCTTTGCGTTTTTTGTAGGAATAAGAGAGACGGAGGAAGTAGCTGTGGAAGAAGGGAGAGGGGTTCACAGACATCACAGAGGGGTACTGCCTCACCAGCCCGAATATTCAACTTCACTTGACAAAACGTACAACATACGCACACATGCAAAAGCCAGTACAGCAAGGGAAATAAGGTTTAACAGCTCAACAAGGGGTAGCAAGGGAAAGGTAGTGTAAATATGCCAGTTGGTTTAATATAGTTTTCAGACACATTCAAAACATAAACAGCAAATAGTTGAGACCGTACCCGTTCCCTGTGTCTCTCCTCTGTTCTGGTGGTGTTCTTACAGCCGGGATGCCACACAGTGGATCCTGAGGTGAAATAGAAGGAAAGATTTAGTTAAAACTCATTGAAATAATTATTGTTAAAAACTATAAGTTTATATGTCTACAAACTAAAAATACTAACTCTACTAGGAGCCTTTCAGGAGCAAGTATATGTCATTAAGAGGGCAATTGTTTTCGTGTGAAATATTCAAAATAAAATTCAGAAATGTTAAAACTAATATTGGGTCCTTGGCATGCTATTATACTACCCTAATCGGTAACACTTTAATAATAACTAATAATAAAATGATTTCTAAATAGTCACACTAGTAATTTTACCTACCCCCACTGGCTACTACTATAATGTCTACTGCAGTGGTTCCCAACCTTTTTTGGCCTGTGACCCCATTTTGACATCACACGTTTCTGGCGACCCCATAGACTTTTAAAAAAATGTTTTATCATGTTTCAGTTTCAGCCTCAGTCGCAATATTGTGTCAAATGGTTCGACGTGTCTGAGGCCTCAGAGAAACACTGACCTCTAGTGGACAAATTTAACCATTACAAACCAACACACAACCCATGATTTGGGAAGTTCCCAAATGGATGGCTGAGAATGGATCGCTTTTTTCCACTTGTAGATGCCATCGAAAATAAAACAAATGCCAAAAGTCGCCAGAAGTCACCAAAATCACCACTAACGTCACAAAATACTCCTCACTACCCAACATTTTTAAGAAATATTGGTGCATCTTTTATACTGTAGTAGTTTAGCGCTTGTCAAACCAAGGAAGCGCATTGAACACTCTGAAGCACTCTGAACCAATCGCAAAGCGGAACATTCGCTGAGCCAATGAAACACTTCGATACACTGAAGCGATTGACAAGCAGAGCGAAGCAGCGGGGGGAGGGACTGACACTTCGACACTTTGGTCACGTGAGCGGCTGCTGCGAGACGGTTTCAGAAAGAACGAGACGTGCTCCGGACCTCTGTCTCATTTGCCCATCACTAGTTATTGTGACTGCACTGCTCCGTACATTTCAGGTGACCCCATTTGAATTCTAGGCGACCCCACGTCGACATGAAGGTTGAAAAACGCTGGTTTACTGTGACTCCTCTAGTACCATAGTAATATTAGTAGATTTAGGTAAATGAAGCACCTTCTTCCAAAGAATAAGGTTAAGGCAGGGGTCGGCAACCCGCGGCTCCGGAGCCACATGCGGCTCTTTGATCCCTCTGATGCGGCTCAGTACAGTTCTAAAAATAACCCACGACAAGTGAAATCTGCGAAGTCGTCAGCTTTATATTTTACAATTATTCTCCATGTTTTAAGGCTGTAAACGCCTCACCACACACATTCTACACTTTTCTCAGACTGGAATTAACGTTTTCTCACATTTCTCTCTTGTTTAAACGCTCAAATGTTTGTAGATTTTCAACAAAAAGCACAGTATTAGAGAACGAAACCAAAATGTATTTCGTGTGTATTTCACAGTTCTTATGACCGCTTCGCTGTGGCGGGTTTTGTCGGGGAGAAAACATACAGCACTTCAGAGTCACACTGCGATCGAACATTTATATAAATCTGGCAAACTGAACGCATTCTGTACAGGAGACACGGAGGAGGGTGACTGACGAATCGGCAAAGGTCTACAGTCCCTTAGCCAATCAGGACGCAGAAATGCGCGTTCATACACTATAAAAAAAATTGGAATAAAAAAAATCCACGAAACAGTGAAGCCACAAAAAGTGAACCACGATATAGCGAGGGACCACTGTATTTAATTAAAATGTATTTTATTTTAGTTCATTCATTTTCAAAATGTAATTCTATGGCACAAAGGAGGAAAAAAAAGACATTATATGCAGTGTTATTTCATTTTAAATTTCAAAAGGGTTTTGTGGCTCCCAGTGTTTTCTTTACTGTGTGAAACGGGTCCAAATGGCTCTTTGAGTGGTAAAGGTTGCCGACCCCTGGGTTAAGGTAATAATGTAGTTTATATAATCTATTCTGATCTATAGAAGGAACAGATCTCACCTTGTAGATACATCTCCTCTCCTTCTGTGAACATCTGGTTACAGCGGCTGCATCGGGCACAGCTGGGATGGTAGTGTTTGTCTCCTGCCTTCAAAAATACAAGAGGAATAAGCTCGGCATCATGGGAAACGAGAGAACAACATGGAGTCAGCACTTATCATTCAACTCTCTCTAAAATTCCTCATTACTTATTTATATAAAGTTGCACTGTGAAATTCTGCTTATCACGGTGGAGATGTTAATTGCTCTGCCTGGAATGTTTTGTGTACGGCATTAAATGTATCATTTATTTCATTATAGAATAATCAATTAATTCTACTCTGTGGAACATTTCAGGTAAAGCAATACCATCTCCATGCAATCCCTCCACTCTAAAAGTTACACAGTACAGCTTATATATCAATCAATCAATCAAACATTTATAAGGCGCTTTTCATACAAAATTGTAGCACAAAGCGCCTTACAGTGGTCAAGGATTAGAAGATTACCTTTATTGATCTCGCACAGGAGAAGTTGTTTCTATATTTGATACAGCCATATATATTTTATGCTTTAAATTTTATAATGCATGTTGTCTACTACTATGTACGATAAAAGTATTCCATGTGTAGATACTGGGGTCTTCATTTCAATGCCAATTTTGTAGTAATTCAAACTATTCTGGACCACTGCAAGGTAGAGCCAAAGTATCTTAACTTACAAAATAGAGATTAGCAAAGGATCAAATAAATCACTCACAAATTGGGTTTAATGTCAGTCTTTTCCTCTTAGTTTCTGTGCAACTAAAGCAGCAGTTCAGGTGAGGTTATGGTCCAGAGGAGATAGGAGCATACGTTTGCATTTTACAGTAGAGCACAGGGACTATTTCAAAGTGGCATGTTGCACCTCCCTCGCTGCTATTACGCCAGTGCATTCTATCCTCTCTATAGGCCAATAAAAACATACATTAGCAGCCTATTTGAGATCCAGGCTTTCTTACTTTATGAATCTCAATGAACCCTTAGTGCTTGCAAATAATATGGCTGCCAAAAAAAGTGGTTTTAGCAGTAGTTTTAACATTGATTTATAATGTGCTATTTTCGAGACTGGATGGAAAACATTAGCAAGTGTAGTAATCAATCAATCAATCAATCAATCAAACCAATAGTTTTAAGTAGTGACCTAAAGTATAAATAGAATGTTTTTTAAATATGCACTATGTAACTTTTTGGTTGGGGGTTCATCACCTGGTTGTTTTTATAGATATCTCTTCTGATTCCACAGTACAGTGGTTCCACAGTATGACATTATACAGCTATACTTACTTTTACTGAATTAAGGGTGGTTTTATAGCTCAGAAATAGCTAGAAAAACAGGCATTCTGACTGGGAGCGGGGTTTCCTCTCCACAGATCTGACCTGTAATTTTGTCTGGTTTGTTCTGCCTGAAGATACAAAGGTTTAATGCTGTACTGTGAAACATTCCAGACAAAAGCAACAACATGTCCATGAAGAAAAGCATTTGACAGACCCTCCACCAGAAAACTACGTCGTATGAGTTGCCATGGTTACTCAGAGGCTAGTTAGTCAAAGTGTGGGGGTGGGAGGTTGCCTGAGAATTGAACCCTCAACCATATTGTTAGTTGGCAAGACTATTTTGTCTCCTATGCATGCCCACATAATATGAAGCTTATAGATAATCTTGTTAATCAATTGCACACAGAGCTTTCCTGATCACTTCACTGATGGATTTGACTAGATTTAATTTATACAAAAGCCAATTGGACTCCATTGCCGGAATATGCAAACAGGTGTTTTGACTGGTCCTGGTCCAGTACTGGTCCAGAGACCTGGTTGGTCCCTCTGATGGATATAGAGTTGTGCTGCAGTCTGGGGAACTGTTGTTATATTGGTTTTAATATTGGATTACTATAAGCCCGACTGCGCGCTCTGACATTTTGGTCGTATTTAACGTCACATAACTCGGTCTGATTGGATTTGCAGCAATAAAACCACAAGGCAAGTGTTAATGGGGGAGAGCAGGTGTTGAGCGCAGTCTGAAAATGTCATCCATGACCGCACAGAAATGAAAAGTGTTATTAGCAAAAGCGGATTGGCATGTTCAGTTGGATGAAAACAAACTTAAAGGTGCATTGTGTAACTTTTCTGGTGGAGGGACCGTCAAATGCTTTTCTCCATGGAGATGTTACCGCTTTGTCTGGAATGTTTCACAGTATAATATTAAACCTTTCTATATTCAATTTTACATGTTGTTCTCTAACTATCAGTATAACAATATCAATTACTTTAAACCAATACCTATAGCAATTACTTAACACATAACAATCTCAGAATGGAACAAACTTCCAACTGAGCTAAAATTATGCAAGTGCTTGATTTTTCAAGCATTTGCATAATTTGCCTGGAAATTAAACAACAATTTGTAAGAGTGCAGACGTGTCAGCATTAAAGACATGAGAAGGGGGTACAGGTATCGGGAAAAGAGTTTTAATTATTTTTTACTAATTGATTAAATGTATCACCACCACTGTAAATATTATGAATTGTATTGTTTTTATGCTTTATATTCATTGTTTGTAATGTTGTTTGTCTCAGGGACTGGAGATGGAAATTAGCTCAGAGCTAAAGTCTGGTACAAAGCATTTTTCATTTTTTGTGATTAATGCTCCTGTACATTGTCCCTGTCAAATAAATCAAATAAACTAAACTAAACATATGATTTTATGCTAGAGATTATGTCCAGAGGTTTATTATTAAAATGTTATCCATATGTTAATAGTAGTAACAGAACCACATGTGCAAATATAGTATTTCTGTACTTTTGTTTTTATATTTTAACCAGCACTTGGTGAAAATATAGCCCATGTTAACTTAAAACTACATGCAAAGTTTTATTTTTCAAGAATATATTGTTTAACAAGGCCTAATTCTGATCTAAATCTCTAGTTGGACAATGTTTACTTTTTGTTTTGCTCAGTCTGTAAGTACATGTACAGTACAAATCTCATTCACTATGTAAATGTATTCATCCCACTTTAGAATCACCTCAACATGTGTTTCATAACAGCTGTGTTACATCTGAATGGATCAAGGCTCATCAGACATCAGCTGTTTATGTAATATTTATATAATTTACTCTGTGTGGGCACAGATGTGAGCGAGAGGGAGATGATCTTTCTTTTAAAAGTGTTCACTGCTTTTGGCTCCAGACCCTGCAGATTACAGCTGATTACCACATTAGAAATTACACAAATTTTGAGTAATTCAACTTCCTCGGGACACAAGAAAAACAAGTTAAATATTGCTCAAAATGTTCTACAATATTCTACAATAAGTGGAAATACAAAGGCAAAGGTAAAGGTATAGGCAAATGTATCTTATTTACTTATTTTATTATTACTACTTATCTTATCTGCATGCACTTTTTTGTTCTAACTCTCTTTGCACTAAACTGCCTGGAGCTAATGTGGCAAGTGAATTTCTCCTGTGTGAGGTCAATAAAGTCTCATCTATCTTGTCTTATCTTATTAATTTTTAATTGGGAATGCTTTAAAATATGAGTGATTGCTAAACCTCCACACAATGCGAGATGTGGAGAGATGTGGAAGGGACTCCGATACTTGTAACAGACGTTTACAATAATGTTTCTAAGTAAACTCACATTGGGCCTGCAAGATTTGTTCAGTATGCCTGTATAATTGCAGGTTCAGGGATCTATATTTTTTTTCTATTTTGTTGCCTACTGTGAAACAACCATGTTAGATAATCTAACCTTGATTTTATTACAAAAATGCACTCACTGTTCAATCAAGCCTAATAACTGGTACTAGTAATGATGAAAGGGTACACTTACACTCTTTCTTCTGGTCCTGATCTAATCCTGGTTTAATTCTGGGTTTAGTGCATGTTTAGTCCCAGTTTTGATATCAGTGTGCAAGTCTGAACACACCCAAAATGCTACAGTATTTCTTCACTTACCTCCAGCACTTTTCCTGTGATGAACTGATGACATGCCTCACACCGAACGCCAAAATGTATCTGATAATCTTTCTCACAGTAGGGGGCGCCATCCCTGGTACGTCAAAGAAAAAGCACAGTCACTATAGGCCAGTGTAAACTGTCACTCTGCAGTTGTAGAAGTAAAGCAGTATCCTGTAAGCAGTAGTAGTAGTAGTAGTACTGTACTCACTTGCTGATGTACTCTCCAGTGAGTACTTTACTACAGGCTTTACACTTGAAACAGCCCAGGTGCCACTGCCGGTCCAGAGCCAAAAGAGCCTGTCCGTTTTTAATGTCACGACCACATCCCGCACAATCTATGGAGAAAAGTACAGATATTATTACTGCATAGATTCTGTGCTATGGAAGAGTACGTTTGACACTTCAAAACTAACTAAATAAGTAAATAAAATAATGTGCACAATGTAACTTTAGTTAGATTCCTTTGCCTATAAATGCTCTAGGGCTGCATGATTTTGTATTCTTGTATTTTGGTTTTGTAGTCTTGGATTCTGAATTTGATACGAGACATGTTTGTAGAGGTATAAACTAACAGTACAAAGTTTTTCTATAAAAATACATGATATTTTGTTATGTGCAGAGGGCATTCTACAGCTCTGGAAAAAAAAAAAGAGAGACCACTGCAAAATTATTAGTTTTTCTGATTTCACTAATTATATGTATGTGTTTGGGCAAAAGGAACATTTTGTTTGAGTCTATAAACTACTGACAACATTTCCTCCAAATTCCAAATAAAAATATTATCGTTTAGAACATTATTTTGCAGGAAATGACAAATGGTCAAAATAATAAAAAAGATTCGTTTTCAGACCTCAAACAATGCAAAGAAACAAGATCAAATTAATTTTAAAACACCATAATACTAATGTTTACACTTAAGAAGAGTTCAGAAATCAATATTTGGTGCAATAACCCTTATTTTTAATCACAGTTTTCATGCGTCTTGGCATGCTCTCCACAAGTCCTTCACATTGTTCTCAGCTTTGTGTTTGTGTTGGAATTCAACAGACGCTGGAATGGAATGGCTGTAATACATGTAGAGATGTAGAGATGCTTTCAGAAAAAAATGCAGTGGTCTCTTTTTTTTTTTCCAGAGCTGTATGTAAATAATTACAGCCTTTGTGATTTGATAATTGTGCCAGTTCTAATTTTGTTAATAAACACAACAGATACACTAATTATTTTCATTATGATTTCCTGTTTTTCGGTTCTTTTTATTATTAAGAACACATGGAGGAGTTTAGATAGCTACTTCAAAACAACTCTACAAGACTTTTCCAACACCAGGTGGCGACAAAGCTCATTCTAACTCTATGACAGTTGACTTTCCCCGTCACCTCCATCATATCTACAAAATAAGTACATGTAAGAACAGGTCCCAGGCTCAAAATGTGCTTGAGGCCTGCGATCTACTGAGAACAATCTAATCTTGTCATCATCTTGTATTTTAATGGCCTGTGTGCAGTCACCAGCAGCGGGGACGCTAACGACGTGAGGCGTAACCAGGCTGTGAGGGGATCAACATGTCTTATTCATAGCAACCTTGTCTAAAAGCTCTTCAAATGCCAACAGAGGAGAGACGGTAATGAGGAGAGGAGGATAGAGGAGGAGAGGAGGAGAGGAGGGGGGAGAGACATGAGTAGAGCAAGAGAAAGGGGAGAAATAAAGGGAGATGAGAACAGGAGAGGAAGGAGAGGGCAGGAGAGAGGAGAAGAGAAGAGTGGAAAGAGTAGAGCAGAGAGAAGAGAGGGGAGAGAGGAGAGAGAGAGAGAGGAGAAGAAATGTGTGAGAGGAGGAGAGAGGGGGAAAGAGGAGAGTAGAGAGAAGATAGGGGAAAGAGGAGAAGAGAGGGGAGAGAGGAGGTGAGAGAAGAGAGAGAGGATATAGGAGGAGAGGAGAGAGAGACAAGGAGAGAGAAGAGAGATGGGGATAGAGGAGGAGGAGAGGAGAGAGAGAGAAGAAGAGAGAAGAGACATGGGGATAGAGGAGAAGAGGAGAGAGAGAGAAGAAGAAGAGAGAAGAGAGAGGGGATAGAGGAGGAGAGGAGAGAGAGAAGGAGAGAGAAGAGAGAGGGAGGATAGAGGAGAGGGAGAAGAGAGAGGGGGTAGAGGAGGAGAGGAGAGAGAGAGAAGGAGAGAGGGGATAGAGGAGGAGAGAGAGAAGAGAGAGAGAGAGGGGATAGAGGAGGAGAGGAGAGAGAGGAGGAGAGAGAAGGGATAGAGGAGGAGAGAGAAGAGAGGGGAAAGAGGAGAAGAGAGGAGAAAGTGGAAGTGAGAGAAGAGAGAGAGGGGATAGAGGAGGAGAGAGAGAGAGAAGGAGAGAGAGAGAAGAGAGAGAGGATGAGAGGAAAGAGAAGGGTGACTGAGGAGGAGAGGGCAGGAATAGAGAGTGGGGCAGAATGAGTGAGAGGAGAAGAGAGGTGTGAGAGGAAGAGAGAAGAAGAAAGCGTGGAGCAGAGAGAAGAGAGGGGAAAGAGGAGGAGAGAGGGGAGAGAGGAGGAGAGGAGAGAGACGAGAGAGAAGAGAGAGGGAATAGAGGAGGAGAGGAGAGAGAGAGAAGGAGAGAGAAGAGAGAGAGGGGAGAAAGGATGAGAGGAAAGAGAAGGGTGACTGAGGAGGAGAGGGCAGGGATAGAGAGAGGGGGGCAGAATGAGTGAGAGGAGAAGAGAGTGGAGAGAGTCAAAGTCAGAGGAAATGTATGGACATACATAATTTAGGGAGGCCTTTCACAATGTTAATCTTAAAGTTACGGTCAGTGGCTGTGTGCACTCAGGAGCACAGACCAGGAGACAAACAGAAGCTCACTGGATCTGTTACATCACCGAGAATACGGCCATTTAGAAAGTTTCAACGTAACATGACATGAACAGAGGCCGGCATTTTGAGGACAACAAGAACGGATCATAGAATTTAGAATGAGAAATCTAATGCGTTGCACATCAGCAAGTTTCAGTCCTCACTAAAAGAATAATCTTACAACTAGATCGACGATTTAGTTAGTTTTAGTTATATCTGACAATATTTTTGAGTCGAGATACAGCTCATGTTATCAGAGCTCAAACAATGCAAAGAAACAAGAACAAATTCATTTTAAAACAACATAATACTAATGTTTACACTTAAGAAGAGTTCAGAAATCAATATTTGGTGCAATAACCCTTATTTTTAATCACAGCTTTCATGCGTCTTGGCATGCTCTCCACAAGTCTTTCGCATTGTTCTTGGGTGACTTTATTTCACTCCTGGTGCAAGAACTGAAGTAGCTCAGCTTTGTGTTTGTGTTGGAATTCAACAGACGCTAGAATGGAATGGCTGTAATACATGTAGAGATGCTGATTTCAGGAAAAAATGCAGTGGGCTCTTATTTTTTCCAGAGCTGTATTTTTATGTAGGATCAGTATAAATCAGACAGTCAATATGATAAAGTGCAACTAATAGTCACCATATACATTTTTTTTTATACTAGAATAGGCTATGGTATGAAACCCGTCCACATTCCAGACAAAGGGAGGACATGCAAATTAATCGCTATATACTGTAATTTGGGTACTGAACCTGAGACCTTCTTGCCATGAGGTAAGCATGCTAGATGCCCTATTCCACCTATAGCTATTTGAAAGACAGATAATTTTAGCCTTGCATCTTGTTGCCACCTGGTACATCAGAAAGCACAAGACCACTGGCCACTACATTCATGTCTTTTTAAACTGTGTAAAACGCTTCTACCAATGGCCAAATTAGACTCAAACTAGGAAGAAGACTATTTCCTGAGTGAAGCTTTTTAATGTGGTTGGTGCATTTTAGGACACATTTCACCAAAATATATGCTAATGATGTGTGGGCAGCATCGCAAAACACATTGCTATTCACAACACACTAAACAAGCTGCAAAGAACAGGTGCATTGCATCTACAGTAGTTTGCTTTCCATCCATGGCTTTCTGAGTAATAAAAAGTTACCAGTATTGCCATAGTGATTAACTATTCAAAACAAAATATTAGATGTTTTGAATGATGAAAAGTCCTGAAATTATTGCCTGTAAAGGAAGTATAGATCTATTAACATTTATTAGCAAACTGTTAAAGCTTCAATATGTATTTTTAGGCTAAAATACAAGTTTTTAATTAATTTTAATTAATTTATTACCATAAAAGTATGTAGGTTCACCTACAGCTCTGGAAAAAAATAAGAGACCACTGCATTTTTTTCTGAAATCAGCATCTCTTCATGTATTACAGCCATTCCATTCCAGCATCTGTTGAATTCCAACACAAACACAAAGCTGAGTTACTTCAGTTCTTGCACCAGGAGTGGAATAAAGTCACCCAAGAACAATGTGAAAGACTTGTGGAGAGCATGCCAAGACGCATGAAAGCTGTGATTAAAAATAAGGGTTATTGCACCAAATATTGATTTCTGAACTCTTCTTAAATGTAAACATTAGTTTTTAAAATGTTTTTTAAATGAATTTGATATTTTTTCTTTGCATTGTTTGAGGTCTGAAAACATTTTTTTTTTTTGTTATTTTGACCATTTGTCATTTTCTGCAAATAAATGCTCTAAACGATAATATTTTATTTGGCATTTGGGGGAAATGTTGTCAGTAGTTTATAGACTCAAACAAAAATGTTCCTTTTGCCCAAACACATACCTATAAGTAGTAAAATCAGAAAAACAGATAATTTTGCAGTGGTCTCCTATTTTTTTCCAGAGCTGTACTGTATGTTCACCTTCAAAAATGTACGCAGAGCTGCTTTAAATATTGGGAAAGATTAGATAAATGCCTTTGCTCCATGTACAAAAGGGCACAATGAGCAGGAATGCATTTTACACTATTCTTTTAACTGATAGGAGCAATAATTTAAATCAGAATTATAATGTAATCAATGGTACAGCTTCACTATTCCATGCTGAAAATTGGTATAAGTTTTGAAGAATTAACTTTGATCCAGCACCTTATAATATTATAGTTTTAGCAACTTAAAGATCCCATGACATGGTACTTCTTGATGCTTTTATATGGCTCCTTGATGGTTCCCTAATACTGTAAATGAATCCTTCTTCAAAATCAAGACTCAGTGCATGAGAAACAGAGATAAGATGAGAAAGAGTAATTTTTCTCTCTCTGAACAGTCCATTATGGGAGTTGTTGCTTGAATGCAAATGAGGAGGACAGAGATGGCCAATAGTAGAGGGTGGGGGCATGGCCAAACTCTCCGCTCTCAGCTGTGCGCTCTGATCCATTTCCGCGTTTTTGCGCGGAGAAGAGATGAGAAGCGTTCCATTGAAAAATAAACACATTTCCACAGAAAATAAAATAAAACCACTGCTGTTCAAAGGTCCAGAGGCTCAGATAAAGGACTTTCGAGCCTAGAAACACTCGGACGTGCCTCCAGGCAAATAAAAAAAACGCATTTCGCATTGCCTAGCGCATTCGCAGTCCAAACTCTCTGGGCGTGATTTACAGAGACGCTGAGTAGACACAGACGGGGGGTGGAGCTGCATTTTTCGAGCTGATGTCAATAAGGTGCCTTGCTGAGAATCGCCCGTTTGAGCTGTGTTTTTTTCTAACGCAGAAAAGGACCGCAAATGTACTTTTATGTACTTTTGTGTGATTGTTGTTGTACTTTTCCCTGTCCCTGATTTGACATCAACCTGCCGAGGGACTGAAGATGGAAATTAGCCACGTTGGCTATAATCTTTACATATTTACATTTTAAATGTTCATTAATATGTGCTGTCCCTTTACAAATAAATAAATACAAATACAAATGCTCAGTTTAGACATTTTGCAACTTTAAGCCATGGGGGGGGGGGGGGGGGGCCTAAACAGGGTAGGGGAGCTCACATTAACATTCAAAATCCTCAGAAAGTGAAAATTTCATGCCATGGGGCCTTTAATGTTTTTCGCTTCTTTATTCACAATTTGTCAATAATTTGTGACAATTCAGTGTCCATGTGTGTTTCCTATTTTTTATGGCACACTCTCAGCTCTTTGTGCATATTTTCTAAAGGTGTTAAACTACAAATGGCAAATAAACTAACCTAACGGCCATGTGCCACGCCCTATATTGATATACTTACTGCTGGAGCCCAGGATGTCTTTCGGTCCGGGTGACATTGGCTCGATGCAGTACTGACACAGACAGTCTTTCCCGTTGAAGGTCACTCTGTCCCCTGCAGGGAATGGTCGTCTGCCAGAGGAGACACAGAGGCATTATTCAGAACAGGGAGAATGAAAGAAATAGGCCACAAGATACAAGCCAGTGGGGAGCTGTATAGTATTTAATAGAGGTGTACCTTGGTCTTTTTCAGGTTTAAAGTAGGACTAAACTAGGGCTATCAAAAAATCTATACCTGGATACTAATGCTAAACTGATTTGAAACTACTCATCTCAACAAGGATCATTAAGAACAACATTTGATATGAAGATGAACAAGAATTATAGGTGAATTTCTGTTATCTTGCAAAATGACTCCTTATTTTACATTTTAAAAAAAGGACAAAAACAAAGGACGCTTATAAATTAACCTGGAAATCTAGGCCTAAAAACAGGACCAAACTTAAAGGTGCATTATGCAACTGTCAAACGCTTGTCTCCACGGAGATGTTATTGCTTTGTCTGGAATGTCTCATAGTATGGTATTCAGCCTTTCTATCTTCAGACCAAATCAAGCCATGTTACAGGTCAGATCTGTGGAGAGGAAACCCCGCTCACAGTCAGAATGCCTGTTTGTATAGTTTTTTTGAGCTATAAAACCATCTGTAATTGAATAAATGTAAGGTAGTGCTGTTTGTCATACTGGGAAACATTCCGGGCAGAGCAATGACATATCCATAGAAACAAAGAAGATGATGGACCAACAAACCAAAAAGTTACACCTTTAAGAACCTCAACTTGGACTAAACCCCTCACAGTTCCACAGTACTACAGTTTATGATGTAGAATAAGATGATGCAGTAGTTTAATACATTTGGACTACAAATGAATTCTATTGGAATACAACAGAATATAAACAACAAAACAGAGTAAAAGGCATAAATAAATGAAATCAATTAAAAACATCAGAGGACCATAAAAGTAAAAGTGTGAATAAAAGTGGGGTTTGACATGAAACCTATGACTGAACAATTTATTATTAATATATATTGTGGTTTATGTTTTACACTTAGGATTCAGTTCACAGTGCACATCTTTACTCAAAATTAAATATGAACTGCTTACAGAGATATATTATGCATTTTTAAAAATCTACTTATGTTTCCTCACACAAACCCTGCATATTTAGGCTGATATGAGTCCATTTCTCAAACAGAAAATCAAAAACTGGGACACCCCCGGTTTGTGGTGGTTGGTAATAATAAAATTGTGAAACAAGTGGGTAATTAAGGAAAATTGTTCTGCACTCAGCCCATTCATGACTAACATGTGAGTCAGTATAGTTACATTTTTTTGTGTTTTGGTGATTTTTCAGCATGATTTCCTGTAATTTACCTCGACAAATGACAATTTCTGCCTTTCTTTCCTGCTGGCAGGTGTCAAATTGGTTGAAAATAGGGACACCTGTGACATGTCTTGTATAAAACTGGGACAAATCAATGGTTTTGGATAAATCTGCTGGGATAGGGGATACAAGGCTCAAAACGTGGACTGTCTTGGGTAAATAGGGAAATAGGGACGTCTGGTGACCCTACTAAAGGTGGAAAAGATTTTGATCTTCGGAGATATGGACAGAGTAATGATAAAGGCTTATTTAAACATGTGTGAATGAAATAAAACACAGCTCAGGGGAAAAAATATAACATTATAACATGGCTTAAAGATTACAAGAATCCATTTTGTGTAATACAGGACATTTAATATAAGAATTACTTGTATTTCAGTGCACACTTGTAGAGGTCTAAACTTCAGGGCTAGCATGCTTCATACATGTTGAGGTTATGAAAACATGATATATTGTTGATGAATAAAAATAAATAAAATCTTGTTAATTTAATAATAGCTGGGATTTGACTTACTTTTCTATTTAATTCTGATTTGTACATATACCTTTATTATCTTTTTTTATTTTTATGTCTCATCTGACATTGGTCTATTGCTCTTTGGTTGCTATTCCATCTATTTTTTGTTACCCTCTGTGATGAGTGAGCTACTGTACCCAAAACAATTTCCCTTGTGGATCAATAAAGTTTGTCTAAGTTATTCCATTTCCGTTATTGAGATTGTTGTTTGATTGCTTTTAATCTTGCAACCCTACCTAGCTGGTCACATGATTGGCTGTGAGCTGGAGACATTTGTCACAGTGAGGGACAGGAGGACACTGGACAAACTGCTCTCCATCATGGACACTCCTTCTCACCCACTGCACCAGACCATAGAGGGACAGAGGAGCTCCTTCTCCAACAGGCTCCTACAGCTCCGCTCAAACAGTGAGAGATACAGGAGTACATTCATACCATACTCCACACAACTGTACAACAACTCACCCTTATGTAACAGATAATGCTCCCTACAACTGTATAAAGCTGGTACTGAACATCATATTTGATATTGTATTTTATATTGACTACTACTTTTTTATTTAAATCTGATTGTACATATATATCTATTACCATTATCTTATGTACTGTATATAATTCTGTCTCATCTGACACAGGTCTATTGCTCTTTGGTTGCTATTCTATCTATTTTTCTTCTTGTTCTTTCACCCTCTGTTTTTATATTGTATATTATATTTGATGAGTGAACTACCGTACCCAAAGCAATTTCCCTTGTGGATCAATAAAGTTTGTCTAAGTCTAAGTCTAAGTCTACCAACAACCAGGTTAGCGTAAGACTCAACTAAGTTCTAAATGGCAAATTAAAAATGGCCACAATGCAGTAATAGATTCTTAATATAACAACAACATTTTATCATATTGTGCAGAATTGCTTCTTATATTATTTATAACTAATCTGATTACATATAATGCAAACAATGTCAATACTACCCCAGTTTTATGCACATATGTTGGATGTGGTCCTTAAATCTAATCTGAGGCATGCCTTCTTTTATTTCAAACACAGATATTAAATTATTATTGACTGGTGGCTCATGTAATCTTATTTACATGGACACTGTTTTCCATTGTTGAGCTATAGTGCCTCAAGCAGCGACGGCCAGATTCACGTCATTCAATTTTATAGGACACAATTTAAAGGCAAAGTAACGTTATTTTACAATCTGAGCCTTCTTTCGGTAATAAAACAAGTAGTTTTACTCACCCATAGCATTTTTCTGTCAATTGGAGCAGTATCGCAGAACTTATGTTGAGCCGTTCTGTTCTACTAATGATCCCGTATCTTTTAACATGGTGCTGTATCATTTGCTCGGGGCATTACTTTGCGGTCTCCAAATAACACAAACTTTAGCACTTTTCAAATCATAGAAGCCCGATGCCTTAATGAAAAATTTCGTTTGAAGCAAAAGTGGCCTGTAATCCGAGGTTTAGCCATAGTTTCGAGTAGATGAGGACGCCAGTGCGCATGTGCGGACTGCCCGGGGAACCAAATAGGAAACGCAAAGCTGAAAACTATGGATAAATCTCGGATTACAGGCCACTTTTGCTTCAAACGAAATTTTTCATTAAGACATCGGGCTTCTATGATTTGAAAAGTGCTAAAGTTTGTGTTATTTGGAGACCGCAAAGTAATGCCCCGAATACAAATGCTAACAAATGCTAACAGAAACGCCAAAACATAACTTTCTTCAAACAGCTCCAAATGACACGAACGTGATATGGGTGAGTCAAACGACTTGTTTTATTACCGAAAGAAGGCTCAGATTGTAAAATAACGTTACTTTGCCTTTAAGGACACATGCTTATTCACAGTATGGTTAGTTTTACTTTATGCTTTTTTGTTTAAGAAAAGAAAACTCTTTGGAGGGTTTGTAATACTGAAAATGAATAACATGAATTTCAGTTTTATCATGTTGCTTGTTTGTTGTTGAAATGTAACATAAGGCATTGGCTGTCTCCAAAATTGATGTGTTCAACACACAAATACATCAAGGAAAGATTTGCTAAATGGCCAAATTGTGGTGGTTAACTCAGTCCGTTGGCCTTTATTTAGTACTTATTTCAGGTTTTATTTTATTTCCACATTGTCTAATCCACATGCCAGCCACATAGCATACTACATATTTGCATGTTTTTATGCAGAAATGTACATAATACATGATCAAAGAAATCAAAAATTCATTTTTGTTCATTTTTCCCCCTCTAAACTATGATTTATTGCCTGTTGAACTCAAATATAATGCTTATTTGTAGAGAGATAGAGAGAAGTAGGACTGAACAATATATTTTAAACATATAAGATAAGATAAGATAAGATAAGATAAGACTTTATTGATGTCACACAGGAGAAATTTACTTGCCACAGTAGCTCCAGGACAGTATGGACAACAAAGAAAAGTGCATGCAGGCAATGATGGAATAAAGTAAGTAATAATAAAAAATAGTAATAAGTAATAAGTAATGATAATCATCATAATTGAGGTTGCAAATAATCAATAATCACAAAAATAAAAATACAATACAAAGCTTTCCGTATGAAAAGAAAGATTTTTGAAAGTAGATGCAAAAATGGCAGATTTTATTCACTATTTCCTTATTGCGTACTTCTCTACCCAGTTTGGCCTTGGTATAAGTTTTTGTTTTAATTTTGCTGAACTTATTGTGTCAAAATGCATTTTAAAATATATCAGTGATATAGTTTGCAATACAACATATACATGAGTTATCAAATATCTTCATCTCATATCATGCAGCCCTTATTAAATGTATCAGACTACACATTGCATTCAGTTTCAAGTACCTGGGTGTTCACCTCAACAATAAACTGGACTGGACCCTCAACACCGACGCCCTTTACAAGAAGGGCCAAAGTCGCCTCCACCTCCTGAGGAGACTGAGGTCCTTTGGAGTGTGCAGGCCTCTGCTCAAGACTTTTTATGACTCTGTGGTGGCCTCTGGTCTCCTCTACGCTGTCGTCTGCTGGGCCCCGAGCAGCACAGAACGGGACAGGAAGAGACTTAATTAGCTGGTCAAGAGAGCCAGCTCTGTCCTGGGCTGTCCTCTGGACTCTGTAGAGGAGGTGGCTGAGAGGAGGGTACTGGCCAAATTCACGTCCATCATGGACGACACCTCTCACCCTCTGCACCGGACTGTAGAAGAGCTGAGCAGCTCCTTCAGCAGCCGACTGAGGCAGCCCCAGTGCAAGAAGGAGCGCTACCACAGATCCTTCATTCCCCCCTCCATCAGACTGTATAACTCTACTATATGGGTCAGACGTGCAATATCCTCTTTTCCATGCTCTCCCTGTTGATGCTTGTATTATTATTATTATTATTATTATTATTATTATTATTATTATTATTATTATTATTATTATTATTATTATTATTATTATTATTATTATTACTATTTTTATTATTACTTACTTTATTCCATCATTGCCTGCATGCACTTTTCTTTCTTGTCCATACTGTCCTGGAGCTACTGTGGCAAGTAAATTTCTCCTGTGTGACATCAATAAAGTCTTATCTTATCTTATCTTTGATCAGATCTGAATTAAAGGTCCTATATTATTCAAAATTTCCTTCTTATCTCATCAAAAACGTAAGTGGAGTTGTGTTTTGTTTCATTCACACACGTCTGAGTAATCCTTCATTATTAGTCTGTATACATCTCACCTGAATCTCACAGCCTCACACAACTTTTACCTTTTCTTCAGCAGAGATTGGAAATTCGATGACAAAGTATCCAAATGACACTAGTGAAAACATTTGGAGTTTAAAAACAGTATTTATTTTTTCTTATTTATTTTTTGAGAGAAAAACTCTCTGGGTATGTTTACGATGAGGAAACATTATTAAGATAGATCAGAAATAGATTGCAATTTTTAGTTTTTATCCCCGTATAACAGAGAAATACAGCCATTTAAGACATTGATTTTTGCATTGATTTTTGCATTGTTCCAGTACCATAAACAAAGCACTGATTCAAGTTGCTTAGACCTTCACTTTAAATGAAGCTGTCGTGTTGCATCGAGCTGCTGAAATGTTTCCTTGAATAACCTCCTCTCAATACAAACTAACTAAGAACTGAAATCTCTTACACTGCTAATTTACTGTGAACAATTTTTATATAGTTGGTTTATTTTCTGGAATAAGGACATCTAAACAATCTAACAGGTATTACTATTATCATTATCTTTATGCATAGTCTAGTATCAATTAGTTTATGAGGTTTTTTTTATTATAAAAATCACTTATTGCGTGTGTTGATTGAATTAGTAAATAAAAAACAGGACTAAAATTTTAATGTGACCCCCATCCCCTCTGATTTATACCCTATTCTTAATGGCCTGTAATTTAAAATTCACTATATCAGCAAAACTACAGTTGTTAATCCTCTAATGGCAACTTGATTTGATTCATTTGTTTGGAATGTGCAGTGTCCGGAGTCAGCAGTTTTCAATCAACTGCAATTTTAGAAGTTTTAATTTAATTGAAATGTAACCTATTTTCTGCCGTTGACAAAATTAAGTTTAGTACAATAGTAGTAAGCGTTTATTGCGCCTCTCTCCATTCAAAAGATAATATTAAGATTTGAATTGCCTTATTGCTATAACAACTACTTTTGCTACAGGTATATGTGTATATGTGTATTTTAGTATATGTGATGTGTTTATCGTCTTGTTTTTAAGATGTTTGATGTGCACTGTGGGCCTAGGGAGCGCTGCAATTTCACATCCTGTGTGTGCAACCTGTAGGCCTACATATGGTTTTTGACAATAAAGCTGATTTTGAACTTTGGACAAGGTTGCCAACTAGTTATGCCATAGAACCACTATTTTGTATTGGTGGCTATGGTAGCAAATGTAAGGACAGAGGAACAGGTTAGCCAATTGGCTCTTGGCAGTACTGCTTTGGAGAAAAAAATCCACTTGCCATACCAAATCCTTCAAATCAGGAATGAGTCTTTATGCATGAAACCCATTAGTTTAACTATGGCTATGTCCACGCTGCAGGGCTTAAAGCACAATTCCGATTTTTTTGTGAAATCTGATTTTTTTGCGAGGTCGTTCACATTTCCAATTAAATGCGACTTGTAGGTGATCTCCAGTGTGAACTTTAAACACCCCAAAAGTGTCCCGCATGCGCATTGGAGGACACAACAACGTCACAGACAGCGAGCGTGCTCAGTGTCTACGAAAGTAAATATGGACACTGAGTGAGCATCTGGCTTTATTAAAGTTGCATTTGTTTTAAAGAGAAGATTAAGAAGGAGAAGAGCAAGGTTGTTAGCCATGGTGTTTTGTGGGGCAGTGGCAGCAACCTCCATACAGAGGAACATGTGGGTGCGGAGTCACAGCCAAGAGTGTTGGGATTATGTGAGCTGCTTCACTGACACGGAATTCATACAAAATTCACAGAATATTGACGTTGTTGATTGAATTGACATGTAGCCGGATGAATGGGATGAATGCGACCTGGCCATTCAGACTGAAGTCGCATGTCAAAAGATCGGATATGTATCGGTTTTAGGACCACATCACATATCCAAGTGGCCTGGGTCGCATTTGAAAAAATCAGATCTGTGTCATTCAGACTGTCATTAGAAGATCAGATACAGGTCGCATAGGGGCAAAAAAATCAGATTTGGGTAACTTCAGGCTGCAGTCTGTCTTATTTTTATATAAGATGACAATCAAAAATGCATAATGGAAAAAAGATTATTTGAAACTCGCTATGTGCAATGTTCAGTGGTGCCGAAGCCTTACTTGCAAATGGTGCAGACGAAGCAGGCCGGATGGTAGGTTTTGCCCAGAGCAGTGACCACCTCTCCCTCCACAAAGTCCCCACAGCCGTTACAGCGGGTCCCGTGCATGCGCTGGTAGTCCAGAGTGCACAAGTACTCCCCATTCTTCATGAAAAAGCCGCCCTGGGCCAAATCACAACCGCACACTGTAAGAAACACAGAAATGTAAGATATAAGGTCCTGTAGAGCTACGGTCTTTCAGAGTGGACAAACGCAGGCAAACACTTTAAACACTGGAACATGGACCAGTGGGTTTTGTCAAAGAGATGTTGTGTGTTGCATCTTGGTATAGACAAAAAGTAAAATTTAAGTTAGATTTTCAGTATTAGGGGGGAGAAAGATTAAGCTAATATTTGTATAGTGATAATTAGCACTTCTCAATTTACCGGTCAATCTACATTCCTACTCTCACCTATGGTCATGAGCTCTGGGTAACGACCGAAAGGACAAGATCAAAAATGCGGCCAAAATGAGTTTCTTCCGCAGATTGGCTCGGCGCTCCCTTAGAGATAGGGTGAGGAGCTCAGAGTAGAGCCACGTTGAGAGAAGCAGCTGATATGGCTCGGGCATCTGTTCTGGACGCCTCCCTCGGGAGGTGTTCTGGGCATGTCCCATCTGGAGGAGGCCCCGGGGAAGACCCAGGACATGCTGAAGGGACTATGTCTCTCGGCTGACCTGGGAACGCCTTGGGGTCCCCCCGGAGGAGCTGGAAGAAGTGTCCGGGGTGAAGGAAGTCTGCGACTCCCTGCTTAGACTGTTGCCCCCGCGACCCGTCCCCATATAAGAGGAAGAAAATGGATGGATAGTACAACTACAACTACTACTACTACTACTACTACTACCATCTACTACTTCAACTAGCTACATATAATTATTTCCCCGAAAACTGCTGCTGCAACTACAACTTCTACTAAAATTCGTACAGCTAATATTAATATTTTTTAAATATTTTCTGTGCAAGATGAAAAATGACCTCAGCAACTGAACAAATCAGTGAAAGGCCATCTGAACTAAAAAGGCCTGTATAAACTGCTCATGGTTGAAATATAACCTTCTGTATTTGAAATGTCCACTGAATACAGTTAGTCTGGTCTTTTTATTTGGTAAGGTACAAGAGTCAATGCCACATCACTTCTCTGATTGTGTGATCCAGGAAGTGTTCTTCATCAAAGTTAAAAATCACTCAAATGCTTCAATGAAAAGTCTCAAACAAGCTTCCTCTCATTCAACTGATCTAACTTGTTTTGAACAGTGAAGACAAATTTTGATGGTTTTCTGGTAGATTTTACACTGTATGATATTAAAGGCCCTATATTACGCAAAATGGACTCTTGTGCGCTTTTAGCCATGTTATAATGCTGTTACTTCATCAAAAACACACCTGGAGTTGTGTTTTGTTCCTTTCACACATGTTTAAGTATTATTATTTATTATTAGTCTGTCTACATCTCCAAAGCTCAAAATGGTCCCACCTTGTGATGTCATGATGCAATAGTTTGTAAGTTAACAGTTACCAAGGCTGAACTCATCCAAATGATTCTACTGAAGGTGTATGGAGTTTACAAACACAGTGGAGCACTTCCTGTATTACCACATGACATCACAAGGTGGAACTCAGGCTAAATATGCAGGGTTTGTGTGTTAAACGTGTGAATGAACACAACTCCAGGCGTGTTTGTGATGAGGAAAAATTAAAACATAGCTCAGAAAATAGCGTATTATTTAAACATGTCAAGAGGGTGACTCCGTCAGGTTTAGTTACAGGTCAGATCTGTGGAGAGGTTATCAAGATCACAGTAAATGTTATTTAGGGCCTGTTTACACGAGAACACTTACGGGTAAAAACGACCAAATATTTTATCGGAAGTGCCTTTCGTTTAGATGGTGACGGCATTTTGGGGGCTTAAAAACGCAAAAAACTGAAACCGCCCTCCAAAGTGGAAAACTTGAATATGCTCCGCCGTAGCGTTTTTGTCCACAATGCTCAAGACGCAAAACTCTGGTCAAATCTGCTGACGTCGTGTATGCGTTTACGTCACCATTTCTGGATATTTATATTTATAAATATCCAGTAAATTAACTAAATAAGTTAAATAAATTCAATTCAATTCAATTTAAATTTAAATTAAAAAGGTAAGTAAATTAAATTAAGTAAATAAATTAAGGAAGATTCTACACATGCGCGCGGACATAGTGATAATGTATCACAGCACCACCTAGCCGCCTGGCATGCATATCCAATCAAATTCCACACACTTTTGCGTCACCGTATGCACGCAGATTTCCTCCCGAATACACTCGTCTAAACGCGGAATAAAAAGTGAAGACGCGACGCCACTTTTGCGTCTTCTGTTCAGACCATTGTCATATAAACGTAGCCTCAAAGTATATTTGAGAAATAAAAACATCTGTACTTGAATAAATGCAGATCACTTTAATGCCATACTGTGGAATGTCTAGAATCCCTCAGTCGTCCAGTTAGAATCTATGGCAAAAGGAAAAACTCAATTTGTCAACTGGACAAAAGTTTTGCAGCTGCTTGACAAATTGAGTTTCTCCTTTTGCCATACTGTGGAACATTCCATAACCATATTATAATCACAGATCATCCACTAGAAAAATTCACCGTAAATAAGAAATAAATAATGCCCCAATAAGAAATAAACGTATAAGCTAGTTAGTACCATCCAATACAAAACCAAAAATTATAATGTGCCAGTTTTACAGAAAATTCTTTATATTAAAAAAATCGAATAAATAATTTCCCTACTAGCTATTTTGAAATTGAGTTTTCTTTGTGGTATTTCCTGGTTTCCTAAAACAGCTCAGAGCTATTTCCAGTTAGGTCAGATTTTCCAGAAGTTGTGGAGGTGTAGTTTAGACTGGATCCAATGCACCATATTCTACCCTTCCAGACTATTTCAGATTTGTATTTTGTGTTGTATTACTATATTGGAAAGTTGATTACATTGTACAGTATGGCTAAATAGTCCATTCAGTCCACTGTTAACACACCGGAAATTGTGACATCAAATTGTTATAGCCCCAGCTGTGCTTAAACTTCGACCTTTGCACATTCACAATTGGGTAAACTGCTCATTTCAACAATACAGAAATGTCATTTGTAAGCAACACAAATACACAGTCACATTTTTACATACTCCACAGGGGCACAGGCCACTTCTCGCCCACTAGTGCTTTTAGTGTAATGGTCCACTCAATGCTCCACACAAACACTTCAGCTGTTGAATGATATCAGTTTCACCATCGTAAATATGACAAAAATTAACTCTATTTTAAAAACAAATGACTTAATTCAGCAAGAAGCTACTACTACTACTACTACTACTACTACTACTACTACTACTACTACTAATATTACTACTACACGATTGGTATACAGTCACTACTAACACAAAACTACAATTGTTCTTACGTCAGTCCATTGCAAATATGACAAAAATTAACTCCATTCTAAAAACAAATGACTTAATTCAGCAAGAAGCTACTACTACTACTACTACTACTACTACTACTACTACTACTACTACTACTACTGCTACTACTGCTACTACTACTACTACTGCTACTACTACTACTACTGCTACTACTGCTACTACTACTACTACTACTACTGCTACTACTGCTACTACTACTACTACTGCTACTACTGCTACTACTACTACTACTGCTACTACTGCTACTACTACTACTACTACTACTACTGCTACTACTACTACACGACTGGAATACTAACACAAAACTACAATCGTCCTTATGTCAGTCCATTGCAAATATGACAAAAATTAAATATATATATATATTTTTTAAATGACTTAATTCAGCAAGAAGCTACTACTACTACTACTACTACTACTACTACTACTACTACTACTACTACTACTACACAACTGGTATACAGTCACTACTACCACAAAACTACAATCGTTCTTACGTCAGTCTATTGCAGGGGTCGGCAACCTGCGGCTCCGGAGCCGCATGCGGCTCTTTGATCCCTCTGATGTGGCTCAGTACAGTGGTCCCTCGTTTATCATGGGGGTTACGTTGTAGAAATAACCCACGATAGGCAAAATCCGTGAAGTAGTCAGTTTTATATTGCGTGTATAAATATGCGTGTATTTCACAGTTCCTCTGACCGAGGCGCCTGGCGCCGCTGCGCCGTTGCGGGTTTTGTTGGGGAGAAAACTTGTAAACATACAGCACTTCAGAGCAGTGACGGACTGGGATCATCGGCCCTGGCAATTTACACCTACAAGCGGCCCCGTAGTCTGTGGAACGGGAGGGAGGGGTTCTACAGCTCTGCACCAAACACAGAACTGTAGTGAGAACACATCCGTGCGCTCTCAGGACTGGTTCCACCGCCTGGACTCCAGGTTTCACCAGTTCGTTAAGCGCAAACATTGCCGCTACGTCCCGATGTGCATTGACCACCCGGAGAAGTGTGCGCGCGGACACGTGGTCAAATCCGTAATATAGCAAGGCCTCGGCCCTTCTGGCATGTGCTCAAATGCCAGACCACTCAGTCTTCAGAGTCACACTGCTCGTGATCGAACATTTAAATAAATTTGGCAAACTGAACGCATTCTGTACAGGAGACACGGAGGAGAATGACTGACAAAGACAAAGGTCTACAGTCCTTTAGCCAATCAGGATGCAGAGCACAATACGTGTTGATACACTATAAAAAATCAGCGAAACAGCGAGGGACCACTGTATTTATACTCAACAAAAATATAAACGCAACACTTTTGTTTTTGCTCCCATTTTTCCTGAGATGGACCCAAAGATCCAAAATTCACTCCAGATACACAACACTACCATTTCTCTCAAACATTGTTCACAAATCTGTCCAAATGTGTGACAGCGAGCACCTCTGCCCCGCCGAGACAATCCACCCCACCTCACAGGTGCGCCACATCAAGATGCCGATCCGACATCATGACCAGTGCACAGGTGTGCCCCAGACTGCCCACAATAAAAGGCCACCCCGAAATGTGCATTTTTATTTTTTTTTGTGTGCTTTATTGGGGGTCTGGGGACTCAGAACCAGTCAGTATCTGGTGTGACCACCATTTGCCTCATGCAGTGCAACACATCTTCTTCACATAGAGTTTATCAGATTGTCAGTTGTGGCCTGTGGAATGTTGGTCCACTCCTCTTCAATGGCTGTGTGAAGTTGCTGGATATTAGTGGGAGCTGGTACACGCTGTCGTATACGCCGGTCAAGCACATCCCAAACATGCTCAATGGGTGACATGTCCGGTGAGTATGCTGGCCATGCAAGAACTGGGACATTTTCAGCTTCCAAGAATTGTGTACAGATCCTTGCAACATTGGGCCGTGCATTATCTTGCTGAAACATGAGGTGATGTTCATGGATGTATGGCACAACAATGGGCCTCAGGATCTCATCACGTTATCTCTGTGCATTCAAAATGCCATCAATAAAATGCACCTGTGTTCTTCGTCCATAACAGCCTTTGAAGAGGAGTGGACCAACATTCCACAGGCCACAATTGACAATCTGATAAACTCTATGCGAAGAAGATGTGTTGCACTGCATGAGGCAAATGGTGGTCACACCAGATACTGACTGGTTCTGAGTCCCCAGACCCCCAATAAAGCAAAAAAAAATAAAAAAAAATGCACATTTCGGGGTGGCCTTTTATTGTGGGCAGTCTGGGGCGCACCTGTGCACTGGTCATGATGTCGGATCGGCATCTTGATGTGGCGCACCTGTGAGGTGGGGTGGATTGTCTCGGCGGGGCAGAGGTGCTCGCTGTCTCACATTTGGACAGATTTGTGAACAATGTTTGAGAGAAATGGTAGTGTTGTGTATCTGGAGTTAATTTTGGATCTTTGGGTCCATCTCAGGAAAAATGGGAGCAAAAACAAAACTGTTGCGTTTATATTTTTGTTGAGTGTAATTAAAATGTATTTTATTTTGGTTCATTCATATTCAAAATGTAATTCTATGTCACAAAGGTAAAAAAAAAAAAAAAAAGCTGTTATATGCTGTGTTATTTCATTTTAAATTTCAAAAGGGTTTTGCAGCTCCCAGTGTTTTCTTTACTGTGAGAAACGGGTGCAAATGGCTCTTTGAGTGGTAAAGGTTGCCGACCCCTGGTCTATTGCAAATATAACAAAAATTAACTCAATTTTAAAAACAAATGACTTTTCATTCAGCAAGAAGTTACCACTACTACTACTACTACTACTACTACTACTACTACTACTACTACTACTACAACACGACTGGTATACAGTCACTACTAACACAAAACTACAATTGTCCTTACGTCAGTCCATTGCAAATATGACAAAAATTATTTTTATTTTTTTTTAATGACTTAATTCAGCAAGAAGCTACTACTACTACTACTACTACACAATTAGTATACAGTCACTACTAAAACAAAACTACCATAGTTGTTTCGTCAGTAATTCATTGGCAAAGTTTCACGGCTGGAGATGTGACTCAAACACACATCTGTGATCAAGTCTGCTCTTTCATTTGGCAAGTTTTTTTGTTTTTTTGTTTTTTTTAAGACGGATGCCCTTCCTGTCACGAGCAGGTTTAGTGTTCACTTTTACTGGGAAATTAGCAGTTATGAAGCCAGATGTGAAATAGATGGTGAGGGTAATAGTTGTAGTAGTTATTGTAGTAGTCTACTGTGATAGCCTAGTGGTTGTAGTTGTAGTAGTAGTTCTTTATTTATGAAGTAAAAGTAGTTGTAATGGTAGTTGATGTAGTAGTAGTAGTAGTAGTAGTAGTGAGTTGTGTTACCATTAGTAGTACTTGCTACTAGTAGTAAGTATTACTATCGGCATTATATTTTAGTTCAGGGGCGTCAAACTCATTTTGGTCTGGGGGCCGTATTCAACCTACTTTGATCCCAAAGGGGCTGGATCAGAAAACTCATGGCAAATATACCCCAAAAATAGTAATAAGTCCAAATATTTGTGCAGAGAAATGCAAATCTATTACAGAAGTCTTTTTTTATTTGGTGAACTCTTTCTTTTACAAAATATTATAATATTATGAACAACCTGAAACTTTAAGAAAAATGCAATTTCAACACAAGCATACAGGTTTCCCATTCACCTCCATGAACAAATAGGAATTACATTTTTTGGACATCTGTTAATAGGTATTTATTTATTCTTTTGCGCTGCTTTAAATTTTAGATGTTTTGTCTTAGAAGTTTTTGTATTGTCTTTATATTGTATTTTGTACACTGTCTTTTTGCACTGCTTGACCAGAAAGAAACGAAATTTTGTTTTGAGGCAAGTCTTCATCTGTGCTGCTCTCGGCTGGTTAGCTCAACTGGTAAGTCACTGACTTTCCCCGGGAAGATGTGGGTTCAAATGCCCCCCCGGCAATGAGCAAGCCAGTGTGGGACCCTTCACGGTACTGCCCCCCGGGTGCCGAAAGATGGCTGCTCACTGCTCCTGAAAAGGATGGGTCAAATGCAGAAGTCAAATTTCTCCTGTGTGTCATTGTGTGTCATTGTGTGTGAGACCAAATAAAGACTTAATCTTAATCTCTGTTGGGAGGCGCTGGAGACGCTGCTATGCTAAGTTACGCAGAAAAGAGGTGCAGAAAATTACCAATATTTTAATAGAAAATTTAAGTATTTTAATAAAAATTTAAAATATAACTACAATATTTTTATGCAAAATCAGCTAAGAGCCAGATTAAAGGTCTTCTGGATCTGGCCTCCGGGCCGCATGTTTTACACCCCTGGTTTAGATACTACTTACCACTATGAGAATACGCAATTTAGGTTACTACTTTTACAACTACAACTACTTCTACAGCTGCTACTACAACAACAGCAACTACTTTTTCTTCAGCAACAACAACTACTGCGACACAAGGCTACTACAATAATCACTGCTACCTCCACCACTATTTCATATATAGTTTCATAAATGTTTTCTCAATTTAAAATGCACATATTGCAAGATCAGTATCAGCAGAGAGGTCTCAGGGTACTACAAAGTACACAACCCAATGTAAACACCAGCAGGAGGAGGTGGAATTTTTGATTTGGGAGATAAGTGTATAATTCTTCTTACATAACGTTAAATCTTGGATGAATGGAGAGTGTGAGGAGGGAATCAGCTTTGACGGTATCAGAACACAGGGCTGATGTATTTAGGCTGTAACATAACCAGTGGTGAAAGTAAAGCGGTGCGCACCGGAACGAAGCACCGGTATAAAATTCACAGCCGGTACGCAGCACCGCTAAGAGAATATGGTTAATGGTGGCCAAAACCCACATTTGAAAAAAAAAGTAAGGTGTGCTATTTAAGTAGAAAACACAAACAACCACACTATGCCATTCGAGAATAACTGAAAGCTACCCGAAACTCTCGTGCAGAGATATCTGCAGTCTGTTAAGCAAGGATTGTCAAAACTTATCTGACTGTAGCCGTGAAAGTAGCCTAAACCATTGCGAGGCGGTGCTGCGCACTGGTAGAAGATTTAAGGCCGGCGCGCTGCCTGCACCTGTAAGAGAGGGTTTATGCTGACTAAAAAAATATGAAATAATTAAGTATATTTAAAAAAAAAAAAACGGTAAAGTGATGAACTGGACATTATAGCACCTGTAAGAAATGAAAACTACTTTCACCACTGAACATAACGGACACCTCTACTCCTGAACACATGTGGGACGTTATCTTAATCTGAAGTACGTTTTTGGCTAACCTTAAAGTTATTAAAATAAACTTTAAGTGAAAGAAGGAGGACACTGGTGGGATAAAGTGGCTTTCAAATGCATTACTTACATGTAGGTTTTCAGGCCATCTACTTTTATCTCAATATGTGGAGCATCAAAATAAATAATCTTAAATATTTTGGAATCATTTGGAAATTACACATTTGAATGGAATTTTGAACTTCATCAATTTTATCTCCGTTGAGTGTTTCTTTAACTTTTTTTTCCAATGCAGGTGAATGATATCTGTATTTGTAGTATCTGTAGTATTTGTAGTATTTGTAGTATCTGTAGTACTGTTGTATTTGTAGTATCTGTAATACTGTAGTATTTGTAGTACTGTAGTATTTGTAGTATTTGTAGTATCTGTAGTACTGTTGTATTTGTAGTATCTGTAATACTGTAGTATTTGTAGTACTGTAGTATTTGTAGTACTGTAATATCTGTAGTATTTGTAGTATTTGTTGTATTTGTAGTACTGTAGTATCTGTAGTACTGTTGTATTTTGTAGTATCTGTAGTATTTGTAGTATCTGTAGTGTCTGTAGTACTGTAGTATTTGTAGTATCTGTAGTATTTGTAGTATTTGTAGTATCTGTAGTACTGTTGTATTTGTAGTATCTGTAATACTGTAGTATTTGTAGTACTGTAGTATTTGTAGTACTGTAGTATCTGTAGTATTTGTAGTATTTGTTGTATTTGTAGTACTGTAGTATCTGTAGTACTGTTGTATTTTGTAGTATCTGTAGTATTTGTAGTATCTGTAGTGTCTGTAGTACTGTAGTATTTGTAGTATCTGTAGTACTGTAGTATTTGTAGTACTGTAGTATTTGTAGTATCTGTAGTATTTGTAGTATTTGTTGTATTTGTAGTACTGTAGTATCTGTAGTACTGTTGTATTTTGTAGTATCTGTAGTATTTGTAGTATCTGTAGTGTCTGTAGTACTGTAGTATTTGTAGTATCTGTAGTACTGTAGTATTTGTAGTACCTGTAGTACTGTAGTATCTGTAATATTTGTAGTATCTGTAGTATTTGTAGTATTTGTAGTATTTGTAGTACTGTAGTATCTGTAGTACTGTAGTATATGTAGTGTCTGTAGTACTGTAGTATTTGTAGTATCTGTAGTATTTGTAGTACTGTAGTATCTGTAGTACTGTGTTTGTAGTATCTGTAGTATTGTAGTATCTGTAGTATCTGTAATACTATAGTATTTGTAGTATCTGTAGAATTTGTAGTATCTGTAGAATTTTTAGTATCTGTAGTATTTGTAGTACTGTAGTATCTGTAGTATTTGTAGTACTGCAGTATCAGTAGTACTGTAGTATTTGTAGTATCTGTAGTATCTGTAGTACTGTAGTATTTGTAATATTTGTAGTATCTGTAATATTTGTAGTATTTGTAGTACTGTATCTGTAGTACTGTAGTATTTGTAGTACTGTATTTGTAGTATCTGTAGTACTACTGTAGTATTTGTAGTATCTGTAGTATCTGTAGTACTACTGTAGTACTGTAGTATCTGTAGTGAATGGATAACCTATTGGAATTCTGAATGCGTACACCTTCATTAGAATAATTTGGATGTTTCCAGACCTGGAATTGCAGAGCTCTACTGAACGAAAGGTAAAAGGTAGCTACTGTATGACATCACAAGGTGGAACAGGGCATTACGATCTTTGGAAATGTAGACCAAAGAGACAAAAAATAAAGGGCTACTCAAACATGTGTGAATGAAACAAAACAATGTTTAAAAAAAAAAAAAAAAACAATGCTAAAAGCTCATAAGAGTTAATGTTGTGTAAAATAGAACCTTTACACCAGATTTTAAATATTATACAGCTCTGGAAAAAAAAGAGAGACCACTGCGTATTGATCAGTTTTTCTGATTTTATTACTCATAGGTATGTGTTTGGGCAAAATGAACATTTTTGTTTGAGTCTATAAACTACTGACAACATTTCCCCCAAATTCCAAATAAAAATATTATTGTTTAGAGCATATATTTTCAGAAAATCACAAATGGTCAAAATAACAAAAAAGATACAATGTTTTCAGACCTCAAACAATGCAAAGAAACAAGATCAAATTCATTTTAAAACAACATAATACTAATGTTTACACTTAAGAAGAGTTCAGAAATCAATATTTGGTGCAATAAGCCTTATTTTTAATCACAGCTTTCATGCGTCTTGGCATGCTCTCCACAAGTCTTTCACATTGTTCTTCGGTGACTTTATTCCACTCCTGGTGCAAGAACTGAAGTAGCTCAGCTTTGTGTTTGTGGAATGGAATGGCTGTAGAGATGCTGATTTCAGAAAAAAATGCAGTGGTCTCTTATTTTTTTCTAGAGCTGTAGAGTGAATATAAGATATGGGTAGATTTGAGTCCGTCTAAAGTTACACGGGATGTTGACATTTGGTTTTGTCCACACTTATCGATAGAAAGCTTTGTCATGTACAGCTATAACTAGTTGTGGCAGAACATTTTATATTAGCATTAATTTCAGCTTTAAGAACTTTAGCTCCACACTTCTCTCACACTTCCTCTTCATCTGTTCATCTCTGCTCTGGTCTCATCACTCCTCTAGTCCAGATTTAGGCCTGTAATCTGTGTCTGTGCTCTTATTCTGAGCGCTCAGCGTACTATACAAGTCCAACCACAGATTAACTACAAGAGTTGCAGGGTCACACCACTACACATTACACACACTACACACACTACACACTACACACTACACACACTACACACTACACACACTACACACTACTCACACTACACACTACACACACTACACACACTACACACTACACACTACACACACTACACACACTACACACTACACACACTACACACACTACACACTACACACTACACACACTACACACTACACACACTACACACACTACACACACTACACACTACACACACTACACACACTACACACTACACACACTACACACACTACACACACTACACACTACACACACTACACACTACACACACTACACACTACACACACTACACACTACACACACTACACACTACACACACTACACACTACACACACTACACACACTACACACTACACACACTACACACTACACACACTACACATTACACACACTACACACACTACACACTACACACTACACACTACACACACTACACACTACACACACTACACACACTACACACATTACACACACAACAGACAGTTGTTAGTGTTGTCATCAAACTAGATCAGGGGTCGGCAACCTTTACCACTCAAAGAGCCATTTGGACCTGTTTCACACAGTAAAGAAAACACTGGGAGCCACAAAACCCTTCTGAAATTTAAAATGAAACAACACTGCATATAATGGCTTTTTTGCCTTTGTGCCATAGAATTACATTTTGAAAATGAACTAAAATAAAATACATTTTAATTAAATGCAGTGGTCCCTCACTATATCGCGGTTCACTTTTCGCGGCCTTGCTGTTTTGCGGATATTTTTATTCCAATTTTTTTATAGTGTATCAAGGCACATTTCTACTTCCTGATTGGCTAAGAGACTGTAGACCTTTGCCGGTTTGTCATTCTCCTCTGTGCTTTGACTCCTGTTTAGTACAGAATGCGTTCAGTTTGCCAAATTTATATAAATGTTCGATCGCAGTGTGATTCTGAAGTGCTGTATGTTTGCAAGTTTTCTCCCCGACAAAACCCGCGACAGCGGAGCAGCGACAGGACAAAGAGGCTCGGTCAGAGGATCTGTGAAATACACACAATATGTTTAGGGCCTGAAAACAAGTTTGGATCTTTGGTTTCATTCTCTAATACTGTGCTTTTTTGTTGAAAATCTACGAAAGTTTGAGAGAAATGTGAGAAAATGTTAATGCCAGTCTGAGAAAAGTGTAGAATGTGTTATTTTTAGAACGTAACATGTTTAAATAACATTAAACATTAAACATAATATTAAAAAAAATAAGCGACCACTGCATTTTTTTCTGAAATCAGCATCTCTACATGTATTACAGCCATTCCATTCCAGTGTCTGTTGAATTCCAACACAAACACAAAGCTGAGCTACTTCAGTTCTTGCACCAGGAGTGGAATAAAGTCACCGAAGAACAATGTGAAAGACTTGTGGAGAGCATGCCAAGACGCATGAAAGCTGTGATTAAAAATAAGGGTTATTGCACCAAATATTGATTTCTGAACTCTTCTTAAGTGTCAACATTAGTATTATGTTGTTTTAAAATGAATTAAAATCTTGTTTATTTGCATTGTTTGAGGTCTGAAAACATGTATCTTTTTTGTTATTTTGACCATTTGTCATTTTCTGCAAATAAATGCTCTAAACGATAATATTTTTATTTAGAATTTGAGGGAAATGTCAGTAGTTTATAGACTCATGCTAAAATGTTCCTTCTGCCCAAACACATACCTATAAGTAGTAAAATCAGAAAAACTGATAAATTTGCAGTGGTCTCTTAATTTTTTTTCCAAACCTGTATATCAATACCTACCTATCATACCTAATTTTGGTATTTTTGATGCTTTAGAATTTATTAGGTCAAGAGTTTGGTACATGGTCACAAAATGGTCACATTTTTACATTGCGCTTTTCCAACTTCCAGGCGTTCAAAGTGTTTTACATCAAGGAACCGCTCACCCATTAGTGCACACACAATCATACACAAGGGCAAAGTGGGTTAAGTGTCTTGCCCAAGGACACAATGGCAGCATTCCTCTGTTGCAGCTGGAATCGCACCAGCGACCTGCGGGTCAGTGGATCTGACCGCTCAATCAATGCTGTTTATGAGGAGAGCGGGATTCCATGGATTGAGTGTATACTTTTTAACAAATTTCAATTAACCTTGTCAGCAGTGATGTAAGAAAACTGCATTTGAATTTAGAAAGTACATCTGATAAACTAGCTTGAAACAGTAGTTACTGAGCTATACCTGTCAATGATCTGTCAATGTGTTATTGATTCATAATTAGATGTATAATTGGTTAAGCATGTTCCCCCACAAAAACATAGACATTTCCAGAATGTTACCCATAGTACCCATAGTACCCCAGCCAAGGAGTCTCATAAATGTATATTCAGCAGTTGTAATTATCGATTAACAGTTTAGCACGGTTTACAATTATGACGCTTACTTTTAGTGAACTGTTGTTGCGGTTTTAATCGTAGTGATGTCTGTTTAGCCAACGTGATTGTTTTCATCGAACGTTCATGTATAAACACTTTTTTTGTCGAGCTGAGGTACCCGATAATCCTTGACATTTGTTGCGCAAATTGTTGTCGCCTCTGTAGATGTAGCAGCCAGGTAGAGGCAAGGGATGATGATGCAAACAGTAATCGGGTGGTGTCCCATTTCTTAGGGGAACATTCGTACTCCGAGCCCTCTCAGCTCGGTATCGATGGGCAAGACAAAGACGTAGATAAAGGGGTAGGGGAAGGGCAAGGGGTAAGAGAGTAATCAGATGCAGTCTAAGGCTAAGTCATATTGATAACATTTGCACATTTGAACTTTATCGCACACTAGCAGTCAATGAATCTATGCCTATTTCACAAAGCTGCATTATTTCTGAATGGCCCTCCCATTGATTTTCATTTTACTAAAGGAAATTGAGAAACAGTTATATCATACTATTACGATCATGTCAAATTAACAATGAATTTAAAAATCTAACACTGACGCTGCTAATTTTCACACTCTCCCACCCCCCTCTATAGATCGCAGTGCTGCTATTAACATCAACACATTTATGAAGCGAAAATGGTATAAATCATATGGTTAATGTCAGGATGCAAACAGAACCTTGTTTAAAAAAAACATAATGAAAATCCAGTATTATTTCACTATTTTGACTAAAAGGCCATTTTCCCAATTTTTTTTTTTATAGACCCATTATGTACATTTTTTGTTGTAGGGTTTGCTGCTTGTCTCCCTAGAAATATTATTGCCTTGCCTGAAATGTTCCACAGCGTAGCTTTTCATTAATATATCTTTAAATTTTTATTGCTCACACAAAAGTAATTACTTATTCTTTCCATACTGACTCAGACTTAGACACACTTTATTGATCCACAAGGGAAACTGTTTGTACGGAAGCCGACAGAGGCCATATTCGTAATGATAATTTTCCACCTTAATAACAAGAAAATTAACTTGAGATCTCAAGAAAACGACACAATTAATTCATGATCTCAAGAAAACAAAAAATTATTCTGTGAGACGAAGCCAGGCCAGTCTTCTACAGAGGTGCTGCGGACTAATGTTGAAATTACGTAATGCAATCTCCCCCTGTGCCAACCCCTGATCAAAATATTGCCTTATCAGCTGACTGATTATTATTCCAGACATTCTAATGACCAAAAACGCGTCTATTCAGAATGAGAAATAGCCCCGAAGTCAGCCTGCCACAATGTGGTGGTAAACGTTTCAGTTGTTTTCTCGAGATCATGGAATAATTGTTTTGTTTTCTCGAGATCACAAATGCATTATCTCATTATCTCTAAAAATATTGCTTATGAATATGGCCTCTGTCGACTTCCGTAGTTTTGGGTACAGTAGCTCACTGATCAAATATCATACTATATAACAGAGGGTAAAAAAAAAAGATGGAATAGCAACCAAAGAGGAATAAACCAGTGTCAGATGAGACATAATTATAAAAATAAAAAATGATAATAAATGTATATGTACAAATCAGAATTAAATAGAAAAGTAAGTAATAAAGTATAAAATACAATATCAAAAATTGAGTGACTGTAAGCAACTACTGTAGAGACAGTCACCACATTAATATGGGTGACATGTCTTGCCTAAGGACACAATGACAGAAATTGCTCAGAGCAGGAATCAAACCTCTGACCTTTGGGTTGGTGGGCGAGTGCTCTAATCTGATTGCACACATCAGACTGTTCTTTACATAATGTTAAAGGTGTAGAAATCAGATATTAATCCGATGTTTTACTCGTTGCCTACTGTGTGTTCTGTTATGTATGTTGTGTTGTGTTGTGTTGTGTTATATAACTGACACTGAAGAAGATCTGAGCATTTCTTGCTATCCTGAAAAACTATACCGAGTGTATAAAGACGTGGACTAAGGCTACTTTTATATGATGACGGTCTGAACAGAAGACGCAAAAGTGGCGTTGCGTCTTCACTTTTTATTCCACGTTTAGACGAGCGTTTTCGGGAGGAAATCTGTGTGCATACGGTGACGCAAAAGTGTATGGAATTGGATTGGGTATGCATGCCAGGTGGCTAGGTGGTGCTGTGATACGTTATCACTATGTCCACACGAATACGTAGAATCTTCTTTCTTCTCATCTGCACCACGAAAAGTAAAACAAAACATGGCTACTGGTAGCAAAAAAAAAAATTCATGTGGTCAGACGAAGAAGTTCAACTATTCTTCAGACCACGTTAGACTACAAAGCAACGAAGGCACAACAAGGTGTGGCCTGGGAGTCCTGCCAAACAAAGTACACAGATATATGGGCCGATGTGACGTAAACGCGTACGCGACGTGAGCAGATTTGACCAGAGTTTTGCGTCATGGGCAGTGTAGACGAAAACGCTACGGCGGAGCGTATTCAAGTTTTCCACTTTGGAGGACGGTTTCAGTTTTTTGCGTTTCTTATAAAATATTTTTACCTATAAGCGTTCTCATGTAAACAGGCCCTAAGGGAGTGTGACGTCACCCGTAGTGTTCAGCTTCAGTCAAATGAACCTCACTACGCTAGCAATTATAGGGGCGAATTCGAAGCAGAATTCCATATTAGGAATAGGAATTTATTTACAGACCAAACAGTGAAATACAAACACCAGGATCATGTAGAGCAGGTTAAAATAAAACTTTTAAGACCACAATGATGAGTCTCACTGCAGCAGTTTCAGAGAGAAGTCAACTGGAGGCAAGAGTTGATGGAGCCCGAAGCACCCTCATGAACACTCTTAATTGGAACGCGGTGGCTAGTGGGTTAGCCAAGTCCAAGTTTATGGTGGTAAACAACATTTCTGATTCATTTTGGTGAGTTTATAACTACAGCCACTGGTTACACCTTTAATGATCCTCTATTTACCTTGCACTGTGCGACTAAATATAAACCTGGAGTGTGGGTCTACTGTGTACCTTTGCATGTAAAGCACTTGAGGTGGAAGTGCTTGTTCTGGACGCGCAGCACCTCTCCTTTACACGGCTGTCCACATTTGTAACACTGGATCAGGGGCTTCTCTGTGGAGTGCTGCTGCTGCTGAGTGTCCTGCGCATGGGCCACTGCAAAACACAAAAGAGACGGAAACATTACAACCACACACTCAGCCGCAACTTCATGTTAACTTTGTGCAAGTAGTGGTTTAACAAAGAAATAATATTGATAAAATGTATTTGGTTCTTAAAAAACAACATTATACAGCTCTGGAATAAAATAAGACCACTGCAAAATTATCAGTTTTTCTGATTTTACTTCGTATAGGTATGTGTTTGGGCAAAAGGAACATTTTTGTTTGAGTCTAAAAACTAGTACTGACAACATTTCCCCCAAATTCCAAATAAAAATATTATCGTTTAGAACATTTATTTGCAGAAAATGATAAATGATCAAAATAACAAGAAAAATACATGTTTTCAGACCTCAAACAATGCAAAGAAACAAGATCAAATTCATTTTAAAATAACATAATACTAATGTTTACACTTAAGAAGAGTTCAGAAATCAATATTTGGTGCAATAACCTTTATTTTTAATCACAGCTTTCATGCGTCTTGGCATGCTCTCCACAAGTCTTTCACATTGTTCTTGGGTGACTTTATTCCACTCCTGGTGCAAGAACTGAAGTAGCTCAGCTTTGTGTTTGTGTTGGAATTCAACAGACGCTGGAATGGAATGGCTGTAATACATGTAGAGATGCTGATTTCAGAAAAAAAATGCAGTGGTCTCTTATTTTTTTCCAGAGCTGTATAACAGAGTATCATGTGCTATATAGTGATTACATGAGAACGGCGTTCATTTTAGGACATCCTCAGATCTCAGACTCAGGTGTCAGACTCAAACGAAAAGGCATCAGGTCTCAGCTGTAAAGGCATCAGGTCACGGGCAAAACGGTATCAGAGTCACCTGAAAGTCACTCAGTCTCAGAAAAAACGTTATCATCTTCAGGCAAAACTGCATCAGTCATCAGTGGAAACGGCCTCAATCTAAAAGTTGTCAGTCTCAGAAAAATCTCTGTCAAGCTCAGACCAAACAGCGTCATGTCTCAGAAAAAACTCAGACGAAACGGCCTCAGAGAAGACGGACTCAAGACGAAACGGCCGCAGACGAAACGGTCTCAGACGAAACGGCCTCAAACGAAACGGTCTCAGACGAAACAGCCTTAGACGAAACAGCCTTAGACGAAACAGCCTCAGAGGAAATGAGGGACCCTGTGATTCCCCGATCAAGTAAGAGATGTCACAAATTGAATAAATAAAAAAACTACCATGTGTGAATTACTATTTTTTCAATAGTTTCAGATGACATTACAGCATTCTATTTACCTGGCCAGCCAAATGATATCTCTCTGTATTTCCTATACACCGCGATACCATTTGGACACTCTCCATCCACTCTCGCTCCTCCGGTTCCAAACCGACTCCGCGATTCTGATTCGTTCAAAGATGGTGACGTCAGTGCACCCGCCTTTGCCCGCAAAGTCACTCTTAGGCAGCGGAAGTTCCGCCTCAGTTTTGAATCAAGATGGCGCAATCTCTGATTGGTTCACTTAGCTGTCTGTCTACGCGCAACCGCAGCGCATTCTGTGGATCAAACGTTACCAGACTCACTCGCTGGTACAGCGATGAGTCATGGATTCTTCCAGGCAAGCATTCTATAGGCCAATAATGTGTAATACAGAGGGGGGAAGCTAAAATGAATGTTAAAACACAGTGAGTTCTAAAATAAGAGTCAGGTTTAACATTTGTGAATTTACCGTTTGGATATTTCATGGCAAAATACAATGTAATCCATAGACATCATCACACACAACCAAGATGAGTGTGGTGGATTGTGTGTGTGTGGGTTTTTTTTGTTGTTGTTTTTTTTACTCTGAAGTGTATGAGACAAAAATGTCAATTTGGTCAAAATTGCTATGAAGCTGGTAAAATGAAGTATTGAGTACAGAGGTTTGATTGTTTTTTAAATAACTTTCCCCAGGCCAAATGATGACGGTGAAGCGGAGGTGTGGATAGAGAAAAGGAGGATGCCGGCTGGATTACAATGAAGATAAAGATGGGAGAGGAGAGTAATTCATATTTTTAATACTATATTACAGTATAAAATATGTAGGTTTTCTCATTTTAATCAACCAGCTAGTCTTTGCTTTACCATGTTTTATTACCAATATTATTTGTATTTAAATGAATGTTACAATTTACTCGAGTTTAACCATTTAGGCCTAATACATGCATTGTTTTTGCCATGGTACTTCAAAAATGTATTTGGTTTACCTTTCACAATTCCATATTTGTGAAAATCCATATTTGAGCGACTGTAATTCCTCATGTTTAAAAATAAAATTGACTTCATGTTTAAAAGGCTCATTTTCTGATCTATGTTCTAATGTTGTTTCCTAATCACAAACACACCTGGAGTTGTGTTTTGTTTCATTCACACATGTTTAACACACAAACCCTATATATTTGGACTGACTTCTCTCAGTAAACACTCTGTTCCACCTTATGATGTCATGTGGTAACACAGGAAATGCTCCACTGTGTTTTTAAACAATTTCTATTAAACAAAAGGTAAAAAGTAGCTGTTAACATGAAGATAAGATAAGATAAGATAAGATAAGACTTTATTGATCTCACACAGGAGAAATTCACTTGCCACATTAGCTCGTTAAGACTATATAGTACACAAACAAACAAACAATATTTATAAGGCGCTTTTCATACAAAATTGTAACACAAAGCGCCTTACAGTGGTCAAGGATTAGAAGATTGACCTTTATTGATCTCGCACAGGAGAAGATGTTTCTATATTTGACCCGGGGACCATCCCCATGATTTTGTTTTGTTATTTAGGCTTGGTCAGGCCCTAAGCTGGAGGATTTTACCTATGGCGCATGTTTAGGTTGATGGGGGAAACCGGAGTGCCCGGAGGAAACCCACCCAGACACGGGGAGAAAATGCAGTCTCCACACAGAAAGGCCTGGGCGACCCGAACCTTCTTGCTGTGAAGCATGAGTGCTAGCCACTCAGCCACCGTGCTGCCAGGAAGCAGTAGAGTAGAGTAGAGTTATACAGTCTGATGGCGGTGGGGGATGAAGGATCTGTGGTAGCACTCCTTCTTGCACTGAGGGTGCCTCAGTCGGCTGCTAAAGGAACTGCTCAGCTCCTCTACAGTCTGGTGCAGAGAGTGAGAGGTGTCGTCCATGATGGTCCTGTCCTGTCCTGAAAACTGTCCTGATTCATGTTTTGTAGTTATTGTTGTTGCATATTTTGGTGTACACTTATTCCTTTAGTGTAGCGTGCCCTTAGTGTTTTATTTTGACATTTGTCCTGTCAGCTTCCTGTCTGTTGATTGTTTTCTCCGCCCTAATGTGTTACACCCGTGTCTGTGTGCGTTTATACCCCGTGTTCTCCTCTGCCCTTTGTTGGTCCATTGTCATTATCAGTGTCTCGTCATGTCATGCCAGTTTAAATTTTTGGGGATTTTGGTCATTCTTTGTTTGTTATTAAACAACTTTAACAGCAGTCCTGCATTTTGGGTCCTCCCTCTGTTTCTACATGACAGAAAACTACCACTTCATGACATCACAAGGTAGAGCAGAGCATTTTGAGCTTTGGCGATGTAGACAGATTAATAACGCAGGATTACTCAAACATCTGTAAATGAAACAAAACAACTCTGGTTATGTTTTCTGAGGAGGTCACAGCATCATAACATGGCATAAAGCTCACAATAGTAACATTAGGACCTTTAATAAAGTCTGAGTTTAAGGCTGAGATACAAATTCCCTGAACAGTTTCCACTTCTTATTGAGTTGGGAGCTTGTAGTGACGTAGGGCGAGTCTAGTCTGCAGTGATCTAAAAAAGAACCCAAAATGTGAGATAAGGAGCCAGCGCTGAGGGGCTGTCAGGCTGGAGCACAGTTTCAGTGAATGGGATCAGACTGGATTCAGATAGGAGGACCACCAGAGAACAACAACTAAATATAGAGTCGACTGTCTAGAGATAGAGAGATAGAGAAAGAAAATAACAGAAAGGTTAGGAAGGATGGAGCAGGAGGATACATAATACATAATACTCAGGTTAGATTCAAGATTTTATAGCAAGAACTCTCTACAACAGGGGTGTCAAACATGTGGCCCGGGGGCCGTATCCAGCCCTCAAAGACCTTTAATCTGGCCCTCGGCTGATTTTCTATTAAAATATTTTAATTATATTTTAATTTTCTATTAAAATATTGGTAATTTTCAGCGCCTCTTTTCTGCGGAGCTTAGCATAGCAGTGTCTCCAGCACCTCTCCCACCAGAGCAGCACAAATGAAGACTTGCCTCTTTCCAAATACTCTTAAAGGACCATCTTTTTGACTGTTGAATGTGACACCCTCATCAGCAAAATGTCAAAAATGAGAAAAGTGGATGCCAAGTGCAGAATTTTCCAAGAAAAACTGACTAATTCCTATTTGTTCACGGAGGTGAATGGGAAACCTGTATGCTCGGGGTGTTTGCAACAAGTGGTGGTGCTCAAGGAATATAATCTTAAATGCCACTACGAGACACGGCATTTCGAACAATACAATAACTTGAACGGAGAATTAAGACAGAAGATAAATGAATTATTGCTGGGACTGAAGAAACAGCAGTCTGTAATAGATTTGCATTTCTCTGGACAAATATGTGGACTTATTGCTATTTTTGGGGTATATTTGCCATGAGTTTTCTGATCCAGCCCCTTTGGGATCAAAGTCGGTTGGATACGGCCCCCGGACCAAAATGAGTTTGACACCCCTGCTCTACAACTATTCAACTAATTCAAATAAAGAAGTTATTATAAGAATTCACTTGTTAAGATAGCGTAAAGGTGTGTGTAACTTTTGTAGTGGACGGTCCAACACCTCTTTGGAGATAATATTGCTTTGCTTGGAATGTTTCATAGTATGGCATTAAGCTTGATTGCATAACGCTATCAGGCTAAGTTAGAGGTCAGATCTCTGGAAAGGCAAGCCTGCTCACAGTAAGAACAGATGTTATTATAAGGTACTTGAGTAATAAAAATCACCTAACTGAATCAATACAATGTGTGTAAATTCAATGCAATACTCTGGAACATTTTTAGAAAAAATACATCTCTATGAACAGCAGGTGGCAGATCCCCCCATCAAAAAAATACTCAAGCAAACGTAAAGGTAAAAAATTCTGATTAAATGTATTTAAAGAGTAAAAAGTAAAAGTATTTCTCTCAGATTTTGAGATCTTATAAGGCTTCAGATATACTGATTTTGATAAAGATTTGTGCTAAATTTTGTTAAATCAATATTTGTTTACAACCTGTTTTGTTTTGTATATTTTTATTTGCTGTTATGAATGTGTTAAAAATAAACCCTCGACTTTTTTATCAGATCACTGACAAATAATTTAAAAAATACTTTTACTTTTGAGACCAGTTCAAAAATGTGGTGAAGTAAAACATAGAGCAAATGTAGTGAAGTAAAAGTAAAAAAAAGTACCTTAGTATTTTAAAATTTACTTAAAGAAAAGTACAGATTCCTATAATATACAGTACTTTACTATTTTTACTTGGTCACCTTACGCCACTGCTGGTACTTGCTTAAAACAAAAGATTCAGTCCAGCATAAAAATAATGAGGAAACATTATTATGAAACGCTATCACTCTCTTTTTTTTAAACAATTATCGATATTTAATTTGTTTTAAATCAATATCAAACCTACTGCAGCTGTGTGCTTTGAGAGTCCTCTGTTCTGTGTCATACAGCAAGGCAAACATTTTAAGTACAGTTTATTCGGTTTACAATCAAACCTGTAATAATACCTTAATAGTAGTAATGTATTCTCGAGGGCTTGTGGCTAAGATGAAAATGACATGTTTAACAATAATAATGGACTTGAGCAGAGTGTGATTAGCAGCTTCAGGAGTGAGCTCATATAAAAGCTGTGTGCTTGAATGACTTTAAGGGCCCATGTTTTATACCTGAGTGTTACTTCTGCTCAAGACCCCTGTTCACAGCTCATTCACCTGCTCCATTGACTTGATCTGTGCTTAATCACATTTCTGACACAGTTTAAGTGGAATCACAATTTTGTTCCCTCTTATCTTAATCAAGCTGTTTGTTTAACTCTCACTCCCTGCTCAGTGTTAAAGTCTGCTTTTTCTCACACCACAAGGAAGAAATAAATATCTCTTTCAGGGTGCAAAATAAATAACTTGTGTTCAGAGCAGTGATTAATTGCTGTTGTTGCTTTACACCAAATATTCCACAGTATGGCATTAAACATGAATTTTCTTTTTTCATGGTGACGAGCAAGTGATGCAACCAAGCCAGTTCCAGGTCAGATCTTCAGGAAGCCGAGCTCACTCACAATAAAACTGCAGACTTTTTAAGATAAGCTATAAGGTGCTGTATATGTAATTGAAGAAATGCAATATACACATTCCAGGCATGGAGACAAGCAACTGATAGACCCCCCACACCAGAAAAGTTCCATAGTGCACTTTAAAGAGACCATACAACACTATTTTTCTGATTTTCTGATCCGTTATCATGTTGTTTCCTCATCACAAACAGACCTGGAGTTGTGTTTTGTTTCACACGTTTAACGCACAAACCCTGTATATTTAGGATGAGTTCTTCTCTCAAACAGAAAACACTCTACCACTTTGTGATGTCATGCGGTAATACGGGAAGAGAGAGAGATTCAAGATTGTTTATTTGTCATATGCAGGCTCAACACAAGGTCAACAATGCAATGAAATGCTTTGGATCAGAAGAACCCGTTGACTCGCTAAGATAGTCGAGAAGTACTAAACGCATGCAATAAAATAGAAGGGGAAAAAGTAAACAATATAACAAAAATATGTAATAAAATATAATAAAATACAAGGGTACAGGTAGGATTAAATAAGGTGTAAGTAGCGTATTTCACAGGTGTTAATACTGCTCAAATGAATTTCGTATTGCACATAATACCACTCCACTGTTTTTGAACTCCATACACCTTCACTAGAATCATTTGGATAATTCCATAATAATATATAATTAATAATTGATAATTTCAGCTCTAGAATTGCCAATCTCTGCTGAACTATAGGTAAATGGTAGCTGTTAACTTAAAATACCACTTCATGACATCACAAGGTGGAACGAAGTATTTTGAGCTTTGCAGATGTAAACAGACTAATAATAAAGGATTACTCAAACATGTATGAATGAAACAAAACACAACTCTGGGTATGTTTTTGAGGATGTAACGACATTATATCATAGCTAAAGGTTTGCAAGAGTAAATTTTGCATAATATAGGACCTTTAAAGATCCCATGACATGGTACTTCTTGATGCTTTTATATGGCTCCTTAATGGTTCCCTAATACTGTAAATGAATCCTTCTTCAAAATCAACACTCAGTGCATGAGAAACAGAGATAAGATGAGAAAGAGTCATAAATATCTCTCTCAAACTCTTTATTCTGGGCGTTGTTGCTTGAATGCAAATGAGGAGAAAAGAGATGGCCAATAGTAGAGGGTGGGGGCGTGGCCAAACTCTCCGCTCAGAGCTCAGAGCCCACAGCTGATCCATTTCCTTGTTTTTGCACGGTGGAGAGATTTGAAGCGTTCCATTGAAAAATAAACACATTTCCACATAAAATAAAATTAAACCACTGCTGTTCAAAGGTCCAGAGGCTCAGATAAAGGACTTCCGAGCCTAGAAACACTCGGACGTGCCTCCAGGCAAATAAAAAGACGCATTTCGCATTGCCTAGCGCATTCGCAGTCCAAACACTCTGGGCGTGATTTACAGAGACGCTGAGCACAGACAGACGGGGGTGGAACTGCATTTGCATTTCTTTTTTCGATCTGACATCAATAAGGTGCCTTGTTCAAAATCGCCCGTTTGAGCTCCAATTTTTTGTAACGCAGAAAAGGATCGCAAATGCTCAGTTTAGATATTTCACAACTTTTAACCATGGGGGGGGGCTAAACAGGGTAGGGGAGCTCACATTAACGTTCAAAAACCTCAGAAAGTGAAAATTTCATGCCATGGGACCTTTAAAGTAAAAAAGGTCTGGACTAAATCAGAACTAACACCAAGAAAGACTATATTAACCAAATGCATATAGGAGTTCCTCAGTGCTGCTTTGGCGCACTGCTGCTCTGACAGATGACTTCACTTTGAGGGACATTAGGTAACACCCTCTCTCCTCTGTTCTGTCTATTTTAACAAACACATAAAAGGCTCTCTGCTCTTTTTGCAGCCTCGAATCATTATCTGAGGCTAAAATAAGACTCTTCCACCAAAGGAGCAGGAATAGCATCAGAACAATCAATGAGCCACTAAAGTAAGCCTTGGTTATTGATGACTGAGCCTATACCCTGGATCACTGCCCATAAACATGGCAATTAGAGAAGTTTGAATCAATGTAACACTGGCGGAATATCTGTGTTATGGTTGCATTAGAAGAGAACTTACACAGAGCACCTTATTTTCTGGTGCTCTGTGTAAGTTTTCTGGTTGAGAGTTTGCCACCTGCTTGTCTCCATGGAGATGCGATTGCTTTTCCTGGAATGTTCCACAGTATAGCATTGAACTTATCAATCTTCATGGAGATAAGCAGGTGCCACCGAGTTATAGGCAACATTGTTTAAATAAATAAAACATATTTAACAAGGTATGTTTGAGCAATAAAAACAGTCCTAACAGAATAGAAGATGGATAAGCTACTTAGTGCATCAGACATGTGGTGAATTAAATTGTGTAGTGTTTATATATTATAAAAAAGAGATTCATTTGACAGGGCTGTTTATTGTCTAAATACTTTTTATATGCAGCGTATAAACCTGCTTGTCCCATAGACCCAAACATTAACAGCAGTTCAAGTTTATACTGCCAGCTCAGGCAGATATAACGTATGGACTAAATGGTCAATCAATTTGAAGGCAATTACACACTGTGAGGCATTTGATGTGAGAAATGTAGAAAAAGAAAAGCAAAAAGACATGTACTATATACACTTAAATACTTAGAGTTGCTAAAAGGAGGCTCCATTTTTATTATAGTTTTGTAAGTATAGGTTACAATACAATGACCAAGAGTCCAGATTCTAACCATTTAGTTACATAAACCTTTCATAAATGTAAACTGTGATGCTTCTTCGCACAATAGATTTAACACTAAAATTTGATATTGTTCTTATCAACCATAATCTCGCTTAAGATGGTGTGTGGGTATTTACTGTACTGATGAGACTAAAATCTGTATATAGTCTCCATCCATGTGAACCTGCCTAGTATCTATGGGGACAAAAATCATGTCTCCATGATGTGAAATGCTTTATTATTAGCACCATGCTTAACAACATGATTTAAAGAGAAAATTAACTCTTGTGAGCTTAAAGCCATGTTATAATGTTGTCCCCACGTCAAAACATACCTGGAGTTGTGTTTTGTTTCTTTCACACATGTTTGAGTAACCCTTTATTATTAGATCTTACATTACATCCCAACATAGCAACAAATACTCAGTTCCACCTTGTCATGAAGTGGTAGATTTCAAGTTAACAGCTACCTTTTACTTTTAAAAACACAGTGGAGCAATTCCTGTCTCTCCACATGACATCAAAAGGTGGACCAGAGTGTTTCTTGTTTGAGAGAAGAGCTAGGACATAAATGGATGTCAATGTAGTGACCCCAAAAAGCGTGGAAAGCCAAAATTCACGTCTATACAAGTAAGATCAAACATGACCAACTGAATCAAATGCCAAAATCCTGCCCACAGTATATGGACAGATGCATGTAGGTGAGAGGTGAGGAGTGGGTCGTGTGGAGGTTAGTGTCTGAGATGTGATTAAACCCTGTGGGACAGTATGACTCAGTCCTGGACCAGCCTGCTCCAGTCTGGGCCTTCTCTGCTGGACATGGCACCTCCACATTCAAAATACTGGCCATCTGGACACTGTAAGGTGTGCCAACAGCTAATCTGTAAGACTACGTGCTGATTTATATAATTAGATTGAGCTGAAATTGACAGGAATAATTAATAATCAAAAAACTAAACTTAAAAATGATGTCAATGTAGTCAATATAATACATAGACCAGCTAAAAACTAACTAATAGTTTGCTAATAGTTTTATCTGTAAAGACATAAACAGTCACACTTAAATAGCGCAAACATTACGCATACACTGGAAGTGAGGTGGGTTAAGTGTCTTGACACAATTTATTCATCTATAGGAGCAGGTATTGCACCACCAACCAGTGGCTCTGACTGCTCTACCATTGATGTACAGCTATGGAAAGAAAATAAGAGACCACTGCATTTTTTTCTGAAATCAGCATCTCTACATGTATTACAGCCATTCCATTCCAGCATCTGTTGAATTCCAACACAAACACAAAGCTGAGCTACTTCAGTTCTTGCACCAGGAGTGGAATAAAGTCACCCAAGAACAATGTGAAAGACTTGTGGAGAGCATGCCAAGACGCATGAAAGCTGTGATTAAAAATAAGGGTTATTGCACCAAATATTGATTTCTGAACTCTTCTTAAGTGTAAACATTAGTATTATGTTGTTTTAAAATGAATTTGATCTTGTTTCTTTGCGTTGTTTGAGGTCTGAAAACATTGTATCTTTTTTGTTATTTTGACCATTTGTCATTTTATGCAAATAAATGCTCTAAACGATAATATTTTTATTTGGAATTTGGGGGAAATGTTGTCAGTAGTTTATAGACTCAAACAAAAATGTTCCTTTTGCCCAAACACATACCTATAAGTAGTAAAATCAGAAAAAACGATAATTTTGTAGTGGTCTCTTATTTTTTCCAGTGCTATATGTGCTGGGAGTGGGATTCAAACCAGCGACCTTCAGATTATAGCACTCTACATATTGTTTTGCCTATGGACACAACAGCATTATCAACTAGAGGAAAGTCTTTTAAAGGTTAAAGCAGAATCATGAAATTGTGAACTAATAAATTACACAAATAAAGTTATAAAACCATCAACAACATAAAAACTGTAAAGAGCAAGATTTTAAAGAGGAGTTTTCTAGTGAATGACATTATATCATAAAATTTGGATTTAAATGTTGAAGCTTGGTATAGCTGAAGTTTTCTAATAAAAGGTTGTACAGTTTTAACGTTTTTCAACACAGCCTTTACCAATGTAATGAAAAAACATGGAAAATTAACTTTTAATATACATCTGATAAAGGATTCTGGTTGCATTATTTAAAGGACTGGTTTGAAGGAATTAAAATTTTAAATGTTCCCTGCATTTATCTACATCTAGTTGTGTAACATAAATGTAAATGGTTTCTCTTCTCTCTCATATTTTGTTCTAAGTACTAAGCGCGTATATACCAGGGCAAAGACAGTGGTGAATCAATGATATTACATTCTACAAGGTCATTGCTAATGTTGGAGATCTTGCTGGAGAGTGATAGTGGGACAAGTCAAAACATAATAGCCAACATGTGATATATTATATACAATCACTACACGGGCCAAGAATACTACTAAAAGCTTAGTAATAGAATTTGATAAGCTTTATTCTTTTCTCAATTGAGTTTAAAACCAACTCTTAAACATAAGTAAAAACATAAAAGTACTTTCTATTGACTCGGCATGGACAGAGGATTCAGCAGAAGCATATTTATTATAACACAACTGGTCTTATTTTGGACTGCCTTAACAATAAGATTCACAATTCAAACATGGAAATTAAGTATTGAACCAAATTGGATTATTCAATAGTCCATTGGGTGTCAAACATGTAGCCCAGGGGCCAGATCCGGCCCTCCAAGATCTTTAATCTGGCCCTCGGCTAGATTAAAGGTCTATTAAATATTTTAAAAGATTAATATAATTAATCTATTAAAATATTTTAATTATATTTTAACTTTTTATTAAAATATTGGTAATTTTCGGCACCTCTTTTCTGCACAGTTCAGCAGAGCAGCGTCTCCAGCGCCTTGTGCGTGGCCCCTCCACCAGAGCAGCACAAATGAAGACTCGCCTTTTTCCAAACGCTCTTAAAGGACCATCGTTTTGACTGTTGACCATGACACCCTCATTAGCAAAATGTCAAAAATTATAAAAGTGGACGCCGAGTGCAGAATTTTCCAAGAAAAATGTACTAATTCCTATTTGTTCACGGAGGTGAATGGGAAACCTGTATGCTTGTATTAAAATTGCATTTTTCTTAATTTTTCAGGTTGTTAATATGATGATATTTTGTAAAATAAAGAGTTCAAATAATAAAGATTTCTGTGATAGATTTGTGTTTCTCTGCACAAAATTTTGGACTTGGCTATTTTTGGGGTATGTATGCCATGGGTTTTCTGATCCAGCCCCTTTGAGATCAAAGTAGGTTGGATACGGCCCCCGGACCAAAATTAGTTTGACACCCCTGGTCTAAATGTATCAGTCACACTCTGGCTAAAGGAAGCTTGATTTTGTGAGGTTCTTTATTTAGCACTATAGACAATAGAAGTAGGGACCATATTTGGAAATCTGAGAAACCAAAGAGCCAATCAGGAGCGAGGCTGTTGAAGGTACAGGGACGGGCACTTAGCAATGAGGCTGTCAATCAACCTGTTGCCAACGCCAGCGGGAGCGACCTTGGGGAAAGCAAGCACCAGATTGATCTATTATTAATGTTCATATCATATTTATGGAAAGAATAGTGAAAATAAAAACACCAGGATCATGTAGAGTGGAATAAAAACATTTTTACAGCTCCGAACCTGGGGGGACAGAGCGTTCTCCATCGCTGCCCCCACCCTCTGGAACTCACTGCCCAAACCCCTCCGTGACTGCTCTGATCTCCCCACCTTCAAAAAAGAACTCAAAACCCACCTGTTTAAAATTGCTTTTAATGTTTGATTTTATATTGTAAATTTTGTGATATTTTAAATGTTTGAATTTATGTTGTAAATTTTGTGATATTTTATTCTTTTATGATTTGTGAAGCGTCTTTGAGTGTCTTGAAAAGCGCTATATAAATAAAATGTATTATTATAAAATGTATTATTAACATTTTAAGGTCAGAATGATGAGCCTGACAGCAGTAATTACAGAGAGAGAGGTGAAGATTTTTCCATAGAAGTCAATTGCAACCAAAATATGAAGGAACCGCTCTGCGCCCATGCTCACTTCCTATTAGGAACGCAATGGCTAATGGGCTAGTTATGTCCATACAGTCTATGATCAGCACCAAGCAACTTACTATATGAAAAACAGCATTGCTTAGTCAGGAATATTTGTTGGGTATCTGTATTTAACATCACATCTGTTTTGAAGATGTAACTAAAGTCATGGGCTTCTTCTGAAATGGCACACTTCATTGCAGTTAAATTCACCTGTCACTCATTCACAGTATTGCAAAAGTTGACCAATAGGAAGTGTAAGTTTAGTGTTTGAGCCTACAGAAAAAAATCACAAGATGTCACTTTTACAGGAATGAGATCACAATGAGATTTGTCGTAATGTTTTGTGATGGTGTTTAACAGTGTTGTACCTGAACGCGTTCACTAAACGATAGTTCATGAATGCGTTCATATTTTGGGCGAACGTGAACTGATAATTACTGCCTGATGAACAAACTCTGAACGAGTTCATTCTGGTGTCTGTGAACGACACGTGCTATCTATTTAACTTCGTTCAATAGGGTCTCAGATTTCTGTATTGTTCCAGGCGAAAACCCGCGGGAAAACAATTAATTTGACAACACCAGCATCGCATCGCCGCATGCGTCATCAAAGCAAGACAGAACAAAAAAGGCAGCATGGAGACATGGAGACGACTGTAGCAGAAGCAGCAAGGATTCGTCATATGAACATTTCAAAGAGCTCTATGACAAGGTCGGTGAGGAAGGGAATAACCTCACATTTATGTGCAAACTTTGCCCGCCGGCTTTCAAGAAGAAAATCCACCTTCGCCTCGAGCCTTTCCTGACCGACCCGGAGCCGGTCGCGGCGCACCGCCGCGGAGGAAGTGCGCTCGGCGGGGGCCGGTGACACCTGAGGAGAGGTCCCACGAGGGGATCGTCCCACACCGGGCGGCCGTCCCTTGCTCCCCGAGTTGAATCCAACGGGCAGACTGCGCGGACCCCACCCGTTTACCTCTAAACGGTTTCACGTCCTCTTTCACGCTCAACCCTATTTCCTACTTCAGCCTGGTTCATACCTCTGTTTGTGGTAGCAGAATGTTTATTATGCCACTGTCCTGTTTTCCTTTAATAATAAATAAAAGACCATCCAAGCAAGTAGCAAGTTTTCCCTCATGTTTTTTGAGAATATACTGTAGGGCTGAGAGTTGCAGCTGCTACTAGTGTGGACTGAACAGACAGCAACCATGGGGAAATCCTGTTGCCTAAATGTTATTGTGATCCTGGTTGGATAAGGATGCAAAATTGGATATGAAGATGGAATCTAACACATGGTTTGATTGTTTAAACTGATATAATAATTGTCTATGGTTCTATATGGGCTTTGGCAATGATATTGAAAAATAATAGCTCGCAACAATGTATTGGGGAAAAAAAGAACTATGAACTAGTTCATTTTTTTGGAACTATGAACAAACTACTAACTATAAACAATTATGAACTATGAACGAACTAGTTCATTTTGAAATGTGTGAACTGAACTTTGTAGAAAATGAACTTTCCCAACACTGGTGTTTAAGGCTACATTCAGACTGCAGCCTGAAGTGACCCAAATCCGATTTTTTGCCTCTATGCGACCTGTATCTGATCTTTTAATGACAGTTTGAACGACGCAGATCTAATTTTTTCAAATGCGACTCAGGCCACTTGGATATGTGGTAAAACCGATACATATCCGAACTTTTGACATGCGAATTCAGTCTGAACGGCCAGGTCACAGTCATCCGACCTACACGTCATCAGCAAACGAGAGTGGTATAAATAGGAGCTCACAAATGTACACAAATGTTCTTCTTGTCATACAAAAATTGTGTATGAACTCCATGTCAGTGAAGCGGCGAAGCACATAGCAATCCCACCACTCTTGGCTGCGACTCCGCACCAACACGTTCCTTTCTACGGACGTTGCTGCCACTGCCCCAAAAAAAGCCATGGCCAAAAACCTTCTCCTTCTCAATCTCTTCCTTAAAACAAATAAGCTGTACATGTTTGGGCACTAGTACGACAGCAACTTTAAAATCGCCAGGCGTTCAGTTCTAACGTCTATGTTTAGGCTACTTCCGTAAACACCGAGTATGCTTGCTGCGTGTGACGTCGTTTTGTTCTCCAATGGACACTTTTGGGGCGTTAGTTCACTGGAGATCACATACAAGTCACATTTAATTGGAAATGTGAACCACCTCGCAAAAAAATCGGAATTGAGCATTAAGCCCTGCAGTGTGAACGTAGCCTTAGTTGGATGTGATGCTGTGCTAAGAAGGCTATTGCCATTACTGTCTGTATCCTACCCCCTGCTCAGGTCTCATGGTGAGCTGCCAATAATAAGGTCTGCTCATGGACCTCAGGGGGGAAGTAAAGGGGAAGCCATGCTGGACCCCCGGGACAGATTTAGTCATGACCCCTGCCTCAAAAGTAAACAACAATATGGCAACAGATCGTGCTAGGGCCTATACTAAGATTTACTGAGGAAGCTTCATTTCCTGTATTGATGCAAGAAGAATGCTCAGAATATATTTCAGATTGAAGAATGTGATTATGTCACATAATCAACAGATGTGGGATGAATGTGGTTTTAGTTGTACCTTATTTTAATAGTAGTTTCTAAATCAAAAGTCTTCAAATTAAAGAAGTTATCATTTATGTTAATATAAACTGCACAATAACATTATTAAAGATCCTATGCCCAAATATTCCAAATATTATACCATTTAGTTAAAAAAAAAGAAAACAAAACACCATGCAGTTATTTCTAAAGGGGAAAAAGAGAGAGCAGGAGAGAACCATGTAACAACCAGGTGTGATGATCCCTTTTGTTGAAAGAACTGCTGTCATTGTGCTACATAAGTGTGAGAAAGGAGGATGAAGATAACAAACTGAACCACCTTCCTCATTCATGATTAAAACTCAGAAAAGGGGCTTTACATTTGACCGGCCCTTATTTCTAGTAAACCTTATAGAATGTTAAAGGAACTGCATGTAGCCTGTGCTCTTGGGTTAAAAATTCTCAGTATATGGACATAGCTCTACTGTATATTTGTTTATAATACATCTGTTTATATCCCCTACACAGATTAACAACAAAATACTCCCACATGTTCATATTGCCCTATTTATTTGTACATAATTCACTACAACCATACTGTCTATATTGTATATACGGTATATATCACACTTGCTGCTCCTTGCACTTCTGATTAGACGCTAAACCTCATTTCGCTACCTGTATTTATACATGTGCAATGACAATAAAGTTGAATCTAATCTAATCTAATCTAATGAAATCTTAGATGGTGCTGGTGTTTAGGTGGTGAGGACTCAGATCAGGGAGGGTTCTTTTTGGATAATCATATTGAGAATTCACTTTAAGGTGTTGATGTCAAACCAAAGCCATTTGTAGGAGCCATTTCGTACGTTCTGTGTTCTGGAGTAGAAGAAGAAGAAGAAGAAGTAACTTTATTGATCTCACACTGGAGAAATTCTTCTCTGCATTTTAACCCATTCTATATATATATATATACTCTTTTTATAGCAGCTGCTCTTGTCCCGCCTTCAGGTTCAGGGAATGCTTTCTGATTGGATGACTTTGATCTCGCTTTATTCTTTGTTCTTTTATCTTTGGTCTTACCTGTTATAAATACAGACCTCAGAGAACACACGGACACAGAGCGCACACGGACACCGTAGAAGACACATCCCACCAACACACACGGAGAAGACACATCTCACCAACACACACACGCCCATCCACACGAGAAGAAGGGGAAACGTCTACACTACATAGGTAGTGTGGATAGAAGCCGCGGTCTGGTGGCCAGGAGGATACCCCGAGACCATAGAGTATCGGATGAGCCGAGATGACGGGGTATTAGGACGTCCTGGACCACAGAAGCTACACAGTCTTTTGACCGTCGCGTATCGTCACGTATCGTCACGTATCGTCACGTATCGTCACGTATCGTCACGTATCGTCACTTTACGTACGGACGGACAGCAAAGAAGAACCAGTAGCACCGTCGACAACGCAACGTAGGGTGAGTCCTGTCGGGAGCCACGGAGTAAAAGGAAGCCCGGTCTCTCAGTGACAGGCAGGAGCTCATCGCTATATGACACGCAAAGACGACAAGAAGGACATCACCACACATACAGAGCCTAACACATCACAAGCAGGAAAACCACAAGCCTCAGAAATTCATCTTTCCATTTCCCTGTTTATTCACCTTATTTGCACCCACTCTGTATGACCTTTCACTTTAGTAAAGATAGAAAAGACAAACTTGGATTCAAGACTCTATTTACTTAACGTGACGCGTCGGAAAGAAACTTCTAGAAACATCGAGACCGAGGCTAGGGGGTGCATTGGCGCACTCACATTAAGTCAAAAGACTGTAGCAACATACTTATGTCAAAAGGCTCGCTAAAATCAAAGGACTCATAAGCAACATCTAGAGTCACGAAGTCTACAGCATCACGTCGAAAGTCTAAACATCAAAGTCAAACGAATCAGTATCAAGTCAGGAGACTTAATCGAAGAAAGAACCAACCTGAACCAGCAGGAAACTCCATCCACAGCTGGCGCAAGCGTTCCCTGGGTCAGGTCTGACAATTCTCTTCTCAGTTTTACTAGTCTGCTAGCCACCGGAAATAGAAGTATGTGCCCTAAAGACACATCCAATAACTCCTTTCCCGAGTGTCGGTGAAAGTTAGGAAGAGTTAGAAGCTGTGAGGAATTCGAGGAATTGTCACAGGCTAAGGATGTATACGGGAAACATGATGTCAGGAGCGAGTGCTGGCGCGCTGTCTGACTACTACTATAAAGCTGATATGGAGCGACTAAAATACGAGAGAAGCGGAATCTTGTCACAGCTAACCAAGCAACGAAACGACAATGAAACGAAGGGATGGATCGCAACTGCTAAAAGGGCCACGGATGGAGAGCAAAATGTCATCAGATCAGAGGATAGCACTTTTATGGCTAACTCAGTTACGAGTCGCACATCTCAACGTTCCACTACTAGTTCAGTGCGGTCAAAAGCCAGAGTAGAACATGCAGCTCTGTTAGCAAGCCAAGCGGCTATGATACAGAGGCAAGCGCTTGAGCAAGAAGAAAGACGCCTGCGGCAGGAAAGGCAGCAAGAGGAAACGCGCCTGCAGCAAGAATTTGAGGAAAAAGAGGCATATTTGAGAGCTAGAAAGGAGCGGTTGCAGATGGAAGCTGCCATTGCAGCCGCAAATGCCAAATTAAGAGCTTACGACCAGAATAAAGATGCTCGGAAGTCAAGAGCTGGATCGAAGCGTACGACTGGTGGAAATGAAAGGTTCACCAACTGTAGCAGCGACCATGCTGGAATTGAAAGGCCTTTGCATGACGTCGGGCCTAAAGCTGTTGCGCCAACTGCCTCGCAGGCGCAGGCGGGCCTCCTGTCAGTCAGAGGAAAATCTCCAACAAGGAAAAGGCAAAGCCCGTTGTTCAAAGGTGCTGAGTACGCCACCTCAGCCACCGATAAACACGCAAACGCGGAAGGGAAAGCCAACTTAGGAGACGATGAGAACAAAAGAAGCAGCTTCGCTGTGACTGTGACTGCTGCTGAGAGAGAGAGAGAGAGAGGACAGAGAGAGAGAGAGGACAGCGAGAGAGAGAGAGGACAGAGAGAGAGAGAGAGGACAGAGAGAGAGGACAGAGAGAGAGAGACAGAGAGAGAGGAGAGAGAGAGAGAGGACAGAGAGAGAGAGAGGACAGCGAGAGAGAGAGAGGACAGAGAGAGAGAGAGAGAGGACAATTAGAGAAGAGGGCACCAGCAGTAAAGTCAGCCAACTCCTTCCAAAGTCCCTGCTTGTACTGTAGGGGGAAGCATGTGTTGAATATGTGCAGCAAGATTAAAGAGCGGCCTTTGAATGAGAGAACTGACTTCCTGAGATCCCAAGAGCTTTGTTTCAGCTGTCTTACGCCAGGCCACATGTCCAAGGACTGTAAGGAAAAGAGCTCTTGCCCTGACTGTTCCTATAGGCATCCTGCTATTTTGCGTCATAAAGCAAGATCACTCACAGGAGGAAACCAAAGCAGATGACAACTCAACAGGTACGGCTGTTGAGTGTGGTGCTCTCGTACGTGCAGGGTGTAGAAGCGGTGAACAAACCGGGGCCGGGAATGAGGACATTCCAAAGAATCTACAACAGGCAGGGCAGAAGGAGCCAGAAGACCTTGACAAGTTGTCAGATCTCAGCGTGAGTAAATGTTTTAAGTCCAACACAGTCGGGCCCACAAAGGGCGCACAAATCCATAATTTCTCAAACGCAAGTCAAGATGGATATGGGGTTGTGCCGTACTGCTTATTGAAGAACGGGCAAGAGGAGAAACATGTCTGCCTTTTGATGGAGAAGTCCCAGGTCTCTCCTCTTAAGCAGGTTACAATCCCTAAGATGGAATTGTCGGCTGCAGTGATCCCAGTCAAGATTGAACGGGTGTTGAAGGAAGAACTTCAACTCCCCCTGAAGGATTTGGTCTTCTGGACGAATAGCACGACAGTACTAAGGTACACTGAAAATGACGCTTTTCGTCTAAAGACATTTGTGGCGGGCCGTGTCTCCGTTGTCAGAGGGGCTGTTACAGGAGCTCAGTGGATCTCGAGGGTTGACACCTCTTGGGGTCCAACCGATCTCGCCTCGAGAGGCTTGAAGATTGAGAGCTTCATGTCATGTAACATCTGGTTTCGCAAGGCTAAAGAGCCGTGGGAGACAATCAACAGCCAAAACAACGGACCGCATGCCGTGAAGGCGGCCCTAGGTTGGGTAGTCAACGGGCCTGTCAGCGGATGCCAAGAATTCGGTGACGCCGAAAAACAGAACTTCGTTAATCGCATCTCTGTGTCGACCATAGAAGTCATGCATTACGAAGCAGATTTTCCGGAACGCCGGCGTGAGGACGAGCAAGGGCCATCTCAACACGACAAGCGGTTTGTGCGCGCTGTGGCCACATCGGCACATCTTTCGGATGGCCATTGCTGCACTGAGCTACCTCTGAGGGATGTCCGCATGGAGATGCCAGGCAACCGAGGTGTAGCCGAGCAAATACTCGACTCCTTGAAGAGGAAACCCATCAGGATTTCAGACTTCTTTCAGAAGCACAAAGATTTGATGACCAAAATCCTAGAGAGAGGGTACGTCACAGGAGTCCCAGATGAGCAGCGGAGCCGAAGAGGATGGTACATACCCCACTACCGGGTGTACCATCGAAGAAAGAGAAAGAAAGAGAAAAGTTTGGAGTAGGGGGGCGTCGGAACAGATCAGCGACGCCTGGGGAAGCCAGCTTCCCGCCCTACTCAGTAAATAACACAGAACAACACACCTTATTCTTCACCACATCCACCTGGAAACAAGACACGGCGGCGGAAATCAGATTCTCTACTTGCCGTTGCTCCAAGAAAGGCAAAAGTAGCTCGGAACGAAGAGAAGGACCTACTACACGTCCGATATGAGCTGTAATTTGTGAAAAGTATACTTACTTGTAAAAAAGTGAAGAATTACCTTTTAGCCTTAACCTTTTTGAAGAAAAATGTTCGAGAAATGTAACAGCTAAATTTAAAACTGTAAATTAGTTAATGGCTCCAATTCTTAAGTTAGTAATTGACTTGCTAAAGCTTAGCCAATTAGGGGCCGGGATATGTAGGAGCCATTTCGTACGTTCTGTGTTCTGGAGTAGAAGAAGAAGAAGAAGAAGTAACTTTATTGATCTCACACTGGAGAAATTCTTCTCTGCATTTTAACCCATTCTAAGAGACAAGAGCAGCTAGTATATATATATATATATATATATATATATATATATATATATATATATATATATATATATATACTCTTTTTATAGCAGCTGCTCTTGTCCCGCCTTCAGGTTCAGGGAATGCTTTCTGATTGGATGACTTTGATCTCGCTTTATTCTTTGTTCTTTTATCTTTGGTCTTACCTGTTATAAATACAGACCTCAGAGAACACACGGACACAGAGCGCACACGGACACCGTAGAAGACACATCCCACCAACACACACGGAGAAGACACATCTCACCAACACACACACGCCCATCCACACGAGAAGAAGGGGAAACGTCTACACTACATAGGTAGTGTGGATAGAAGCCGCGGTCTGGTGGCCAGGAGGATACCCCGAGACCATAGAGTATCGGATGAGCCGAGATGACGGGGTATTAGGACGTCCTGGACCACAGAAGCTACACAGTCTTTTGACCGTCGCGTATCGTCACGTATCGTCACGTATCGTCACGTATCGTCACGTATCGTCACGTAAACGTCGTGTAAGAACCAAGCAAGAGTGTAACATCGGCCGTCTCCCGGGTGACAGACGGGAACGCGCACCGCTACAGGGCACGTACGGACAGCAAAGAAGAACCAGTAGCACAGTCGACAACGCAACGTAGGGTGAGTCCTGTCGGGAGCCACGGAGTACAAGGAAGCCCGGTCTCTCAGTGACAGGCAGGAGCTCATCGCTATATGACACGCAAAGACGACAAGAAGGACATCACCACACATACAGAGCCTAACACATCACAAGCAGGAAAACCACAAGCCTCAGAAATTCATCTTTCCATTTCCCTGTTTATTCACCTTATTTGCACCCACTCTGTATGACCTTTCACTTTAGTAAAGATAGAAAAGACAAACTTGGATTCAAGACTCTTTATTTACTTAACGTGACGCGTCGGAAAGAAACTTCTAGAAACATCGAGACCGAGGCTAGGGGGTGCATTGGCGCACTCACAGCCATTATTCCTGATTCAGTTAATTTTCATTATGTCTATAGAGAAACATCAGACATATCCTAAAGAAACAGCCACAATTTAAATATTATTCTTAATGGTGACACACTAAACCCACACAATTAAAGACTTTAACAATCGACTATTACAGCACTATATAATGCATGTGATGTTAAACCCAGGGGTATAAGCTGATGTTATGAAAAGGGTCAGGAGTTGAACTTAACTATGCACAGTGTGGTAATAAAATATTCATAAGCTTTACGCTGGTTGGAGGAGGATTTGCAGACAGCAGACAGACAAAGACATAAGCTAACACAAAACCCCCGTAGACCTTGAAGTGTGAAAGATAATATTATGTGAAGACAACCAGTGGAATGATTTATGACTGGAAAGAGCTATAAAGGTTTAATAAAAATGAAAAAAATGTATGCATGAAAAAGATTTATGTTGGCTGTGCAGATGTCATTGTTTATGTCCGCTGGCTGCCTGCTGAAGTCACTTGAAGGCTTGAAATTGCATCATCCAAAAAAGACTGGGTGGTTAATGTAAATGCAATTATTTTTCATCAAAATTATGGAATAAACTTGGGTTGTAACTTCAAATTTCTGCACATAAGTATTTTCCCCTATAATAACATGTCAAAAAGAACAAATAATATGAGATGATCTAGAGCATAGGGACAGTGGCCGTGGGTTTGAATCCGTGAATGCAAAATAGCATACTTTTTTTTTTTTAAATATGTAAAATAGGCTTCAAAATAGGCTTTAAATAGCAGATTAAACGAGACTATACTTTCATACTTCATAATCCCGCTAAAGAAACATTTGAAGGGCAAATATTTGTCCCATCTCTGGGACAACGGATGGAAATGAGCTTTTGGCTATAATCCAGTGTGTTTACATTCATGTTATATCGTGTCTGTCCATTAACATGCACTGTACCAATCAAATAAATCAATAACTAAATCTATTAGTCTATTTACTGATCTCAGTTATAATGTTGTTTTTCATCACAAACATACCTGAAGTTTTGTTTTGTTTCATTCAAACATGTTTAACACAAAAAGATAAGATAAGGTAAGACTTTATTGATCTCACACAGGAGAAATTCACTTGCCACATTAGCTCCAGGCAGTTTAGAGCAAAAGAAAATTAGAACAAAAAAGTGCATACAGACAAGATAAGTAATAATAAGAAAATAAGAAAATGTAGAAAAAAAATCACGTTTGGACCCTCCATAAACCCTGCATATTTACGCTGAATTCTTCTCTCAAACAGAAAAAGGTCTGTTTCACCTTGTGATCTCATGTGGTAAAACAGGAAGTGCTCCACTGTGTTTTTAAATTTCACACACCTTCAATAATCATTTGGATAATTTCAGCCCTGGAATTGCTAATATTTATTGATTAAAAAAAATAAAAGATAGCTTTTAACTTCAAAACTACCACTATATGACTGGGTATGTTTTTGATGAGGTAACAACATTATAAAATGGCTTAAAGCTCACAAGAATCAATTTTGCATAACATCTGACCTTTAAAAAAATCTGCTATATGTAATAATGCTGGTTAGCTCAACTGGTAAGTCACTGACTTTCCCCCCGGGGGTTGTGGGTTCAAATCCCCCCCGGCAATGAGCTAACCAGTGTGGGTCCTTGGGCAAGACCCTTCACGATACTGCCTCCCGGAAAGATGGCTGCTCACTGCTCCTGAAAAGGATGGGTCAAATGCAGAAGTCAAATTTCTCCCATGTGTCATTGTGTGTGAGACCAATAAAGGCTTAATCTTATGCATTTGCTTATGCATGTAATGCATTTTACAGTGCTTTGCAGTTTTACTATATCAGCGCTGTATATTCCCCAAGGCCTCATCACAATAAATGTCAGCTCATTTAAATGTAAATTAATGGCTGCAAATCAAAAATATATGGATCATAAAAACGTCACCACCTTTTATTTATAAGTACAGTTTTAGATCACATTAAACACAAATGGAGAATGTGACCTTCACTATATTTCCAACAATTATTTTTTGCTTCTCATTAACGTCTGATACAAGGTCGAACTCCACTGTACTTACAAATCGTTACTCTTACATAAGTGGATTTCGAGAAGACACAATAATTTTGGTTTATTTAGTGATTAATTAAATGGTATGAAACTATGCCAAAGTTTCATACCATTTAATTGTCCATTATTGACAGTAAAAAGCAATAAAAACTATTCCCAGTATTTGTAGTGTAGCAAGTCTAAACTAGAGCTCACTCTAAACACTCTCACTACAACAACCATCAAACAGCATCAAATATCAAACAGCATGAAAAGCCAAAAACAAATTTGTTAAATAATTTATTATCTTCTTATAATGACAAATCCATAGTTATTCAAATCAATATTTGATGTGAGACAGGCCTCCAGTTTGACAATCTTCAAATCCAGACTCTATAACTGAAAGGCTTTTATTTGGCACACTTCTATTTTAATGTTCATTTTATATATTTTATTTATTAATTATTTATGTTTTAATTTCTTTGTATTATGATTTTAACATGATTATGAGATAAATGTATTTGCCATGCTCTACTACACCTTTTAAACAAAACCTAGCCATACAATCCAATTTAAAAAACTTTGTCATATCTACATCTCCAAAGATCAAAATGCTCTGTTCCACCTTGTGATGTCATGAAGTAATAGTTTTCAAGTTAACAACTACCTTTTATTGTTAGTTTAGTAGAGACTGCAATGACAATTACAGAGCTGAAATTATCCAAATAATTCTAGGGTTGGTGTACGGAGTTTAAAGACACAGTGGAGCACTTCCTCACATGACAAGGTGGAACAGAATTTTTCTTTTTGAGAGAAGACCTCAGGCTAAATATACATGGATATGTGTGTGAAGGAAACACGCTATGTTTTTGATTATATCATAAATCAGAAATTTTGACTATTTTGACTTAATTACTGAGTGATTCTGCAACTATCAAAGAATTGGTGTCCAAGGCAGAAATAAGAAAAACAAAAACACGTTTGTCAGTTTTTATTCATGCTGCACTTACTAGACACAAAGACAAACTTATAAAAAATGTATGATAGATTTTTTTTTTTTGCGGCAGTAGCTCAGTTGGTAGAGCATTTGACGGGTTTCCCGCACGTGATCCCAGCCACCACACGCGGGAGGATTCATGGGGGCTGGTGCATTGTGTCCTGGGCAGCAGATCTGCTTGGACTGCTGCCTCCGCGACCCAGAAATGGAAAAAGCGGAAGATGGATGGATGGAAAATATATTTTTATATTGAGTGTTTTTGCTATATGTCCTTGGTCCCTTGGCCAGGTTTTGGACTCTCAGTCCCTCATAAGACTGAAATTAAATTTGATTCAACAGTAACTTCATTGACAAATGGCACAGAAATTCCTTATTTTAATGAAAAATATCATGTGCTTGAAAGATATATTAGTGTTTTATTTATTTTTCATAAAAAGAACCCCTGTCCCTAGGGATCACTGTCATTTCCACCACCACAAAATGTAACTTTTAACTTTAAAAAAAAAAAAAAAACTTTTTCTACTTGAACCACATCAGTGACAGGAGCTCATGGCAAGATAGCAGCGTTAGCTCCATGGAAGGAAGGGAAACAAGAACAAAATCAAGGTCAAGTTTTGCAAAACCAAGAGTAGGTTTATTAGTCGTCATTTCCAAACACCTCATATTTCCTTTGAATGTACAAATAATGAGAAAAATACCATTTTATATTGTGTATTTTGAGTATATTTTATGCTAACTCTAAAACAGAGATTAGCATGCTAATATGTCATGAGATTTTAACAACAACAGTCATTTCCATCACTTTATTTATTGTTATTGTTTAGTATTATTTATTTAATATTTATGTAATTTCATTAAACCACTATCAGTTAATGTTTCTACACATTGTGATGAAGTAGAACAAATCAAAATATTTCTAAAAATATGTGTTGGATTTTCTGAAAAATATCATGACCAAATTTGACTGTAGTTGGAGAATCACCATATTCTGTATAATTTTGCAGCTGAACACCATTTTGATTGTGCTCACAGTTGCTCCACTGGCCTGCCCTGTCTAATACATACAATATATATCTGCTTGACTCCCATTGTCCTTGTAGCCTGCAGGTCGTCCCACCCAAGCCCCCCTCCACATCTATAAATCAAAAGGCATAAAACATGAATCCTAATTGTCCCTGCTCGTTTTCATGGGGGGGTGGGTGTGTCATGTGCTCTTCGTCACCTCGACATAACTAGAATCTCTTAACCCTCCCCTTTATAAATATGTATGTACCACCCCTTCCGAAACCCCCTGCCCCACCCCCCACGCCGCGCCACCAGCTACCCAGACAAAGCACTTCAAACGCGGGCACAAATGATACGAATTCAGCCTCTATCAACCTCCACCAGACCCCGCAATCTTTGAATAGCCATCCCAAGGGACCACTAGGGGATAATGATAGGATTTTGAATGGATAAATGCCATGTTGAGGGGCATTTGTTGTTGACCATTCAGGTACAGAATATTGAAAGGAAAAAAACGTCAGTCTTGTTTCTTGGACAATACAATGGCCGCTCGATGAACTACAAGCCCCATTGAAGGAGGTCAAGCTTATAAAGAGTTTGGCCGTGTGCCTGGCTTCTATAGTAAACTATTGTACTTCTGCGCACATTCAAAGTAATTTATTATACTGTAATATTTTTGCAATATTATTTGAAAATGACTAATAAGTTCTGAATTTAAAAAAAAACATTTAACCAAAATCATATCCATTGAATTTGTTTTTTTTTACAGAGCTATTCTGGTACAAACAGGATGCCATAGGTGATGTAAAGAAGTAGCAGTAAAAAAAAAAAATCCAATAGTTTGAAATTTTAAATAAATGCTGTTAAAAATTGTCTCCATTTATAAGAACCCTGAAGACATATACATCTCTGGAAAAAAAAAATAAGAGACCAATGCAAAATGATCGGTTTTTCTGATTTTACTACTTATAGGTATGTGTTTGGGCAAAAGGAACATTTTTGTTTGAGTCTATAAACTACTGACAATATTTCTCCCATATTCCAAATAAAAATATTATCGTTTTATAGTATTTATTTGCAGAAAATGACAAATGGTCAAAATAACAAAAAGATACATGTTTTCAGACCTCAAACAATGCAAAGAAACAAGATGAAATTCATTTTAAAACAACATAATACTAATGTTTACACTTAAGAAGAGCTCAGAAATCAATATTTGGTGCAATAACCCTTATTTTTAATCACAGCTTTCATGCGTCTTGGCATGCTCTCCACAAGTCTTTCACATTGTTCTTGGGTGACTTTATTCCACTCCTGGTGCAAGAACTGAAGTAGCTCAGCTTTGTGTTTGTGTTGGAATTCAACAGTCGCTGGAATGGAATGGCTGTAATACATGTAGAGATGCTGATTTCAGAAAAAAATGCAGTGATCTGTGGAGCTGTATATACCCCAGACGTGGACTTGATCCATCTCCATATTTAGTCAAAATCAAATCCAAAGACCAAAGAACTTCATGAAATATAAAAGCCTCTATTGAACATCACTGGCTGGTGCTAAGGGTGCCTACACTTCTTCTCGGTGTAATTTCCGGTCCTGTTGGAGGTGATTGTTGAGAAGAGGAGGAAGTTTGCTGGCTGGAACAAACGTACCGAGCGCTGTGTGTTTCTTTCATTGAGCTGCTGTTATTATAGCCTGTCCATATTGGGTCGGTGGTGTGTCTCTTATCTCTGCATCTGTGTATTCTGGTCCACTGTGCCAGCTGGACAAACACTAGGGTCTATGGGAGAGTCCAGCGTGTGGGTCTGAGGGGCTGTGAGGGGCTTTTGATTCAGAGACGACAGCTATTCTCATTCTACAACTAAATGATCTGTTTTATTGTTACACGTTTTATAAGCAAGGGATGTTAGACTCATTATTGACAGACATTATACTATGCAGCTCACCTAAGGGCCTGTTTACATGAGAAGGCTTACGTGTAAATACTAAATATTTTATCGGAAGTGCCTTTCGTTTAGACGGTAACGGCATTTTGGGGGCTTAAAAAATGCAAAAAACTGAAACCGCCCTCCAAAGTGGAAAACTTGAATACACTCCGCTGTTGCGTTTTCGTCTACACTGCCCAAGACGCGAAACTCTGGTCAAATCTGCTGACTGGTCAAATCTGCGTTTACGTCACCATTTTTGGATATTTATAAAGTAAATTAAGTTAAATAAATTAAATTAAATTGAAATTAAATTAAAAGGTAAGTAAATTAAATTACGTAAATACTGTAAATTAAGGAAGATTCTACGTATGTGCGTGGACTAGGGCTGCTCGATTATGGAAAAAATCATAATCACGATTATCTCAGTCAATAGGCCTATTGAAATCATGATTATTCAAACGATTTTTTCAAAATCCCCTACCTACATACAGACACACACACACACAAAGCGGGCTATTCTCCCCTTAAACATTTATTCTTCTTCTGTCTTATTCTACAGATTGCCCTAAACTTACTAAAATACAACCTAACAAATATAAACATAAAATAGCCTGGTGCTATGATATCCACACAGGCACACGCACGCACAAACAAAAAGTTACCACACACAGCTATTCCTCACTATCCTCACACAGATTTCTCCTCAGTATAACATAATATAATATAATATAATAAATATAACATAATATAACATAATATAATTAATATAATTAATACATATATACACATATAATATAATAGCGCTAAAATAGAATAGTGATATGACAAACACATTTCATGACATGACTTACCAAAAGCAAAGATGAGATACTGTCCAGCAAATCCCAAAAAAGAAGCACTCCGAGACTGTTGTCTGGGATAACTAATTCACGTAGCCTCTGATCGCCTATCTATTGAAAATGCCGATCGCGTATCTCTACAAAGTCCCATGTAAAGTGTGTCTTTGTACTTTGTATTCATAGTAAATACCACGGAGGGTGAACGATCGATTTAAAAGTGATTAAATGTTGCGTTATACTAACTTTGTTTACTATTGTCTTGTGTAGTTTCCGTGTTCTTGGCTTCATATGCGAGCGTGTGCGTTCTTGGTAGGAGCTAGTGCTGTCATTGGTCAATTCTTGGCAGCAAATCGTGGTAGCAACTCCTGCCGTGTGATTGGTCAATTCCTGGTAGCAACTAGTGCCGTGATTGGTCAATTCCTGGTAGCAACTAGTGCCGTGATTGGTCAATTCCTGGTAATTCTTGGTAGCAACTCGGGCAGACATTGGTCAAATTGTAGCGTGAGGTCGACTCACAGCTGGCCGCAGGAGGGAGGGGGTGAATCCTCTCTCTCTCTCTCTCCTCTCTTCCTTTTCCTCTCGCGCCAGTGTAGGCGTCAGCAAGTCTCTGCGCTGCGCATTGGCCCACGTGGAAGGGAATGTATTGCGCGTGCGCGTCCCTCTCGACAGAGAAATGAAAAAATAATTGTTTGGACTTGATTATATGAATTTTGAGATCGTTTGACACCAAAATCGAAATCGTGATCAAAATTCGATTAATTGCACAGCCCTAGCGTGGACATAGTGAAAATGTATCCCAGCACCACCTAGCCGCCTGGCGTGCATACCCAATCAAATTCTACACACTTTTGCTTCACCGTATACACGCAGATTTCCTCCAGAAAACGCTTGTATAAACGCGGAATAAAAAGTGAAGTCGCGACGCCACTTTTGCGTCTTCTGTTCAGACCGTCATCATATAAACATAGCCTAAGAACAAGGAAAAGAAACCCCATATTTAAATTGGTCTGAGTTGCTTTAATTACAAATATTTCACTCTTTAGTAGTTTTGTTTAGTTTAGATTCACAAACTTGTTTCAACTTGTTTCAACATATTTCAGTATTTCTGAGTCTGACAATATTTTCCCTTATTTGAAGAAAGAAAATTGTATTTAAAATGAGACACCAGCAAAAAATACACCTCATTGACAGGTAATTTTGTTTGAACAAGGCAAAATAAATAGAAAGTATTTTAAGACAGACAAGTCTTAAAACAATTATCTATTTTAGACCTAAGAAAACTACTGAAACTAACTACTAAACTATTCAAATAAGGATAGCTATAGCCTTTGCTGGAGCAGGATTCAAACTTCAGCCTTGTATAATAAAGTCCATAATCAAGACTCAACAAAAAACAAGCTTTTCCTTATTGACTGTCAGAAGTTTAGACGTGTGATTGTGTAGTGGGTGTTTCTCAGCGTGATCCTGGCCTCACATGTAAACCTGATTATCTCATTCACAACATCACAGGAGTCTTAAGACAAACACTAAATGAATCAGGTCTGCAGCAGCACGAGGAGAAAGCAGAGGTGAAAATAAGGTCTGAGCTGGACTCCACATGGCCCTAATAATAAACCACAGACTCTTCCAAGGCTGTATGTAGCTGCAGTATATTCTTGGCTTTAAAAATAGGACACTAGCAGCACAGAGACAAAACGCTAGCACTGCAAAATTGTGATTGTGATTCATCTGCATCACCACACACTATAATTCAGAGTTTAGTCAGCTGAGCCTGGCCCACCTGCACTCCCTGCTGTTGCATAATACAAGATACAGGGTTAGGAGAAGACAAATAGTGAGGTTGAAAAATACGTAAATGAAAAATACGTAAATGTGGTTCTCGTGTGTTTTTGGCTCTTGTGATATACAATACTCAAGACACTGTTTTTGATGGAAACAACTACACCAATAATACAGCTCTGGAGAAAAATAAGAGACCACTGCATTTTTTTCCTGAAATCAGCATCGCTACATGCATTATAGCCATTCCATTCCAGCGTCTGTTGAATTCCAACACAAACACAAAGCTGAGCTACTTCAGTTCTTGCACCAGGAGTGGAATAAAATCACCCAAGAACAATGTGAAAGACTTGTGGAGAGCATGCCAAGACGCATGAAAGCTGTGATGGGTTACGACGGTCTCGACTTACGACGTTTCATGGTTACGAACGCGCCCCCATTAAAAAAAAAAAAAAATTACGCGTCATTCCGTCTTACGCGGTTTAGCGTGGTAAGGGACGTAAACAAATGCGAACGGCGCGCGGCGCACGGCGGAAGAATACGCTCTGTTGAGGCTGTAGGGCGGAGAAGATGGCCTCGTGTGCGTGCCCAATGTGGGCGGAAGTACCTGATGTGGGCTCTGATCTGCTCCTATGAAAGCGGCAGTGATAACCAAGCAGCGTAGTGGTCTAATTATTGAGATGGAAAGGTTATTGGTGCTTTGGTTGGAAGATCAAAGTCAAAATCCGACTTATGACGAAATTCGGGTTACGACGCGTCTTAAGAACGGATCAACGTCGTAACCCGAGGACCCCCTGTATGTTGTTTTAAAATGAATTTGATCTTGTTTCTTTGCATTGTTTGAGGTCTGAAAACATGTATCTTTTTTGTTATTTTGACCATTTGTCATTTTCTGCAAATAAATGCTCTAAACGATAATATTTTTATTTGGAATTTGGGGGAAATGTTGTCAGTAGTTTATAGACTCATGCTAAAATGTTCCTTCTTCCCAAACACATACCTATAAGTAGTAAAATCAGAAAAACTGATAATTTTGCAGTGGTCTCTTTTTTTTCCAGAGCTGTATACGGACTATGAAAAATCAATCATTCAAATTTGGTTACGCATGTGGTTTAAACTTCTAAATATTATTCTGGTGCTGTCTTGGAGAATGAAATGGATTCCCTGGGAAATTTTCACCAATAAGGGGTCTCTAGGCTCAAAATGTCTGAGAACCCCTAGGTTAGATTACTACTGTTTTTAAGATGCTACTGAAAATCTTGCCTAGTTTTCTAGTTTGATATTTTTGCTGACGTTTATAATTTTTCTTTCTTTCTGGTTGGACATGGGTAGCAGATGTGACAGAGGAAATTCCAACTGTTACAATCATACTGTAAACAAGGGCCAAAGCTCGTCTAATGAACTTAAGTTATTATTCAAATAAAAATAGGACAACATCTTAATAATCGTAAACGATAGTGTTTATTGTCAGAAAATTGTGTTCCTTATACATACATTGTTTGGAAGGGATTTTGTGTATTGTGTATTACTTCTTGTAAATTTGCTTTTCTTCACAATCTCACATTTGACTGATGTAAAACTATGAGAAATACCATTAACAACTCCACCAAAGTAATAAAAAACTAGATGTCACATGTAGGCTATGTAAACTAGGATTGGGTCTGGTTAATGCTTAATATAAAGTGTCTTTTCTAACAGCACAAATTAAGTAGAAAAAAACTGCATTATCAAAGAAGTGCATGTTTTTTTTAAACTGTATGAAAATGTACAGACCTAAACCGCAAACGAAAAAGATAAAATCCAACATTACACATTTTGTATATTCTCTGTTTGGATATTTCTATAAAAAATGCGAATCAGCCACCAGCTCTCCGTTTAAAATTACACACTAAAACGCGAGCACTATCCAAACAATGGCAAAAATAAAAATGATTTCAGCCAAGACATTTCTGCACTTTTGATTTTATATTCCATCTGGCTTCTCAGAAAGACTATTCTATTTGTGCCCTGAAACATTTCTTGTCACACAGATGGTCTTTGCAGTCCAAAAGTCCCCGCCCACATGTGAACAGGGCATAAAAGCTTCACCAAAACCACACCGGGCTCTGACCAGATCCCACGGAGGACCACTGCTGTGTGTGCACTGAAGAGAGGAACATGTGGCACCCAGAGGTTCTGTGTGTCCTGCCAGCGCTGGGACAGGAGGGACTCTGCAACACTGCAAAAATACCAGTACGATCTCGTTGCTTTCACTATCATCTGTATTTAAAGGTCTCATGGCATGAAATTTTCACTTTCTGAGGTTTTTGAACGTTAATGTGAGCTCCCCTACCCTGTTTAGGGCCCCCCCCATGGTTAAAAGTTGTGAAATGTCTAAAGTGAGCATTTGCGATCCTTTTCTGCGTTACAAAAAATCGGAGCTCAAACGGGCGATTTTGAACAAGGCACCTTATTGACGTCAGATCGAAAAAAGAAATGCAAATGCAGTTCCACCCCCGTCTGTCTGTGCTCAGCGTCTTTGTAAATCACGCCCAGAGAGTTTGGACTGCGAATGCGCCAGGCAATGCGAAATGCGTTTTTTTATTTGCCTGGAGCCACGCCCGAGTGTTTCTAGGCTCGGAAGTCCTTTATCTGAGCGTCTGGACCTTTGAACAGCAGTGGTTTAATTTTATTTTATGTGGAAATGTGTTTATTTTTCAATTGAACGCTTCAAATCTCTCCTCCCGTGCAAAACAAGGAAATGGATCAGCTGACAGCTCAGAGCGAGAGCGGAGCGTTTGGCCACGCCCCCACCCTCTACTATTGGCCAGCTCTTTTCTCCTCATTTGCATTCAAGCAACAACGCCCATTATGACCTGTTCTGAGGGAGAAAAAAATACTCTTTCTCATCTTATCTCTGTTTCTCATGCACTGAGTGTTGATTTTGAAGAAGGATTCATTTACAGTATTAGGGAACCATTAAGGAGCCATATGAAAGCATCAAGAAGTACCATGTCATGGGATCTTTAAATGTATTTAAAGGTAACTTTTTTGGTAGACGATCCGCCACCTGCTTTACTCCATGTAGATGTTACTGTTTTTTCCGTGGAAATTTCTACAGTATGGCACTTAATTTAACTATCTCCATGGAGACAAGCAGATCACATCACTAGGCCAAGTTACAGATCAGATCTGTGGAGAAGTGGGCCTGCTGATGGTAATAATGTATGTTATTAAGGTAGTTTTGGGGAATAAAAATCTGTAATTGAATCAATACAAGATATTTTAGTTTAATGCCATACTGTGGAACATTCCAGGTAATGCGATAACATCACCATGGAGACAAGCAAATGGCAGACCCTCCACTAGAAAAGTTACGCAGTGCACCTTTAAACTTAAATGTGGAGGGGATGTAGATTTTCTGGTGGAGGTTCTGCTCCCCTCCTTAATTAAGACGTTATTTTTAGCGTGATGTTTTCCACAGTATGGCATTAAACTTATATCACCATGGAGACAAAAATGGGGCATATTTTATTTGCAATTAAAACACCAATAACTGAATAAATGCTAGATAAATGCCATACCATGGGACATTTCAGGTGAAGCAGTGACATCTCTATAGATTTTAACCTTCCACAAGAAAAGTTACAGAGTGAACTTTAAAATACAATGGCCAATGCAAAGAGTCACTACATTCACTACATTACGTAACTTTTCAGTATAGCATTTCACTATTACCTTGCCTGGAGGTAAACTACTCAACAGAACTACTCAAAACAAGGGTCATTTTAACTTATGAAACATATTCCTTTTTTACAGTGTAGCCCTTGCAGCTGGTCCGTGTGGTCCGGACTCTCCTCATGAACCAGAGTCAGAGTCAGAGGTCCGCCCCCGTCTTGCCCTGCGCTGTCGGCCTGTAAACAAACTCCACGCTCTGCCAATGACAGCCATAAACACACACATTCAGACTAAACACTCCAACATCGCCCACTCACTGCACTGACCACCTCCGAGACTCCAGGGGGCATCTGAGGACTCGCAGTTTAGTATTCAAGTTTGCAGTGGATTTCAGGCACAAATAAGTATGAGCTAGCAGTGCAATACATGTGCAATAACTCATTCACCTATAGTGTGTTTTCACGTGACGTCATAATCCGGAAGTCGGACATGTCGGAGATACTTGAAACAAAGCAAACATTGCACTTATGCCGCCAAGATGAAAAAAAGCAAAATGGTCAACTATTGTCGGGTCCTCGGCGTCACTATAGATCGGACAGAGAAAAACACCTGCAGTTCTATCGTTTACCTAAAGTAGTGACCAACCAGGGTGAACAGACAGAGTGATTATCAAAGGAAAGGAGGTGACAGACAAGGCGATAGAGGCAGAAAGACAATGTTAATATTTTAATCTTTGCAAAATGTGAGTATTTGCAAAAGACTATACTAGTACTTAAACATGGTACACATGTAATACAAGTACGCCGACCTTTGCCATCACAATATGCTTGTCTTCAATTTTCCGCACTTTGCGTTCTCGTAGCAGCTACAAACAAACTGGTTGTTGCCTCCAGACCTTTAGAGCTCTGAAGGTCTTGTGCTGTATAAGGACTTGGGGAGAAGACCAGGTAGTTGACAATATCAGCAGCAGAATCGACAAATCGCCACTGTCACTGAACAACTTGAATCCATCTCAAATAGATCTTCTTGCCCAATTAATTTAAGTTTGTTCATATAACGCTCCTTTTCTTTGGCATTTGACTTATCTCTATACAACTGGTCAACTGTATCACAAGTTTTGGATTCCGATGTGGAAGGTTTATCACAGAAATTGTTTTTTTTGTTTGTTTTTTTGTTTATTTCATTCATAAACTATAAAAAGACATCAACAGTGTGACAACAATACAAAAAAATTGAATTAAAGGGAGCAGAAAGAAGAGTAATCTTATGTTATCTGCTCCAATTACAAAATATGCCATTTATATATCCCATTCACGGCAAACCACTAACATCAACATGGAGGCAAGCGCAAGTTAACATGACATTTGAAAATGCACTTGAATAATGGCTAAAGAGCCCGTTTGAGCAACTGATTCACTGTGTGGTCTGGTGCTTTGGTAAATTACAGGTTAACGTTAATGCAACGTCCCTAGACCGTGGCCTCATTTACTCCACACAGCTGCCTGACCTCAGTTCCAAAAGGTGGAACAACACCTCTCTCTATTCCCCTCGCCATCTGTAAACAGAGAGAGCTCTGAGGGAGGTTGAAACAATATAGAAAAGAAATTTAAATATTACAAACTTTGGGGAATTCTTCAGGTACCACACATGACTAACAGGCTTGATCAGAATGAAGTCACTGGTCGTTCAAAAGGGTTTATAAGCACGACTAAACCAGGTCTAAATCTGGTCCAAAACAGGAAATAACTAACTCTATAGTGGAACCACCTCTCCAATAGTTCTCACCCAGGTCCTAACCAAGACTAAACCAGGCCTAAGCCAGGACTAAACCAGGTCTAAAAAAGATATAGTATAAGCACAAGAACACAAAGGTGGGTCTAAAGCAGGATCTAGATTGCCTGGTTTACACCTGACCATATCACAAGTGATATATGGTCTGGGAGCCACTTACTAAATATCTCGTAGCGGAGGTGTGGTTTACGATTGTCCACAGCCATTTATTTGGCGTTACAAATGTCTATCATTTGGCGTATACGTAGCCCATAGCCAATCATGTCAGTTGTCAGTTCAAACTACAAGTTTCCGTTTGTCACATAGTACGCGTCACCGTCTTTCCACCCCTCCCCGCTCTCTGATTGTCTCCCCAAATCAGGAGAGCTCGCTTAGCCTAGTTGCCAGGCTGTCTTTCAGATCGGAATGAACGAAAGCAGCCTGGGATTTCCCAGCTTAGGATCTAGATGTAATCTGGTCGAAAACAGGAAATAACTAACTCTATAGTGGAACCACCTCTTGAACAGAGGACCCAGGTCCCAATCAAGACTAAACCAGGCCTAAGCCAGGACTAAACCAGGTCTAAAAAAGATATAGTATAATAAGTATGGGAACACAAAGGTGGGTCTAAAGCAGAATCTAGACGTAATCCGGTCCAAAACAGGAAATAACTAACTCTATAGTGGAACCACCTCTTGAACAGTTCTCACTCAGGTCCTAACCAAGACTAAACCAGGCCTAAACAAGGATCAAACAGGACTAAACCATGAAATCATCAACACTAATGGAAACTTCTCTCCATCTCTAACAGAACTAGCTGAGGTCTAAACCAGGACAACAATGACCAAAGCTAAACCAAGTCTGAAGTAGGACTTGAACTTGGACTAAACCAGGGAACAAGCGATACTATACTGGAACTTTCTTTGAAGTGGTACCCCTTTTGTGTTTCCTGAATCTTTCCATGTTTACAAAACCACCTCGCAGCCTCACCAAATTACTCAGCTAAAAACACGTTCTCTCTCTTTCCCCCTCTATCTCTATACAGGGGTCTATACACTGTGAATGAGGCCACAGCACCGACAAAACAATGGACTGTACCTTTTAGATGGTCGCTATAGCAACGGCTGCAGACAGAGGGGCGAGCGAGGAAACAGGGGGACGCATAGGGGGAGAGATAGCGCACTGGGCTCATAGCGTTGCTGCGCAGTGTGGTGGATGGCAATACGGTCCGGTTTAGCCTAGTAATATTTTCTTATTTCAGCCTATCTCATTCAAAAACCACTGGTAGAAAGCTTAAACAAAAACAACAATAGGTTTTTCTATGGATGTTACTTATAATAGGCCATATGCTTTGTGCTAAGATGCATTAACATAAAGCTTGACGCTGCCAATTTGAGGATCAGCTGGTGGAGCGCTAGGAAAAGGGTGTAGCAAGTATCAACATGAACTGAAAACATGACAATCTGGTTTGTAATAATGAGCAAAAACAGCTAACTACATGGACAAACAACATACATGGCAATGACACTGTTGTATAAGGTGAACTATACAGGCAAAACCTATAGACAGAAGAAGCAGCGAAACATGCAGAACAATTTGTGGGTTTTGACATACCTTTTTCCTTAACCATGACCATTTGAATGCAGGGAAAGCCACGCAAAAATACTCCAGTGATGTTAATGTATTTTTAGTGAAGGCAGAGGAGGCTGGGCAGACAGCGTGGTGCTCCGTTCCTGTCTGACTGTTTTGCTCTGATCCCTCTCCCCCCTCTTTCTCTCTCTCTGTCGCTCTCTCTCTTCCCTCCCTCGCTCAGCCCCACTGTTGTGTCAGCCGCCTCTTCAATGCAGCAGCCAGGTGGATCCTACTGCCTGCCGCTGAGTAACGCTAACCCTAAATGCCTTGCTCTCCCTAAAAAATATGGTTTGGGGATTTGCATTTTGTTGCTAAAGAATGAGTCATGCACTGCGCTGGGAAAGTCTAGTACAGTCACACCGAAGCAGCAGAAACATATATTTTTACTGGTAAACATATGAGTAAATATGTTATTAACTGATAATTTAGTCAGCAGTTCAGTGTTGTAAAAAATACATAATTTGTTTTTATTTGCACATGTTGAGAAATGTGGTTAGCATATTACTCTACTGCACTGTAATAAAATAGTAATAGGTTGGAAATAGCACTGTAATAAGATTATTAGAGCTAGACCGACATATATAGCTGTAATTTAACAGCTGTCAAACCTTAAATCTCTAGCTGAGGCCAATATTTGGTTTGGGTCAAAAATTATGCCTAAAATTATGAACAAAATTTTATTTGATCAGTTTTGTGTAAAGAGGACACTGCACAAATTGTGATATCCAGTTTGGAGTAAAACAGGGCTGTGGATGAGTTTATAGTGAATTAAAATTAAAATGTTCAATAAAAATAATCAAAATCAGGTCAGATTATCTGCCTTAAATATCAGCAGATCTCATCAGCTATTGGTTGCTATGGATTATAAACAATCAGTATTGGGAAGAGCATGTATCTGTCTTTCTAAGTGCCATGGCCATACAATTAACCTGGTTAGTAACATACATGTTTTTTTTTACACTCTGTTTATTGTGCTTTTGACATTTAATACAAAGTAACAATCCCCAAAATGACAGTGTTACAGCATTTCACCCAAGATATACAAGCACATACATTATAAGTGCCTATATAATGTCTTAGAGGACCCTTATCCATGAAATTAAGATTTAAATGTTATGCATATACATATAAAAACAAAACAAAAATAAAAAACTGAACATTCACACAGGTGGATATTACAAAGACCATCCTATTACTCAGATTTAAATAAATGTTTAAATACCTTCTTTAAAGGGATATGCCACCCCCAGGTCAAACTTGGGCATCTCCCCACAGTCCAGAGACTAAAATAAGTGGTGGAAAGCGTTTTCCTGGTCACCCAGCCATTGTCTGAGTCTGTCGCCACTGACCGCCGCGGTATCTGCAGCTCCTCCGCCTTAGACTGGAGTCTAACGGCGCCAGAGAAAGATTTCGGCCAAAAGGAATTAATTTGCTCGATGCGTTTCCCAATTACTTTCTGTGTAGTGCGCATTCATATCGAGTGCAAATAAATGTACAAATCAACACGGAGAGCTTGACTTGGTCATTTTGGGTGGGAACTATTTTTCAGTGCGGAAAAAGAAAGCCGAAGCACGCAGCACGCTGCCAGGGGAATCCCTGTTACGCACCAGGAAGGGAGTTCCCCTGTTGCGCAGCGTGGTGTGTGCTTCAGCTTTCTTTTTCCGCACTGAAAAATAGTTCCCACCCAAAATGACCAAGTCAAGCTCTCCGTGTTGATTTGCACATTTATTTGCACTCGATATGAATGCGCACTACACAGAAAGTAATTGGGAAACGCATCGAGCAAATTAATTCCTTTTGGCCGAAATCTTTCTCTGGCACCGTTAGACTCCAGTCTAAGGCGGAGTAGCTGCAGATACCGTGGCGGTCAGTGCTGACAGACTCGGACAATGGCTGGGTGACCAGGAAAATGCTTTCCACCACTTATTTTAGTCTCTGGACTGTGGGGAGATGCCCAAGTTTGACCTGGGGGTGGCATATCCCTTTAAAGGGACAGTGTGTAAGATTTTTACCCGTTAATTACTGAAATTGAAGATACCCATTCAAAAATACATTGTTTTCCAAGCCTTTTCACTTCCATCATGAAATCAAAGTATTCTTTTGAACTTAGATATAGTCACATAAAAGGGGGATCTTCCACATGCAGAGGCAGCCATTTTGAATACGAGAGCCGCAGAAGGACATTTGGGCTCCGTATAAAAGTATAAAAGCCACATGTGCTCGGGGAGTGTTTGTTTTGCAGGGCAATAAATTGCATAGTCAAAAAGAGGAGACTGTAAGGTTTCATTTGATGTGTAGAGTGTCATGGTACATGATCGGGAATGTGTGTTTTCATGAGAAAAGAAAAAAAAAAAAACGGGACCGCACGGCGCGGCTTGTGCGCGCGCCCGGGTGACCCTCGAGGTCTGCCGTAGCTAAAACAGAAAGTGCAATAGCACCATCCACCTATGCGCCACGAATCCTACACACTGGGGCTTTAAATAAGCTAACAAAAGATGACCATATCCTATTAGATTTATCTTCCTGACATTAGTATTTCTTTGTTAATAAAATGTGAACAGGGTTGCAAAATGCATTTTAGTCAGATGAAAGGGAGAAAATGTGATAATCAGTTTGACAAATAATGCCTTCTTCATGGCAGCCCAGCACATACAGTATGTGGGCAATACTTACAGTAAATGTCCCTGTAGGGGTATTAATTAATTTGTTCTCTGCATTTGACATCACCATCAGTGCTATATATAATACTAATCTGTGAGGAGGAGTTTATAGATTGAGGATTAATAGCCTATAGTTACCAGTTTTCAGATTTGCCTGCATCAGGAAAACACACTTTTTCAATACTTCTACAATCCAAGATGTGAGTATGATCACTTTTGAACTCCCCTGTATATTTATATAGGCATAGGTTTAAAGATAATAGTTTAATACTGGGTCTGGTGAGTGGTCTGTCCTGTCAGTTATCCGACAAACTGGATTAATAAAATCTGATGATGATATCTCTTCATAGTTGTAGCCATGTTCACTGCCATGTGACGCAGAGGTGTCCATTGTCACACTCACTGGAGCTTTGTGTGAGAATGAGAGGGCAGCAAAGCTATCAGGGGGCAAAGGTCAGGCTTACAGAGATCTATCATGAGCCCTGTATTAATAACTTGAGTGGATCCTCTCTAATCCAATTACAGAGAACACGGGAGCGTACGTCTATGCCACACGCCGCCTCTTATATCATGTCTCAAGAAACAAATAGAGCAAAGGCAAAGTCTATTATTATAATTTGAACATGCAAAAGAAGAAAGATTAGTCATGGAGCCTATAGGGGTTTGGAGGCAAAAACTATCACCAGGGGGCAGCACTGTGTCCATAATATCCAAACTGAGCATAGTCAAATACGTAACCTTTTTTATTATGACTGGAAAAGTGCACTAAAAGTGCTAGAGGAGAAACAAAACATTGTCACAAACGTATGAAAGCCGAAATAGTTCCTGTCTGTTCTTGTATTATTATATTAATTATTATTATTGTTACATTTGAAAGCAGTCAGTGAAGTGACAATATGATCTGGACCTACAAAGCAAATATGGAAAGTCTTAACCATATCCACACTTAAAAATGAGAAAACGTTTGGAATATTAAAAAAATATTTCCATAAAATCCATACAGACAGAAGTGGCTCTCTACTCCATCTAGTGGTAGGTCTAAGGATATCCACATTATGGTCTAGTCAGTCAACAACACTATATTGCTTCTTTGCTCTTATTAACTGAATCAAACTACAACTTGAGTCCGTCTTAAAAACACTGAGCAGTTGCCATATATACAGTTTAAATGGACATAGCAAATAAGGAAGTAAGCATGGGTACGCTTTAGGGGGGTAAATCAGACACTTCATGCCGATTCGATACGATATCGATTTCTTAAGCCGATTCGATTATTTTCGATACTTGAGAATTCCCCACGATTCGATACGATTCGATACGATTTGATTCAATGGTGCATAGTTTTAACTTTATGTATTAATGATGTTTTGAATAAATTTTATTACAGAAAAATTCGATTTGATTCTCTTGTGGACACATCGATGCATTTGGATCGTCGGCTGTAGGATCGATGCATCGATACGAATCGATTATTATTTACACGACTAGTACGCTTCCGGCTCCATCAACTCTGGCTCCAAATCTCTCTTATATTGAAAAACTGTTGGCGATCTCTGTGACTGCTGCTGTCGGACTTGTCATTTTGGTTTTAAAATGTTCATATTAACCTGCTCTACACTTTATTTACGTATTTCCTCTGTAATTCAAGATACGAACATTAATAACAGACAAATCAGACACCTTCTTTCGCAGTGGTTGCTCCCATTAGCGTTAGCAACAGGTTTAACTCACAGTGTTGCAAAGTGCCCGCTCCCTGTGACTACTATTCCAATTCAAAGCATAATTTTTTTTTAAAGTAAGTAAGACATGATTTCTACGATTATTATTTTGAATTTCAAACTTCTAATATCCTCTATACCATAGTACACTGACAGCCCATGTTTAATATACAGCAGGATAATGAGATTTGGGTCATAACTGAGTCATGCGATTGGCCCATCCATCAGGAGTCACATGGCTTCTGTTTGTCCCGGGACAGGACAGGAGCAGGGGAAGGATTAGGTTAACATCAGCACCCCTCACTATCTGCTGAGCCAGGAAAACCATTATGCATTCACAAAACATCCACCCACTGCAGCGTTGACAGTGCCACCTGCTGGAAATCACAAGACATGCATCAACGTCAAAGAGGACACAGTCAGTGCTAATAACTTAAATATTAGACAGCAGTTACCAATGGGTGGGTAAGGGTTTTGGGGATATTATTAAAATGTTATAAGGCTGTTCCTTCATAAGATAACGTGCACAGAATTGTAGTTTGTTTCTACGTTTCTCTGCATCTGATTCTGCGTATTTAGACTGTCTGCTTCTCAAGAGATCAAAATGCTGTGGTTCACGTAATGCTGATGTCATAAGGTCGTGCTCCTCCATGTTTTGATCATTTCAGCACAAACAATTATTGAAAATAGATCAAAGCTATTGTTTTACTGTTATCCAAACATCTTCACACCTGTTTCAAGATTCAAGATTGTTTATTTGTCATATGCAGGATCAACACAAGGTCAACAATGCAATGAAATGCTTAGGATCAGAAGAACCACTGACTCGCTAAGATAGTCAAGAAGTACTAATAGCATGCAATAAAAATACAAGGGAAAAAAGTAAACAATATAATAAAAGAAAGTTTAGTGTGACAGCATGCAAATCACGATGACAAAACAGGACTCAAACTAGTACCTGAAAACCACTATGCAGTGATTAATAGCATATACTTTAGCCAATGCTTAGACAAGTTAGACCTTACAGAAACTGTTATAGAAAGTGGTATGACGGCAACTATAAGCTCCATTCTTCCTGTACAAAAGTGTTGAAGTCACTATCATTGACTGCTGTGTAATGGTTGTTACACACTGGACAATGAGAGGCTGCACAGAGGAGCACTTCCTGAGCCTAAAGCCAATTACCCACAGTCCTGCTCCTGTATTTGTCCCTGTGTGGACACTAATAACCTGGCAGTGGCAGGCAGCAGGGAGACTCAATGTATAGGCCAAAATCAACACTATAGCTACACACTGACTGTTTATATCTGTATATAGTGCACATGCTTCTCTAGATCAATTATGCCACCGTCTGAGGATGAATATCTGAATTAATTTATGATTGAGCAAATAAATAAATAATAATAGATGGTTGATAGCAAAAATGAATGCCTGTTGCTTAGTTGTGCAAACTTGAGATGAGTTAATGTGATCTGAAATCTTCACCCTAGCCTACAATAAGAATCTGATAGTTTGCGTTGCAACTACAGTCATCAACAACAATGCTTGGCTCCGGTCAAATTTGACTCACAAGGCAAGCATTTAGAGGAGTTTCATATTACAAATACAAATTTATTTACAGACATAGCGGCTACTTGCTAAAAAAATAATAAAAAAACTTAAAATAATATCACGATTTTCTTGCAACCGTATCACAGTTGAAATTTTATCACAATTAATGTAAACTTTATATTGCCTCAAAGTATAACTAAGTCTTCTTCAAAAAGTTCCCCCAGGTTAAATGTACCTGTCCCTCATTTGGACTTTTGCTGAGGCTCACAGATAGGTTTGTCTGGGGGAAAAAAGAACACTTATTTGTGCGTAACGCTGCGTTCAAGAAGGAAATTAGTCACACATTTGACCAGAAAAGCATTGTCACAAGGATGAGTTTTATCAGCATATTGCTCAGCACTAAGACATGTTAACCTTGCTAAATCATGGACTGATTTTAACCAAACTGTGGTCAAATATTTCAGTGCAAATCAATGAGTCACTACCACATCAATAGTTAAGTATTTGGCAGATAATTTTATAGAGTTATGAAACAGTTATTAAAGTAAAACAAGCTACTTCTCTTTCGCAAGAAAAATATGAAATATATGAGAATAAGGGAAAAAATGGAATGGAAAAATATTTGAAAGAATAACAACATTAAGGATAGTTTTGTGATTATTAGAATAATTGCAGTAAAATGTAAAATACCTACATCTGGTAATTTTGTTTGATTTGACTGTAAAGTTCTAAACACTGGATATGTTTAATTTTATGGCCATCAGACTGAATCTAATGTCTGTAGAGTGTAATGAGTATTACATTGACCAGGCTTGGAGAGTAACGGAATACAAGGAACAACGTTAAGTAAAAGGATCCAAATTAAAAAAAGGGAACTGTATTCCGCTACAGTTACAAGGAAAGAAGACGTACTCAGATTACAGGTGCATTTAGTGAAAATGGGGATTATTTAGCAGGATTATAATTTTAAAGCATTTTATGTTATTTAATTTTTTCATTTAAAGCTGGAGATGGAGGGAAAACCGAACAAACTGTCATACAGGCACTGCGGCATTTCACATCATCGTCTGGCAGTACTATGGAACAAACTTTCAACTGGCATGGCTTCGACCAAGAAGAACACATTTAGCGGGTGGAAATTTCGACATTATTTTATTTTTAAAGAAGAAAAGGGGATTTTTTTCTTAATAAACTGTACTATGTGGTCAACATTTGTGCACATTCATTGTAGGACTATAAGCTACTGCCCAAATTAGCTTTCCTCAATTTGTTTTATAATGCACAAAAGTGAGTAATTTTATTGTTTTCTTGTTGTTATAGGATATTTGGTGTTAAAGTCATCCAAAAGTGATTGAAAGTTATCAAGTTATACATTACTTTAATATTATGGTTCTTGGATTACGTTACTGAATACATATTTTAAGGGATAACTAGTAACTGTACCAGAATACATTTCTAAAGTAACCCTCCCAACCCTGACACTGACCAAACAAAAATACATTTAATGAAATAATAAAATGATAAAAACCGCATTTAATGACTCTAAATCTTTCATAGACTTGTTTCATAGTTCGTTTATCTTATGGCACCATTCTTGAGGCAGTTCTTCAGTTTACAAAGCCTAACCCTATAAGGACCTTTAGTCGTGTGCATTTAATCTACACTTTGACACCAGACCTGAGCAGTTCACTCACACGACTCTCTAATCCTATAGGTCACTTTTATAGTAAACAGCAGTAGGAATAAAATTAGCATTGTGTAGATTTGCCACAAACATTTGCAGCGCAGAGAAGACGAGGCCAGAGTTCGACAGTAGCCAGATGTAACCACTCCCAAATGACTAACTGTGTAATGAAGTTATAACTGTCTTTAAAGCCACTCCCGCTGTATGAGGATGGCCAGATGACTTTTTACATACAGTCAAATAATGTTACTGTATCAAATCTTCAGGAAAATTGAAAGGCCTGGGAAATATGCAATTGTATTTTATCTTATGACAAACAATTACAAATGTATATATGAATATTACTTTCCTAAACAATACAGGTTTTTAATAATTTGACAAACTGAACTTTCCTCCAAACCACATACAGCTCTGGAAAAAATAACTGCAAAATTATCAGTTTTTCTGATTTTACTACTTATAGGTTTGTGTTTGGGCAAAAGGAACATTTTTGTTTGAGTCTATAAACTACTGACTACATTTCCCTCAAATTCCAAATAAAAGTATTATCGTTTAGAGCATTTATTTGCAGAAAATGACAAATGGTCAAAATAACAAAAAAGATACATGTTTTCAGACCTCAAACAATGCGAAGAAACAAGATCAAATTCATTTTAAAACAACATAATACTAATGTTAACACTTAAGAGGAGTTCAGAAATCAATATTTGGTGCAATAACCCTTATTTTTAATCACAGCTTTCATGCGTCTTGGCATGCTCTCCACAAGTCTTTCACATTGTTCTTGGGTGACTTTATTCCACTCCTGGTGCAAGAACTGAAGTAGCTCAGCTTTGTGTTTGTGTTGGAATTCAACAGACACTGGAATGGAATGACTGTAATACATGTAGAGATGCTGATTTCAGAAAAAAATGCAGTGGTCTCTTTTTTTTTTTTTCCAGAGCTGTATTTGACAGGATTGGTTGTGGAACTTTTAAATTACAAAGATCCAAGATGATAACATTATTAGAAATGATTGAATTTAAATTTAAATTTGATTGACTGAACAGCCCAAACTTGAATGCAATTAGATTGAAACAGCTGCCAAATGCCCTTTTGACATAAATCATATTAATCCACTTAGTCCTGTCATAAGCAGCCTTAGATGGGGGTAGACCTAGATATGTGTCAGTGGTTGCAGGGTTTTTTGACATAAAACTGGAAAATGTCACACAACTGAAAATAACAATATATCATAATAAACAACGCTCTTATTTAGTTTATTTAATTTAAATGTCAATAATGTCACGTAAAAATAACAGGCTAGAGTCTATCACCATTAGATGGAGTACCCAACGTTTGTTTCTCCTTATATAATATAAAAGCCGCACTTACAGACAAACTCAGTGCAAACTCAGACAAAATCAAGCGCAAACGTAAAAGAATAATGTGCATTCCTGGCCATAACACTCACACCTCACAGCAAGAAGGTTTCCGGGCAGCCTGGGCTTTTCTGTGTGAAGTTTGCATGTTTCTCCCTGTGTCTGGGTAGATTTCCCAATCAACTAAAAACATGAACAACAGACACAATCCTCCAGCTAAGGTAGACCTGATTGATCCTGACCAAAACTAGCGACAACATCATCTCGGACACGGGTCCACTGCTCCTGACAGGCTGTCCCCGTGACATTGAAAGACGGGTCAAATGTAGAGTACCTGAACTGTTTGATGCATGTGATGATGTGCAAATGAAACAATTTAAATAACCGTTTCCTCTTTTCGCCACAAAATCTCTGACGATCATGTCCAAAGTGAAAGATCTTTGTATAGGTAGTCACACATTACATTTAAGTGTGTCTTTAAACAATCGCTGATCAATGCATGAGCCCCAGGCAATGCTTCTTGAATGTAAAATTGAACAATAAATAAATAATCATTGGGACTTTGAATAGTGCTGATGTACATTATTGGAGCCATTAGCGCTGCCCTTCCTGTCACTCATTGATTTTCTAAAATGAAGAGGCGGCTCCAGACCTTGACTGTTTGCTTGTTGACCCTGGGGTTACTTCAGCCATAAACTTTATCGAACCCTCGCCATTAGACAAGCTGCAGCACTGACTTCAAATTGTTCAAATCTAAAACCTTGCTTACGCCATTGCTATTTACAAACTCCAAAGGCCAAGATGATTACTGCAATGTCTGGCTTTTGTTCAGCGAATACGTAATGTTTTAAAAACGCAATTTGTTTTTGTCCTCCTGCCTATGTTTCAATCCTCAGCCCACATGTCTACCCTTGATGCACTTGGCAAAAAGTCTGGGTCCACTCATGCTTACATAATGATGAAAAAGTTATTAGATTCCAAGTTTTATTTGTAGTGTTGCCATGGACGATTGCTTTGATTGAGTCATGGGACATAAGCACAACATTCGAAGCCACCAGTGTCATCTAATTAAAATAAAGCAACCATTCAGTAGCAGCTTATTAATTCACCTCTAAACACCTGAAGAAGGGACAACAGTGGTACATTTACACTGCCCGTAAAAATCACAACTAGAATAAGCAGATAGCCCAGTTAGGTTTGATTTTTAGTGTGTGTTTTCATGCACAAAAGAAATCCGTTCATCAGAAAACATCTGGTGACATGTATCATTTATTCAGTTGATCTGTATCTGTTTACATGACGTTTCAATAATCTGATAAATCCTGAAGTCAGATAAGGATCCGATTTCTGGTGTGCAAGTAAACACACCCATTTGACAGCATGTAAAATTGTTATTATGGCGAAGATAAACTTGAATTTGATTTTGGAGTAAGTAAAGGTGTTATATTATGCAAAATTGACTCCAGGTTTGTTTTTGATGAGGAAACAACATTATAACATAGATCAGAAAATAGCATATAATGGGCCCTTTAATAAAGGTGAACTAAAATGTTACACAGACATTTGGGATGCTTGCAACTGTGCACTTTTAGGTAGAACAAAGATAATATGTATAGTTACTGTATATGAAAAAGATGTCATACAATAAACAGTCAGAGACGTCAATCAAAGCATTGAGTGATATGGACCACCCATGACTTGAAATGTAAATCAACAAATAATTTATTGAAGAAATTAATATTTTACTTTTGTGACCCCCTTGTGCCTGCAGTGACTAACAACACAAATTATCTTGCAGTCATATGAAATCATGATCTATACTCCCAAATCTGAGGAAGGATCTTCATTATAAAACAAAATTAAACTGTTTACGAACTTTATTATTATGACTTGACTTCTAGAGTTACAACTAAAGTACTTTCCAGTAGATTGTATCTCAAATCACACCAGCACCAGAGCATAGATTCAATCAGGAACACTTTCATACCTGTAGCCATGTCATGCAGCCTCTCACTCAGGTAGTAGTCGTTGGGGTTGAGGTAGGGCATCTGCTCCATGTACTCTTTGGGAATAAGGTACAACACCTCTGCCACCTGTCCATCCTCGATAATAGACATGCGCTTGACCGAGCTTTTCCTTTTTACTCGCGTCCTGTCTACACTGTGACTCCTGTTGGAGCTGCACAGTTTACCCAGGCTGTTCAAATTGGGCAAATTCGGCATCGTGTCTCCGTGTCCACAGATCCGCAGAAAAACCAAAAACACTAAAGACACAGCGTAGCCAGGGTTCAAACCACTGGCATTAGGTAACTACACAACATGGATGGATGGAATTTTTCTAATTTGCAAAGATTAAAAGCTAATAACCATGTCTTTGCAATGGTAGCAAAAGTCAGGTGTGGAAGAGCTCTACAGGTGAGTGAAGAGAGAAGAGGAGCAAGGAAAGGAGCTTAGAGCTGGAGAGTGTCTTCAGCCACAGTGGGCCCTAAGCGGCTTACAGGGCTGACGTTGGAGCCATGATTATCTCATGGGAGGGGTCAGACTCAGCCGGGAGGACCAGAGCACCGTGAGAACCACTGACAGTTACTAAGTTTGATCTGTGCTCATTTTAGATCAGTTGAAAATGAGGGGAAAATAGTCACCTTCTTAAATAACTGGTATTATTACAACATAGAACTAGCCAGAATATGATTGTAGGTCTTTTGTGTTTTATGTTCATATTTCTTTGCTTTGGTTACAACTGTTTTTCTTGCCATCTTCTGATAATACTGAATTTAAATATATTCATTCATTCATTATCTTCCGCTTTATCAGGTATTCGGCAACAGTCCAAGCAGATCTGCCGCCCAGATCTCAATGCACCAGCCCCCATGGATCCTCCTGCGGGTGGTGGGTCCACGGGAGGACGGCTCCACGTTGTTTGACTGGCCTTGACACTGGGGGCGGGGTGGGGTTAAGTGTCTTGCCCAAGGACACAACAGCAGCACTCATCTCTGGGAGCTGGAAATCGTACCACCAGTGATCTGACCACTCAACCAATGTCTAGAGAGATACGAACCACCAACCTTTGGATCAGTGTCCAAACACTACCAACTGAGCTACTGCCGCCCCAATTTCAATATAAACAATATTAACAATGTAATAATGGGTATATGTGCATACAATTGGCTATTCACAGTAATTCTTACTATAACCAAGGACAACAAGGAAATACCACTAGCATTTGAGTAGTTTTGGCAACAGGAATTACAGAAATTAGTTCTAGGACTACTATGATCATGATACAGTACTTCTACTAATGCCAGAGCAGTATGCAGGACCAAACAGAAGCACTGTAATAGATTGTGTGTACAGTATAGTGGGCAAAGTCTCTAGCTTTTTAAGTGCAAAATTATGCAAGTCCAATGACACAGAAAAATTGAATAGGGATGCACAAATCCAGCTTTTAAGTTTTTATATTTTATATTTATTAGTATTATTAACTGTGCAGAGACTCAAAAGAGCATATATTTCCTTTACATAAAAATAGACTAAACTGATCCAAATGTGTTGCATAGCTCATATCCCTCAAGTAACCACAGAAAAAAATGTGATGAATACATATTCAAACACTATGAAAGTTTCTGGGCCAACTACAACTAGCAAATAGTCTTATTATATTCTATGTCCAAACTGGATATATTTAGAATCCAATATCCGGTCGATCAGTTCTAGTGCACTCTTTGTATTATATTAGTTTAGACTCTGGCGAGTCTACTATATAAAACTATATGAAATATATAAAATATTAATACCCACAGCTTTTACTATACATTTTGGCCTTCTACAACAAAGGTGTTCATATCTTCCATTTGGGCCATAAAGAGCCTTTCACACCGACCACAAAAACCCAAAGCTCTACAGATCCATTACAAGCACTGTGAGAGCATTTTGTCTTGGAACACTGGCAGTGTTCTCCAAGGGCAGCAAACAACTGCAGAGGCAGATGATGCACAAACCACATTCAATCAGCAGAGCCCCGGTCAGGACAAAAGTACACAGAATTGTGAGGAAATGCCACAAGTGAGGGCCCATTATCCACAGCAATCAGAGCAAAGAGAGGATTTTGGACCAGTGAGGAGGAATGCTCTGAGGTGAAATGAAGCATGCAACTGTCAAAGCCCAACCAACATAAAACAGATGATACATTTTACAAATCCGAAATCATATCAAAATCATTAAAAAGGGTGTTTAAGTTGTCAATGCAGGAATTCAAGCAAGTTTCACAAGGACAAGTAAACTACTGTGTATTATTATATTGTGTTTGTGACAGTTATAAGTAAGCTGCCGTGAAAGAAATTCTATCTATATCTACATTTATAATCTAACCAAAACTCCACTCACAAGACAACAGCTACATGGGAGTACATGCAAAACCAACATTTATACATAAACATACTAGGAAACGGTCTATTTTTATGAAAAGATGCTGATTAAACTGATGATTCGCTTCCAAATCTTCAGGTATCTCACGAGATACCTTGCTGTTTCTGCGGCTGTTCCATATACATTTTTCAAATATGAATAAACTCTGTCAACTAATAAAAATTTTGATCAACTAAGACTCCATGAACTAAAGCGAGTAAAGGACTACTGCCCTACTGCCATGTACTCTGGACGCAGTGAATAAAGGAAGCATCGGATCTGTTGCTACAAATTAAGGTCATCTTGATTATTTTTCTGACCCTTCAGTCATAGGGCATTTGAGTCATCCTGTTTCCTATCCCCTCTATGACACTCATGTGGAGTTCAAAGGCAAGATATCAAAATGATCAGAATGAAGAACAAAACCTTGCAACTGTGTACACATTTGCATTTAAATTAACAATATTACTTTGTAAGAGGGCTACAGAGAGTTCAAGTTAGGACGAAGCATTGTAGGTGTACTTTTATGTATGCAACTTTTATGGCATTTGAATTTTTTGACTGATCTCTCGCCACAAAGACAAAGAGGCCAAGTTACAGTCAGATCTGAGGATCTGTTTTAGATATTTTTGCTATAAAATCACATGTAAACTTAAAGGGCCTAGATTTATTTATAGGCCCCATACTAGTTATTATTATTTTCCAGTCTATGTTGTAATGCTGTTTCCTCATTAAAAAAATAAGTTTTGTTTAATTCACACGTTTAAAGGGATATGCCACCCCCAGGTCAAATTTGGGCATCTCCCCACAGTCCAGAGACTAAAATAAGTGGTGGAAAGCGTTTTCCTGCTCACCCAGCCATTGTCCGAGTCTGTCGCCACTGACCGCCGCGGTATCTGGTGCTCCTCCGCCTTAGACTGGAGTCTAACGTCGCCAGAGAAAGATTTCGGCCAAAAGGAATTAATTTGCTCGATGCGTTTCCCAATTACTTTCTGTGTAGTGCGCATTCATATCGAGTGCAAATAAATGTGCAAATCAACACGGAGAGCTTGACTTGGTCATTTTGGGTGGGAACTATTTTTCAGTGCAGAAGGACATGGCCGAATCACGCAGCACGCTGCCAGGGGAATCCCAGTTACGCACCGGGAAGGGAGTTCCCCTGTTGCACAACGTGGTGCGTGATTCGGCCATGTTCTTCCGCACTGAAAAATAGTTCCCACCCAAAATGACCAAGGCAAGCTCTCCGTGTTGATTTGCACATTTATTTGCACTCGATATGAATGCGCACTACACAGAAAGTAATTGGGAAAAGCATCGAGCAAATTAATTCCTTTTGGCCCAAATCTTTCTCTGGCGACGTTAGCCTCCAGTCTAAGGTGGAGGAGCAGCAGCTCGCGCGGCGGTCAGTGGCGACAGACTCGGACAATGGCTGGGTGAGCAGGAAAACGCTTTTCATCACTTGTTTTAGTCTCTGGACTGTGGGGAGATGCCCAAATTTGACCTGGGGGTGGCATATCCCTTTAACACACAGGCCCTACATATTTAGGCTAAGTTCTTGACAAACCTTGTGATGTCATGAGATAATACATGAAGTACCCCAATGTGTTTTTAAACTCCATACACTGCAAAAAAAAACTTGGCCAAAATTTAAGAAATAAACACTTAAATCTATCAAAAAATGACTTAAAAGTTATCTTAAAATAAACTACCTCTAAACTAGAATTATTCAGTCTTTGGTCTAGAAAGTAGATAATAAATCTGAAAACAAGATGAATAACTTGATATAAGTTGTGAAATCTTGGCCAGATCAGAGAAATTTGCAGTGTAGAATCATGTGGATCATTTGGGCTCGAGAATTGCCAATCTCTACTGAACTAAAGGTAAAAGATATCCATTAACATAACAAAAACTTCTGCTTCATGACATCACAAAGTGGAACAGAGCATATTGAGCTTTGCAGATGTAGACTGGGTTAATAATAAATAAATAAATAAATTACTCAAACATATGTGAATGAAACAAAACACAACTCTGGGTATGTTTTTGAGGAGGTAACAGCATTAAAACATGGCTTAAAGCGCACAGGAGTTATTTTTATGTTATATCGGACCTTTACATGTAAGAAAGATACTGTATGTCTACAAATGCACTCTTTTTTATACTTTTGATTTTTAATAAGGGCACAACATAATGGCCCTTATAGTAAATCCAGTACAGCATTGTTACTCATCACCCTAATGCCTGATAAAAAAGTATTGTACACGCAGCCCACTCATATCAAAGTCACATCTGAGGATAAAATTGCTGAGGTGATGAAAAGCACGGCACACAATGACAAAGCAGAAATACCCCTCTCTCTCTCTCTTTCTGTCTGTGTGAGGGAATGTGGCTCGACCCTCACTTCAAAATTCATGAATTTCCTTTTTGTCTGGAGCCGAGGAGGGATGGGACAGCTGGGACTGGCTCGATATAAATCACACCAATGTTTACGTCTCTTTACCCAACTCAATCAATGCCATCTGGTTGTTCTGGTGGTCGAACTCAGACAGCTCTATTGCACCATAAAAGGCACTGGGACAGAATAGGGTAAAATAAAATGGGCTGGAGTGGAATTTATTGTCTGTGGGATAGAATTATATTGATTGATGGAATAACATAGATGATTGAAAACAACTTAAACTCAGACTTCTGCATGCCTACTAGCAGGACATTTAATGAATTGTCTGCATGTCTTTTTCAGTTAAGTAATTATTTGAACAATTGTAATTTGATATTTTGCAGATTTTTGTTTGCTTTTGATACACTTCTATCACACATTATAACAGCTATGCAATAGAATATAAAAGACAAACCAAGGCATTATTGTGCATGAAATCAAATAGCGTCAATCTAATTATAGCCTGAAGCGAGATTTACTACACAATTTACAACATAAGCTCAGGAAGACAACCAGCCTTAGCCTTTAGTGGAGAATCCCCTTTACAAATAAACAATCCATTACTCTGTCTGTCCCCGTGCGCTTTGCTAGATCCAATATGAACCCACACGCTCCCCTCCCACCCCTGCCTATACTTCTGTCCCATACGCTGCACTGTCCCACGTCCTACCGTCCAGTCCAAAGCACGAGGTAATCTTTTGGGCGTAGTTGCAGATGCCATCATAACCAGGCTTCTGCTGCGGCTTCATCGCGCTCCTCTCCCCCATCTCTGCTCACCAGAGCCCGTCCTGTCCGGCTATTTCACTCTTTCTCCTTCCTCCTTTAGACTTTATTAATAATGCAAGCTCTGGACAAGTGCCTCACCCCCTCACGCTCACAGGCAGGAAAGCGGGGGGGAGAGAGGTAGAGAGAGACGGGGGTAAAATGCTGATGCAGGGAGTTGCCGTGGTGATGGAGACCGGAGCAGCTCTACCCAGTGGCGTCAGATTGGGTTACTGCAGGATGACTCTTCTTCCTCCCATAAGCCATTGATCATTCAGATGCTCCGCAGTGTAACAGGTACGGGGCAGGAAGTGGGCCAAAAAGGGCGGAGTATGAACGAACAGGAAGTTAAAGCGGTCTTTTTATAGTCGTTTTCATTTATCATCATTAAATATTGATTACAATGAAGGACTTGCTATCTAATGAAATGATCCCGATTCTGTGTGACAATGAAGCATGTCCTGTCCTTAATCACAATCGAAAATCACAATTTGAAAGGACACAATTCGTAATTCGCAAAGGCTGCAATTTTTGAAGTACCATAATTTCTTCCACAAATATCAAAAGGTCCTGTGTTTTTCTGCATTAAAAACTGCTAACCCTGTAGTTTAGATCTGTACAAACATGTTCTGAAATGTCATTCTTGTATTAGTTTGTCAGTTCATTTCCCATTCTTTTCGTCAATTCTCCTGCATGTGTTTAAAATGTGAACTTGGAAAAGAATCCAATTATTTAAAAATAAATTGACAATCCTATCGCTGTGCTTTATAATGCAAAAGTTCAGCCCTAAAACACATAACAATGATGACTGCTTCTAAACCTTTTGGCTTGACTATTTGCAATTGTCACATCATATCATGACTTTTACCAAGCCTGGAAATAACAACCCCCTATACTATATTACTAAAAGTTAAGTTAAGCCTAAATATAACATTCGCTCTGGTCGGATTTGGCCCATATATTCTATTATCTATCTATCTATTCTATATTCTATTCTTACTCACAGTCTTATATCACAAACTGGGACAGTGCATCACAAGCCAACCATAACTACCTAACTAGGTCATCAATATACAATAGTGTGATGTAAGGATAGTAAGAAAAGTAAAATGTCATTCAATTATCTGGTAAAGCAATCGTTGACTTATACATGAAAAGGTTTTTGTGCATAAAAGTTTAAAAGCAAAAAATAAAAACATGTTTAAAGGGCCAATACTACGCTGTTTTCTGCTCTGTTATAATGCTGTTAACTCATCACAAAGATACAGTAACTGGAGTTGTGTTTTGTTTCATTCACAGATGTTTAACACAAAAATATTTAGGCTGACTGATTCTCTCTAACACAAAACACTCTTTTGATGTCACAAGAAGTGCTCGACTGTGTTTTTAAACCATACACCTTCATTAGAATCATTTGGATCATTTCAGCCCTGGAATTGCCAATCTCTACTTAAAACAATAACTGTTAACTTGAAATGTACCCCTTCATGGCATCACAAGGTGGAACAGAGGATTTTGTGCTTTGAAAATATAGACAGACTAATAATAAAGGGTTACTCAAATATGTGTAAATGAAATGAAGCACAACTCCATTTGTGTTTTTCAGGAGGTAACAACATGGCTAAAAGTTCACAAGAGTCAATTTAGTGTAATAGGACCTTTAAGTTCCATGCCAATAGACTCTGTGGCTCAGTAGTTCAGTAGTTGCAGGATTTGAACTGGTCACCTTCAGGTTAGAGTGCAAAAAGACCATTATGAATGCCAACCATTTCCTGCCGTACATTAATTATGCAAAACTGTGTGAAAGACTCTCTTTGAATCCAACATAAAATTTCCATAGCAAGGATTATCCCACTTCCAGTCCAGTAAACTGGTTTAAAATTGTGCAGTAGACTAAAGGAATGGAGGGCTTAAAAGGGCCAAGATGAATAATAAATGCATAAGTACCACCAACCAAAAGTACAGTAAGTTTGAACAGTAGGAAAACACTAAAGACCAGAGCTGCAAGAGAAATATGAACTCGCCTATTCCATACGGTTATTCAGCAATAAGTAACAAAGCAGATTACTTTTTGCCCCCTTACATCACACTGGGCAGCAAGTCAGTGCAAATATTTGGACATCAGAGTACCCAGCACCATATTGGCTTTTCATGGCTATTTTTACAAACGAGAAAAGACAGTTATTGATCAAAGAAGTGAAAGTTCAAAATCACATAAAACTGATCATTTGGGCAGGCAATCCATTATTTCCTTTGGAGATGTATTTGTTTACATAGCAACTAGAACCAATATCAGACTGAACCTATGAATCATGATTTTATTCTGCCTTTTTACATACAAATATCAAAAAATACAAAATCACAGCTAATAGAAATTTTAGTCAACTAAAACACCATTGACTGAATTACTCAACTAAGCAACAACTTGTGAATAATGACTTTAGTCTGCATTTTTAAATACCAAAGGTATGGCTGGACAAACTCAAAGAAAACAAATGTAACTGGGGCTATTTTCTCTACTTCCTGCATTTCTATGGGAAGAAAAACACTGAAAGATCCTGTGATAACATATTTGTCTAGGATTAGATGCGACACTAAAAATACTGCAGCCATTAACAGAGGAATGTTGAGTGGTTTGGATATTGGACCTTTTCTCTAACAAGAGTTTAATATACACCTTTTTATATATTAATGTAAAATGACACTATAAAAATGCTCTATATTAACAACTACATACAGCCGAATAATGACAGAGACTAGTTAATCTTCTTCTGTGCATGTTGTAGACAATACTGACAAAACTGAACATCTACCATTTTTTTATTATGCCGATATTTTCGCACTTCATCAAAACTGTGCTGTGAAGATCTAAGCTGATGTTCAAGTATGACATCACAATGAAAGAACTATAAAAATTAACTTTGTGCAGAAAATGAGCACCTTATGCCCTGCAAGTTTCTGCTCTTTTTTCATAGATGATAAAGTTGATTTGCATATTTCAAAATCTTCAAAACGGGGCGGCAGTAGCTCAGTTGGTAGAGCATATGTCTCGTGATCCAGGGGTTGGCGGTTCAAATCCCGCTCTTGACGGGTTGACCGCATATGATCCCAGCTCCCACAGATGAGCGCTGCCGTTGTGTCCTTGGGCAAGACACTTAACCCCACCTCGCCCCCAGTGTCTGTGGACACTGGTAGCCCCCATGGCAGATACATCAAGGCCTGTTGTGACGTGAGCCGTCCTCCTGTGGACCCACCACCTGCGGAAGGATTCATGGGGGCTGGTGCATTGTGTTCTGGGCAGCAAAACACTGCTTGGACTGCTGCCCCGCGACCCAGAAAAATGGAAAAGCGGAAGAAAATGAATGAATGAATGAAAATCTTCAAAACTTTGACCTGATCTTGAATATGGCAAGACACTTCTTATAGTGTATTGCTGAAGGATAATAATCAGTATTGTGATGCCCTAACCTTGCACAGCAAGATGGATTCTCACAATATTTGTGAGTTCACAAACTCACAAGACTCCGTGCCCTGTATGGTTACCTGAATGAGAGGACCAATCACAGAGCAGCATTGGGGTTTGTGCAGAAACTAAAGGCCAAGTGCCCAAACGAACCAAAACAAACATGGTGACACCGACAGACATACTTCAGCCTATTTTAGCATCAATACGGACTATTTTGTTTGTGGAAAATGTGCAGAAGGTAAGAGCTTTGTGCATTTGTGGACAGAGATGTGCTTTTCTCTCAACTGGACATAACAAAAGTTTGATTTTTTTAGCTTGTTCTGCTGTTGAGACACTTCGAACAATATAGATTCAAAGTCATGATGTTCTGCAGTTTCTGATCAGTTTCAGCGAGAGCCATTTCTAATTGATATGTAGCTCAGAACTGAGGCCCTGTCTACACAGCAACATTGTGGAGTGAATCCGATAAGTTTTTTATTGTTTCGGTCTCGCGTCCACATGACACCAGCGTGCTGGGTACCCCAAAACGATATTTTTTGGGAACGGGTTCCAGAGTGGAAAACTCTGGCCACGTTACTGTTGCGGAGTCGTCTGGATGAGTAGAACGGATTTGTTTACGCCTACGTCACAACCACATCGCCAGTACGTCACAACCACATGGCCAGAACAAATACCAGCCTCGCGCGCAACATTCATTCGTAACAAGACAGCGACCAGGAGTAACTCCACTTCATCATCGGTCCAGACAAGAGATTCGTTTTTTCCTCGTGTAGTCACTGCAATCCAGGGGTGCCTATCCAGGATTGAAATGTAAGGTACCCCCCCCTCAAAAAAAAAAAAAAAAAGGCCTACTGTCCCAAATCTGTATTGTAGCAATACAACAAAAGAACTTGAAATTGAACAATGTGAACAATATGAACGTAATATGTGAACAACACACGAACAATAAACATTGGAACATATTTTAAAACTCACATTCGTGCACAGTAGCCTACATGGGCCACACATCCGTAAGCACAGCAAAGAGCGCGCACCCCCTCCCCTCTCTCTCCCCGGGAGCGCAGTTGAAGGCGCAACTGTAACTTGTAGAGCAATCTATTTGAAATTTAGTCGCCTTTTACCAGATGCGTCGAACTGTCTCATGATCGCTTCACTATCGATTTTCATGTCGAAGTGAATGTTCATGAGAGCAAGCCCGGTAAGCCTCGCATCACCCATGGTGTTTCGCAGGTACATTTTCAGGCGTCTCAGTGTGCTGAACGAGCGCTCGGCAGAGGCAGTGGAAACGGCTCGACATGACATCAAAATTATATCTTTTAAATGTCTGGAACCAGCAGTGCCATCGGCGGGCAAATAAAGTAAAAGCCGGCTTACCTTAAGTTTGATCCGTTGTCTGCTAGTCCACGGACGTCGTAGGCTACAGTTTAATATCGCATTTGCAACACTTTAATTACGTCTTTCCAGCCAAACATATCGTTGAATTCGAGCAATATCACTATTTCAGTAAAGAGGACTCAAACTTTGTTGTGTGTATACTGAGGAGGTGACCTGCTGCGATGGAATGTTGGATGTATCATTTTTGTGGGGGGGCGTGAGGAGTGTGCTGTAGGGCTGTGAACTTGGTGCTTATCGCACTTCCAGTCTGATCGGACCCAGTTCGCTTGGGCTCTCCATCACACACATTCTATTTATATTAAAACATTCAATTTATATAAAAATGCATTTTTATTCGCTTAATGTTGTCTTGCAAAAGTGCCAAACAGGAATTTAAAAAAATAAAAAAAAATCTCTCCAAGGTATGCCTAGTGCGTACAGCCGTATGTGGCGGCATACGCCTGGCGGCGCCACTGCTTCAATCTTCGCTGCCATCTTCGTGTTCTTGTTGTTGTTTGTGTCCGGTGTGCGTTTTGCGCAGGTAGAAAAAGGGGTGCATGTGCCTTACTTCTTCTATTGTTCTGGAGTATCCGTTGGGACGGGCTTACAGCGCACGTAGAGGCGTGTGTATTGCGTCGTTTTCAGCAAGTGTTTCATTGGCATGTGTATGTGAAATTTTACTGATCCGTTCCCAGTGTGGACGTGATATTTTTTTTACCCAGTAAGAAAAAATCCTGCATTGCGTTGCCGTGTAGATGGACCTTGAGTGCTACACATCAGTCTGGCGTGAGCCAGGTTAGTGATACCCTCTTTCTCTATATGGTGTCTTATTGTCCCCATAGAGACCCTCTCCAGATCTTAATACCTATAATGACTTCTTTATCTGCCATTGTAAATGAATAAAACTCCAGTGGTGTAACCAGCACAGATACAATTGAGTGAAGAGTTTTGTAGTATAATGTGTGTGATGTGGTTACGTCTCATGAATAGTGATTGAGTGCTCAGAGCTCAGTGTGCTAATCAGGCCTATGAGCCACAGGAGGGCTGTAAACCAGGGGCTCTGGCTCCATTGATTCTAATACAGGTCAACCATCAGTAATGCAGCCACTAACCATTCAGAATCAGATACAGCCATCTTTATCACCAGCCTATTTAGAAAAGTTAAATATAGGTTTATTCATATTCATTTTGGATATGGAAGCCTATTTATGGAGATCAATATTTATAAAATTTCAGAAACAGTTTCTGAATAACATTATAGGTTGCATGGTCATTTGTTTCCGTATAGATGAGTAGGCCTTAGGAAGCTTTTCAATGTACATTTTTTGCAGGAGTCTATGGGAAATATCAATGGGAAATGTACTTCTGTAAATTCGTGGTGGGTAGTCACTGTTGGTGGCACAGAGGCTAGTGTTTCAGACACTTCAACCCAAAACATGCAACATGTAAAAATTTCCCAGCTGTCCTGACCAAGCCTCAAGATCTGGCACTGCAGTGCAAAATGCTCCTGACATGTTGCCCCAGCGGCACTGACTGTTGGGTCAAATGCACTGGACAAATTTCCCTACTTCTAAACTTCAAGGAAGGATATTCACAATCTGTAGATATTTAATCCACAAATTCCATCTCATTGCAGTCACTGAAAAACAGACAACCAACTCTAGAGACACATTCACTACTGGAATTTGACTACTGTTGTACTGTTGTTTACTACTGTTATTACACTAGAATTACTACCATTGCACATTTATTTTTATCTTTACTTCCAATGCACATTCTATTGCACATTACCATTTCACTGCTGTATCTTTCATTGCACATTTTTGATGCACACTGCACATTTTGGACATCTGTAAATGTATTTTTTTATTTTTTTATTTATTTATTCTGTTGCACTGCTTTCAGATTTTAGATTTTAGTTTTTAGATTTAGATTTCTGTCTTACATAGTTTTTGTTGTGTTTTGTCTTTATATTGTATTTTGTACACTGTCTTTTTTGCACTACCTGGTCCGAGAGAAACAAAATTTCGATTCACTGTTGAACACATATGGCAGAATTGACAATAAAGCTGACTTTGATCATTGATCTTTGATCTAGAGTCTCCATTGGCCAACAATAGCAGAGGCTGTCTCCTTTCCTCTGTCAAAGTCACCTGACTGAGAGGAGGACAGCGCCCAGAGCCCACCTGAAGAGAACAGCCAGCCCCATCAGTCACTGCAGGTGCCCACACCCACTGCCTGTGTGTGCTCGTACAGACTGCAGGAACAGATGCTTGTCTCGGTCTGTGTAAAATGTATCAGTACTAGACAACAGGCTACTGCAAACTATGGAAATCCAAAACATCTAAGTGACTAATATTTTGGAAACCATTTGTTTTCATTTGGAGTAGCAGTACTTAGGCTAAAATAGATTTCATTTTTTAAATCTTTTTTTTATCATTAGGTGATCATTGTGGTTTATCATCTGAATCTGCATATGATTTATATAAGATGCCCTAATTTTGCCATGGGTCCAATACAAATGAGTAGTCTATACTAGCTTGTGCCCATGTAGTTGGATTATAGAAACAATAGGCTATTTCTTCTACTCACTAGTGCACTATTTGTCATTTTACTGAAATAGAGCTGAACAAATAATAACAAATTTATGAGGTTCTGGACGAAAAATCTTTCTTCTAGCCTTGCTGCTGCTCATACAAGTCTTTCACAAGTTTGACCTCATGGGTAGGATGGATACAGGACTAAAAATATAATATGGAAATTACAAATTGACCGACACTAATAAGCTGTAAACGATGAGAAATCCAGTTCTGTCTCACAATTTTCCATAGCCAGTCTAACTGTACAGGTGGCCTATAAACTGTACCACTTTTCATAGCCACAGAAGGGTGTGGGCTGGAGTTTAACTAGCCCATTTAATATGCATCATATGGAATCTATCTATAAACAATATTAGAAGACATCAGACTGGCTAAATATTTGCTGAACTGGGACACTGTATGCTTTTTAAAGACTATAACCTATTTTTAGCTTTTGCTGTCTGCTCATATGAACAGAATAAGTTGTGGTTTGTCTCTAGGGCTGCAGTAGAAATAACTGTAGGCTACTTATGCACTGCACCGGTGAGATATTGTTGCAGGAAGACTGATATTACAGCTAGATCCAGCTCAAACACGATGCATAGGAGCCCATCTCTCTCATCTCTGGAGCGAGACACCCTCCTCTCCAATTTAAGCCACTTTCTGCCTCTACATGCATTGTTATGAATCGATCTGCGGCGTAGGATACTCACCTCTTGCAGCAGACATGCCTGGTAGGTGCAGTCTCCTTCTTTAGGGACACGAGCAGCAGTGGAGATCCGCCGGTGCAGCTTGGAAACCGGGGGAAGACCGCTTGACAGCCCGATATTATCTTTTCTTCAGGTTGTCATTGAGCATATTGCTGCCAGACGCGAGGAGAAGCATGCGTTAGGTTTGGAGCTCGCCTCGGCGATGGAGAGCTGCCAGACTTTGCAATGACAGCAGGGCGTGTCTTGGAAAACACAGCATCCTTCTCACTTTTTCCATAAGTTCACGTCCATGTTAGAGGAGAGAGCACGCCGGTAATGATGAGGGGAAAATAGCATAACCTCGACAACCCGTGACTGCACGCGCATACCGGCACCCATAGCGTTAAAGTGACACCCTAGTTTTGCACCGTGATGACTTTGCTGGTGTCTGCTGGATGTGCCTCATAATGAAGACATCAGTGTTATTGATTTTAGCCAGTTATTTTGATAGTGTAAGCCTATTGGGTAGAAGCCGACACAGAAGATCTACTAAAAGAATAGTAATCACAGTAGCCCAATGAATCGTAAAGGTAAATATAATCTAATTGATCTAAAATGTGTATTTTGCTATAGCTTAAGTCTATTCCACAAAATGCATTTTTTTCTGTTGCCTATTTACTAGCAGTGCGTTCACCTGGTCCTGGTTGGGTCCTGCTTTGAATCCAGTTTAGTTTGGTTTTCTTGTTCTTGGTTCATTGCTGGTCTATTCCGTCATGTTAAAATCCTGATTTATTCCCATTTTTGATGTGGTGCATTTGTGTGAACGTACACCAATACTGTACTATGGAGATTACACAATAGGACCTTTGCTGTCAAAATGGTTCATTCAAACCCCAAATAAGAACAAGAAGCTATTTTAAGAGATCAGAGTTGTGTTTTATATAACTTACTCTCACTTGACAGCACTGTAAGTTCACGTCGAGCTTAATTGGAGGTAAATTAGTGGTTATTGCTCATAATTAACTGTTCGTCAGCTCCTCCATATTCCTTATACCGGAGCGCCCCCTGGCGGCGGAGTGTGGCGCTGTGGCGGAGGAAGTGCCACCGTGTCCACAGAGCTGCTCAGTCCGCAGACGTGTTGTTTACAGCCCAGGCCCAGGCCCCGTCCTGCTGCCGCTCGTCCCGTGTACTTTATGGGTTTATTGCTCTCCTTTTTCGTTTCAAGGGTCAGTGTATGAAACCTCCAATCTGGATCGAGGCGGCAGCAGCAGGAAGAAGAAGATAGAGGATTTCTCTAGGTCTTCTCGAGAAAAGCTAGTCCAATCCAAGAACAAAATGTTTTCCAAATTTACGTCCATCCTCCAACATGCAGTCGAAGCGGTAAGTGTGAGATGAAGTGCACAATATGATTCCAGTTTCACGAGTTTCCCTTGTAGGATTTTCTTAATCAGAGCCTTTGATCGCTCATGTTGCGGTTGTTAGCATCTGTGCTAACGAAGTAGCCGCCGCTAGTGTTAGCGTTTTGTGTTTATGTTGTTTGTTTACACCTGTTAGCTGCAGCAGACAGTCCCAGCGACCATCAGTGTGTTTGACCATGAGCCTTAACTAACAGGACATCTGACTGCCACATGTGGATTTACGGTGGATGTTTCCTGTTAAATTGTGTTGTGCAAGAGGTGTTAGTCGCTAAGGTTAGCTCCAGCTAGCCAGAAGAAGCTAGGCTAGCTCAGATGGACCAAACAGCTGCATCTGTTGATTTGGAAATATCAGGACAGTTACGTAAAGTGAAACCCTGTACTATTTTTCAGAGTCTGTCACTGCTTGTATCGTTTTATACTTAGCTCTTTATTCCTGCTACTTGGGAGGTACTTCTTAAATATTGTACTTATCCTGTTGTGACATTCCTCAAACCTGTTCTGAGCTTCTCCAAGACAAACACTGAAGGAACTTTAGTTGTAGAGCTGGTCATGACCAATAACCTTTCATCCAGAATAGCTCTTAGATAAGACTGCAGACTATTCTCTCTATGCACTCCGGGGCTGCACTGGACTAAAAAAATACTTAATTTTGAACTGTAATTTATGCATTTGCTTCCTTTTTCAGCTGGCCCCTTCACTGCCCCTGCAAGAGGACTTTGTTTATCATTGGAAGGCCATTACGCATTATTACATTGAGACATCTGGTAAGATCAAATTGCACAAAACACTCCTCGGTGTCTTTGATTATGTCATTTTCTTCTTCTGATTATTATTATTATTATTATTATTATTATTATTATTATTATTATTATTATGCCTGAGCGCCAAGGGTGGCATAGGGCCTGTTGTGATTGTTCAGTAGTGCAAAGCACTCTCCCCTTTCCAAACATAGTGACACTCATGTCATCGACTGGTGCCCGCGGACATGGCACGTTGGCACGACCCATTGTAATTGTTCACCCCAAAATGTAGGGCACACTTGCTTCATGCACGATGCACAAAGCGCTCTCCCCTTATCAAACAGTCAATGCCACTCAATAGTGACACTCATGGCATCCAATAGTACAGACTGGCATTGCCCATTGCCGCGACAGCGGCAAAATTGTAATTGTTAACCCTGGTAAACTCCAAAAATGTGCATTGGGCATGTGAGTAATCAATGAGTTCAATGACGAGCGCAATACATTTAACAACAGCTGATATATGACACATCACCACTAACACCGGTGACAGTTTTGAAGATGGCTTGCAGCTAGAAGCCGAAACATCTCAACAAGGTAAATACACGTTACTGTATTGTCTTTAAAAAAGAAACCAAGAAATTAAAGTACATAAGAAGACAAAATAGAATATCTTTGCTTTAAAAATATATTGCGACCACATCCCCTCCCCAAAAAAAATTCGCCATCTTGGATTCATTATGTGACAAATGTCATAATGTAATCCTATGTACACATCTAATTCTGCAGTATTTTCATTTGTAAAACTTTTAAAACGGACACAACCACAAATGTGGGCACCGCTTCAAAAAGGAGCATTAGCACCCTCAACTGGTTAAAAGTTGAGACACACATAAAATTGTAAAGGACAAAATAACGCTGCCCAAAGAGAGAACAGTTTGTGTGCGACAGCACATCACAGGCTGACTGGTCTAGAAGTTCGAGTGAGTTCAAGCGAGGGCCGCTCATTGTCGTTTGCAGCTATATTTATTTATTTTTTTATTGTGTATTGTGACAATACATGTTCACTTATTACATAATGCAGTGTGACCAAAGTTTTGCTTTCTATCTACTCCTTGACTGCTTTTACATGCCAAACCAACACAGGCCTGTTGTTGTCTGTCATTTCATTCTCTGCTTCTTTGAAAAACTAAATAGTTTTCAGGGCATTCTAATATCAACCTAAATTTTTTCAGACAAAACATATGCATTGAATATACATTAACACCAATATCTGCTGAAAACGAAAAAATATATATTTTGTTAAGCAATTACAGTAACATTACTTTATTGTTATTTGTCCTTGTAGATGATAAAGCTCCAGTTACAGACACAAACATCCCATCTCACCTGGAACAGATGCTGGACATCCTGACCCAGGAGGAGGCTGAGCGCGAGTCTGGAGAAACAGGGCCCTGTATGGAGTATCTACTGCATCATAAAATACTGGAGACCCTGTACACTCTGGGCAAGGCAGACGTGAGCAATTACAGCCATTACTTAAACACTTTTACACTGTAACATACAGAGTGAAGCATTGCTAATCAGAGCTGACAAAAGTATGAAAATACTACCTGATACTATAACTAGAATCAAATGCTCATTTGAACAAGTATCGATACTAGGGATGTAACAATATCTCATGGTATAATATTTATTGTTATATTTTGGAGAAGGTAACAGAATTGTGAATGATACTTTTTTCTTTTAAAATGCCTTGGAAAGACTTTAGTGTAAATTATTAGTGTCATAATCCAAAGAATTAAGCAATTTTAATTAAGCACGTCTCCTCTCGTAGTAATTTAAAGCGAAGGACCTCCTAATTTGATATATTGTGACAGGCTGCAATATTATTGTGAGAGTTTTGACGATACGATATCACAATTCTTTGGTTATTGTCACATCCCCAATCAATACTGAAGAAAATCATATAAACAGGACAAAATTGGACCTTAATTGTATAACCTTAGAATAATATTGCTCTATATCAGAACTAATATAATTTCAATATTAACTACTATATTATGAATTGAAAAATACATTCTATCCTCTAAATTTATTATCATTGTGGTATTGAAATTAGTATCGAGCCTTTTCCATAATATTGAAATCAAGTGTTAAATTTCAGTGTGGTGACTGGTGACATATTTTGGATTTTAAAAAAACATCTTTTATTTTCTTTTTGCAGTGCCCCCCTGGAATGAAGCAACAGGTGCTCACTTTTTATACAAAGCTTTTGGCACACATCCGACAGCCTCTCCTTCCACACATAAATGTCCATAGACCTGTACAGGTGAGTTTTGCTGACAGCTTTGTGTTTTTCTGCTTATTTGACAGAAGTATCTTGCTGCCGAATGCTAACTGTTGATTATTTATGCTGCAGAAACTGATCCGTCTGTGTGGGGAGGTACTTGCTGCGCCAACAGAAAATGAGGAGATTCAATTTCTTTGCATAGTCTGTGCCAAACTCAAGCAGGACCCATATCTAGTCAACTTCTTCCTTGAGGTAGGGGATGCTATATCCAAATTAAGTGGAAATATTTCATTTGAATATGTGTACAGTGGTACCTCACCTTACGAATGACCCAACAAACGAAATTTTCAAGTTACGAAACGCCTTCACGTCAAATTTTGGTCTCTAGATACGAATGAAATTTCAAGTTACGAAACGCAAAATCTCCAATCCAATCCAACTTTACTTATAAAGCACTTTAAAAACAACAAATCTCAAAAATTCAATTGATGCACGCTCAGATGCACGCCCTGAAACGTAAATACACTTTATCAACACACACAGGGTTAGGTTCCAGAGGTGGCCCGCGGTGGGAGAGGTCCACGAGGTAGGACAACTTTGTATTTTGCAATTGTTCTACATGTTTTAGGGCTGTAAATGCCTCACCACACGCATTCTACACTTTTCTCAGACTGGAGTTTCTCTCGCATTTCTCTCTCGTTTGAACACTCGAACTTTCATAGATTGTAGTTGGGGGGGCACGGCTCGCCGAACGTGCGATGGAAGCGGAGACACAACAACACATGATCAGTGTGGTAAAACTCACCTGTCTCACGATGGTCTAAACCCCGCTCACGTTCAATTAGTGAGTGAACAATCCAACACTTGGTGAATTCTGCTTCACAATGATAGGAAGAGCCGACATCGAAGGATCAAAACGTCCATACGGCGCAAGGCTGCGCTACACCGGGGCTGCGGGATGGAGAGCCGTGGCGCCGTGTGCCTCCTTCTCGGGGCCGCGAGCACGCGCGGCTCGGCCCGCCCGCGCGGCTCACAGCTCTCAGTCTCAGCCCCACGGCTCTGGAAATCACATAGAACCAGAGCCCACCCCGAGCGAGACCCCGCGGTCTTGCCGGCCGATAGAGCTCCTTTAGCTCATAGTGTCAGCCTCCCGGCTCTGGAGGTCAGATAGAAGCAGAGCTCGCCCCACCCCGCGGGGCTGGCAAGGAGCGCAGACACGAGCAACGCACTCATCCAACGGCACTACCATGTTATAATAATAACAGGTCCAATCCAGGTTTAGTTCTGGTCTAGACCTGGTTTATTCCACGTTCTTTTAGTCCTGGTCTAGTCTCTTACCCTATCAGGCTAAGAGAACAACGCAGAACACAACGTTACACTATAAAAAAATGTTACAACATACATAAAAAACCTTGGAACGGATCAGGCTTTTTCCATTGAAATAGCTACTCAACTTACGAATTTTTCACATTACGAAACCACTTCTGGAACGAATGAATTTCGTAAGGTGAGGTACCACTGTATATAATTATGGCGTTGATTTTACAGAATAAGTTGAAAAGATCTGACACTCTGCCTCCTGGCGGCGGACAGGGGGGTAAAGATAATGCTTTATCCCCTGATACTGGCCAAGCTCAGTCGCCTGAAAAAACTGAAGAGCCACAAGCTGCTGCTGCTGCTGCTGCGTCAAGTCCAACCAGGAACAATAACAACAGCAGCAACTACAACCTGGTCACGTCACTGCTCAACCTCACCAAGAGCCCTGTAAGGAATACTATTATTAAGTCTTTTCATTCATCCTTCAAATGATTCCGTCCTAATATGAAGGATTTTGTGAGAACCTTTACCCATGCAAAAGCTATACTTTGATTACGTTATTGCTAACTGAGGACTGTTGCCATGCCTAATCCTTAAAATTAGGAAGGAATCCTGTCTGAAACCCATGAATATGTTGGCATTGGAGTACATTTTTTGATTGGATTGCAGCAACAAATTTTAAATATTGTTACAAATTAATATTTTGTGAATTCAAATAATCTTTGGGGGAGGGGTATTTTCTGTAAAATTTGCTTCACAATATCGTATTTTTCTGTAATATTACAATTAAGACTTAAGTCAATGAAATCTATAAGAAAGAAATTGAATTCTTCCTAAATTTCACTCATGGTTTCACAAATGGTTTCAAATTGTGACTTATGTCCATTGTTACATTGTGTCACATTGTGTATTTGTATTTCCTTTTTTCTGATGAATTGTCTCTTCCCTCCCACTCAGGATGGCAGGATAGTAGTGAAAGCGTGTGAGGGCTTGATGTTGCTGGTGAGTTTACCGGAGCCGGCTGCGGCCAAATGCCTGACAGAGAGCACAGAGCTGTGTGAGCTGCTCACAGATCGACTCGTGTCCTTCTACAAAGCCCTGCCTCAGTCCATTGACCCTCTGGACATCGAGACTGTGGAGTCCGTCAACTGGGGGTGGGTAACTTGTACATTTGTCTGTTGAAATATAAAATAGTGTTATCATGTTCTTTGTAATTGACATATTTTAACACATGTATACTCAAGTTACTGTAGGTGTGTAGTTTATTGTTAAATTAATGAAGTCCAGCTGTACTCTTTGATACATTTTATTTGTGGGTATCTTATACTTTCCATCAATCAGTTTAGATTATATTAGCTTTTATTGTCTTTTATTGTTTTATTACAAAATTTAATAATGATAAAGTACAGACAATAGACAGTGTTGTCACTCCACACTCACATCAAAAGTCAAATAGGGGCAGTTACCGTGACAAAATAAGTGATAAGATTCAGTACTTCCCGGTCTGAGGCACCTAAAAGTGTCTTTAATTTAAATACTTAAAGGTCCCATGACATGGTACTTCTTGATGCTTTTATATGGCTCCTTAATGGTTCCCTAATACTGTAAATGAATCCTTCTTCAAAATCAACACTCACTGCATGAGATATGACTCTGACAGTCTTCATGAGGCTAGATATGTGTCTAAAATGCTTTATTCTGATTGTTGCTGCTTCAATGCAAATGAGAAGGACAGAGAGATTGGCTAAGGAGCGGGGGGGGCGGGTTTCCCCCGCTGGAAGCGCAGCTCTGCACCGCTGTCTGCTCGCTTCCGTGTTTAACACAGGAAGACAGATGGGAGACTTTGCAATGAAAAAAAGCATATTTACACAGAAAATAAAATTAAACCACTGGTATTTCAGAGGTCCAGAGGGTCGGGTAAGGGACTTGCGAGCCTAGAAACACTCGGACGTGCCTCCAGGCAAATAAAAAAACGCATTTCGCATTGTAGCGCATTCACAGTCCAAACTCTATGGGCGGGATATACAGGGACGCTGAGCGGAGACAGAGGGAGGGGCTGGAGCTGCATTTGCCGATCTGACGTCAAAAAGGTGCCTTGTCCGAACTCGCCCGTTTCAACACTGGTTTTGTGTAACGCAGAAAAGGACCGCAAATGCTCAGTTTAGACATTTTGCAACTTTTAGCCATGGGGGGAGGCCTAAACAGGGTAGGGGAGCTCACATTAATGTTCAAAAACCTCAGAAAGTGAAAATTTCATGCCATGGGACCTTTAATGCACAAAAACTGCTCATGTTGTAATTTGCCATTAAAAAAGCATAAACTGAATTTGCATGTTTTGGCATGGAGGTGGCATATAAGCTTCTACCATTCAAATATATGGAAGAAAAAACAATTGGAAAAAATTGTTCCAGTCGTGAGAAAATGTGAACTCCTTGACCAAAACAAAGTTACTCTCACCATCTGTGTTTTTTAAGAAGGATTCTCAATAAACCAACTTGGCCTCTCACCTTTTAACCTTGTCTTCTTTCTGTTCAGTCTGGATGTGTATAATCTCAAAGAAGATGCTGCTGTCTTCACTGGAAAACGCGCTCTTATTTCCTTCCTGTCCTGGCTGGATTACTGCGACCAGCTCATCAAAGAGGCACAGAAGGTCTGTGGTAGTGTTTGATTGAGTCAGTGTGTTTTGATGTGTCATATTGTAGTCACTGACAAGAGCAAAGAACATCTCCACAAAGCTTCATTTGGAGAGGAGGCAGGAGGCAGAGCTCTGATGTTTTGTGTCGTCTTTGTCACTGTCTTTTTTTAGTCAGCAGCGACTGTCATGGCCAAAGCTGTGAGGGAGCGCTTCTTTGTCACAGTGATGGAGCCTCAGCTTATGCAGACGTGAGTGCTCCTTTTCAGACTTCAGTCAATCATCACTCACTGACAGTTAAATCAAACGTACTGCTGTGAGTTTAGTTCAGGCACATTCATGTACAGAATGTGGTCCTCTTTTCATGTAGTTTTACATTGCTATCAATTTGCTGTAAGGTACTTATTCACCTAAAGCCCCACATGCATTTTGCCAGAGCAGGGACACGTGTGAACAAAGCTTGGCTGATTTTTTATTTTTTTTTTTTGATCTGGCTGTCATCAGGTGGTTTAAACTCCAATAATGTCAAATTTTACATGCTAATATAAATTTAACGCTACAAGATGGATAGCCGTATCACAATACTAAATATTATCGTGATACTTTTTTTTTTTTCTTTCCACACCCCTAATGCTAAACCACATGCAGAACTACCACGTTAAAGAGGAACAGTTGGATGATTGAGCAATCTCTCAATCTTCACATTCCTGCCATGTCACAAGTTGTTTATCAGTTACACAGGCCTTGCTCTCGTCCTCTCTCTCAACTCTTTGCTTGTATGTTCATTTTCTAGTCCTCACCATAGCTCCTTGCTCATATGTTTTTCTCTATCTAAAGGTCCGAGGTGGGCATCCTAACCTCCACGGCTCTCCTGAACAGGATCATCAGACAGGTCTCCTCTGAGGCGCTCATGCAGGAGATGGTTTATTTTCTTTTGGGCGAAGAGAAGGACCCTGAGACGGCAGCTACCATCACCCAAAACCCACTCAGACACAGACTCATAGAGCACTGTGACCACCTCTCGGATGAGGTTTGTCCATCCAGGCTTCTGTAGGCAGATAGTAATGTTAATTAATATGGGTTAAACAGAACTGAAGTGATTTTGTACTTTTGGCCAGCAAGTCAACAATCACACATTTTAAGAATACCCTTTTTCTTATCCATGTTATATGTGCATATCAGTCACCATACATTTTATGTGCCATAATTTCCGTAATATTGAGCGCACCTGAATATGAGCTATTTTTGTACATATATAGGCTGCAGGTGTCCACGTCTTCAAGAAGTTTTCAATTTCGGGCCATCTGCTTTTATTGCCTCTGAAAGCTTTTGTCATCTATTTGCATCAAGTCAGTTCGTCACACGGCCATCGCCAGCGTCTCACCATCAACTCATCGATGCCAAGCTCTATTTCCTTCAGCAGCCACATCAATTGCCTTTAACTTAAAAGCTGCATGTGTGTAGAATCCCTCAGTCATCCAAGTAGAATCCATGGCAAAAGGAGAAATTCAATTTGTCAACTGGACTAAAGTTTATTTGGTTGAATATGTTTCCCAGCTCATCAAAGCTGCTTCTTCGGTTCTGGTCAGATTCAGAGAGGGCTTTCTGCACTTTCTGCATGTTCTTCTTTTTCCTCATCATCATGTTGGTGTCTGGGATCATGTCGGTGTCTGGGATCATGTCATCAGTGTCTGGGATCATGTCTGTGTCTGGGATTAGTGTATCAGTGTCTTGTAGGATTTCAGCAGATTTCAGGCTCTCCCGGTGGCGGGGCTAGTTGTATCGATCAGGTATGAGTGGATGTCGGACTACTGAAGTTTGAGACGGTTCTTCTCGTCATTTACGCACTCACCTGCATTTAACGCATACGGGTCATTAAGACATATCCCACTCACTAATGTTCATTCAGCATCAGAACTTATTTTATCACATGGCGATAAATTGTTTTAGTGCTGACAACAGTGCTCGCTCATGAGCTCATGAGCATGTTGTAACTTGCACAGACGGCGGCGCTTTCTGGACTCGGGCTACGCACACACATCTGCTGTGTTCATAAACAAATAATCCGTCCATGTATTAGCCGCATCGTTGTAAAAGCCGCAGGGTTCAAAGTGTGAGAAAAAAGTAGCGTCTTATAGTCCGGAAATTACGGCATATGTCTATAAAAAATAGATGACAATTACTACTATTGTACCACCCTGACTAAAGCTACACATGGCTAAGGTGGGCAAGGACAGTTTAGAAGTTGATTTAAGAAAAAAAGTTAAGTAAAACCTTAATTTACAAAAAAAATTTATCAAATGTAAAGGTAAAAAAATATATACCAACATAAGTAACTCCATTTCCTTGTCCACAGATCAGCATTATGACCCTACGACTATTTGAGCAGCTCATCCAAAAACCAAACCAACACATCCTCCATAACCTTGTGCTCCGAGGTTTGGAGGAGAGGAACTACCTGGAGAATAAACCCCAGGATGAACGAGAACCAATGGAGAACAGACAGCCCCATGACGCCGTGTAAGGACCACCCTCCGCCCCTCGAAATATGACCCCAAATAATAATAAAATAAAGTGCATGAATGTAGCTGTGTTTCTATAGAGATGTGCCATTTAATGATGCGCTGAGCTGTCTGCTGCATGTGCTGTTTCTGAGAATAATTATAAGCCGTGATTAACAGGATTATGGTAATGCATCAAATGTCAGCTGTGAATAATTAGAAAAGGTTTTGTTGACGTCTTTGCCTGACATGAACCACAGGGAAATGGGCTTTGTTAATTACAGTGCTCTCCTTTTCTATGGGATAAGAGAGACAAGCAACATGGCAAAAAAAAAATCAAAGCATCATAACTTTGAGTCTAGCCCCCTTTTTTTTTTTTTTTTTTGAAGCAGACTCTCCACAGATCTGACCATTGGTGAAACATTTCAAACAACCATCTCATAACTAACCAATATGAGGGGGCATTGCGTGTTTGAGCGTCGAGTGGCATTAACCTGACAGAAAAGCATTAATTATCTCAGTCTACCTAAGCCCCTATTGGATAATCAATTCAATCTATCAATATATTCTGTGCTCTTGAGACTGCCGAATCAAATTTAAGGTGCACTATGGTCCAAAACGTGTTTATAAACTGGAAAAGCAGTTACTGTTTTTCCACAGTATGGAATTAAATGTACTTGTCACCATGGGGACAAATGGGAGGCACCTGGAAGCCAAGTGTCAGTGGAGAGGAAACAAAAGCACAACTGCAATATCTATTAGTTTAATGCCATACTATGGAATATTCCAAGCAATAGTGCACATTTTAAAATACACTCAAGATACATACAGCTCTGGACAAAAATAAGAGACCACTGCAAAATTAAAAAAAAAAAAATCTGATTTTTAGGTATGTGTTTGGGCAAAAGGAACATTTTTGTTTGAGTCTAAACTACTGACATCATTTCCCCCAAATTCCAAATAAAATTATCGTTTAGAGCATTTATTTGCAGAAAATGACAAATACATGTTTTCAGACCTCAAACAATGCAAAGAAAGAAGATCAAATTCATTTTAAAACAACATAATACTAATGTTTACACGTAAGAAGAGTTCAGAAATCAATATTTGGTGCAATAACCCTTATTTTTAATGACAGCTTTCATGCGTCTTGGCATGCTCTCCACAAGTCTTTCACATTGTTCTTGGGAGACTTTATTCCACTCCTGGTGCAAGAACTGAAGTAGCTCAGCTTTGTGTTTGTGTTGGAATTCAACAGACGCTGGAATGGAATGGCTGTAATACATATAGAGATGCTGATTTCAGAAAAAAATGCTGTGGTCTCTTTTTTTTTTTTCCAGAGTTGTATATGCCTTATCTTACTTACACAATTTGACCCACTTTAGGTGGCTCTGTCAGATTGTATAGGCAAGGATTGTAAAGGTAAAAGCTTTAAATGATATTGTCCCTACAGAGACCTGGAGGAGGACCCGTTGTTCGGGGATGACCTCTCTCCGGACAGCCGGTTTTCTGGCTCTGATTGGCTGAGCACGTCGCCCCCAATGAGTCCGGACCACTCAAAATCAGAGGGCAAGACGGAGGTGCATAAGATAGTTAACAGGTGAGTAATCCGAGGTGCAGTCACTCTTTGATATAACGCTTACCTCCATTATACAGTGAGGTCAACAAGTATTTGAACCCCCTGTGATTTTGCAAGTTCTTCCACTTAGAAATTTTGAAGAGGGCTAACATTTTCATCCTAGGTGCATGTCCACTGTGGAAAAAAATCAGAAAATGATATTGTATGATTTTTTTTTTAACAATATTTTTGTAAATTACTGGGGCAATAAGTATTTCAACCCTTGCCTATCAGCCAGATTTCTGACCCTCAATCACCTGTTCTTTTTTTTTTTTCTGTCACAGTGGACGTGCACCTAGGATGAAAATTTTAGCCTTCTCCACAATTTCTAAGTGAGAGAACTTGCAAAATCAAATACTTGTTGACCTCACTGTTTGTTACTGGTCAAAATGGCTCTATAAACAAAAAGCAGAAATGTCAACTGAATTTTGACTTGTCTATGAATTAAAAACAATTCAACTCACATAATAACATTAAAGAATCTTATGTAATTACCTGGAATGTTCTGCAGGGATTTTGTTGTTGTTGCTAAAAACATGGAAAAACAACAATAACTTCTGTGTTGTGAGTTGCCTCTCCACAGACCTTACCAGTAAATTGGCCTTGTAGCGTTACCTCCTTGTCTAAATAGAAGTTTAATGCCTCACTGTGAAAAATTCAGGCAAAGGAATAACATCTCCATGGAGACAAAGGTAGCAGGTTACATAAACCTCTTTGTATGTTTCTTGTTTTTTTAGTTTTCTGTGTTTGGTGCCTGATGAGGCGAAGTCGTCTTATCACGTGGAGGGCACAGGCTACGACACCTACCTCAGAGATGCACACAGACAGGCAAGCCAACCAGAATGTTCCGTATATGAGCTTTAATGTGTAAAATGTCAGTTCCTAATGATATTTTCCCATGTGTCTCTACAGTTCAAAGACTACTGTGGCGTGTGTCTGCGCTGGGACTGGAGGGGACACCCTAAACCTCTAGAAAAGTGTAATTTAGAGTTACCATTTTTTGAGGGACACTTTTTAAAGGTGCTGTTTGACAGAATGGGGCGTATCCTTGATCAGGTAAGTAAACGGCTTGTAACACTGGTCTACAAATTTTTGGACTCCATCTGCTTCCGAGATAAAAGTGGCTAAATCTCATTTATATTGATAAGATGAACTGAAAATCAATTGATAACTGTGCTGGTTAGCTAATGTATTCAAGATACAGTGAACCCTCGTTTATCGCGGGGGTTAGGTTCCAGAAATAGCCCGCAATCAGTGAAATCCGCGAAGTAGGACAATTTTATATTTTACAATTATTCTACATGTTTTAAGGCTGAAAACGCTTCACCAGACACATTATACACCTTTCTGAGACTGGTATTAACATTTTCTCACATTTTTCTCTTGTTTAAACACTCAAACTTTTGTAGATTTTCATTAAAATATATTAATAGTGGGGGGGGGGGCACGTGACACGCGGACACGTGCGCGCGGACACGTGCGCGCGGACACGTGCGCGCGGACACGTGCGCGCGGACACGTGTGTTTGTTTTGGTACCACATATCCATGCCATGTGCGAAAGTCGAGTGGAAAGCGACCTGGATATCATTTTGGGCAAGACTCAAGCCAATGCTAACAGTGCCAAACCGCTAACAGACGCCTCTGAGCACCAGTCCTCACCACAAGACCAGGTAAGACCAACCTGCGCTCACAAGAGTTGGTTGCATTTCACCCCGGCTCCAAAATCAGACCGCTATCAATGTGTCGCCAATACTCCACAGCTCTCTAGGACGGGGTCGGGTTCATCCTCTCGGCGTGACGGGAAAGAGCCACTGTCTCCTCTGTGCCCGCTGCGGGCTCCCTCGAATGCGGCTCTCCCCGCTGCGGCTCCCCCGGCCCGTCCATGTTGATTCTTGGCTCTTCCATGGTCCGGCTCGCACTCTCTTCCATGGCTCGTGCAAGTAAACAAAGGCCACACCTCCTGTCACCCAGGCGCTCTCGTGAAGGAAATCAGAGACTCTGTCCCTGGTCTAGACCTGGTTTAGTCCTGGTTTAGACCTGGTTTAGTCCTGGTTTAGACCTGCTTTAGACCTGGTTTAGTCCTGGTCTAGTCTCTTAGCTAATCAGGGCGCAGGACAGAATGTTACACTGTAAAAAAAAGTTACACTATAAAAAAATTTTTTTTTAAATTGGAAAAAAAAATCCGCGAGGCCGCGAACAGTGAACCGCGATACAGCGATGGTTCACTGTATTTAATTATATTGTTTTACATCAAAATCGCATCTGTTTATACAATAGATTTAGGCATTTTTGCTTAAAAATAATATTTATATTTTGAAAATAATTCACTTGCACTTCTTTATTCGTCAAGAAATAAACAAGAAATATCTGACATCAGGTGCACACAATTTCGAGGCATCTCTCTTATGTGAAATAAAAAAATATTTGATGTTAAAACTAGACATTAAAATTAATGTATTGAATGTGCAGACAGGCTTTCAGATAGAACTGGTTGCTTGTAGACACACTGTACCTTCTGATAAACTATGTTTTTTGCCTTATTTTGCATAAATTTCCAGTTTTGACCCAATACTATATCTTGGAATTGGAAACTATAGCCAATCAGCACTTCTGACTTACTTTTTCTTTTAGTGACCTAAACCAAGAAAAATTTGCTTTTGTTCCGGAAGCATTTTGCTTGTAGACCAGTGTAATCTGATCTGTTCTGTCTTATGTAAAGTTTAACCTGGCACAACTGTGAACTGTGGGGAAGTTTAGTTTAATCTTGCGCTGTAACAGGTCCTGTGCTGAGTAATCCTGTATTGTCTTGCATTGAGGCTTGAATGCTCAGGAAATTTTTGTTTTCACCTAACCCTTATCTTCATCTGCATCTCTGCTTGTGGTTATTAAAAAAATCTGATTCTAGGTCAGATCATGTAGGGTTGAAAAATGACACATACTTCTGCATAGTTCTTTTTAATATGAAGTCAGTGGATTCTATTATTAAGCCATTTTAGATAAATATTGCAGTTTTCAGTTGAAATGTATGTACAGAAAAATAATTGAAGTTACAAATTTTACATAACTATGTGTCATCATTAACTTTAAAAGAAAAAATGTCTGAAGCCATACTTTGTTTCTCAAATCAGTGACACTGATAATTGATCTGCTGTTAAAGAACCACTTCTTAAATCAAAACCTGATTAATTTGATTAAACTAATAGGCCTAATTAATTAAACATTTCAAAGCCAAGTTTTCTGATGATTAGACTAATCATGTTTTGTTCTAATCAGAACAATGCCTTTTACCAGATCTCTTATATTTGACTCAAGCTTCTTTTTTCAGGCTTGTATGATTTTTGCTGAGGGGGAAATGTAATAGAAAAAGTAAATGTACTGCTGACGGTGCAAAGCTGTGATTGAACGACACTAATGGACCCCAGCTGTCTGTGGAAATAAAGATCTCATTTTCACAGACGCTGTTTTTTGGACATTTTGGACATTATTAACAAATGAATAGACTTAAACTCCTTTTGATTCATTTGGCTTATTATTTGAAAGAACAAATTCATTCTGTGTCACTCAAGGCCTTTCCACCTACCTGTGCTCTTTGAAATTATTATGTTTTTTTTTTTTTACTGTAATAAAAAAAAAAAATCTTTTAAAACTTGTTGGTAAATAGTTTTCAATAATCTGCCCTTGTCACTCTGTAGAAAAGCCAGCACCAATACAGCTGTCACGCTTTTCATGTTTATATCTGTTTATTATGTTTATTTTTAGGTTATGTTTTATGTTATGCCATTTTGAGTTGAAAAGGCAAATGAGCTAAAAAAAACAACAACAATACTCTTAGGGGCTTTTAACCATCTTATAATGTTGTTGCCTCCTCAAAAACATACCTGGAGTTGTGTTTTGTCTCATTCACACGTAACCCTTTATTGTTGCTCTACAAAGCTCAAAAATGCTCTGTTCCAACGCTTCATGACAACAGCTTTTATCTTGTTTAGTAGAGATGGGCAAGGGCTGAAATTGAATGAAATTATTCTAGAGAAGATGTATATGGTTTAAAAACACAATATTACCACATGACATCACAAGGTAGAACAGTGTTTTCTGTTTGAAGAAGAAGAAGAAATATGTAGTGTGTTAAACGTGTGAATGAAACCAAACACAACTCCAGGTATGTTTTTGAAGGGGGAACAACATAATATAGATGAGGAAATAGCGTGATATGGGCCCTTTAAGTGTTTTCACCTATCCTGTCTTCTCTCCTCTCGGTGTGCAGCCGTATGATGTGAACCTGCAGGTGACGGCGGTGCTGTCTAAACTGTCTCTGTTACCACACCCACACCTGCATGAGTACCTCCTGGACCCCTACATCAACCTGGCCCCAGGCTGTAGGTCTCTCTTCTCCGTCATCGTCAGGGTAAGAAGCGGATCTGTCGCCAACAAGTGTGAAATATTGCTTCTGAAAATAACATGAGCATTTTGATACTACTTTAGCTGACTTTCTGCTTTTTTCATAATTGGCCACTTTCATCCCTGATCAAAGAAAAAGCGTTTAGTAGCTATTGTCATCATCATTATTCAAACCTGTACAGCTCCAATCTTTATCATTCTACAGAATGTTGCAAAATGCACCACCAGTGTACACAAAATGAACAATAAATGTTGAGCCCCGAAAAATATTGTACAACTGTAATTAACTGAAGCACAAGTTAACATACTGTAGTAATTATCATGACTGTTTTAGATAAAAGGAATCACAAGTGTGTTGCCACTGTACCGTAGATAATCTCTAGAACAACACTTGTCACGTTCATGGATGTGGAACACACTGTGGGTGTGTCTACATATATGTGTAGTTCACCATGGAGACACAATGTGTACATTAGCAAACACGGCCAAAACGTTTTTAGATGGTTTGAAAACTGAAGAAAAAAATACAAAATACACATTTTCACGAGCCTGTGATCAATACAAGTGTTCATGGTCCTGTTTAGGAGTTTGATTTTGAACAAAAAGGTGAGAGAAAACTGTAAACAGAGAGAGAAGGAGGCAGAGAGAGAGAAGGAAAGAGGGGGAGAGAGAGATGAGGGCGAGGTTCAAGTAGAGAGGAGAGAGAAGGAGAGAGAGGGGGGAAAAGACAAGAAAGAGAGAAGGAGAGAGAAAGACAGAGCGAGAGGGAGAAAGAAGGCAAGAAAGAGGAGAGGGAGAGAGAAGGAGAAAGGGGGGGAAGGAGAGAGGGGGAGAGAGATGAGGGCGAGGTTCAAGGAGAGAGAGAGAGGGAGAGCGAGGGGGAAGAAGACAAGAAAGAGAGAAGAGGGAGAGAGAAAGAGAGAGGAGAGAGAAAGAGAGAGCGAGAAGGAGAGGGAGAAAGAAGGCAAGACAGGAGAGGGAAGGAGAAAGACAAAGAGAGAGGGAGAGAGAAGGCAAGAAAGAGAGGAGAGAGAAAGACAGCAGAGGGAGAAAGAGAGAAGGAGTGAGAGAAGAGGGAGAAAGAAGGCAAAAAAGAGGGTGAGAGAAGGAGAAAGACAAAGAGGAGAGAGAGGGAGAAAGAAGGCAACAAAGAGATGTTATTTCAGAGGTACTTCTTTAACAGCAGCTCCTGTGTTGTAGTTCTAGTTAATTCATTTTTGTCTGATCAGATTGTGTTAAATTGAAGCTCAGATAGAAGTCTAACAAAACCTCAGACAGAGCAGAGCCTACTGTTAGCATCACACCCCCAGGGAATGTTGATGATAGTATCAATATGACCAAGCCAAAAAAGAACTTCACTTCTGCATAAGCTCCTGGTTCTTTGTAGAGTTTGAATTGCTCTTTCCCTTATTCTTCAGTGATGTTTATTCATATTCATGTCTGATATGAATATTGTTTATGTACACATATATGAAGAGATTTGTTGTTAAATATCTGGTGTGTGTTTTCAGGTGGTGGGAGATCTGATGTTGAGGATCCAGAGAATCCCAGACTTCACGCCCAAACTGCTGCTCGTGAGGAAGAGGCTGCTGGGACTGGAGCCAGAGGGACTCAAGTATGTGAACGATGAGCATAAAGGAAAAGTCTTTTATTGGCCTGCTACACTCAGGTCAGTGTACCAGGCTGGTCAGTTTACTCTGTGGGCGGGAGAAAAAGAGATGAAGCAAAACATGAGCCAAACCCATCAGTCCTGTAATCGCAGTTCAGTTTGTTCTGGTCTTGGACTGAACGATTTGGGAAAAAATATCTTAACTGTGACTTTTCAGACATGCTTTGTGATTACAATTAGAGCTGTCAGTTTAACGCGTTAACTAGATTAATTAATTACATTGCAAATTAACGTGTTATAAAAATTAACACAATTGAGTGGCAATTCAGTGCGAGTGCATTTTAAATTTGGCGTGAGGCGAGCAAATCGCTGCCAGGGCCTTTGAACGGCAAGTTTATTTATAAAAAGAACAAATACAGGACTATCAATAAGAACGCAGTGATTTGTAGCTTTTGTCAAAAAGAATTATAGAACAATAAACGTGTCCGGAAGTTCCATTGTTACCGGTGATAGAGCGAGCGTGAGCGCACTTCAACAAACCAACAAACCAACAAACCACACTTGCAGAATTTGGGAAATGAAAGCGCAAAGCGACCGCAGAAAAACTGACAAACTCAATCACAAAGTGGGCTGCCTCTCTTGCTCTCTGTATGTCTCAGTCTCTCTCTCGCTCTCAAAATGCAATTAATTAGATTAATTAATTACAAATCCTGTAATTAATTTATTTAATCGCCTGACAGCACCAATTACAATTGTGATTTTTTTGTTGTTGTAATAATTGGATTCTAGAAGATTTGACAGAAAGACTAAAATATGACAAATACATTTTCAGAAATTGTGCAGATCTTAACTATGGGGTTAGCAGTTTTTATGCAGAATAAGAATTTCATTGTTGAAATAATTGAACCTTTCTGAGCTGTTAATTGTGTCCATTAAAATTGCAGTTTAGATTTGATTGCGATTGATCTTGCGGCTCTATTCTGGACACAGATGCTGTGAAGAGCCAAATCGATGTAGCCGGGTTTTCGCAGTGATGGTGGCAATTTGGTGGAGAATACTTTGTGTATTTCTTTACTTCAATGTTTTTTGGTTTAAAGGTTTCATTTAAAACTGGGTCAACTGTCACTGTCCACACTGGCAGAAAAATCAAATTGAACATTTTCTGACAAGTATAGCAATTAGATTTGAAAGTTAGGTTTAAAAAGTAGACTTGGTCAGAGTTCTTATTGTACACAGCTGCTGGAGCGTTGGAGTTACCGTCTGTACGTTTATTTGATTGATTTGTCACCAGTAGATTTGAAACCATTTTCTCCACTTCTCTCCTTTTACCTGGTCTTTGTTCAGACTTAGGCTGCGTCCCATTACTCTGTCTTACCCCTTCCCCTTTATCTACGTCTTTGTCTTGCCCGTTTGTGTCATCATCCCTTGCCTCTACCTGGCTGCTACGTCTACAGAAGCGACAACAACTGACGCAAACAAACGTAAACAAATGTCAAGGATTATCGGGTACCTCAGTTCGACAAAAAAACTATCTTGTTTATACATGAAAGTTCGATGAAAACGTTAACGTCAGCTAAACAGACATCACTACAATTAAAACAACAGTTAACGTAGAACATAAGCGTCATAAGTGTAAACCATGCTAAACTGTTAATCGATAATTACAACTGCTGAAAATACATTTATGAGACTCCTTGGCTGGTCGATGTGACGCTGCCATCCTGATCCCAAAACCTGCCTGAGCTTGTAGGTGTACCCCTTCGTTTCAAGTCTGGTCGAGAGCTTACTTCGTTTCAAGGGGTATGTAGCCCTCGGTCGTGGCTCTAGCCCTTGATCAAAATTAGAATCGGGACACCTCTTGCCCTCACATGAACGCGCAAAACCAATTGGTAGGGGTAAGACGAAGGGGTAAGACAGAGAAATGGGACGCAGCCTTACCTGTGCTCCCTGGTCTTCTTCTGTCAGGCCAAAGCTGGCACATTGTCAAGGAGCAGTAACATAGACACCATCTAGTGGGGATATGTGAGAATACAACAGGGGAGGGTTGGTCGCTATAATTACAGATTCAGAGAAGACTGAAAAATCAACTGATAAACTAATTGATTTCTAGACAACAGGGGTTACAACCTAAATTTACCATAAATGTACAGTGATGCAGAGGATAATCAGAGGATATTTTATTGCCTAAATAGTTACAGCCTTTGTGATTTGATAATTGCACTTTCTCAAATTATGTTTTTGGCTACGTTCAGACTGCAGGGCTTAATGCTCAATTCGGATTATTTTGTGAAATCCGATTTTTTTGTGAGGTCGTTCACATTTCCAATTAAATGCGACTTGTATGTGATCTCCAGTGTGAACTTTAAATGCCCCAAAAGTGTCCCGCATGCGCCTCGAAGGACACGACAACATGCAGCGAGCATGCTCAGTGTTTATGGAAGTCGCCTAAACATGGACACTAGCATTGAGCGCCTGGAGATTTTAAAGTTGCTGTCGTACTGGAGCCAGAACATGTATAACTTATTTGTGAAGGTGAAGGACAAGGTTTTTGTCCATGGCGTTTTGTGGGTTCCTCTTCAGTAATGCAATTCTATCGGCTCAACGCTGGGCTTGTCTCCTAAAATACGGTCCAGTTCTGTTCAGTTTCTGCTTATTTCAGCGCAGAATAGTGTGTCAGTTTGTCGCTTGTTGATGGCGTGTAGGTCGGATGAATGCGACCTGGCCGTTCAGACTGAAGTCGTATGTCAAAAGATCAGATATGTATCGGTTTTAGGACCACATATCCAAGTGGCCTGGGTCACATTTGAAAAAATCAGATCTGTGTCGTTCAGATTGTCATTAAAGATCAGATACAGTTCACATAGGGGCAAAAAAAATCTGATTTGGGTCACTTCAGGCTGCAGTCTGAACGTAGCTATAGATTTGATTGCGATAATATATTGTGTGCAGTCCTCGTCCACGTTGCATTTGTTGGTTGTAATGTTTTTATTCAAACTAGCCCATTGTACGTTCTCGGTTCAAATGTCCCTCTGAATGTGTCTCCGCAGCATCGACCACATGACTCTCCTGGAGGGCGTCATCGTGCTGGAGGAGTTCTGTAAAGAGCTGGCCGCCATCGCCTTCGTCAAATACCACGCCACGGCTTCATCCTCGCCATAAGCCCACGAAAAGACCCCCTCATAGACCCAAATCTGTGCTTCTCTGTCTGCCCCGAGAGAGAGAGGGAGACAGGTCTTCACCACTAGGGGGCGCGCTACGGGTGTCCAATGGGTGCTGGTCTGCCTCAGGTGGGGTAAGGCTCAACAAAATGTACCACGCAGGAAGTTGTTCACCTTTTACAAATGGCTAGGAGAGCTTATAAGTTTGTGGATCTATCTTGGACTATCCTGGGTCTAATATGCATACTTAACACCTAGAACTTCATCGAGGACTAAACCAGGACTACGCTTTGGTCTGCAAGTTCAGGTTCTGTCATTTGGTATTTGATTTCTATGGAAAATCGTAGCCAAAACACTGCCCAGTCTAAAGATTTGAAGATGTTAAAAATATTTGAGCATAATCAGGCATACGGGACCGTCCTGGTACTGCTTCTGTCCGCCAAAAAGAATGATCATTTTTAAATAGACGCCTGTATTTATTTCCTGTCCAGTCTTCATCGCCTTAATGTGGACACTTCATCATTTTAAGACTGTTCCCGTTTTGAAAATATTTTATCAAGACAACATCTGTGTCGACTGTTTGACAATAAGAGAAAAAAAAACAATATGTACCCGTAGTTACATAACACTTTTAAATGTCATTTGTTATTTATTATACCTTTTGCTTTCAGGTTGCATTTTAAATAATGTTGAGAAATTATTGTAATGGTAGAATCTATTTTTTTTTTGTTCCAACGTTTGTGTTTGCGTCATCCAAAGATCTCACCATCAAAATGTGTTTGTCAAATCCAGAGAAACACATTCAAGTCTATAGAAAGTGGTAAAGCTAAATACTACGACTTTTCAGTGGTATTGCCTTTTATTTTTGAGGTTTACAGAAGAAGATTTGAGTTCTGACTTTATCATAATGTTAAAGGTTAAAGGTGCACTTCGTAATCTATTCTACTAAGGGTCTGTCGCCAAAGTATTATTGTTTAACCTATTATTATTTTCCACAGTACTTAATTATGTTTTTATTTCTCAAAAATACATTTAAAAACATCCATTCTTACAGTGTGTGGGGTTGCCTCTCCATAGATCTGACCAGTATTATTGTTTAACCTATTACACTGGTCTACAAATGTTTGGACTCCATCTGCTTCTGAGATAAAAGTGGCTAAATCTCATTTATATTGACAAGATGAACTGAAAATCAATTGATAACTGTGCTGGTTAGCTAATGTATTCAAGATATTTAATGATATTGTTTTACATCAAAATCACATCTGTTTATACAATACTTTAGGCATTTTTGCTTAAAAATATTTATATTTTGAAAATATTTAACGTGCACCTCTTTATAAACAAGAAATATCTTAAGACATCAGGTGCACACAATTTCGAGGCATCTCTCTTATGTGAAATCAAAAAATATTTTGTGTTAAAACTCTAGACATATTAAAATGAATGTATGTAAATGTGCAGACAGGCTTTCAGATAGAACTGGTTGCTTGTAGACACACTGTATCTTCTGATAAACTACCGTTTTTGCCTCATTTTGCATAAATTTCCTATTTTGACCCAATACTATATCTTGGAAACTATAACCAATCAGCACTTCTGACTTACTTTTTCTTTATTAGTGATCTAAACCAAGAAAAATTTCCCTACTTTTGTTCCGGAAGCATTTTGCTTGTAGGCCAGTGATATTATTTTCCACAGTATGGTATTAAACTACCATTTACTCAATTATGTGTTTTTATTTCTCAAAAATACATTTAAAGGAGAATTAACGTTTTTTACAATCTGAGCCTTATTTCGGTAATAAAACAAGTTGTTTTACTCACCCATGGCGGCACGGTAGCAGAGTGGTTAGCGCTCTTGCTTCACAGCAAGAAGGTTCCGGGTTCGATCCCCGGGTCGCCCAGACCTTTCCGTGTGTGTTCTGTGTGGAGTTTGCATGCATGGTCTGGGTTCGATCCCCGGGTCGCCCGAGCCTTTCTGTGTGGAGTTTGCATGTTCTCCCCGTGTCTGGGTGGGTTTCCTCCGGGCACTCCGGTTTCCCCCACCAACCCAAAACATGCACCATAGGTACTCCAGCTTAGGTCCTGACCAAGCCGAAGCAAGAAGATCATGGAGATGGTCCCCGGGCGCCCTAATGTGTGTGCTGCCCACTGCTCCTGATATATGTATATATATATAGGATGGGTTAAAATGCAGAGAAGAATTTCTCCAGTGTGAGATCAATAAAGTTCACTTCTATAGCACTTTGGTGTCATATGGAGCACTTCCAGAGGTGTTTTAGATTTGCGTTAGCCTAGCGCGAGTTCTAGCCGTAGCTCGGGGCGTATAATATATTCCCCGAGCATATAATATATGCCCCGTGCGGTCTCCAAATAACACAAACTTTAGCACTTTTCAAATCATAGATGCTCGATGTCTTAGTCTACGATTTCGTTTGAGTCAAAAGTGGCCTCTAATCCGAGATTTATCCATAATTTACAGCTTTGCGTTTCATGTTTGGGTCCCGAGAGCTGAGAGCAAAATAAACTGTGCGCCGCACATGCGCACTGGCATCCTCATCTACTCGAAACTATGGATAAATCTCGGATTACAGGCCACTTTTGACTCAAACGAAATCAAACATCTCCAGAAGTGCTCCATATGACAACAAAGTGCTATGGGTGAGTAAAACAACTTGTTTTATTACCGAAATAAGGCTCAGATTGTAAAAAACGTTAATTCTCCTTTAAATACATGCATTCTTACAGTGTGTGGGGTTGCCTCTCCATAGATCTGACCAGTAATTTTGCTGAGTGAAAAATCCTTCTTTTCTCCATGGAATCAGGCAGGTGGTAGGTCCTCGCCCAGAAAAGTTCCATTGATCTTATCTTGAATGGTTTCTCTGGATGGCGATCAAAGAAATCATTATTTTGTGCACAACCACTTTTTACTTTGTTACATTTTGGGTTTTTGTTCAAGGAAAACTTATATTTTTCCTGATTTTCTCTTTAATTGTAATTGCAGTTTCCTCCAGTGTTTAATCCAAGGGACTTTCTCGTGCTTCTTCTAAATAGTCTTATTCTAATATATTATTTTATCGTTACAGAGATGCTGCGTTAACAGTATAAACCTGGTCTTATTTGCCACAAGTATTACATTTATCACGATTTTGGATGATAATATATAAAAGGCGCTGTGTGTCGCTGATTCACTCATTTTCAGTCATTTTGTCAAACACAAAAAAAAGCAAATGTTGAATGTATTAAAGAGACTAAAATTGTGTGGGGAACTTTGAAGTCGGGTTGTGTGAAGTGAATTGTTAAATTCTTCAAATAGATGAGGTTACCAAAAAAGGAAAAAAAAATTTAAGCTACGCAAGCTCGGAAGTTACTAATAGATGATATTCTAATTTTGCAAATATTGATCTGTAATTTCATAGTGATTTGGGATGGATTTCACACCGGATGCCCTACCTGAAGCTTTTTCATTAGTCTTGAGGCTGACGTAAAGTTGTTTCGTTATTTAATACCGTTTCATTTGCCATCAGGGTTTGGAAGATACAGCTCTGGAAAAAAATATAAGAAACCACTGCAAAATGATCAGTTTTTCTGATTTTACTACTTATAGATATGTGTTTGGGCAAAAAGAAATTTTTGTTTGAGTCTATAAACTACTGACATTTCCCAAATTCTAAATAAAAATATAATTTAGAGCATTTATTTGCAGAAAATAAAAAAGATACATGTTTTCAGACCTCAAACAATGCAAAGAAACAAGATCAAATTCATTTTAAAACAACATAATACTAATGTTTACACTTAAGAAGAGTTCAGAAATCAATATTTGGTGCAATAACCCTTATTTTTAATCACAGCTTTCATGCGTTTTGGCATGCTCTCCACAAGTCTTTCACATTGTTCTTGGGTGACTTTATTCCACTCCTGGTGCAAGAACTGAAGTAGCTCAGCTTTGTGTTTGTGTTGGAATTCAACAGACGCTGGAATGGAATGGCTTTAATACATGTAGAGATGCTGATTTCAGGAAAAAATGCAGTGGTCTCTTATTTTTTTCCAGCACTGTATGACCTCAGTATGAATCTAATCTATAAAACATTTGTCCAGTGGACGTTTTTAAAAAGAACTTGTACTATGCAACTTTTCTGGTGTTTCCATAGCGATGTTTCATAACGTTGAACTTCTCTGTTACACATTACAGATGTATGTGTTGCTCAAAAACTATTTAAAAAAATGTGAGCTGGGGCCGCCTCTCCGGGGATTTGACCTGTAATTTAGCCCGGTGACATCGTCATGGAGACAAATATGTTTAATAGACTTTACCACATGGTGACCCCCTCTGCCAGAAAGGTTACATAGTGCCGCTTTAACACGAAACCCGAACCACGTAGCTAATCACAATCATCTGAATTAAAAGCGTCTCAACAAGTCTCTCCAAACACATGACGCAACGCCACTTCAAAACCCAGTTCTCTCCTCTATTATGTCCTTTGTGCGTCTGTGTGAATGCTTTCGTCTCAGATTTTGAATGCTGGACTTTTGTCTGTCATGTTTAAAAAAAAAAAAAATCCATAATTCACTATTTTGTCTTTCTTCCTCTCCGCTCGTCACTCACGCACCTACGCCGCATATGCAACAATCCAATTTGCACATCTTGTAAATAACCATTGTGAAAGCTTTTGTTTCTTTCCCCAAATTATTTTTTCATAAACCAAAAGATAAAAGTGTAAGAGTGGCGCGTCTATTTTTAACTTTTTAAATTGAATCATGCACATTTTGTAATCTTTCCAGCGGTCGTGTACAGTTGTATATTGTAAGGTGTACAATAGCAATATAGAAAAACTACCTGGTGTAAATGCATGCCCACACATGATTTTTCTTTGTGTAAAAAGAGAAAACTGTTGACGATTTAATGCCTTATGACACTGTGGATCTTTGAAATTTTGTAGATTTTAAATTTCTGTTCTTGTTGCTTCTGAAAAATATAATTTGCTTTGTGGTTTACTCTGCATCCTTTGTTACATTAACAGTTCAGTATTATCAAGATGGGTTTATGGTGAAAATAGCTGGTTCATTCAGTCTCGGGTTTTGGTGACTAAAATGAAATGTTTTTAAGATACTGTATGTCGACGTCTTTTCAACAGATTGGGAAAAAAACATTGGTTAAATTCAGTGTAATGTCAGATTGTTCCTATTCATGTTTCAATAACGCTGTGTTTTCAGAAATATCCAAACTAGAGGAGATCTCGGGATTGTTTAGGTCACAATATAATTATTTAAAAAAAGGAATTTTAGAAGCAAAAATAAGTAATTTCAGTTATGTCATATCAACTTCATTATTCAGAAGATTAGATTTCAAAAAACTGGTTACATAAAAGGAGTAGTGGTTATTTACCATTTGAATTATTGTAAATTACGGATCTCAGTTTTTTTGTCGTAACATTAAAGGGTGCATATTCCACTTAATTTCTGATCTGTCATGTTTCCCCATCACAAACAGACCTGGAGTTGTGTTCTGTTTAATTCACATGTTTAACACACAAATCCTGCATATTTCAGCTCAGTTCTTCTTTCAAACTAAAAACATTGTTGTGGTAATACACAAAGTGCTCCACTTTTTAAACTCCACACACCTTCACTAGGACCATTTGGATCATTTCAGAACTGAAATTATCAATTTCTACTGAACCAAAGGTAAGAAGTAGCTGCTAACCTGAAAACTACATGACATCACAAGGTGGAACAGAGTATTTTGAGCTTTGGAAATATAGACAGACTAATTCACTGGTCTACAAATTTTTGGACTCGAAATGCTTCCAAGATAAAAGGGGCTAAATCTCATTTATATTGATAAGATGAACTGAAAATCAATTGATAACTGTGCTGGTTAGCTAATGTATTCAAGATATGTAATGATATTGTTTTACATCAAAATCACATCTGTTTATACAATAGATTTAGGCAGTTTTGCTTAAAAATATATTTAACTTGCATTTCTTTATCAATCAAGAAATAAACAAAAAATCTTAAGACATCAGGTGATTGAATATCTTATGAAAAGCTAAAGTATCACGTGTTACAATAATGCCCTGATCTCCAACTTTACAACCAAAGTAATGGTGGTTTGCCTTTTTAACCACTGGTTATGTTGCGCTTTTGTCATGCAAACGTCACTTCACCACAAATGTAACAAGTTATCTGGGTTCACACAATTTTGAGGCATCTCTCTTATGTGAAATCAAAAAATATTTGATATTAAAACTCTAGACATTAAAATGAATATATTGGAATGTGCAGACAGGCTTTCAGATAGAACTGGTTGCTTGTAGACACACTGTACCTTCTGATAAAATAGGAAATTTATGCAAAAACGGTAGTTTGACCCAATACTATATCTTGGAAACTATAGCCAATAAGCACTTCTGACTTTTTCTTTATTAGTGACCTAAACCAAGAAAAATTTCACTACTTTTGCTTGTAGACCAGTGTATATAAAGAGTCTCTTAAACATGTGAATGAAACAAAACTCCAGGTGTTTTTGAGGAGGTAACGGTTATAACATGGCTTAGCTCACCAGTCAGTTTTGAGTATTATAAGACCTTTAATCTGCATGTTCATTTTTATTAGAATAACTGGAGGACCACACAAGAGTATTTCGTGCACAAAGGCGTTGGGTATAATTTATTTCACTTCAGCTGACTCCATGTTATCACTGCTGTTTACAAATATGGTTTTAATATTCAACATCCCAATTAAAAAAATATCTTCAAGAGATGTGGTCATTTAACTCTTTTCAATACGTTTTAGCTTGTTTTTATTACAAAACATCTGTACAAGAAACAAATACAGGAAAATAACAATTTGACTTTGAAAATTAAAACACAAACACATTTTTCATCAATTCCCCTTTTTGACTTGAACTGAACTGATGTCTGCATGTAAACAGCAAATATAGATTTATAGCTAGTTAGAAATTGAAGTATCTGGATCATTTCTATACATTTTGAATTGCAGTAAAATATGAAAAATAGGCACTATGGTGCAGTAAAAGGCGCCGTCTAAAATCCAGGTTCATTCTGAGATATAAAAGTGCCGTCCTTTCCCATGATCAAAATTGTCAAATAAAAAAGACTTACAAAAATATCCTTTCCATTTACTGAGCAGGTGTAGCAGTATGACCATATGGAACTAGTGATGTGTTTTATGACTTTTTAATTAAATTAGAAATTTGATCTACACCAAGTCGTCTCTGTGCATGACCTCACCATTTCTTCCCTGTAATTTTGATACCGACCCCAGCAAAGAAATGAGCTGTATTAAACCAGATCTAAACTGGAACTAAACCAGATCTATACCAGGACTCAACTGGGTCTAATGTGGCCATACCGGTCAAATGATGTCGTCAGATCTCAGAAGCTGAGCAGGGCTGGGCCTGGCAGTACTTGGATGGGGGCGCCAGTCACAAAAACTGTTGTGTCCTTAGGCAAGACACTTCATCTACATTGCCTAGTAAGACAGTGGAGTGTGTGTGTTGGTGGTCGGAGGGGCTGATGGCGCAGATTGGCAGCCTCAGTCTGCACCAGGGCAGCTGTGACACCACTGAGTGTGGAGTGAACAAACAATTAACTGTAAAGCGCTTTGGGTCTTGAAAAGCCCTATATAAATGCAATGAATAATTCATTAAAAGTACTAAACCAGGTCTAATCTGGACAAGTCTAATTCAGCACTAAACCAAGTCTAAGCCAAATCTAAACTAGAACTACTGCAGGACTACAGACCATCACATCAGGTACTGACCACTGCAGACCAGGAGCATCCCAGGAGCATCCCAGGAGCATCCCAGGAGCATCCCAGGAGCATCCCAGGAGCATCCCAGGAGCATCCCAGGAGCATCCCACATCCAGAGCTGCAGGTTTGGAGATACATCCTTGCAAAATGCGGAAGGGCAAAATAAAACAACACAGCATCTTCATATTGCCTCAAGTTTAAACTTGAAAAGTGTATAATTTAGCATAAGAGAGAAAGGAGACAAAACTGCTGCCAAGTAGACAAAGGTTTTTCAGAGCGAATACATTTCATCGTCCAAGTAGTTTGTTTTTACGTAATCCAGCTCTTTGCTCAATGTGACAATTTTACTAAACAGTTCCAGGAATCCGATCACAATTTATTTATATTGACACACTGCCCAGCCCCTGCAGGTACCAATGTTTGGCTCTAAAAATTTCATTCAACTTCTGGACAAAATGATTCTTCTTCTACACCAACCACCAGCAGGGGCCGTGATATTCAAAAGTATCACTGTTTATTTAGTGGTGGTTGTGCGTTCACGGGTCATACCCACAGTCTCACGCCTTTATCTGTACGCTGATGAGGTTTAGATTATGTAATGAGGCTCGTCACATATGAACGCTGCAATTTTGTTCAAAGCAAAAGAATCTACAACTGAATGACTGCGTGTTAGTGACTGAAACGATTACAGCTGGTGGAAGTTTTGAGGTTGCTTGGTCACCTGGACTCTTTCGTCCAGCTAAATCAAAGCTGCAAAATATTATAGAGGCAATTTTATTGCAACTCAAGCAAAAAAATCTCTACTGCAAATTGACTTTGATTAAATTGCATTGAAAACCTATGAATTATTTAACCATGTTTAGTTGTTCCTTGGCAAAAAAAAAGCATACTTTTTGTGCTCTAAGTTTTTGTGTCTTTAAATTTAGGATTGTCAAAGTCTAAGGGAAGGTGCCAGAAACATAGAAAGTATATTTAGCCGAAACCAAAATCTTTTTTTTTTTCTTTTTTTTGTGGAAAAACAAAAAACAAATATTACGATTGTGGCTTTTTCTCATAACATAGTGTTCTCTAACATGATTTGAGACAGTCCACATTTGAAAACAGCAACTTTCTGAAAGTCGCTGTGAAATCTTACAGTTCAGGTGACACAATGGTGCATTAAATTAATCATACGATGTAAAATAACCCTTTACGCAAACCATTTTCTTACATACAAAAAGAAAAAAAAAACTACGTAAAAAAACAACTACATGCCTCGCACAAACTAAATCAGGCTAAAAATACAAGTTAAAAAAATATTTACATTTGAATTTGCCCCATTTACAAACCCTTAATGTATTCATGTACGTGCTGGACGGCCACATTCAAACTCTGAAGTCTCTTTGGCTGGCACACAAAGTGGGTTTTACACCACTGACAAAAATATGTAGCATAGAAAAGGCCATCCAACAGAACGGATGTAGTGATATCATTTCCTATGCAATAAAACTATATATGTATTTATATATTTACCAAACATACTGTAGAAGAGCACACCTGCCCGCGACTGTGTCAATACATGAAAATCACATTCAAGATCGTGATGTGAAACTTTCGGAAGGCATCAATAAATAAAGATGTCAGTCCATGTGGCCCCCCGTCTCTTTGTGGGGGGGTCCCGTGTAAAAGGGGGAGCGGGGGGAGGAAGGGAGGGGGTGTCCCGTGAAAGAGGGGTGGGGTCAGTCGCCCTTCGAGTTGTGGGCGGCCTCTAGATTGACCACCTGAAGCTCTGTGAGGTTAGTGCTGCTGCCGCCCGGCTGCTGACCAATCACCATCTGGAGGGAGAGAGCAGGTGGATTAGTCCCACGATATATAACGGGAAATGTATACGAAAACAGAAATGTACATGAAACAGAGGCGGAGGTGACACCCCAAACTGTGGACTACGTGGGACATCCTAAAAAGATATTAACGATATTGAAAAAGATGATGGAACCTGAGGGGGACAGATGATAATTCTTTAAAATGTCTCCGATTACTGCGTCTATCCACAAGAAAAAGAAAGTTCCTCTCTGTCAACGAAACTTTTTTCATGGTGAAACTCATGAATAAGTGAGACATTTTAAAAACTGTTGCCATAACGATAAACTTCCGCTTATCCGGGGCCGGGTCGTGGGAGCAACAGTCTAAGCAGGGACTCCCAGACTTCCTTCACCCCAGACACTTCCTCCAGCTCCTCCGGGGGGACTCCAAGGTGTTCCCAGCCCAGCGGGGAGACATAGTCCCTCCAGCGTGTCCTGGGTCTTCCCCGGGGCCTCCTCCCGGTGGGACATGCCCAGAACACCTCCTGAGGGAGGTGTCCAGGAGGCATCCGGAACAGATGCCCGAGCCACCTCAGCTGCTCCTCTCGACGTGGAGAAGCAGCGGCTCGGCTCTACTCCGAGCTTCTCCCGTGTGACTGAGCTCCTCACCCCATCTCAAAGGAAGCCCCCAGCCACTCTGCGGAGGAAACTCATTTTGGCCTCTTGTATCTGTGATCTTGTCCTTTCGGTCATTACCCAGAGCTCAAGACCATAGGTGAGGCGAGGAACACAGATTGACGGTAAATTGAGAGCTTTGCCTTTCGGCTCAGCTCCCTCTTCACCACAACGGTCTGGTACAGCGACCACATCACTGCCGATGCCACACCGATCCGCCTGTCAATCTCCCGCTCCATCCTCCCCTCACTCGTCAACAAGACCCCGAGATACTTGAACTCCATTTGAGACAAAGACAGTCAAAAACAGTCAATTACCCAAAATAAAAATGTGTCAAAAGGCAAAACCAAATACTTCTAAATTGAGATTTGGGCGTGTAGTTCGTCAGTACCCGTTTTACTTCCACAAAAAAATATTACAACCTAGACAAATTCAATTCTGAACATATTATTTTAGCACTAAGATCCCGTCGGTCCATCAGAAAAGGGTGTGACCAACACAGAGCTCCTGCCACTCCACACCGCAGCACTGAGAACAAACAAGAGCAACTTCAGATTCAAACATCACTAACGAAGCCAATTCAACAGGTAGTGTGCGCAGGAAGTTTTCAGACCCAAACTAATAATATCAATATTATTATGGTGTAGTTTGATACTAAATCTGAATGTTCGGAAAATTCTACCTTTTATTATACACAGAAATTTAAATACAGAATTTTAGAATCATTTGAGGAACCACATTTTCAGAATTAAATATTTAGACTTTACATCTCCTTAATTTGCAGTTCCCCATGACTTCACCATAAAATTCATTCCTTCTGGGCTTGCCTCTCCACATACTGCCCTGCCGTATTGTGGAACATTCCAGGCAAACAATAAAAAAAATCTGCCATCAGAAACGTTACATAGAGCATCTTTAAAATGAACTTTAAATACCTTTAGTATCCAGCTACCAAATAATAATATTGAAGGAATTAATGTTGGTCTGAAGGCTTTCTGAATCCAGTGTTTATAATGAGCTAAATAAATAACACAATATCCAAGTGGGATTATTTGAAGTATCCTCTCCTCCATGCATTGTGGATTTTTCCTAATAATAATCTTAAATCTCGTGTGAAGCCATCCAAACTCATTCAGACAAGCAGGACCAGTGGGCCCGGTGTAGTTTTAGTCTTAGGCTTTGGTGCAGGGCATGCGGCAGGTGCAAAGGGGAATTTGAGAGTTTCACTTGTGAAATGCAGATCTTGCCGTACTGGGTGAAGCTGCACCGCCGACACCGGGATCTGGACTGTTCCCGGAGGAGCCGTGAACAACACCTGAGGGACACCGCCTATGGAGAGAGAGAAAGAGAACGAGAGAGGGAAAAAGGAGAGAGAGAGAGGATGAGAAGAAAGGGGATGGAGCACAAACAGGGAGAGATGAAAAGATCGATAGAGACAGAAAGACCGAGAGATAAAGAGATGGGCAGAGAGAGGAGAGGAGTGGGAAAGCAAGAGTTAAAACACATTTGGGTTATTCAATTAATTATTATTTTTATTCCAGACTCGTTCAGCTCGGTCTGGGTCTCGAGTGCTCTAAAACCAACCCTCTGTAATTTACTGATTAAAAGTCTTGGTTATGTTCAGGGAATCAATATAGACACATATTTTTATTATTCTTAACAAGACAAATGTAAGAAAAAATAGTGATTGATCGATACGAGGAAAAAATGTCATGACTCATTTTTTGGCACCCAACTTTAGTAAAATAATGGTAAATAAGACAGAAAAAGGATGAGCGCATTTGAAAAGTAAAGTTGTAAAATTGCCCCTTTGTGACTTCTTGTGTTGGTTCTAGCAACAACAGAATACAAAACAACAAAAACACAATAATAATGACCTCACTGCTGCCATTTTTTACACATATTGGATAAACTATTTGCAAGTATAATGTCTTTATAGAATACTTGAAAGCACAAATCTTGCAGTTGTATTAGAGCCATGACTTTTGCTTTGAAACTATTCAAGGTTTAATGTGTAAGATTTTAAATGTTATTTGTTATTGTTTTATTGTTTTTGCTGTGGTGTCACCTGCCTAGGGACTACAGATGGAAATTAGCATTCTTGCTATAATCTGGCATATTTACACTGCAATGCTGCAAATGTTCATTAACTCATTCACTGCCGGCCTGTTTTCAGAATTCTAACCCCAGAGTGCCACAGGTTTCAGTAGAATTTCACTGATTTTCCAAGACCAACAGAATACTGAGTTCTTTGACTATATAAACATGGGACACATCAAAATAAAGTGTCGACTCTCTTCTTTCACCTGGAAAAAAAATTATGTTTCTAACCTTTTCGGTTCTCAAATAACTGATAGTAGAACATAGGGAAGTTTCAGCAAAAACACTGGTTTTTGAGCAAGAAATGGAGAAAACGAGCGTTTAGTTCAGAGAAGGATTTCGAGCAGATCAGTGACTTTGACATCAATATTTATCGATTTAGTGACACCTCAAACATCTAAAATAACAGAGAAAGAGATTTTTGATGACAAAGTACATTTTTTATTTACAAATATAAGAATATAAGGCTCTGTGAATTGAAAATTCGTTCAAATCAATAGTGCCAAGAGATGTTTACAGGATATAATATCTTTTCCTATAAAATAGAACTTTGTTGAGGATTTGTCTGAGGCCCAGAGTACAGACCCATAATAAAAACTAATACACACACACACACATATATATATGTACATACACACAAGCCCATGCATAAACCTTTACACACACACAGCTACACACGCGCACGCGCGCACGCACACACGCACACACGCACACACACACACACACGCACACACACACAACTTCATTCATTACAATTACCATACAGCAGTATCACTGCTCCAAGTCAGTAAACTTCTTCTCTGGAGCTGTCGTAGTTCTGAAGAGACTCCCTGATCCGCGCAGCGCACACATGACACGCCCCCTCCTCGAGCACAGCAGATCTCTGCTCAGACCTCGCTGCTTAATCCGGCTTGTCTCTGCGATCCTCTGATCCAGGATCCTGGGTCCCAAGAGCGATCTGATCGCTCCATAGGCGCTGATCAACAGTTATCTGCTTTTCCGGGTTCTCTAGCCTCGCCATCTTACTACTCTGGCCAATACACCATACACACGCTGCACTCCTCCTTTCTTCCCCGGCTCTGATCGGCTAATAATGATACAACATCGCCATCTACAGGTTGAGAGATGTGAATTACACCTCAAAAGTTGCTCCAGGCCGTAACCTAGCAACCCCCGCTGAAAAAAGCAATTGACGTCTATAGACGTCACGGCACTCAACGGTTGGATTCGAGGGGACGTCAATAGACGTCTCCGGCACTGAATGAGTTAATATGCACTGTCCCTATTAAATAAAGAATAAATTTAAAAAATAAATAAAAAAAGAAGACACACTTTATTCATCCACGTAGGGAAATTATTTCTCTGCATTTGACCCATCCTTCAGGAGCAGTGAGCAGCTCGTCTTTCAGGCGCCCGGGGACCCATCCCCATGATCTTATTGCTCGGCTTGGTCAGGACCTAAGCTGGAGGATTTTACCTGGAGCATGTTTAAAAATGTATATGTATACAGATATACTGTACAAGCAGCTCCTGAGGTCAAAATATATCTGCTGTGTAATGTCCACATGTAATTAGAAAGTGTTTTATTGTCCAATAATCAGGAAGTGCTCGGTTAGCATGCTAGTTGTCAGCTTTAACGGGATGGCTCGTCTCTGAACATTGTGAAAAGAGCTTAAAAACTCATTAAGATGTTGGGAATGCACAAGGATTGAGGAATAACTTTGGACCACTGCAAGAGTTTTTCATATTTTTAAAGTAAAAATCAGGGAGAGCACGTTTACATACACTCAACAAAAATATAAACGCAACACTTTTGTTTTTGCTCCCATTTTTCATGAGATGGACCCAAAGATCCAAAATTCACTCCAGATACACAACACTACCATTTCTCTCAAACATTGTTCACAAATCTGTCCAAATGTGTGACAGCGAGCACCTCTGCCCCGCCGAGACAATCCACCCCACCTCACAGGTGCGCCACATCAAGATGCCGATCCGACATCATGACCAGTGCACAGGTGCGCCCCAGACTGCCCACAATAAAAGGCCACCCCGAAATGTGCATTTTTTTTGCTTTATTGGGGGTCTGGGGACTCAGAACCAGTCAGTATCTGGTGTGAACACCATTTGCCTCATGCAGTGCAACACATCTTCTTCGCATAGAGTTTATCAGATTGTCAGTTGTGGCCTGTGGAATGTTGGTCCACTCCTCTTCAAAGGCTGTTATGGACGAAGAACACAGGTGCATTTTATTGATGGCATTTTGAATGCACAGAGATACAGTGATGAGATCCTGAGGCCCATTGTTGTGCCATACATCCATGAACATCACCTCATGTTTCAGCAAGATAATGCACGGCCCCATGTTGCAAGGATCTGTACACAATTCTTGGAAGCTGAGAATGTCCCAGTTCTTGCATGGCCAGCATACTCACCGGACATGTCACCCATTGAGCATGTTTGGGATGTGCTTGACCGGCGTATACGACAGCGTGTACCAGCTCCCACTAATATCCAGCAACTTCGCACAGCCATTGAAGAGGAGTGGACCAACATTCCACAGGCCACAATTGACAATCTGATAAACTCTATGCGAAGATGTGTTGCACTGCATGAGGCAAATGGTGGTCACACCAGATACTGACTGGTTCTGAGTCCCCAGACCCCCAATAAAGCAAAAAAAAAAAAAATGCATATTTCAGGGTGGCCTTTTATTGTGGGCAGTCTGGGGCGCACCTGTGCACTGGCCATGATGTCGGATCGGCATCTTGATGTGGCACCTGTGAGGTGGGGTGGATTGTCTCAGCGGGGCAGAGGTGCTCGCTGTCACACATTTGGACAGATTTGTGAACAATGTTTGAGAGAAATGGTAGTGTTGTGTATCTGGAGTGAATTTTGGATCTTTGGGTTCAGCAACAACAAAAGTGTTGCGTTTATATTTTTTGTTGAGTATATGTAGTCAAAGTGTTAAATCGTGGAAAAGCGTGATAATAACACAAACATTACTGTACCTGTGTCCTGTGCTTGTGGGTGGGAGACCTGCATCGTGGGGGTGCCCTGGGAGAAGGCGTTGAGCACGGTCAGCCCCCCGTCCAGCGCGGGCGTGGAGGCGTACATGACCGCGTGTGGGCTCGGGTACATCATGTGACCCGCCACTGTGGTAGGGACAGACGATGTGACGATGGTTGCCGGGAGACTCACTGTGGCTAAGAGAAAAGAGATAAAATGTGAGATGAGCAAAAAGAATGTTCAGCCACCAGGGGGAGCTCCGTGTTGGACTTGTGGGTTCATTAGGGCCACGGTGTTAAACCAATTACAACTTATGACCGAATTTCTTGTTCTTAAATTCAAGGACCCAACAAAAAAATTACAAAAGTGGCTCTAACTGCTGAATTTAAAGGGTAAATAAAAACACTGCACAAAGCAGCAACACAAATAATGTAACAAATCACAAAGCAATCACAAAGTACGTGGACAATTGCTTTTGTAAGCGCATTTATACAAATTTTGCTTGGATGAAAATGATAACAAATTAAGCTTTAGCCTTGCCAAGCAAGGCTAAGCAAATGTCTCCAAAAAAATAACAGTGCAGCTTTTAGTGTCCGTTAGTCTGGAGTCAGTTTGAGACGTACCGGTGGAGTTGGAGGAGGAGTGGGAGATTTCGGGGCTGCTGTCGCTGTTACTGTTGGGCTGAGTGTTCGGGTGGACCTGAATGGCCTGGAGCTGCTGTGGCACTCCTGCTCCTGAACACACGGGGGCGACATTCGGGACACAATAAGTCAAAGATCAGAAACACAAGGACAAAGGCACAAACAGGAAGGGGACTGTGACAGGTGAGGACAGGTGTAGAAGGCAGCACTTGGCATCAATCATGAGTCATTATTGATATGAATACAGCTCTGAGGAAAATAAACGATTGCAGATTTTTATAGGACTACAGGTGGGCGATATCAAAAATGATCACATATATATAATGATTGATTATATGTAATGCATGTTTATGTGTATGTATTTTTTTTTTTTTGAGTTATGCAAAATGAGAATTTCGAGTATATAATCTAAAACTATTAAAAATAACATAAAAACATAAAAATGTGTAACATAAACTTCCAAACAATGCCATAAATTCATATTTTAGCATTCACTTTTTTGGTTAATTTTATGACCTATTCACGTTTTGTGCTGGACTTAAACCCCAGTCAAGACTTTATCAAACACATCTGAGCCCATTTCTTATGGATGGACTGACTGTTAACAGAACCACACCAATGAAATAAACACTACAAGAAGTTATTTTACAGTTTAGTTTAAACATGGTTTGATCTTAATTTTATTGTGATGTCATGGAGGAGGGCAATAGGGGCTCCTTTTCAGATCAGTAAGGGGTGCTTGGCCTCAGAAAGTCAAATCAAACAGAGCAGGACATCAGATAATCTGTTTGTAAAGCAAACAAATCAATAGCTACAATCACAATCAATCTGCACATCTCTAATGATTTATTTAATGCTTTTTGTCAACAGTACATGATTGAACAGTGAAAGTGTTCGGTTAAACTGCACCTGTGTGACACTCTCACTTGTTGTGTCCACTTGTTTTCCCCAGAGCTGTATTAAGGAGCATTGGCAGAGTGGTTAGCCTGTAGCATTAGCATGAGCAGTGACAGCCGTGGTTAGCGTGAGCAGCGTGTTTCACCTGTGAGGGAGACAGCGGCGGGGAAGCGGAAGACGGCCTGCTGCCCCTGCGCTGATGCTGGGGCAGCCCCGTGCTGCCCCTGAAGAGCCAGAGAGTGAGACTGCAACTGACTGAGTGGGATGGTGGGGGTGCCAGGGGGGAGAGGAGTGCCCGCTGCAGACCGGCACACAGCCAAGGGGGGGGGGGAGGAGAGAGGGGGACGAGAGGGAGAGATGGAGGAGAGAGGGAGAGGAGAGAGGGAGCAGAGAGGGGAGAGAGAGCGGAGAGGGGGAGGAGAGAGGGAGAGGTGGAGGAGAGAGGGGGAGGTAGAGGAGAGTGGTGGAGAAGAGAGGGGGAGGTGGAGGAGAGAGGGAGAAGAGGAGAGTGGTGGAGAAGAAAGGGGGAGGTGGAGGAGAGAGGGAGAAGAGGAGAGGTGTTGAGCAGAGTGGAAATTTATACTGGTGCTTTGAATCAAGAGGAGGGGTATTCCATAAAGTAACATAAAAAGATGCATGTTTTAATTTCATCTTGATTGTGCTTTATGTGTTGGTGAATCAATGTGTGGAAAATAGAGAATTACATCTTAAAGCCACAGTTTGCAACTTAAAATACACTTAAAAAGCATGTTTTTTCTTCATTTTGGTCGTTTATGGCACTGAAAAATTAGAAAAACACAAGTCCTTACTGTGAGAGGGCTTGCTCATCCACAAACCTGACTCTTATTTGGCCTTGTGGAAGTGTTATTTGTCTATAATCTTCCCAAGTATGGCAAATCTGTATTTCCACAATGTTCTGAAGTATGGTTTTAACTTTCTATTTGCGTGTAATCATGCAGCTGCCAACTTCTGAAAGTTACATACTGTACCTCTAAGCTTTATGGGAATGTGTTTAATGAAATCACATTATTACCCCAGTGATGTCAAAACTAAAAATATAGAGCAAGGAATGTGCTGCCACTTTGATGGAATACCTTCTCTGAATTCAACATCTCAAAATTATAAATTAATTTGTATATAGATCAGACAGAATTTACACATTTTGCAAAGCGAAATTACATTTTAGAAACATGCAGTCAATAACAATATAAAAAAAATAAGGCAGCTGATCAAGTCCTAAAAATCATTAAAATACTAACACAATACAAACTAAAGGATGAAACAAAACTGTAAAGCACTGAAGAAACCCTTGCACCAAACCTTGACTAATGCAGGACTATCCCAGATAAGGTACAGTAAAGGATTTGAACACAATTATGTTTTTAAGTCTTTATGAATTATGAATATCAGTGCTAGTATGTGTGGAAAAAAAAAACATGTTACATTGCGTTCATGATTGCCTGTGATCCAAAACAAGTATTAATTGACAGGTTTGATCTCTGAGACTTTTGAATCCAAGTACATGGACCTGAAATCTGCAGAAGTCTTTTCTGGTTGAGAGTGACGCGTTTGATGCGTCTGTTGCTTTGTGAATATTTCTTGGGTGTAATGTTGCCTGAATGAGTCACAGCTTCTATGGAAAAATCATCTACGTCGTAATAAGGAAAATATTGGACTGACAGTGCAATATATAGCTGTGTATTTTCATGTATCACAAGGCGTCTACTGTCATGCCTCAAAAATCCGATGACTTTTAATAACACATGCCTTGAAATATTGTTTTATATTGAAATACAGCTCTGGAAAAAATGAGACCACTGCATTTTTTTCTGACATCAGCATCTCTACATGTATTACAGCCATTCCATTCCAGCGTTTGTTGAATTCCAACACAAACACAAAGCTGATCTACTTCAGTTCTTGCATCAGGAGTGGAATAAAGTCTCCCAAGAACAATGTGAAAGACTTGTGGAGAGCATGCCAAGACGCATGAAACCTGTGATTAAAAATAAGGGTTATTGCACCAAATATTGATTTCTGAACTCTTCTTAAGTGTAAACATTAGTATTATGTTGTTTTAAAATGAATTTGATCTAGTTTCTTTGCATTGTTTGAGGTCTGAAAACATGTATCTTTTGTTTTTTTGACCATTTGACATTTTCTGCAAATAAATGCTCTAAACGATAATATTTTTATTAGGGCTGTCAGTTTAACGCGTTAATTAGATTAATTAATTACACTGCTAATTAACACGTTATAAAAAAATAACGCAATTAATTAAATTTTAAATTTACCGTGAGGTGAGCAAATCGCTGCCAGGGCCATTGAACGGCAAGTATATTTATAAAAAGAACAAAGACGGGACGATCAACAAGATCGTGGTGATTTGGAGCTTTTGTCAAAAAGAATTTTCCGATCATCGAAGCTGCTCCAGCCTGACGGATCATTTGAACGATAAACACGTCCGGACAAGTTCCATTGTTACTGGTGATAGTGCGCACTTCACAAAACCACCAAACCACACTCACAGAATTTGGGAAATGAATGAAGTGAAACGAATGAGCAAAGCGACCACGTGAAAATTGACAAACTCAATCGCAAAGTGGGTTCGTTCGCTCACTCACACACTCACAATCTCCCTCTCTCAATCTCTCACACTCTTAAAATGCGATTAATTAGATTAATTACAGGATTTGTAATTAATTAATTAGATTAATTATTTTAATTGCCTGATTTAGTGCCAGCACTAATTTTTATTTGGAATTTGGGGGAAATGTCAGTATTTTATAGACTCAAACAAAAATGTTCCTTTTGCCCAAACGCATACCTATAAGTAATAAAATCAGAAAAAAATATAATTTTGCAGTGATCTCTCATTTCTTTTCCAGAGCTGTATATTAGAATTATAATATTGAAACAACAAAACTTGTTTTTTTTAATTCTACAATCTGCATACAGTCTTCACCAAGTTGGTTTTAAATTTCACTTGTATAGTCCCATTGTATCGTTGGGCAAAGCACTTCACCCCTTTCATTATGCTGATGTGATTAGATTTGTGGTGGTGCTTGGTGGAGAAGTTGTAAGTGCAGAATGGCGGCCTCAGCTATTGTCAGTTTTCCTCAAATACCCGAAAGCACAATGTCTTTTAAGACTGAAAATTACTTTAAAAAGGAACATACTTTTAAATTTTTGCATTACTTACGAAATTTGTATGAATAATATAGACAGAAAGGAAAGTGAACGTAAAAAGCAGTTAAAACAGACATTATTATTCATTCACAATAAGAGGAAAGTATTCCCACAGATACCAGGGAGTCTATGGTGGCACAAATAATTTTCATTTCAAAAGAAGTTACACAGTTCGGTGTTGAAACTGCACACATTTGAAGCGCCGCCCCCACTTTTGGTCACATGTTTTGCAGACAGTTGCTGTGGTCAATGGGCAGACACTTTCAAGCTGTCCACGGCTCAGGCCTTAGTCATTCACAGAGGGGGGAGAGGGAGAGGGGGAGAGAGAAGAGAGGAAGAGAGAGAGAGAGAGAGAGAGAGAGAGAGAGAGAGAGAGAGAGAGAGAGAGAGAGAGAGAGAGAGAGAGAGAGAGAGAGAGAGAGAGAGAGAGAGAGAGAGAGAGAGAGAGAGAGAGAGAGAAGGGAGGGAGAGAGAAGAGGAGAGGGAGAGAGAAAGAAGAGAGGGAGCGAGAGACAGAAGAGAAGAGAGGGAGAGGGAGAAGAGGGAAAGAGAGGAGGAGAGTGAAAGGAAGGGAGAGGGAGAGAGCGAGGCAGAGAGTAGAAGAGAGAGAGAAAGAGGGAGAGAGAAATGGCAGGGGTGAGAGGGAGATGGAGGGGGGTGTTGTTCCACCTGGCGTCGCAGTCATGTGGCAGACAGGTGGTGCAGGGGAGAGCCACAGAGCCACAATCATGAGGAGGAAGTGTCGGAGCTGCCGTTCACACTCACGTTTTTAAATACTTTATACTCACGTTTCCCATGGATTTGAGCAAAATATGCACAGATATATCGTATAAGCAGCTGTAGAGGCCACAATAAGATAGGTGTGAACTGTATGCAGCCAATCAGAAAGAGATTAATTGTCCGTTGTGATCAGAAAGTGCTCATTAGCATGTTGAATGTTACTTTTACCGGGACGGACAAACCTGCACTGGTCTCCAAGTTGTGAAAAACACTTATCATCATAAATAATGGTGAATAATTAGGATGTTCGGACTGCATAGGAGCAATAATTTTGGACCACTGTGAACTGTTTAAAAATAATGTTTTTTTCTAAGACGGCAAAATCAGTTACAGAGGCTTGAAGTGGGTTTAATGTGACTGAGATGAATTATTCAGGCCCATAATCACCAATCAAAATGGAATCACAATTGGAATTTGAATGGCCGTATTGTCAAATGTAGCAGATTTTTTTAATAGTCTTTTGCAAAGAACAAAATATCTGTATTCATGGTGTTACCTGCTAGATTTGTAGTTCTATAAAGCTGTTAAGCTGTTTATTCCACTGGTATCTCAGATGTCACAAATATAAAATGTGTATTAAAATTAAATCTAAAATCTGGTGTCCTCCATGAATGTGAAACTGTATATGGGACAGTTCAAAACAATGTGAACCAGATCTACTAAACTGCCACTGAATGCCCATGTGAGATTTTAAGTGTGAAGTGATCTTACTGAATCACAGACGACAACAGAAACAAATATAATCATCCGTCATACTGTAGGTTTGTTTACAATCACACAGCAAATGTGACACTCCTCCAGGTCAGATACTAAAGCTATGATGAGCAGGAGAGCTACAATATTTCAGACGCTCACAGGAGTTGCATCAGTTATTCAACAAGTCAAAATAACTTTAGAAGCCATTTCTATATGACGTGTAGTGTTTTTGTTTTATTTGAGAGGTTAATACACAGACAATTAAAGCAATGAAGGAGAGTGCCTAAGTATGATCAAGTTTGGATCCAGAAGAATCATCGTCATACAATTGTGAATTGCATTTCCTACATTCAAACATGGAACTTTTCTAGAGGGGTGATTTTAAGATTTTTTAAGATTTAAGTCTTTATTTGGTCTCACACACAATGACACACAGTGACACACGGGAGAAATTTGATTTCTGCATTTAACCCATCCTTTTCAGGAGCAGTGAGCAGCCATCTTTCGGTGCTCGGGGGGCAGTACCGTGAAGGGTCTTGCCCAAGGACCCACACTGGTTTGCTCATTGCCGGGGGCTCATTGCCGGGGGGGTGCCTGCCTTTTACTCATTTATGTTTGTCCTTCGTCTGGAATGTTCCACAGTGTGGCATTAAACATATCTGTCAATCTTTTTTCATTTAACTCTTAATATGGTTTCGCATACAACACCACCCCCCCAAATTTTTCCAATCCATATTTTCTATAGTCAACTGTCTTTGTTATACAGTGGTACCTCACCTTACGAAATTAATTCGTTCCAGAAGTGGTTTCGTAACGTGAATTTTTCGTAAGTTAGGTAGCTATTTCAATGGAAAAGGCCTGATTCGTTCCAAGTTTTTTTCTTAATAGTGTAACATTTTTTTATAGTGTAACACTGTGTCCTGCGTAGAGACTGTAGACCCAGGATTAAACGTGGACTATACCAGGTCTAGACCAAGGTCTAAACCTGGACTGGACCAGGTCTAAGACCTGGACTAAACCTGGACTAAACCAGGTGGATTAAAGCGCCGCGTGCAGATCTATTTCCTGGTTTCGTTTCGAGTCACGGCTGAGGCGAGCAGCGAGGACTCCCCTCGGGACTGCACGCAGTCTGAGCGCATGAACGAACGCAAGAGCCGCGGTGGTCTAATCCTGGTTTAGACCTGGCACGAGACCTGTTGAGGTCTCGTGCTCGCACCCCGCGCCGGGTCATGCTGCGCTATCACACACGTGTCCGCGCGCACACACACACACCGCCCTCCCCCTTCCCCCCACACTTCACTATTAATACATTTTGTTGAAAATCTATGAAAGTTTGAGTGTTTAAACGAGAGAGAAATGTGAGAAAAGTTTAAATCCAGTCTGAGAAAAGCGTATAATGTGTGTGGCTGAGTGCGCATTATTTGAATTTTTGAGATTTCGCGTTTCGTAACTTGAATTTTCTTTCTTATCTAGAGACCAAAATTTAACGTGAAGGCGTTTCGTAACTTGAAATTTTCATTTGTTGGGTCTTTCGTAAGATGAGGTACCACTGTATGTCTACTTAACTTCACTGCAATTTTAATATCAACATTTTAAGCACATTTTTATCCACACATTTTCAGTAACAGCAATGCTAACAACTAGCTTGTTACCTAGCTTTGTACTACTACTACTACTACTACTACTACTACTACTACTACTACTACTACTACTACTACTACTACTACTACTACTACTACTACTACTACTACTACTACTACTACTACTACTACTACTACTACCACTACCACCACCACTACCACTACCACTACCACTACTACTACTACACAATCAACTTGTGGCACTGCTCATGTGTAATAGAAATCCAGGTTGCTTTGTTAGGGGCCTTCAGATCATTTGCATTGTTGGCTCTGGTGTCTCCATCGTCCTCTTGACCTGCAAACTCAGCTGACCTGAACCCCATCGAGAATCTCTGGGGTTCAGGTCAGTTTGCAGGCCAATCAACCACAGTGACAGCAAGGTCATTGAACCAGCTTTTGGTACCTTTGGCTGTATGGGCAGGTGCCAAGTCCTGCTGGAAAATGAAATCGGCGTCTCCATAAAGCTTGCCATCAGAAGGAAGTCCTCTCAAATGTCATGGCAGATGGCTGTGTTCATTTGGAAAGAGACTTTAGACCACTAAGCAATAGTCCAGTTCTTCTCCACAGCCCATGTAAGATGCTTCTGACATCATCTCATGTTCCATATAGGCTTTGTTTGTGCATAATGGCACAGTCCACTCATTATGAAGCGCCAACAAATTTTTGAATGGACTTTGCTTGACAATCTGCAGTCATCCCTTTGGCTGGTGCACCTTTTCATACCACACTTTTTTATTCTACTCAAGTTTTTAGGAATAGGCTTGGATGCAGCACTCTGACAACCAGCTTCTTTAGCAATGACCTTTTGTGGCTTTCTCCTTGTGGAGGCTGTCAGTGACTGTCTTTTGGACTTTTGATGAGTCATCTTCCCCATGTTTGTGTAGCCCACTGACCCAGACTGAGAGACCATTTAAAGGGATATGCCACCCCCAGGTCAAACTTAGGCATCTCGCAGTCCAGAGACTAAAATAAGTGGTGGAAAGCGTTTTTTCTGGTGACCCAGCCATTGTCCAGGTCTGTCAGCACTGACCGCCGTGGTATCTGCAGCTACTCCGTGTTAGACTGGAGTCTAACGTCGCCCGAGAAAGATTTCGGCCAAAAGGAATTAATTTGCTCGATGCTTTTCGCAATTACTTTCTGTGTAGTGCGTAGTGTAGGAAGGGAGTTCCCCTGTTACGCAGCGTGGTGCGTGCTTCGGCTGTGTTTTTCCACACTGAAAAATAGTTCCCACCCAAAATGACCAAGTCAAGCTCTCCGTGTTGATTTGCACATTTATTTGCACTCGATATGAATGCGCACTACACAGAAAGTAATTGGGGAAAGCATCGAGCAAATTAATTCCTTTTGGCCGAAATCTTTCTGTGGCGACGTTAGACTCCAGTCGCGGAGTAGCTGCAGATACCGTGGCGGTTAGTGCTGACAGACCTGGACAATGGCTGGGTCACCAGAAAAACGCTTTCCACTACTTATTTTAGTCTCTGGACTGTGGGGAGATGCCCAAGTTTGACCTGGGGGTGGCATATCCCTTTAAAGACTCAGGAAACCTTTACAGGTGTTTTGAGCTAATAAGCTGTTTAGGGCATAACACCATGACTTTCCAATATTGAATTTTTCACAATATTCACATTTCACTTACTTTTGGGTTTTCATTATTTGTAAGACATATTCATTAAAAAATAAATAATTTGAGTTTCTGAAATGAGGGGCAAAAAATAATGAACTTTTACATGATTTTCTAATTGGACTGTAAATGGGGAAACATTTGGTACAGAGCTTTTATTTAATTACAGGCCTTTTATTTCATTACATTAAGACACTTCCCCCATTCATACAAACAGTCTGCCAACAACAAGCTAAGCCAATTAAGCTAGCATTTCATGGAGGATAGTTCATATCACTACCCCTTAAAAGTCTCCTGTGCGGTGGACCATTTCACTAAAGCTCCCCTTAACGAACGGGTCATGTCTGGTTCAGGCCCAGTGTCTGCTTAAAGAACAACTCTATTATAATTCCAGTCCGAGTCGTTGAATATTCATGACTAATTACAGCCTGTATTGTTGTGGCCTCTCTGCCCTGCCCTATTGTGTCCATCTCACCTGATTATTCCCCCCCCCAAATGACAATCAAAGCCAGCATTACCAGCAGACTTCCTGAATACGCACAAGAGAAAGTGGAGGAGCTGTTGTATGACATAAACAGTGTTATAAGAGAAAGAACAGTGGATGTAAGATGGAGGATACAGGGCCAAAGCGAGATGCCATTTAAATTATAATGAGTTCATAACCAATTCTGTGGGATTAACAAAACATGAAGCTCTGAGTAAGTGTGTGATTGTAAAGAAGAGCTTACATCAAGATGTAAACACTTCAGAAATGGCAATGCACATTCGTTTGTTTTTCATTGATCAGTTTTATAATAATTCATATTTTAATGACATAAGAACTTTAGATGAGTGAAATGGATACAGTTTGAATGGTATGAGTTCAGAATAGGGATGTCAACAATTAATCGACTTACGATTAATTGTCGAACAAGACGGTCGAACAAAATGCACCCGCATGGTCACGAAACAAGGCAACCGCGCCCCGCGCTCACTCAACAGCACTGCCCGCCCGCGCATACACCGGGGCTGCTGAGCATGAGATCGAACTGCGGCGCCCGGAATGCGCCCTAGCCACAAACCAGCCGCACGAAACCAGCAGTGGCACGTGGTGGTTTAATCCTGGTTTAGTCCAGGTCTAGACCTGGTCCAGTCCTGGTTTAGTCCAGGCCCAGTCCAGGTTTAGTTCTGGTCTAGACCTGGTTTAGTCCACGTTTAGTCCTGGTCTAGTCTCTTAGCCAATCAGGATGCAGAACACAATGTTACACTATTAAAAAAAAAGTTACACTAAAAAAAAAAAAAAAATCCGCGAACTGCGATAGAGCAAGGGATCACTGCATTTTGTTATTCAGCATCAATACGTTTGTCTGCTTTTTACTAAGGAATAATTAATTGAGGAATATACAATATAATAATACTATGATGTATTTTTGACTCAGTGTTATGTATACTATAGCTTATATTCTCAAAGACCCTATTGAAACTCTAAGGCTACGTTCACACTGCAGGACTTAATGCTCAATTCCGATTTTTTTGTGAAATCGGATTTATTTGCGAGGCCGTTCACATTTCCAGTTAGATGCAAATTGTATGTGATCTCCAGTGTGAACGCTAAACTCCCCAAAAGTGTCCCGCAGGCGCATTGGAGGACACGATGACGTCACACGGAGCGAACACGCTCAGTGTTTACGGAAGTAGCCTAAAGTTGCTTTCGTACCGGGGCCAAAACAGCTACAGCACAGGTTATTTGTTTTAAGGAGTAGAAGGAGAAGGATGAGGTTTTGCGGGGCAGTGGCAGCAAAGTCCGTAGAAATGAACGTGTTGGTGCGGAGTCACAGACAAGAGTGGTGGGACTGCTACGTGCTTCGCCGCTTCACTGAAACGGAGTTTATATACTATTTTCGCATGATGAGAAGAACTTTTGTGTACATTTGTGAACGCCTACTTGTACCACTCTCGCTGGAGGAAACACGCCCAGGTCGGATGAATGCGACCTGGCCGTTCAGACTGAAGTTGCATGTCAAAAGATCGGATAGGTATCGGATTTAGGACCACATATCCAAGTGGCCTGGGTCGCATTTGAAAAAAATCGGATCTGTGTCGTTCAGACCGTCATTAGAAGATCAGATACAGGTCGCATAGAGGCGAAAAAATCGGATTTGGGTCACTTCAGGCTGCAGTGTGAACGTAGCCTAAAATACAGTTGAAAAACGCTGCATATCAGTTAATCGTTAAATCGATTAATTCATGAGTCTATAGTTGATTGAACTTATCGATAATTTGCATCCCTAGTTCAGAAGCTTTATGTTATATTGATAAATATGAAGTAACTTCTGGTATGGTATTTACAGTCTCAAAGTTGTATGTGTAATAGGGATGGGCATTCGGTGAAGTTTTCTTCATCGATCGTCGGGAGAATTAATGAGTAATAATCGGTTAATCGTTAACATATTTTGTATTAAAAAGACAACAACCATTCACTCATGTGTGTCCGCTTTTACCATGTCTGTCGAGGCTGTGGGAACAGGCGCTTCTCCACGGGAAAGTAAATCTGCAAATCAACATGCGTAGAGGTGGATTAAAGCGAGGCAACACGCATCCTGCAGCCTCTGCTAGCGCGCTCGGAATTAGCCGCTTTGGGATCCGAGCTAACCGCTGCTAGCCCGCTGTCTCTGTCCTACCTCCACCACACAACTCAGCCGTATCTGCAGCAATATTTTACTGAGTCGTGAAAACCTTTCCCCACCACGGCACTGCTGGGGAGCATGTCTGTTTTGATCATCTTCGCTATCAGTTCGGTGACCTTCTCTGCTCGTTGAGCACTGCAGCTCCTCCCGGTCCGTGCTAGCACCGAGTCCAGGCTAGCCTGTGATAGAGATGATGAACCGCCGCCACCTTCTTTTACCAGACTTGGATGCGCGGTGTTCAAATGATAAATCATTTGTGTTGTCGATGAGGTATATTTGTATGCTGCATTGCAGTGCTTGCAGTGCGCTTGGTCATTTTCTAAATTAAAGTGGTCCCACACAACACTTCGCCGCGACCTCTTCATGTTTTGGCCATTGACCTACGGAAGCTCGCATATATCAACTGAGGTGCGCCAACTGAGGCGATTGGTTTTGAAAATCTCGGGACCTAACTCAAGTCCCGCGAGACTTCGAAGGACATTGAAATGACAGCAGCAGCTCAAAGGTAGAGAGGGAGAACCCATAGATTACTTATTAATTAATGACGTATATTAATGCACAAATATTTTGTAATTTAAAATATAGACCTGGGTTACACCCTCCCCCCTTTAGTCCATGCCAGTCTCGTGGCATGTTGAGACGACAAAAGCAGGTTAATTATTTTTGGGGTAACACGGCTCGATTTAGAGCGTCAGTATAAACATCAGAAAGACTCTGGAATAAGGTTTGGACGACTGAGATTAAGGGGTTACCTAACTTCGAATACTGTAGGCGGCTAGGTGGAGCCCGCTGACGGCCTGAACGGCGTAATGTAACATTATCAGCTATCTCAGGAGGTAAAGCCACGTTGTTGGGATTAGCGGTTTCCACAGCTACCCTAGATAGATCTGGAACAGTGTTCGTGGGTATAGGATCTAAGGGCAACTCAGCTTGATATTCAGCAATGGGCAATATTTCTTCAACAGGTAACATTTCTTCAGCCACAGGTACATCACTTCTGGACTCACTTTGATCTTCAGGATCATGGATGGTCTCAGGCAAGTTTTCAATTTCAGCAGCATTTTCACCAGGATCAAGATTTTGAGCATTGTCCAAAGGTAGCACTGTGTTAGGGGCTTGGCTGGTCACCGGAGTAGATTCAATAGGATCATCTTTGGCAATGTCCGTCACGGTTGGTTCAGGAGGAAGTGACGTAAGAGTATGAGTATCTTGCTCAGGGACGTTGTTTATGGCCTCTGTACTTGACCTCGAAGACTTGGCTGGAACAGCGGGCATGAACATTGGAATTTCCTCATCTTCAGAAAAGTAGTCATCACCTGGATCAGGTAAGGGCTGACTTCGGGTTCGAGGCCTTTGAGCAGGAGCAGGTGGTGAACTTCCTCGGCAAGTGACAGCTGGGAGGAACCCACAGGGAAGGAGCAAATCTCGGTGGAGGGTACGTATAGGACCTTCTTTAGACTCTGGCTTCACTGTGTACACGGGAAGATCTCCAGCAGATTTGATCACCACACACACTTCAGGCTCCCACTTGTCCTCTAATTTGTGTTTTCCTCTGATCCGAACGTTACGAACAAGCACTCGATCTCCAACATCCAGTTTACAAGGTGTTACTCGTCGGTCAAATCGAGCTTTGTTACGTTCGGATGACTTGAGTGCATTGCGAGAAGCCAATTGATAACTCTCAAGACGTGTTCTCAAATTCTTCACATACTCCGTGTGTGATGTTGATGGCTTATCACGGACGGGCAGACCAAAAGCTAGATCGACAGGGAGTCGGGATGTTCTGCCAAACATGAGCTCATACGGCGTGAACCCAGTTACCTCATTGCGTGTGCAGTTGTAGGCGTGCATGAGGGGCTTCACGTAATCCCGCCACTGGGTCTTCTGCTTTTGGTCCAGGGTGCCAAGCATGTTTAATAGCGTCCGATTAAACCATTCAACCGGGTTTCCCCGAGGATGGCAAGGAGTAGTGTGGGTCTTCTTTATTCCGGTCAGTTCACTGAGTCGAAACTAATTCGAGAACTCTAAGTCGGGACCCTGATCAGTATGGAGGCGTTCTGGGACTCCAAAGTTCACAATGAAATCATTCCACAGACATTTAGCAACGGTCCGTGCTTTCTGATTTGGAGTAGGGACCGCCATCGCAAACTTAGTGAAGTGATCAGTAAGCACTAAAACATCCTTCGTATTGCTCTTGTCAGGTTCAATTGACAGGAAGTCCATACACAGCAATTCGAGAGGTCTTGTGGTCTTGATGCTCACAAGGGGAGCTGCCTTTTCTGGTGCAGCCTTCCGCCGTACACATCGACCACAAGTACGAATCTTCTTATCCACATCCGCAGCCATCTTAGGCCAGAAGAACCTATGGCGGGTCAGGTCCAATGTTCTTTCCACACCCATATGGCCCATATGATCATGGAGGCTTGTGAGAACAGGAGGTCGAAGATCAGGAGGCAACACAAGTTGTAGGTTGGCATGACCATCTTCCATCCTTCTCCTGAAGAGGACACTATCCCTTAGCTCCAGCTTGGGCAGTTCACGGAGCAACAGCTGCAACTCTGGAAGCTCTTTCCGCAAGATGGGTAACGGAGACTCTCCTGTCTCCAGCTGCCGGACCACTTCACAGAGAGCCGGATCAGCTTGCTGACGGTCTTGTATATCACTCGGAGACAACTCTGAAAGCTCTGGAAGGCCGTGCAGATCTTCAGAGGAGAAACAGTCAGGAATAGCTTGGGCATGCACTGAAAGATTCTGCCAGAGTAACTTGAAGATGATTGGTATCAACAGGTGGTCTTCGCTGGAAGGATGTTCCGCAGATGGTGTTCACGATCTCAGATGATAATTCTTCCTCATCCTCCGTCTTGGCAGCACGCTGCTCAAGAAACTGCTGGATGCGGCCCTGCTCTTTCAGCGACTGATCGTCATCCGGATGTGGTGAGTGTGGCCACCTTGACAGTCCATCAGCGTCATGATTGTGTCGGCCTGCCCGGTACTGTAGCTTGAAAGAGTAAGCCGAAAGAGCAGCTAGCCAGCGATGACTAGTTGCATCCAATCGAGCAGAGGTGAGAACATAGGTCAACGGGTTGCTGTCTGTGATGACTGTAAAGTTAGCTCCATAGAGGTAGTCATGGAATTTTTCAACTACGCTCCACTTCAGCGCCAGAAATTCCAACTTGTGAGCAGGATAGCGTGACTCACTGTGACAGTCCCCGGCTCGCATATGCAATGACTCGGAGATGTCCATCTTGTTCTTGATATAGAGCGGCTCCCAGCCCAGTCGTGCTCGCGTCTGTGTGGAGGATATATGATAGCTTCAGATTGGCAAAACCAAGGACCGGTGCCGAAGTTAACTTGTCGATGAGAACTTCAAAAACCTTCCGACAGTCTCCTGTCCATCGGTCTCCGAAAGGCTCCTTCACAGAGAGGCAAGATGCTGGGGATTTCCTTTTCTTCATCGCTGACTTGCGTGCTGGGGTATAACCCTTTGTGAGGTCATTCAATGGCTTTGCGAAGGAAGCATAGTCTCTTATAAATCTACGATAATAACCGGCGAACCCTACGAACGACCGCAACTCTAAGATTTGTAGGAGCCGGCCAGGATTTGAGGGCTTCAGTTTTCCCTGGGTCTCTCTCCGAGTGCGGCGATGCGCCCCACTAGCCTCGGCCTTTCTTGAAGTTTCTTTCCGAAGCGTCACGTAATGTAAATAAAGAGTCTTGAATCCAAAGGTTTGTCTTTTCCATCTTTACTAAAGTGAAGGTTATACAGAGCGAGTACAAATAAGGTGAATAAAGAGGGAAATGGAAAGATGAATTTCTGAGGCTTGTGGTTTTCCTATGTGTGTTGTGTTAGGCTCTGTATGTGTGGTGATGTCCTTCTTGACGTCTTTGCGTGTCGTATAGTGGTGAGATCCCGCCTGTCACTGGGAGACCGGGCTTTCTTGTACTTCTTGGCTCCCGACAGGATTCACCCTACGTTGCGTTGTCGACGGTGCTACTGGTTCTTCTTTGCTGTCCATACGTGCCTTGTAGCGTCGCGTTTTCCCGTCTGTCACTCGGGAGACCGTGCTTCTTCGCTTCTCGGCTCCCGACGGGAATCCGTCTTACTTGCTACCTGCGGCTGTTACGCGACGTTTCACGTGACCTCCTTGTTACGTGACGTTTACGTGACGATGCTACGTGACGTCCTACGTCGACGTCCGTCCGTATGTGCCTTGTAACGGTGCGCGTTCCCGTCTGTCACCCGGGAGACGGCCAATGTTACACTCTTGCGTGGTTATTACGCGACGGTCAAAAGACTGTGTAGCTTCTGTGGCCCGAGGCGTCCTTATACCCCGCCAAATCTTGGCTCGAGGTAACCTCCTGGCCACCAGACCGCGGCTTCTTATCACCCTACCTACGTAGCGTGGTCTCTTTCTTCGTGCGTGCGTGTGTGTTATGTGTCTTGGTGTGTCTTCTGTCTTCTGGTGTGTCTTCTGTGTCCTCTCCGTTAGTGGTGTGTGCTGTGAGTGGTTATATACCAGACAAGATCAAGGATAAAAGATCAAAGAATAAAGTATTAAAGTAGACCAAATATGGTCATGTTTCCTGGATCAAAGTGAACCAATCAGAAAACACTTCCTGTACCTCAGGGCGGGACAGGAAGCCAATGAAAAAACAGATATGTAGAAAACTCATAAGATGGCCGCCTACACGCATAGAACTCATGAAATGGCGGCACGTATAGAAAACACACAAAAATGGCTATTACAGTCTCTACCCCCTTCTCAGAAACGATGTGCCCAAGGTACTTCACTGATGACTGGAAAAAGACACTTTTCCGGCGACAGTTTGAGTCCGTAGTCTTTCAACCTGGTGAGTACACGTAACAGACGTTTCTCCTGCTCCTCAAGCGTGTCTGAGAAAATTATGATGTCATCGAGGAACACCAGCACCTCTTTTAAATGTAGATCTCCCATACAGCGCTCCATTAATCTTTGGAATGTGCTAGGTGCGTTTGTTACGCTCTGTGGCATCCAGTTAAATTCCCAGAGTCCTATGGGAGTCACGAAGGAAGTTTTTGGCTTCTCTTCCCCGTTCATAGCAATCTGATAGTAACCGGACTTTAGATCCAGTACAGTAAACCATTTGGATCCTGTGAGAGCCGAAAAGGATTCTTCAGGATTTGGCAGTGCATACGCAGTTTGAAGATTTAATTTCCGGAAGTCTATACAAAGCCGGACATCACCATTCTTCTTCCGGACAACCACTATGGGAGAGGAGAAAGGCGATTCAGATTCCCTGATAACACCTGCTTCCAGAAGATCTTGGAGATGCTTCCTGACTGCCTCGATGTCCTGAGGATGGATGGGCCGTGCACGATGTTTAAAAGGAGTCTCATCATGAAGCTTGATGTGATGACGGACCTCATCTGTGCAGCCAAAATCAAGGTCGTTCTGCGAAGGGACTTCTGGCATTTGGTTGAGTCGGTGTATAATAAGATCTTTCCATTCTGCTGGTATCGGTGAATTGCCAAAGTTGAAATGTAGTGGAGTGTGGCTGGAATTTGCAGCGGCCGTTGTCTGTTGAGTCAGTATGCTTGCTGCTTCTCCGATGTTGGCAATGACTGTGAAAGGTGGTATCAGCACATCCTGCTCTGACTCGTTGGTGATTACAACCGGAATTTTATAAGGTGCTCGTTTAGGAATGGAGGTCAAACAGCTCTGAACACACATTCCGCCGGGCAACGGAGTGGTTGGGTGCTCGATCAGTGCCCACTGTGCTGCAGACTGGATTTTGACATCAGCTGAACCTTCCAAAACAACGATGCGACCAGCAGGAACAGGTTGTGGTGTTTTGCTGCTCATTCTAATCACTCCAACACTTCCCTCTTGGCTGTAGCGGTGGCGTAGTGCAAGGAGTTTTAGCACTGCACAATAGTCCTGTGAAGCTGGTGGAGAGGTGGCGCAATCACTCTAGATGTACTGAGCATATAATGGCTCCAACGTATTAATTCCGATCAGAACATGTGCTGGATTCTCATTTGGCACGACTAAAGCAAGCGTAGGTAAAGTGATTTCTGCACCCAAAAAATCTTTGGAGAACGTTACGGGCACTTCAACGTATCCCAAATAGGGTACTGTCTGCCCTGCAGCTCCCTCGACGTGGAGAAGATCATCGAGCAGCTTGACAGGTTGGTTTGACAGCATTGTGTTGTAAAATGAAATTGGGATTGTTGTGACCTGAGAGCCAGTATCTAATAAACATGAACAATCTTGTCCGGCGATCTTCACCAGTGCAGTACATTTTGAACCTACAAGTCCTTGCGGTAGTCGAGATGCAGGCAAGTGCGACTGTGATATTTCAGCACATTTCACAAGTTTCTTTGAGGGACATTTCTGGTCCACTCCAGTCCCTGTCCGCCCCTTAACAGGAACTGGTTTTAGTTTAACATTTGTTGTCAGATAAGTTAGATTGGAATGTCTTGTGAAATTGTATTGCTTTTTCTTATGTGCTACCAGAGCAGAGTTTGGAGCACTCTGGTGCACTCTGGACGAATATGGCCGTCTTCACCACAACGGAAACAAAACCCGGCTCTTGGATGTAATGAGATGGGTTTGCGTGGAAACTGCTTGTGTTTGGAAGTAGACGGTGGCTCAGAGGAGAAAGTAGAGGATCTTTGGCTGGACTGATTTGCAGTTAAAAAGAGCCAGTTGCTTTTGCACATCAGCAAGCTGTTGCGCCAACTGCTGCGTGACCGAGGTAAGTGCTGCTATAGCCCCTTTTTCTTCACTGTCAGGGTTAGCAAATTGAGCATGGGTGGCAACTTTTTGCTTTGAACCCAAATGTTGCTTCATGCGGAGACTTTTAGTTGCCTCACCGTCTTCTTTGGTTTGCAACAACACCAGAAAATCAGCAAAAGAGGGTGGATTAACTTTCTTTTGTTTCAACTGCAGCTCTGAGATGAGAGTGTTGTCCCAGCAGCCGCGACAAAACTGACTGAGCAAATGTTTATTCATGTCCTTTTCCGGAACTCCTCCTCTCTTTACAGCCAAATGAAGTGCGCATTGTAGGCGTTGAAGGTAAGCAGAGGGACGTTCAGCTGGATTTTGAAAAGTGTCCATGAACTTGGCAAATAGCTCTTCACCATCCTGCACTGCTCCATATGCAGAGTCCAAGATTTGTAGATACGCAGATGGTGAAGAGTCAGGACTGATATGCCGGATCATATCTGCAGCTGGTGGAAGTAGGCTATTGACAATTCGCCTCGAATGATGCAGGTCTGAGATTGCTGGATCAGGTAATAAAAGATCCACCCCCGCTCGCCAGGTGTCATAGTCAGCCTCGTGTGAAGGTCTGGGGTCTCATCCGGAGAAGGCTCCGAGTCTCTGTGCAGACAGATGGTGAATTGGAGCATCCTCACTTTTAACTATGTGCTCTATGACCAGTTTTTGAATTTCAGGTGGATTTAATTCTTGAGCAGGTAAGTGAGTGAATGATTGTCTTCCTCTGGCTTGTGGCTGTTGTGGATCAAGTTTAGGATGTTGGGCACTGGCTACAGGTGGTACTGCATTGGCAGATGACGTGGCAGCAGGCAGTGGCTGTTGTGCTACAGAAGTCTCAGATGGCTCAGTAGGAGTCAGTTTAATTAGTGAAAAGCCAATCTGATTCATCATGGATGATATGACTTGAGCATAATCTATGCCTGATATTTTTGCTAGCTTTTCTAAATCTGCCAAATAAGTGTCTGTTTTAATTTTCCCTACATGCTTGGAATAAATGGTTGATAATTCTGTAATACAATAAGTTCCTGCACTTTTACGTGAGACATAGTTGTATGGTAAAGTTGGCTTAAGAGCGGCAACACTAGCACCGGAATCAAACTCAATAACAAGTGTCTGATCAAACTCAGAATCTGGGTCATTTATTGTTTCAGTTCTGCTTATTTTCCCGTAGCGCGAGAGGAATTCAATGACCTCTTCATCATGACTCGATAACGTTGTGCCCTCAACCAATACAGCATTTGAAATCTTGATTGACAGTTCATCAAAAACATCCATTTGTTTTTTTTTGTTTTTAAGCAAGCACACACAATAAGTTTCAATTAAATACCATTCAACTCTCCCTCCTGGCTAGCTCGCCACTTTATGCAACACCTGCTTGGATACTGTATGAGAATCGCAATTGGTTACTTTTAAGGAATTTATAAGGAATGGAGGAAAAATCAAAAGAACGGTTCAGACTCTAGGAGGAAGGTGAATGCATGTTAAATGAAACCCAAAACAAGGATATGTGGTGCTACCCATGTACCAAGTGTTATTGAATGAATATGTACAATATTTACAGAGACAAGCGCACTTGTAAGTAATTGCAAGTTTTGATGAAACCACAGTAGAAGTTCATTAGCTTAATCAAGTTCGATAAATCCCAGGCACAGTAAGAGTTCTCAAAGCTCGTTTCCACTGAGCGCTAGAGTTGAGTTTGGTTTGTAGATAGTTGAGGTTTAAATGTCCATTTTGTTAATCCGTATAAGCGATATCCGGAAACGCTAAGTGTCCATTGTCCATTGTCTCATAAAGAGACCGAGCCAGAGCGCGTTGGGGGTGGTGGAGCGAGCGAAACGAGTTACAAAAAGGCTACGGAGCCTCCTACCGCACACTGAAGTGTAGGCTGATCCAGGTCAAGAGGTCTTAAGTTGGGCTGCTGGCCCTTTGATTAGTAGCAGCAGGACAACCCAACAGCAGTCCAAAAACCTGGCCTGTGCAAGAACATGCATGTATAAATAATCTGTGTACACAACAATAGATGCCTAATAAATAAATAAATAGCAATGAGTAATATAAATTGTAAGCAAATTGAATTTACATTATTAATAGAAAAATAATTCTGCAGCACCATTTCCCTAATAATAAAGTGCATAGTACTTAATAACAATTGCATATCATTATCATTAGAGGCAAATAATCATGATTAAAAGGTCAATAAATATTGAGTCAGTGTTTGAATGAACTGGATAACACATTAAACCAAGGCCATTCAATGGAGTAGTGACAGCGAGTCACATTAGCACAAAAGACATGTCAATAAAGTGTAAAGTTACTGCTTAAACCACACAGCAGAACTTTAGCATTATGCACCTTTAAATACAATTCAGTCGAGTGATTCATTAAATAAATTTGTGCTTATAATCACATCACTTCTAAACATAGATGCTAAACCAATGCTAGCGCCGGCTAGTGCTAGCGCCGGTTAGCATTAGTATCAACACAAACAACACTCACCGATTTCTAAGTTACTTTCATACATGGATCAGTCAGTGTCTCGTTTGCAGCAGAGGCATCTACAAGGTTAGGGAGCACAACGCTTAAAAATCGGATCACTTAGTTGAACAATAAGCGATTTAATGAGTAAAATAGGTTACCTGCAGTTTGCTCACCGTCCTACTAGCCACACACCTAACAGCCGAGTGAGTGTCTGGTCTGTATATTGTGAACGGGGAGGCAGAAAATCTCGGAACCTAACTCAAGTCCCGCGAGACTTCGAAGGACATTTGAAATGACAGCGGCAGCTCAAAGGTAGAGAGGGAGAACCCATAGATTACTTATTAATTAATTTATGACATATATTAATGCACAAATATTTTGTAATGTAAAATATAGACCTGGTTACATTGAACAATCTTTAATCACTTATTTTTCAAGACTTCTTATCAACCCGCATTTTTTCACCACCACTGACATATGCCCTTTGCCACTTTGTTCGCCAATTGAACATCTTATAGTCATTTTGGTAGATACGGAAAAAATCTGCTATTTTATGATCCTGCAGATCATACTAGCCAATTGCTGCAATAAACTGTGACACCAGCTCCCAATTGGCACCGCGGTTTTCTAACATGAATGTCAGTGGACTTGTTTCTCTTAAGTCATTTTAGAGGAATTGTGGAAATTATAACATAATGATCCATGAGTGTTGTAAATTATAACTATACAACAGGCTCAAGCAGTCTGTTAATATGTAGTATGTTCAGTTACATTTCATACTTAATGTCGATTTTTTTAACAGAATGAAAATAATTCATTGTATTAAACGCATATAATAGTTACTGTAGTGATATACTGTATTGATGTACTGTACTGTAGTTTAAATGTAAAGCAGTAAGTGATACCTATGTATTCTCCCCAAAGTGTGTGATCAAGTTATTCAAATATGTACTACCACCTAAATATATGAGAAACATTGACTATGAAGTTATAGAGGTGTCTAGATCTATTTTTAAGTGAAATTTTGCAGCTGTGTTTTGTAAGTTAAAAGTATTCAGTATGTCCAGGTGGATTTCAAAAAATCAGTTGCAGTAATTAAGAAATATATTACAAAAAACACGGTGTATATGGTTAACTGAACCAATTCACCAAAGCAATGGTGACATAACACTGTCCTTTGTGAAATACAAACTGAAAACAAATATGACTGCAAATTATTCCAGAATTAAAGATCATAAAATAATCCCCATCTCCAGTGCAGTACATGATCATACAGAGAGACCTACCGGGCATGAAGGTGAACCCTCCAGGCAGCTGCATGACGCCTGCAGATGGCCCCGCAGCTTTCAGCACCGTCCCGTTGGCACTGATGTTGCTGTTGGCGGACACGGGGGCCAGGTAGTTGGTGATGGGGTACCCGCTGCTCACCTGCATCGTCGTGGAGGTGGTTGGGACCGTAGCCTGCGTGCTGCTGACCGACCCGGGCAGGTTAGCGACGGTGAACGTGGGCTTTAGTGTGTCCTGGAAGAGATGAGAGGAAACAGATTTGTAAATATTGAACAAGCAAATAAGCAAAACCAAGGTCATTAAAATAAAAAAGGCATTTGGTAACCTTTTAGAATATTTACAGTGATACGCCAAACAGAATTCATCACAATTTTCTTAGAGCCACATTACAATTCCAATTTTATTAAAATTTTTGAAGTGACTGAAACCATCTGCTGTTTCTGAAAGTTCACTCATCACTACGATTGGTTAAATCCACTCAGAGCACGATGGATGCTGACCAATAGGAGGAGTGGGTGGTGGAAAGTATGGAAATCAGGGAATCAAAATATGGAGATCAAAATGAGAATAAATTGTCACAAAAATTAGATCACAATTCAATTTTGATTACTATATTGTTGTAATATTGAGCATATTGTCTGAAATAAAACTGCTAAAAAGAGCATCTTAAGTAAAATTTGCAGTTAGGGTCGTGTAATTTGTTGAATTTTAATAGAGACCTTTGTCCAGTTGACAAAATTAATTTTTTCTTTTGCTATGGATCCCATCTGGATGACTGAGGGATTACACAGACATTTCAATAGATAATTTTCTAATAGTTAATGATTAGCTTGGTGGTTTGGAGCAGAGTTCAGGCAATAGAGTTAAGAAAAAAAAAGATTGCATTAGTCAAATGTCATCCGGATCAAGAAACAATTCCAGGGCTGAATTTATCCAAATGATTCTAGTGAACGTGTATTTAGTTAAAAAACACAGTGAAGCACTTCCTGTATTACCACATAACATCACAAGGAGGAACGGGGTGTTTTCTGTTTGAGAAGAACCCGGCCTAAATATGCAGGGTTTAACTCCAGGTACGTTTTTTAATGAGGAAACATTATTATAGATCAGAAAATAGCATAATAGGAGCCCTTTAAGCACAACTGTAAGAAAACCTGTACATTTGATTAGAATTACCGTGGTTTATGTAGGAAAAAGGTGCTAAACAGTGACAAAAAATATACAAAATAAGTGAAACAAAAGGAAAGGACATTGTAGAGATGCAGAGAGCTGGAGCAGGATGTGTTTGTGAGTGGGCTGAGTGGAGAGCAGAGGTGGGCGTGTGCATCTTATACACAACACCATTTCACAAAGGCACAAAAGAAAGACATTTCATTAATATATGTGTAAACTGGGACATCAGGCTTTGTAAAGAGAGCAGAGAGAACCATAATAGAGTTTTTTTTTTAAAGATACCTAGTACCCAGAATAGAACTGAAATTAGATATTAATTTGACAGTTTTCAATCAGTGCTTTTTGATACATCTCAGAGAGGGGGCATTTTACTTTTACGGGGTATTAAACAACACAGAACATATTTCGATGATTGTGTTAGCTTTTATTGTTGTGCCCCTTCCTTTTGCACCCGTACTTCCCCCCCTGCAGAGCGCTATCAATACAATCAGCGTGCATCCTGCTAACAAAACTACTGCACATCGCATCAGGTTTGTCAAGTTAATGTGCACAGTTTTGTATCATGATTCTGAATATTTATGAAGAATTATCACGTAGGAGCGATAACAGACTTGTGGGCTGAGCGTCGGACAGAATCGTACGGCTAACTGTAAGAAGTTTTTGAATAGGGCCCGGGAGAGATCAATAAATTAGTGAAACATACATGATTGCATCTAAAACCTCTTCAGGCACGTTTTTGATGAGGGAACTACGTTATAACATAGTAGAATACCACCTTTCAATAACTTAATTACATTCTGTATAAAAATGTGTTGGTAATTATGGATGTATCAGAATTAAGATGGTAAATTATATTCATATACTATATTCATTGATGGCAATACTAGTAACAAAACTAGATTATCTGAAAAAGTGGGTAATAAAAGAGAACTTGTTTTTTATATTCTGACAATGCTAAAGCAAGTAAGCTAGAACAGCAAAATGGTGAAACAGGACAAAACAATAAATTTGTTCCTCAACATTATGCTTACATTTGGGACCAGTGTCAATTTGAAAACAGCCCATTAGGTTTTGTAATGAAAACTTGAGCGCATAAGAGACAAACACGGCAGGTGCACCATTTCCCATTATAGTGAAAAATGTAATTCACAACTGTGTCACACGTAAATGATTGAATTAACGACTGTTGTTCAAGATGAGGCAGTATGCACAAACGGGAACATGAAATATGAAGACGAAAGCCATCTATCACAGCATGGGCATTCATAAACAAAATGGCATCAGATTTAATGGATGTGGTACTAATAAATGCAAGTACCATAAACTGCAACTGAATAAACACTTAAGCAACAGTACGATCCCTTAGAGTTGAAGTTGATTGATAAGCTTATCCAAGTGATTATTTAAAAGGGCCCATATTACGCCATTTTCTGATCTATGGTTGTGACCTTTAATTAGATGTGGTAAGATGCAAGACAAAACTGGGCTATTATTATTTGTAAAACGTGGTGCAATACTTGAGATAATGATTTTTAATGCACAGAAGGCTAACGATAATGTACACAGGTATTGCTAATCTGTAGCTTCACCCCGATCCACGCGCTGCGTGGATGTAAACAGACACGCGTGAAGAACTAATCTCGCCTTTCTAATTAAAGAACACATCAAAGTATATTAATAGCACTGTTTTGTGGACTAGGTGTCATTATTTGCAGAGGACATATTCAGTGGATAATATTGATGAGGTGCTGCAGGTTAAATGTCGCCATTTTCTGACACACGAGCAAAGTCGGGTCACGCCTCCTCAACTCAGGGAGAAGCAAATCACAACTTAAACTGGGCAAATTCTCCTGTAGTGTGTGGCGGCCTTTTGTCTGATTTTGACCTAGAACGTCTCATAATGTTTGGACTTTTATTTGTACAAAAGGATTCTGTCATCTTTTGAAGGATAAATAACAGTTACATAACTGCTGAATTGGCTCTCTTGTGTAATAAGTTAACTGTGTTTACTGTGAGGAAATAAGTGCCATTGTCCACCCCTGCACTGGTATCAATTCAGAATGGGTATCGACAGACACTTAAAAATTCTTTTTTAAAAAGGTGGATCGTTGGATCCTAAAGGTTTACCACCACCGGGTATGAGGACTAGGAATGAGTGAATAATGGCTTGTCATGCACATAAAGTACCATAATCCAGAGGCCTTGTTATAATGATGTTAAAAACCTTTAACCAATCAATGCTGGTGAATGATCCTCACACTTACAGTAGCTCTGTGAGAGCCTGGGCTCTGTTGGTTTTTATATGTGACTGATTATATGGGTGAAAGGCGGACAGTTGTGGATAAACTTCACTGATAAGACTCAAAATGCCAACATAAAGAGATACATTTAACGGGAACAATTTTAAGAGCTGTGGTCTCCCATCATTGGTTTACTCAATCTTATTTCACTTGATTTGAGGCATGTTGGAGTAATCCTTTATCCTGCATTTGAGGCTAGTTTTTTCAGAAATCTGTTTTTACCTACTCCTAATCTCTCCCCACAGCTCTGTATTTACTTGCAATTATTAAAAGCAAAAAATCTGACTCCAGTCATGCATGTAGGCTACACAAATGTCTTGTCATGGATGGTTTGTAGGTGATATTTCAAGGAATTTTGCCCATTCAATACATAGATATTTTGTTTTGAATTGCTAATTGCTATGGTAACAAGATAGACCTTCATTACTCTGCAACCCACGTATACACTCTTTTCAACAAAAACAAGTACATGAAAATCTGCTTCTTACATGCACAAATGCCACTATGAACAGGTGTCAGTTCAGTTCAGGTAGTCAATAAACACATCTTTATTATTAAGCCTTTTTAGATCAATTATGTGGTTTACAATACAAAATAATGATCTATGTATGTTACAGCTGAATAGTAAATACTTAAAGCATAATGTGTCTTCTTTCAGCTCCTCTCCACACTAACCCTGTTCCACTGAACGGATGATTTCTGCAGTTTACTCAGACTGTGGCCTGGTGGTTTTACAGATGGCTGAGACACCTGTCTTCTTATACAAGAATCTCTCCAAAAGTACAACAATAAAATCGCAACTGAAGCCTTTTGACAAATACACAGTTTTCAGACAGTTCAGCTCAGCGCTCACTGGTGGCGAGTTGATAGTCCAAGGTCCATCACCACTTTAGTTAAACACAGACTAGACAAGGCAAAAGGGGAGGAGCGTTAGCAAAAATCTCATGGCTCTTCAATCAAAATGGAATGACAGTGACACAGAAATATGATAATTATTTGTGCATTCAATTTAGCAGATGCAGAATCTGTGTAAACAGTTTAACCACAGGAAGTTTGTGCAAATAACCAATAATATCAAACTACTTATTTTTCATTTAACTGATGTTTTTGCTTAGCACAAATGCCAATTTTCTTAAGTTTGTCTGATAAGGAATGTGCTATGATTTAGTAATTATACAGCCAATACAACAAAGGTTCCTGGAAGAGGTTTCTGCAGCAAGATTTAAAAAAAAGATTAGACATTAACAAAATACTAATGCAAGAATAAACAAATCTTTAATGATGGTATCCATTGGCAAAACAACTATATTTGGCTCAACTGTCCACTCTTATCATCCTGTATGCATTTACAACTTCCGAAACTAAAAGCTGTTGGCAAAGGATGCAATGGATTTGCTTATCTGCAAATTCACTGGGAATTTAAATTTGGATTTTGACCCTTTGTGGAGCAGAATTCTAGGTATTGACTAGTTATGTGGGTAGTTTTTCTTTCTATGTGAAATCTATGTAGGTTGAAAAGCGAATCGTTTTATTGTTTCTACATTTTTACAAGGTAGGTTGATTGAAAAAAAATATTGTAAAAAGAAATGCTTCTAAAAGATATCCTCAAACTTAGGAGTGGGTGCATTTGAGCGTCTCTTAACAAGTGAACAACTGTTGTCCTTAACACTTGTGACAAAGTATGTCAAGGAAGCTTGCTGTGTGGAATGGTCACGGCTCAGTGGCAGAGCTAGCACTTATTAGCTGCAGTGGTATCAGCAGAAGACAGGCCGCGAGAGGCTACGGGACAAGGGACAGGGGACGAGGCGCGAGACCAAACAGCTGAGGGTCCGACAGCTGGACAGAAACCTGAGCAGCTAACGGACTTAACCCTTTCACATCCAGCTGAAGAGACAAGAGGCAGAAGGCTAATCACAATATGTTAGCTTTAGCCACAGGGGGGCATCCTATCACATATACAGAAAAAACAAACAAATCAGGAACTACTGAATGTGAATTAAAATGGGGGGAAAAAGTTTGTTTTTTAATGTTTTGAATACAATACAGCTATAGGGTTGAGAGGAAGTAATTACTTGTACAATTATCCATCTACTTCATAAAAACAAAATTGGTACTCTTCCAGCTTGGATATTAGCTGCGTGAAACTTTGCAAATGGCTGTTGTAAATGGAAGCTATGATATTAGATGATATGATATTAAACCTATATACAGAAGGAATCGTTAATTTTGTCAAATGAGTCAAATGCAACTGGGTCAGTGACGTGACATAGGCATTTTTGTGTCCAGAAGCCACAATTTTTCTAGTTATTAATATATAAAGGTTTAAATGTATTTGTTTTATATCAGGATGTGTGAAAAACGCCAGAGACGCCAGAGAGAAACTGGAAAAAACAAGAGACAGAAACTTAAAACAAAGAGGTGGGATAGTTTCAGAATAATTTCATTGTAATTAGCTCCTCCCTGCAACTAGATATAAGCAGTGTCCTTCAGCACTCTAACCAGAACTGACGAAGCAACTCGGATGAGCTGCAAAACGTTTGACCAAATAAAAATTGAATTTCTCCTTTTACCTTGTTTTATATCACTTTAGTTGTACCAATACACATTCGGAAGAAGAAAACAAATTTAAAAGAATATTACAGGTTTAAAGTATCAAAATGTCATTTCGGTGACAGTGGCCACACCTAGAATCAGTGATAACTTTTGCTTGCACAAATTATACAAATTGACAAAATCATAAACCTTTCTCTGTGGCATAAATTTTACAAGCCTTGGCATGAATATATAAAAGTATTTTCAACACAAAAAAACTACTTTTAATGTCTTAAAGTTGTCGCCAAAAGCCTATTTTATCAATGTCATTCAGTAAAATTAAGTTAAAAGGCCAAATTGAACAATAATCTGAGATCTTTCCTCATGCATCATGTGATGACATCACTCTGAGGACCCTGCAGGACTCTAAAGTGGAAACGAGATTCAGATTTGCCCTCTTAGTTTTTGCTGGTGACGCCTTTGTCATAAGTCAGGTACAAGTGTCACAATTTTGGATGTCATTTGGTGCAACCTTCAAAATGTACTTAAAATTTTTATAGTTTTTGAAATTCTACATTTGAAATCAATGCTTGGTATGAGCGGTCAACGCTGATGCTTTTGTTTCTTTTTGATGGATAAAGTACAAATCAGTTTAGAATGAAAATGTATGACTACTATTTGTAGATCTTAGTTTGTGTTTTTCATCAATTTCAATAATAGGTTATTTTAAATTTTAACAATGTCCGTTAGACCAAATTACATTTTTAAGATGTCTCCGGCTTTAAATGCAAAAAAAAACGTACGACATATATGAAATGATTAAATATACACTTTAATATACCAGAAAATGTGCACACTTTGCATGCCATTATATTTTCATTTTTTGTGCATTTGAAAACTGCAAAACATCACTGACTCAATTATTGCATTTTAATGTCAAGTATTACTTGCTTAGAATGCTTTCATTGCTCTGTTTAATGAAATTAAATCGTTTTACCAAAAGCCTGAAACCCAGTGACTACAAAAATGTTCAAGTTGGGACTTTTTCCTGGACAAGGTAAACAGCTTCTGTCCTGTTCCTCCTGTCAGAGAGGCATAGGGTGAGTTATCAGTCTGATCCACATAGAGACACCAGTGTGACCAGTGTCTGTTTGTCCAGCCCCATGTGTCGCCAGTTCAAGTACCTTTTCTATAAACAGCTCTGGCTTTTAGCTCTGAGTCGAGGCACTGCATAGAAAACATAAGCCGCTCTGGTGTGGTGCATTCCTCCAGACCTGACACAGACCTGGTCCTGGTGATGCAGCCAAAACATGAGGCATTTCCTGTTGCTGGACCTCATCCATCCCATCACCCCCATCAAGAGGTCTGTCTCAAAATCAGAACTGAAAAGTCACAGGACTGCTGTCGGACAGTCTGCCTTTTCCTTGGAACACACCACTGACTTAAAGGCACTATGTAACTTTTCTGGTGGACAGTCATAGGAATGGTCATCAGTATGGCATTAAACTTAACCATCTCCCTGGAGACAAGAAATAAAGGCCATGTTACAAGAAGTAAAGGCTATGTTACAGGTCAGATCTGTGGAGAGGTGACCCTGCTCACGGCAAGAATGAAAGTTTTACTTTTTCAGCAGTAAAACACTTTGAAAAAAAAAAAGAGTTATGTTAAATGCCACACTAGAAGATCCTTGACAAAGTAGTCTCCATAATGAGCACCATTAAATATTGACTATGCCTGTTTAGGTTTATTGTCTGCATAGCTGGCCTTTTTAAAAAAGGGCCTTAAAAGACAAACTCCAACTATCAGTGCTAATGTAGTGCATTTATGTACAATGCTGATACCCAATCTTGAAAATATAACAAATTATTTTATCCAATTCTTGCAACCAAATTAATTATGTACAAGTTTGATGAGACAAATCTGTTTGAGTGGGCTTTAATAGAAACATTCATATCAAATTAGATATAGTCATCAGTAGGGGTGGGTGGTATAAACGGTATAAACGGTATGCGGTATAAATCTGGCCAACGGTAGAGATTTGGGTTATACCTTCCTATCGCGATAGTTCATTGCGTCACCACAACAAGGAAGGAGGAAAAATCGCTGCGAGCAGTGAACACATGGAGGAGGAGGAGCTCGTGAAAAAGACCGGCTCAACTTCTGTAATCTGGTCATGGTTTGGATACAAGGCGTCGGATACTGAACAGGAAATTGGAAAACAATCTGCAGATTATGCTGGGCGACAGTGATCGCAAAACATGGCAACACAAGCAATCTGTTCTACCACCTAAAAGCTAAACACGTTATCGAGTACGAAGAAAGCCAACGAATGCGCGGTAACGTTCCCTCTAAGCTGCGCGCCTGTGCAATTGTGCACTGCTCGCACATTCTCAGCGCACAAGAAAACCTATGCAGCGCAGGGATGAAAGAGTTCCGCCTTTTTTTTTTTTTTCAGCCGTGGGGTCATCTGAATACGGGGGAATCGTCCAGTATTCAGAAACAAAAGTATGTGTCTCGTATTAAACTTCTACCGGTGTAAGCCACGAGCACGCGCAAGCCGCGAGCACGCGCAGCTCTTTCGCAACAGCGTGTAGCGGGGGTGCATGTCGGATGTCGCGCACAGGAGTCCAAGGAGCGCTCAGGGAGTTAGTGTGTTTGCTCAGACACATAAAACATTAGGGGGAACATTGGCGGTGACACTCAAAAGCCAAACCAGTCTTCAAGTGGGAGGAAAAAAGTTGGCACTACACACCAGCAGTCTATCACCCGGGCATTTTCAAAAAGCGTAACTTATGATAAAAAAGCCATACAAAAAGACATAATGAAGTCCATTGCAATATTCTTGTGTAACGACACGGTGCCTTTCCAAACCGTAGAGAGAAGCGGCTTTTTAGGCATGGTGAAGATGCTGGATCAACGGTACGTGGTACCAAACCGCAAATATTTTAGCCAGGTGGAAGTGCCCAGACTGCATGAGGTCCACAATCAAGTGGGAAAAGAGCTTCGTGACATAAAACACGATGCAACCGCCACGGACTTGTGGTCGAGTCGCAGTCGACGACTGGAAGTTGTGCGGCAAATGCCTGTGTATGGCCCATTTCAACAGTACATGTGTACTGCAAACATCGTATTTCCCTGATGACCATACAGGGGAGATGATTGCCCAGGGACTCAGGGAAGCGCTCAAGTCATGGGAACTTGACGAAGAGTTGCAGGTATGCATCACCACTGACACCGGCGCTAATGTTAAAGCAGTTTCATTTTCGATTTACATTGCCTTGTTCAAATTTTATACTGCTTGAAAGTGAAGTTACTTGTTTTATTTTTTTTTACAATTACAGTTTTGCACAATACATTTTCTTGTAGTAATATTCTTGACATTTATGTTATTTAATAGTTTAAAAAACAGCTTCCTGCTTGAATGCTTTTTCCATGTGCTCTGGTGACCATTAAGAAGCTGTTAATACTGTTAACAGTTAATACTGTTACATACCAAAGTATACCGTGATATATACCGTCTACCGTCTATGGTTCAAATTATACCGTGATATAAATTTTAGGCTATATCGCCCACCCCTAGTCATCAGTACAAATTTCTTAAAATGTTGCATTGTTTATATGGAGCATTGTACTATTCACCGATTTAAGTCAAAGGAAAGAGGCTTTGTACCAGGTTATAACAAAGATGCAAGTTTTCATACAAATGATTGCATTGTGTAAAATCTGGTTGTTCAAAAGTGCAATAGTGCATACAAAAATGTATTGACTGATTTACAGATTCACAAAACTATATTTAAACCACATTTTAACTACAGCACAGAAGAACCCAGGATGAGGAAACCTGCTAACCACCATGAAGAGAAAACAGTGGCTTGGAGCAATGTACCACTTACTGTAATGAGGCAACAAATAAAAGCCTATTTATTGTTGTGAGAAGCAAAGTCTGAGCCATGAATCCTGTCCACGTCCAAGCTCAGAAATCCCCTTGATATAAACAAACGGCAAGACAACCCATATCTTATTTACACAGACAAGGAGGACAGGTCTTCTGGTGTAATGCTGATTTGTCAAAGCACAAAAGCTGAAAAATAAGTAGACGTTCAAATACGGCAGCTCTCCAAAACCCACTGTGCACTATATATGGTCAACAACTCAGGCCCGCAATTGTCCTCGATTCACACGCATCAAGATATAGACCCTTATTGTTAACATAACCTCAAAATGATGAGAACAGCACAGATAAAAAGTAAGCAGAATCATGTCACTCAATAGACAAGCACATTAAGACTACAGAACGTATTCAGTACCGAGAAAACAAGGCAATGTCCATCCATCCATCCTCTTCCGCTTATCCGGGGCCAGGTCGCGGGGGCAACAGCCTAAGCAGGGACGCCCAGACCTCCTTCACCCCGGACACTTCCTCCAGCTCCTCCGGGGGGACCCCAAGGCGTTCCCAGGCCAGCCGGGAGACATAGTCCCGCCAGCGCGTCCTGGGTCTGCCCCGGGCCTCCTCCTGGTGGGACATGCCCGGAACACCTCCCGAGGGAGGCGTCCAGGAGGCATCCGAAACAGATGCCCGAGCCACATCAGCTGGCTCCTCTCGACGTGGAGAAGCAGCGGCTCTACTCCGAGCTCCTCCCGCGTGACTGAGCTCCTCACCCTATCTCTAAGGGTGCGCCCAGCCACTCTACGGAGGAAACTCATTTCGGCCGCTTGTATCCGCGATCTCGTCCTTTTGGTCATTACCCAGAGCTCATGTCCATAGGTGAGGGTAGGAACGTAGATTGACCGGTAAATTGAGAGCTTCGCCTTTCGGCTCAGCTCCCTCTTCACCACAATGGTCCGGTACAGCAACCGCATCACTGCCGACGCTGCACCGATCCGCCTGTCAATCTCACGCTCCATCCTCCCCTCACTCGTGAACAAGACCCCGAGATACTTGAATTCCTCCACTTGACAAATTCTGTCCATAAATATAATGAACAGAACCGGTGACAAAGGGCAGCCCTGGCGGAGTCCAACATGCACCGGAAACCGGTCCGACTTACTACCGGCAATGCGAACACAGCTCCTGCTCCGGTCATACAGGGACCGAACAGCCCTTATCAAAGGGCCCCGAACCCTGTACTCCCAGAGCACTCTCCACAGGACCCCACGAGGGACACGGTCGAATGCCTTCTCCAGATCCACAAAGCACATGTGGACTGGTTGAGCAAACTCCCATGCACCCTCAAGCACCCGATGGAGAGTATAGAGCTGGTCCAGTGTTCCCCGGCCGGGACGAAAACCACACTGCTCCTCCTGAATCCGAGGTTCGACTATCGGTCGAATTCTCCTCTCCAGCGCCCTGGAATAGACCTTACCGGGAAGGCTGAGGAGTGTGATTCCCCGATAGTTGGAACACACCCTCCGGTCCCCCTTCTTGAGCAGAGGGACCACCACCCCGGTCTGCCAATCCAGAGGTACTGTCCCCGACCGCCACGCGATGTTGCAGAGACGTGTCAGCCAAGACAGCCCTACAACATCCAGCAAGACTTGAGATACTCAGGACGGATCTCATCCACCCCCGGGGCCTTGCCACCGAGGAGCTTTCCAACCACCTCAGTGACTTCGGCCAGGGTGATGAACGAGTCCGCCTCCAAGTCTCCAGCCTCTGCTTCCTCCTCGGAAGACGTGACGGCGGGATTGAGGAGATCCTCAAAGTATTCCTTCCATCGTCCGATAACATCCCCAGTCGAGGTCAACAGCTCCCCACCTCCACCGTAAACAGTGTTGGTGAAGCACTGCTTCCCCCTCCTGAGGCGCCGAACGGTTTGCCAGAATTTCTTTGAGGCCGTCCGATAGTCCTCCTCCATGGCCTCTCCGAACTCCTCCCAAACCCGAGTTTTTGCCTCTGCGACCACCCGGGCTGCAGCACGCTTGGCCCGCTGGTACCCGTCAGCTGCCTCAGGAGTCGCATGAGCCAACAAGGCCCGATGGGACTCCTTCAGCCTGACGGCATCTCTTATTTCCGGTGTCCACCACCGGGTTCAGGGATTGCCGCCGCAACCGGCACCACAGACCTTACGACCACAGCTACGGGCGGCCGCATCGACAATAGAGGCCGAGAAAAGAGCCCATTCGGACTCTATATCCCCAGCCTCCCCCGGAATCCGGGAGAAGCTCTCCCAGAGGTGTGAGTTGAAGGTGCCCCTGACAAAGGGCTCTGCCAGACGTTCCCAACAGACCTTCACGATACGCTTGGGCCTGCCAGGTCTTTCCGGCTTCCTCCCCCGCCAGCGGACCCAACTCACAACCAGGTGGTGATCGGTTGACAGCTCTGCCCCTCTCTTCACCCGAGTGTCCAAGACACGCGGCCGGAGGTCAGATGACACGACAACAAAGTTGATCATCGACCTCCGTCCTAGGGTGTCCTGGTGCCACGTGCACTGATGGACACCCTTGTAATGTTATACAAATCAGGGCAGCAACTAACGATTTTTTTTTAGTCGATTACTTACCTCGGTTATAAAAAGAAAAACACATTTTGTCTTGTTTTTTTACAGTCTGTACAGTCCAGATAATGATGAAAATAAAATTACCCCCAAGCCTATGACAATTTGTCACAATTTTTATGATTAACTATTATTACTACCTTTTTTATAATGTAGCAGTGTGTATTTAAGTTTTTTTTGTCACTGGTGCAGCTCTCCAAGAACAAAACAAAGCACGACATGGCTCCATGTATGCTAGTAGTGATGGTGTACACAACATTCATCATTCAAGAGTAAACTACAACAACAATCAACTTCCATGTAAGCTTCAAATATTTTCTCCAACAGCTTTTCAGAAATCCATCTTCTCTATATATGGTCAAAATCTCAAAAGCCCTCAGTTGCCCTCCTTACATTCACATACATCAAGATAAAACCCCCACTCCACACAAGCACATATATACACACACACAGCAGAGCAAGCTAATCAAGAAGAGAATGATTCCCTGTTCACGGCGGTTTATCATGCCAAATTAAAGTTGACAACTGGCCATGCTGTGCTAGTGCATTTGCAGGGACCATTGTGCCGTGCTGCTGGTGGCTGCTCCTTGTCTAATCTCCCATTTGCTGGCTCCCATCTCCAGCCTGTCACTCGGCCAGCAACATGGAATTCGCCGCTCCTTTTGGGACTGCTAAAAAAGGCAAGGCAGCCCAAGTGGAGGAGGTGCAGCCAATGGGGTCTGACCTGTCCAGTTGCTCGCTGTAAAATAGTCCATGGGGGTGGGTCGGACATGAGGATATGGAGTGTGTGTGTGTGTGTTGGGCGGGGTGATATTACTTAAGGTTTCTACTGAATATACATGAAATGTCTGGTACTGCTTAAGAATTGCAGAACTTAAAATCGAGATGACCTCTGCTGAAGCACGGGGCCTATTTCGCAATAGGACAAATGTAGTGTACGTACGAACAAAAATATACAAGTAATGTGTTCTTTGTGAGAGCTTAAGTGTTGTTTTGAATGCTTAATGAGTCAGCGGTGTTCACAATAGGCCTGAGAATGGGTTAGAAATGTTTAATTTGGAGACTTAATTTGTGTGAACCTTAACATGACACATTTTAAAGAGATTACATGGAGACCATTGGAGGCATGAAGCAACAACAAGCAACAACACCCAAAAACACCCAACAACACCCAACTCATGACAGTTGGGTGTTGTTGGGTTAGTTCATCCCAGCCTAAATTGTTAAATGAGAGGGGAAAAAAAGCTAGTTCTTGAAACAGGATTACAAATAAATTGGTTTATAGTTTGGATAAACGTGTTGGTTTTGCTTTAAATGAAAAGCCAATTATGTGACAAAGCTGTGCAGGTAATAAGACCGAATGAGATAAGAGCTCCAACACAGAAGGAGTTCAAATGATGCAAACGCACTAGAATCATGTTGGCTGTGACACAGTCCTTCATTGCCTTGTGTTACTTCCTTCATCTCTGCGACAAAACAATGTGGTGTGTGTTAATGAGCATGGCAACAAATAAATTTAACAGTAGCTCTAACAGCCAATGTATGAGAAAGAGGGAAGAGGGAGTGGGGAGAGGAGAGAACGGGCTGTCCTACTGAGAAATCACAGCTAACCTCAGCCCCTCATAGATACATGGGCTGTGGGAATTTGTCTCAGACCTCTTAAAATAATCCAAAAACCATAAAAACATCTGTAGTGTGTAAATGCATCGATTGATATAAATAAAACTGAACAGATGGTGACAGAAAAACACTGAAAAGAAAATAAAGCTTCTACTGTCCTCGGCGTCGACAGGTTTTCTAGGAATTGTTTTTCGACTGACAATCACTGTTATTTCACTTATAAATCAGTTTAATTAAAATTAATTTGGGGATGATATTCATTTCTGCTGATTTCTATTGCAGGATAACTTTTCTGGAGGAGGGTCTGCCACCATGTCTAACTGAGATGTAATTGCTTTTCCAGATTATTATTTTTTAAACTTACTTGTCTACAGGAAAACAAACAGATGATGCTACGTTTGATGATGTTACACCAAACTTTACAACATACGAGGCAAATCAAGCATCTCTATGGGGCCAAGCAGACCCTCCATGAGAAGACATACACAGTGCACCTTTTAAACTCTCAAGACAAGGAAATAAAGTCCTACTTCTCTAGAGTTTTAAAGAACAAATTGAAATTCTGGGTTCAGCTCTGGTCATGGTTTTGCTTCTGGCTCGCATAACCAAAGCAGATGGAGGTACTGTGTTGAATATTTCTTCTGATATTTTTGGACAATATATTCACACAAATTTACTTCAAGACACAGCTTCAAAAGAAAGTAAACAGACAGTTTTTCTACAAGAGATGACAGCTCACGTCAACACTAGTTTCACCAGACAACAAAGATCTTCAGTGATGGAAAACTGGAGAATGGAAGACTGTAAGTCTTCATCATGAGTCCATTCTCCAGTCCATTCAAGAATGTTTACCAGGACCGTTAAATGCATTTTTAAAAATAAAGGCCAGTGCTGAAAAATGTTTGTTAAATGTCACAAATAGCAAATATGTGAACTTTTTGGGTCCATCATTATGGCTTGTGTTAACATTGTACAATGAATTCCCAACTTAAGCAACTTTTTAAGGTCTCTCTCCACTCTTCATACCCATCCTATCCTATTTACTGGAAAATAAAGCCCAAGGGAAACTCTTAAAGAAACATCTTGGATCTTTTGTTTGTAATGAAAATAACTATGAGTAAACAGAGTGAGCTGGCAGAGATGACTTTTTTTGTTTGTTTTGTTTTTAAGTTTTGTGTAATAAAAAAAAACACAGAACAGTTGTACAGTTGTCCAAATGCAGCTAATATTAGTCTTTTAGAATGATGAATGAATTAGGACCGTTACCTTAGTGATTAACTTTAAAATTCACTAAATGTATTTGCCATTTGTGTACACACAAACATCCATATACAATGTAATCCTTCTGCAGGGCTCTTGGGTATTCAAATAAAAACTGTTAAAAAAGTGCAGTTAAGGGGAAAAAAAGCACATTCTGGAAAAGACCCACATTAAGAAGAAGAAGATGACACGCTTTATTAACCCCCGTAGGGAAATTATTTCTCTACATTTGACCCATCCTTCAGGAGCAGTGAGCAGCTCGTCTTTCAGGCGCCCGGGGACCCATCTCCATGATCTTATTGCTCGGCTTGGTCAGGGCCTAAGCTGGAGGATTTTACCTGGAGCATGTTTTGGGTTAAATACATTTTTTGAATAGGCCCATTATTTAAAAGCATCAGTTTCAGCAGTGAAACCACTATTAAACATTTTGAATTGTTAAATGTTGCATACAACAGGAAGCCAAAACCCATGAATATTGTGCAGCAGCATGTCCTACTTCCTGCGTCTTGGCTGCCTGCTCCTCCTTTTACAAATGTCCTTCACTCCCCCACAGAGAAACCAGGAGATGTTTAGACTAGTCCTGATGATGTACTCCCTTGAATACTGTCCAGACGCTACAGTCGTGTGAAGACATACAACCAGATCTAACGATAACTCTCCATCCACCTGTCACATCCAAACAGGAGAGCTGCTGGGGCCAAAGACTATTTACCATCAGGGTTCAACATGAGGCTAGATCCTTATACACAGATGGAAAACTTTGGGCCATATTTTAAACACTACATTTAGTATATTAAAAATACTCTGGTCTTGGCATTAATCATCATTAATATTGTGGAATTATATGGTCGAAGAGAAATGCAATAATCACAAATTTTAAGGCACTCTCAAATAACTTGCCCTCTACGTGCTGTGCTACTGAATAAGCCCAGAGTCGTCATTGGAGGTGGAAGTTGGAATACGTTTTGGAAATAGAAGACGCAAGTCAGCTTGAATTACAGCTTCTAAACCATTTAAAAATGTATTATTACTAATAGGGATGCACCGATGTGAAAATTTTAGCCGATACCGATATCCGATATTAATGTTGCTGTTATGGCCGATAACCGATATATATATATATATATATTTATATATTTATTTATTTATATATATATATATATATATTTATATATTTATTTATTTATTTATTTATTTTATTCTGAGATAACATTTTATACAGACTGAAAATCATGCAAAATGAATTTTTGAATGTCTTATTTTCAAAACGTGTTTTGACTCCATAAAACTGAACTTATTTTATTCACAAAACCCCTGTGAGAAAGTTTAGATTAAAAAAAAAAAAAACCACAAGGATGATAAATCACCATGAACAAAATATGAGTAGCTAGCTTAAAGCTATTAGCTCCGTGAAACCACAAGTTCAGGTCTTACTTGTTCAAATGCAATATATACATCACCTTAATCAAAGTGCTTGTTAACATAAAATACTCAAAGGCAAAGGTTTGCCGAGGTTCAAATGTATAAAACATATTCACGAGCCGTCTTCATGCTTAATTCGTATAAAACAGACCGGACTTTAACACAGGAACGCTCACTTTTTACTCAAAATAGAATGATCCTTAAAGATCCCATGACATGGTACTTCTTGATGCTTTTATATGGCTCCTTAATGGTTCCCTAATACTGTAAATGAATCCTTCTTCAAAATCAACACTTGTACAGAGTCAGAGTCATAATCTCTCTGTCTGAACAACTCATTCTGGGCCTTGTTGCTTGAATGCAAATGAGAAGGAGACAGATTGGTAAGAGGAAGGGGGGGGGGGGGGAACTGCGCCGCTGGTTCCTTGTTTTTGGCGTTGCGCTGTGTGCTGGCCCCACTTCCGCGTGTGTAAGCGCGAAGGAGGAAAGGACAGCCTTTTCAATGAAAAAAAACAAATTTTTACAGAAAATAAAATTAAACCACTCCTGTTTCAGAGGTCCAGAGGGTTGGGTAAAGGACTTCCGAGCCTAGAAACACTCGCACGTGCCTCCAGGCAAATAAAAAAACGCATTTCGCATTGCGTAGCTCCTCCGCAGTCTCCGCAAACTCTCTGGGCGTGATTTCCAGAGAGAGGAGGTGGAGATCCAGACGGTGGTGGAACTGAATTTGCATTTCTTTTTTCGATCTGACGTCAATAAGGTGCCTTGTCCAGAATCGCCCATTTGAGCTGTGTTTTTTTCAAACGCAGAAAAGGATCGCAAATGCTCAGTTTAGACATTACGCAACTTTTAGCCACTGGGGGGCCCTAAACAGGGTAGGGGAGCTCACATTAACGTTCAAAAACCTCAGAAAGTGAAAATTTCAGGCCATGGGACCTTTAAAGGTGAAGACTTCACTCTGATTTTACCTAACCCTTTTTAAAAGGTCCCATGGCATGAAATTTCACTTTCTGAGGTTTTTGAACATTAATGTGAGCTCCCCTACCCTGTTTAGCCCCCCCCCATGGTTAAAAGTTGTGAAATGTCTAAACTGAGCATTTGCGATCCTTTTCTGCGTTACAAAAAATCGGAGCTCAAACGGGCGATTTTGAACAAGGCACCTTATTGACGTCAGATCGAAAAAAGAAATGCAAATGCAGTTCCACCCCCGTCTGTCTGTACTCAGCGTTTCTGTAAATCACGCCCACAGAGTTTGGACCGCGAATGCGCTAGGCAATGCGAAATGCGTTTTTTTATTTGCCTGGAGGCACGTCCGAGTGTTTCTAGGCTCGGAAGTCCTTTATCTGAGCCTCTGGACCTTTGAACAGCAGTGGTTTAATTTTATTTTCTGTGGAAATGTGTTTATTTTTCAATGGAACGCTTCAAATCTCTCCCCCCGTGCAAAAACAAGGAAATGGATCAGCTGAGAGCTACAGCGGAGAGCGGAGCGTTTGGCCACGCCCCCACCCTCTACTATTGGCCAGTTCTTTTCTCCTCATTTGCATTCAAGCAACAACGCCCATTATGACCTGTTCTGAGGGAGAAAAACTACTCTCTCATCTCATCTCTGTTTCTCATGCACTGAGTGTTGATTTTGAACAAGGATTCATTTACAGTATTAGGGAACCATTAAGGAGCCATATAAAAGCATCAAGAAGTACCATGTCATGGGATCTTTAACAATTTACAAATATGAAATGAACTAATTTATAACCTTTAACTAACTTACTGATCTTATGAAATATTGATGTCTTTTAACACAAAGACATGTCACACCGTGTCACTCTTAATCTGGTATTTATAGTACTGACAAATATCGGTCATTAATATCGGCCCAGTTTTACACATCGGGCAGATACCGATATGGCTATATCGGGCGTTACCGATGTTAATGTCGATATATTGTGCATCCCTAATTACTAATCTATTAAAACTATTAAATCCATTAAAACTAAAATGACAGAATATTTTTTTTGTAATCTGCAGTGAAAGGATAATTGTTGTATTTTTTTCTATCCTGCTATGAATTGGCCTTATTTTTAGCCTCTAAATAGGTATAATTTAAATTCACACTTTCCCTGAAAATTGTCACACTTTGAGTAACTGACTTCCTTCCTTTTTGTTCATGGTTTTAAAGTGTGTGGGTTTTGTTTTTTTTTGTTTTTTTCATCATGACTGCTTAGTTAGCCATATTTACATTGTTGTTTTTTTTTATCCATCTCCTCACAAATGTAATTATAATTATAAGCTAACCTTTTATGGCCTAAAAGTTGGTGGCTACTTCCCTAAAGTCTTGGTCAAGTTTGTGGCTACTTTAGCAAGGCTCCCACTGTCTCCCATACTGCACTCAGGGCAGAGGTCCAAAGGTCAAGGCCAGAGACTAAAAAAGCCATCACGCTTGGCAGTACAAAGTAGACCCTAAATGTTTCCATCCGCGGGTATCTGTCCATACCTCCTCTGTATCACCAAATGAGTGGGGGGAGAAGAAGGGGAGAGAGGGGGGTGAAAAAAAAAAAAAAAAAAAATCACAGGGCTCTAAAGCCAGCTGCAGCTTATAAGGAATGTAAGGGGCCCTCAGCCAAGCGAACAGCCAGGGAAACAATACCATATATGGCAATAGAGGCCGAATCTAAATTTTATCAATGAGCAAAGCGGGCAGAAGAGTGGCTTAACATGCAGCGGGCTGATCTTCCATCCTTAACAGAGTATGGGGGTCTTCAAAGAGGCGTCTGTAAGCCTGGTAAACAGAAAGCAGAGACCTGGATTTAAAGACGCACGTGATTAAAGCGAAAGGTGCAGACAGCGGAGAGTGTGTCGATGATGATGTTATCGCTGCAAGTCCAAGCTGAGGCTCAGGGGCTTATGGGAGCATTTACAGTAATCGCGTGTGAACGAGAGGGGCAGGAGGAGGCACTGGAGTGGGCATGCGGGGTGCAAATACAGTTTAAAATGGTCTGATGATACAGTTTAAAATGGTCTGATGATTCCATGGAAATAGAAAGTGAAAACCACATTTCAGAATTTTTTTTTCATGGAGACAGATTCATTGTATTTACTGTGGAATATGGCAGGTGAGGGCTCTCTGCCTGGCCAAATAAGAGACAGGTTTGTGGGGATGCAAGCCCTCTCACATCAAGGACACACGTTTTTCTAGGTTTTTTCAGTGCAATAAAAACATCTAGACTGTAAAAACATGGTTTTATTTTATTTAGTCTATTTTTTGGTTAAAAAGTTTACACAGCGAGACTTTAAGCTGCAGCATGCTCATCCCCTTTCATACATATATCTGCCCTGTCCTCCAATAATGTATGAAGACATGGAAAATGAAAAAGGGCACCAGATATTCACTTATACATTAACCCAAAATCAGAGCAGCACTTGGGTTGAAAATACAGTTTACAAGCCTACCACAAACAAGACAATTCAACCAATAAAGACACAATTTTTTTTTTTATTATCCGAAAAGCAAAATTGAAAAAGAAAAAATAAGGCTACACGTTCCTTTTCTTTTAAAAAGAAACAACATTTTCAGTCTAAAGCCAAATGCCCAAATGTACTTTATCATCAAAGAGCATTTGGGTTGAACGAGTAATTAGCTGGTAGTTTCAGAAAAGCAGCAGAGGAGTGGACTGCCGAGTTAAGAAAAATGATCACATCACCAAGTTTTCTGATAACTCCAATGGTAAATCACCTCCTACACAGAACAACACACAATGTAAAAAGGCTGAATTATAATTTAATTAAATGAAATCCATTTTAGCCCCTATGATCATGAATGCACATTTTCCAAAGAGTATGTGTAAAAGGGGTATTTTAAGTCTGAACTATATCTTGAATGAATGTAAATAATTTGTCTTATATTTCATCAGTCACCGGTCCTCACAATCAGAGCACAACACACAGTCAATTTCAATATTTACGAAGCAGCACAACCTGATCCACGGCTCACAACCAGCCCGGGAACGTCAGCAAAACAAAACAAACTCATGAAGCTGCTAAAACTACAATAAGAGGCTATGGTCAGAACATGTAGCATCAGCGCTGCTCCAACAACGCACATGGCAGAACACCGAGCAGCTACTTTCCACCCACAAGCTCATTTACACACTATTTAACTGTGAGGCTCCGTCCTCAGATTTGCCCCAAACTAACAAAATCATCTTACCTTCTTCCTCTGAAACAGAGTGTATCCTCTAGCCACTGTCCTACTGACTGTCTCCAAAAGTGTATTATTGTCAAATATGAAGAGATGAAACTGGTCCAAGTCCCGATCCAGTCAGGTCCGCGATGCCCGGTCTGGGAGCAGTGTGCATCAGCTGGTCGTAAGACTAGTCTTTATCCTATAGTTGACTTAAATCTGAAAGATACACCAGTCCATAGTACAACTAGGGTACCAGGGAAAGGAAAACCCTTTATCCCTCTGTCCCCAGGTGTAACTTTTCCGCCCAAAAACGAGCTGGTGTCGGCTGACAGAGCAAACAAGTGGCAAACAGCGAGTGCCCCAGGCCCCAGCGGTGGGGCTGTGGGGTCTCTCCCTGGCGATTCCCTAGAGAGTACCCTGGGTCTGTGTCTGTGTGGCTGCTGCTCGGATAAGCACTCTCCCTCACACTCACCCATGTGGAGGTTTAGGCGAAAGTAGCTAGCCAGTAAGAAAATGATGAGCCGTAGGATATACGCCGCAGCTAGATGCACTCATTCCATCTTAATGCTTCTTTTCTTGCTTGGCAGAAGGATCCCGCTGAAGAGAAAAGTAATAATTCTCCCTAAAAACGGTTCCTTGGACACACTTTGAATTGAAGTTGAACTCGCTATAACTTTGTTGTAGAACACATAGCGCTGTTGTTATGCATTCATTATCCTATAGTAACATGGCGCCAGTGGAAAGTTGGTCTAGGCAAGAGAGAGTGAGCAGCTGAATCACAATAGGTCAGGTGTGCGATAAACGTTCATGAAGACCAATCAACTTGATTTGAGTTTGCCGCGACCAACGCAGGGTTATTACATGAAGTAATGGGCAGAAGCAACGTAATGACGTCAAATTTTCTCCAAACAGGCTCTCTCAGACCTCCATTGAGTTCACTCCGGCCCAGCGAAGTCAAAGGGCAAACACATGAATCAATTAAAGTGATACAAGAACATTTAACATGATAAAAATATGCACCTACACATTGAATTTTAAACAAAATATGAAATATATAACCTAATACAAAATAATCATTGTTCATTTTTATCTTGGTCAAGTTAGGGAGTGCGGCACACTTGTGTCACATGACTACCTTTGAAACCTTTGCTATAACAGGAAGCAATAACAGGAGATGGAGTTTACCAGATATTTTTTCACCTGCAGTCCCTCATTACCCGGAATTTACACTAGGAGCGTCAGCAACACACAACGTGGGCAGAGATGCATACCCACGTACTTTTAAAAGCTTCAATTTACACCAGAGCTGCTACTGTGACTAGTCTCTGTGTATTCTCACATTTAAACACTAAACTTTTTACATTCCCTATGTATTCATTGTTGATTAGATGAATTATGTTTTAAATTACAATACAAAATTTGACAACAAAATGGTTCTTTGCATCAATAACAAGCCCTATTTGTAGTGCTCACATTAATTAAGCTACTCACCATTCAACTTTGGTTGTCTGCACCACGTGCTTTTTACTTCAGAAGTTGTTCTTGTGATGTTGCCGTCTGATGTCGTAGTGTTTTAGATTTATCCTCCACGGCTGTAAACTTTCCGTAGTCCATCACAAGTCATTTTCTGAGCTCATGGACGCGACACGTTGTTTACACGACTGTAGTGGTTTTAGAACACGTATTTTGAAAGGGCATCGGAAGTTTATTTTGACACCACATACTTATTTCTTGTCTTAGCCCTGATAAAACCCTGGAGACGCTCCATTCATGCTGAAAAATTAGAACTCCAACCTAATTTGAGTGGTGCATAGAGTGATGACGGCCATTGAAGGCACTGTTGGTATAATGTGTCTGACCGCTTTAATGTAAATTGGGGGTTAGAATGATGTTGGGGAGTGGGGTGTGTAAATGGTCAAAGATCAGCTTTGGTCCAGATAATTGAGAGATCCCACACACACCGTCAATCCTCATGTAGTAAAGTACGTGGTTTGGAGCATAATAAAATGGACCAAAAATCCTTTTTCTTATCAAATCTTATAAGATCAAATTAAAAATTGTGATTAGTATTTTTGTCTGGTGTCCTAGCCCTAAGAGATGGAAATTATATTACCCAGCTTGAGGGTAAAGTGGACTTTTGGGAGTGTGGTGTGCAGTTTCTCTCTCGTGAATATGTCAGAGTTTTGACCAGAATAGCAGCACCTTCTCTTAAATCTAATGTAAACACTACTGTCCCAAGCGCGTTTCTTGTCCTAACAAAACCCAGACCTGCTGTGATTTATGAGGGGGAGGTTACAAGCTTTTCCTGGATGAGAGGTCAAAGGTCACACAGAGATAGCTCCCTTCGAACTGGAATAATACTCTGTCTTATCTCAACCTCTGTCCATCTTTGAACTAAAGCTCGTCCTCAATTAAAACGCACTCCCTGATTTCACTGCTGACATTTGAATGCTAGTAAAAAGAAAACTGTTGCCTCTATCATTCCCAATGTTTTCAACCATAACAAGGTGTATCACTAAACTGACAACGGTTGTCAGACTGTAGTCGATTCTAATGCTAATCAGAACTATTTAAAAACCAGATCAATCCACCCAATTATACTTATTCAACCATTGTGCATTTGAGAAGTTCTATTAAAACAACTGCAACTACCACAAAAACTACAAACAAAAAATGAACAATTGTACCAACAACCAAACCAAAACTTTTTTCTCCCAGGTGCAATTTGTAATTTTTCTATTAAGATGTTATTGCTTTACCTGAAATGTGCCACAGATCTGACCTCCATCACATGCTTGTCTCCATGGAGGTGCACCAGTTTAATGCCATACAGTGGAACATTCTAGTTAACCCATTACCAAAGCATTTCTAAGTAGGTACTATACCCTTCACCAGAAAAGTTATATAGTATACAACACTTGCCTTCCATTGTATATTGAACTTTTGCTTAATATAACAACGATAATTTTCCAGAGCTACTCCCGTATTGGATTTACTGAATTTCCCTCACACCATCTCATCATTTTTAGGAGAGAATTCCCAGTAAAGTCGACCCACTGAGAGCAAATCTGAACACTTTATATTTGTATGCGTCAGATACTGAGCTGGAGTCATGTTTCCATTGGAGACGAGACGGTGAGTCAAAAGAAGAGGCTCGAGATGAGCTCGAGGAGTCAAACGCACTGAGCTCAATCGTGTCGGAGTGACCCAGCTGCAGTAGAGTGCCACACAGAAAGAAATATGAGGTTTATTTAATTTGTATAATGAGATTTGAAAAGCACATCTGAGGCATGGGTGTACTGAGATTTCAATTAATGCTCCAATACAACTCTGAGTGGAGAAGAAGTGTAATACAAGGGCAGTGATTCAGTTGTCCTACATTTTGTTGTGATTCATAGACTACGCTGAATACTGTGAATTCTTAGACAAACTGTGAAGACTTAGACAAACTTTATTGATCCACAAGGGAAATTATTTTTTAAATTCATGAGTAAAATTCATCCACATTTTTCAAAGTTTTTAAAAACTGGTACTAAAACCAGAGAGGGGTGTGAGGAAGGGCATCTGAGATAAAACCTACTCCAAATCAATGTTATTCACGTTACAGGAGGAGGAAACTGTAATGGCCCAGAATATAGTTTTGAAATGTCCGCAGATCTGACCTATAACTTGGCCTTCTCTTGCTTGTCTCCAAAAAGAAAGTTTAATGCTCTACTGTGTAACATTCTAGGCAAAGCAATACTTTCCAACAGAAGTTACACAATGCAGCTTTAAAGTAGGACTCATTTAAATAATCCAATTTCTATCGACATATGAGTCTTGCACTGGCCTCATCACAAGCTTTGATATTCACATACAATATCTTTGTTTCTCATGCGTGTACATAATATTGCACATTGTAAACCAGGGCAATTTGGATGAGCACAACTGGGAAATCACAAAGATGCAACTTTTGAAGTACGACCATTTACAAATACATTTACATTTACAAATAACACAATATCTTGTTTTAATCTGCAAACTTCTAACTATTTGTCAATTCAACTGAATGTATTTAAAATGTCAACTTTGAACGGGATATCATTATTCATATATATATTGAATAATTTATATGTGTCAGAAAAATCACAATTTGACATTTTTTCCTAAATTGTTCAGCTCTACTGTAAACCTGATCCAGCTACATATAAGCGTGTTGTATGTTTTACCTTAGTCTCCCCCATGCCCTCAGCCTCAGACACCTGGTAGGTCAGGTCTGTCTCCTCAAACCCCGTGGCGCTCATCCTCTGGTCAGTAGAAGGGTCCGACCGTGGCGGGGAGTCCGGTGAGTTAAGACATGTTTGGATCAGGGCCTTCCCCGTCTCACTGGTGATCATGGGCTGCAGTTTGCGAGTGGCAAATGTGTATACATGGCCTGTTTCACTGGCCACAAGCAGAAGCACCTGGGTTCCTGTCAGGGTTGAAAGTTCATAGGCCTGCAAGATAAAAAAAAAAAAAAAAAAGAGGGGAAAAAGGCTTACAAAAGATGCATAGGGGATGACCATATTTGGGCATGGATTATCGCTAGCATCTCCATGTAATCTCTCCAAAGTGGGAATGTGAGATACGCAAGTGAAGATCTAGGAACAAGGAGTAAATCTAAAAATACTTCAACTTGAGGTATTTAGACAAGCTAAAATATCACAGATGAAACCGCTCCAGCCAGGATATATTGTGAACCAGCTTTAAAAAAAAGACAATCATATATAATTAATAGATTAATTAATAGAAGGAGAAAGTTGTAGCTGCACAATAAATACAGAACAATTATTTTTAATTACTGTTACCATGACAATCTTAGATGAAATATATCTAGCCTCTACAGCAGTAAACCAATGCATCTGGATAACATCTCGCCATCTTTGCTCTTGTCAAGTCTATAGCTAAAAGGATTAATTAAAAAATAATTAAAGACAGGTCTAATCCTTGTTAACAATTATGTGCAGCACTATAAACAGACTCTTCACAATCAATGTACCGAGAAAAGACATTGTTAAAGCAAAATTGCAGAAGGAAATTATATACCGTTTCTTATCATTACTTATTTTATCAGACTGTATAACTCCACTGTATGGTCCTAACGTGCTATATTGTTTTTCAATACTCTCCTTGTTACGGTTTTATTATTATTACTTATTCTATTATTACTTATTTTATTATTATTATTACTTATTTTTATGCCAATCTTGCCTGCATGCACTTTTCTTTCTTGTTCAAACTGTCCCTACCTGGAGCTACTGTGACAAGTACATTTTTCCTGTGTGAGATCAATAAAGTCTTATCTTATCTTATATTAATATTAATAACTAGTTTGACAAGAAGAGATCTATAGTCAACTTATTTGACCTTAATCTGTGAAAACGTTTGTTATAAAAATGGCCAGGAGGTCGGTTATAGACTAGATTTCTGACTAGACAAGTAATAAAATAGTCATTAGTGACAGCTCCACTCAAATCCATGTGTCAGTCTTGACGTCAAACAGTCTGAATACAATAAGCTTTAATAAAATCTCAAACTAAATAAATAATTTCCAAAAGAGGTTATGGCTAATGTATCTCTTGAGGTCCAATACTAAAGAACGTACTCTACACTTGAACGGCCTCATTACACTTTACATTACACTCCAGAGACCACAGTTAAACTTCCCATCACAGACAGCTCTATCTGCACTCACAGTGAACTCATGAAAGCACTTTTCAACTCAAATAAATGACTCATCAGGTTTTGTGGAGGACGATTCTGGCACTCCTAAAGCCAAAGCGCTGTTGGCATCACCTTGGAACACGCTGTAAAAACCAAGTCCAGCTGATCAAATGGGCAGAGCATGAGAGGGCGGAGAGTTAAATTCAAATTCATTTTATAGGCCAGTATAAAACGTTCATTGGATTACCTCACCTCTTCAACACTGTCTCATTGTGAGCCATATCAAACTAAGCCCATCTGTAATGCCTATTCAAAGTGCCTATGCAATTGCTCCTTTGTGTGTGATAAAAAGGCAATGGGGAGGCCAATGACTGCATGCTAGCTACATTTGCTGCCCTATTTGCGTCAACTGAACACTTCAAACTCCTAATTATGTCAAGCTTTCCAGTACTTATGAGCCTATAGCGCAGCGTGTCTGATTGTGGCTTCTTCTTTGGTGCTAATGCAGTGAACATGTAATGAAGTGCACAATAGCCTTGGTCCATGTCCTCTGATTAACTTGCCGTTGTAGCTAGGCAAACTAAAACATAACAGCTTATTTTGGCAATAGTTCAAGACCAACAAGGGCTAATTTGACCAGTTATTGACTCATAAATATTCATGTGTGATTGCAAGTGGCAGGGGGGTCGATTCAAACTGTGATTTTCACACAAAACAACCCACACACAACTTGTATATGTATATATATGGACATATACAAGGTGTGAGAATGTATTTTTACTTCCTCTATAATTCCTCTATAATTTAATACATTGGGAGGCACATTGGTGTGTTGCATGTGTTGCAATTGCATATATTTTATATTAACCTAATTTAACACTATAACCAATGTAAAAAAAAACAACAAAAAAACATGTCTATCATAAATATTGCATAACTGTTCGTGTGGGGGGTTAATTCACAAACAACCTGGAGGCTACTGTGAATGGGTTGAATGGTTGTAAGAGCCAGCATCTGCTATGCAATTTTAAATTTGGGCATAAAAGTCCCTCAAAAGATGCAGAGATGTTTCTTTATATCTAGTGAAAGCAAATGCTCCACAGAACTCAAGAGATTTAATTGGAGTCTTGTCCTTCTATGAAACAAACTAAGCAGCACATTCACTTTCTGGGCACAGGTCGAAACTTCCAGTACTATTTTGTAAATTTAGTGGGTTTTATTTCTCAGTGCTTCTCATCATTCTTTTTCACATTGCTTTGTGGCAAATACACGTTGGTTTGTGGTGAATATTCATCTCTGGGGCACTGAGCAAGGATGTTTGAAAGAATACTGTCATAAAACCCAATAATAAAGCCCCAGAATAACCTTTTTCCCCTTGAATATCCCTGAATGAAATCATATCAGAAGGAATTTTGGTCAACTCTTTTTTGCAGATCATCTCTAAATCATTAAGGTTTCATGACTGTCGCTTGGCAAATCTGAGCTTCAGCTCCCTCCATAGGTTTTCTATAGGGTTAAGGTCTGGAGACTGACTGAACCACTCAATGACCTTAATGGGCTTCTTCTTGAGCCACTCCTCCATTGCCTTGGCTGCATGTTTTGGGTCATCGTTGTGTTGGAAGACCCATCCACAACCCATTCTCAGGTTTCCTGGCAGAGGGAACTACATGGCTCCGTCCATCCTCCCATTGACGCAATGAAGTTGTGCAGAAAAAACACCCGCAAAGCAAAATGTTTCCACCTCCATGCTTGACGTGGGGATGGTGTTCTTGGGGTCACAGGCAGCATTTCTCTTCCTCCAAACACAGCGAGTTGAGTTAATGCCAAAGAGCTTGATTTTGGTCTTATCTGACCACAGCTATGACCACTCTCTAAATCAATCATTCAGGTGTTCACTAGCAAACTTCAGGCGGGCCTGTACATGTGCCTTCTGAAGAAGGGGGACCTTGCGAGCACTGCAGGATTTTAATCCATTGCGGCTTAAAGTGTGACCACTGGTTTTCTTAGTGACTGGTCCCAGCTGCCTTGAGATCATCAACTAGCTCCTCCCATGTAGTTCTGATTTCTCACTGTTCTCATTATCCCACACGGTGAGATCTTGTGTGGAGCCCCAGAATGAGGTCGACTGATGGTCATTTTGTATTGTATTGCTTGTCTTAACACTCAGCTGCTTACTTATGGTTTTGTAGCCCATTCCAGCCTTGCGCAGTTCTACAGTCTTGTCCCTGACATCCTTTGACAGCTCTTTGGTCTTTCCCATATTGAAGAGTTTGGAGTCTGACTGACTGATTGTGTGGACAAGCGTCTTTTATACAGGTGACTAGTTAAAACATGTGTCTTTAATTCAGGTGACGAGTTGATTAGGAGTGTATAACTGGTCTGTGGGAGCCAGAACTCTTAATGGTTGTTAGGGGATCAAATGCTTATTTCACACAATGAAATGCAAATCAATTCATATATTTTCTATAATGTGATTTTCTGGATTTTCTTTTTTATATTCCATCTCTCAATGTTAAAATAAGCCTACCATTAAAATTATAGACAACAATTACCCAACCAGAAACAAAATCCTTCAAGTCTGATGCGTGAATCTCTCGTATCTGTACACAGTTTACCCAATATGCCAGCATAATGTCCATCTTTGGTCCCTACAGTATAAATACTTAAGACAAGCATTCAAGCCAACTTGCCGCTGGGGCCACTGGTCTAATCAAGTTGCCACTTCACAGCTGAATATTAAGACAATCTTGAATCACAGCAGAGGAAAGATACAGAAAGTAGCCTGTTTCTTCTTGCTCCATCTTTCATAATGAACCCAGCCTCCTGCCGAAACCAATTTGAGCCCCATAATCTACTATGGATCATCCCACTCCACCCACCTGTCAATATTTGTGATGGCTGACAGTGTGTAGGCAATGCTTTCACCATCCCTGCATTGCCACACTGTCAAATAGTGTTCTTGTTGCCAAGAGCCTACATAAAGACACCTCAGTTTCCACGACAACAGTCTGCGAACCATAAAAAAAAAAAAGGAAAAAAAAAAAAAGTGCCCAAGCAATTCAAAGTCGAAAACTCCAACGCTGCAATAAGGGCCTGTGTTTATCTGAAGTAATAATGAAAAATGAGTTTGATTTTTAGCAAAACAACTGCATTGCCTGTTTCAAAGCCAGGTTTTGACCAAATAATAAACTTCTTAGCTTTGACACAACACAGTGAAATCGCAAAACAGAAGGAAACCAATTCATACACTTAAAGTTTATCTATAGACTGAGGCTTTTGCTGTGAAAATGGAGCTGATCAGATGTGTTCTGATACATGCTCATGTTACTGGCAGCTATAACCACGGTGACAGTTGCAGGTTGAAAACTTTTGCTTTACTTCATTCACTGTCATCACAGGGAATACTTGGGTTGCGCTGGGTAAGTTAAGTGTTAAGAGTGTGACCCAAAGTGAAACTTTGTGTCAAATGCAGATGGCAAATAGTGTATCTTGACCTTTACCTTAAAATGAAAATGAAAAATGAAGTGTGCTTTTCACATGTAACGTTTGACAAAAACATGAACTATATATAATGCACTGTGTAACTTCTCAGAGTGATTATTGCTTTCTCTGAACTTTTCCACTGTATGGCATTAAAGTATAGCATTTTGCAAAATTACAAGTGCTTTTATTGCTCAAAAAACTGAGCAGGGTCCCTCTATGACCCTCCACCAGAAAAGTTACATTAGGGCACCTTTAATGTGTAAACTATTCATAACATGTATTTTACAGCAACCCAGAGATAACAGGATGTTTAGTCGTTTATAGAATCTAGATCCAAATAATTACAGCCTCACCAGTTACAGTCACAGCAAAAGCACAGCAGTATTGCATCACAGTTCTGAACATCTGATCATACAGTTCGTCTTTGGCAGTAAAAAGTGGGGCTAATCCGATAAGATGTGGTCAGATATTTTTCTGTTTTCCAACAAATCAGACCACATTTTTACCATCAAACTCAGGTCAACTCAGAACTTCACTGAAAGATTACAGATTTGGTTGTGATTGTGATTTTAAAGTTAAGGATGCACCGATCCACATTTTTTTCCACTTCTGATCCGATCCCGATACCTGAATTTGGATCTCGGCCGATACCGATACTATTCCGATGTTCTCAATATTATCATCATTATTGTTTAACTACAAATAAACTCATCTCTACAGGCAAGTAGGGCTATGATATGAACAAATGTTTGCATGTGTGTCCCAAAAGGCAACTTAAGGCAAGTATAGGTCATAAAAGGACGTCAGAAGAACAGGAAATTCTGTGATATTAGCTAACCTGGTTGACACTCGGTTGTAGAGTTCGGGTAGCGCAGTCTCTGATAGCTTCCGCCTCTCGGTTCAACAGCTTTGCAAACATCGCACGTTGCCGTCTTGCTTTGAGGTGTTTCTACTAAAAAGTATTTCCACACAGCGGACATGTTGTGATGAAAAGTTGGTTCGCCTGCTAGCTCGCGCTGCTAGTTCGCCTGCTAGCTGGCTGCAAACTGTGGAATGGATTTCCAGAACGGAGGTGTATCTCATCATTACTCTGTGTCTCATTGAGATACGCCTATGTTCATGAAATCCATTCCAGTTTGCAGCAGGAGCAGAGCAGCCGACAGGGAATCACTCGTGGATTCATTTCAGTAGATAATGTGTATATACAGACATGGCTCATGGATCGGAAATTTTAGCAGGTTGGATCGGAAATTTCCGATCCGTGAATTACGTTGATATCGGAACCCGATACGATACTGGATCGGATCCATCCCTATTTAAAGTACAAGGCTTTTCCTTTACATTACAGGGAAATGCAGAACACATGAGCATATTAAAACAATTTTCTAGAAAGGTCAGATGTTGTCATTTTTAGATTGAGTATACTTGTTCATACAAGCAGATTTTTTAATTGATTGGTATCTTGGTATCAATGAGTTTTCACAGCCCTATGGAAAGCAATCTCAAGGAAGAGTGCCAGTTAGCGGGAGAGGCTTGTAGGGATGCATCAGTAACTGTGCATATTATTTCTCACGTTATAAACTGCTACAATCTTTAAACTCTTACAGTATGTCTAATGTCCAATACTAGCTAAACAGGATATCTTGGAGTTTTACTTTTCCTATGCATCATGTTATCTGTACATTTGTTTTGTTTTTTATTTTATGTGAAGCACTTCCGTCACCTTTTGTTTTATATGTGCTATATAAATAAATAAATAAATAAATAACATTAAAGTAACTTGGATTAAAGTTTTTTAAGAGGGACTGGGTAAGAAGAAAAAAAAAAAAGACTGGGTAGAAAAAAAAATTCTATTCAGTTTAATTTTGATATACATACATTTTTATATATGGTTTTCAATAATTTCCTGCAAATACAAATCATTTAATAATTGTAATTCAGCCACAGACTATATAAAGAAGTGGACTAAGTGAGTGTGATGTCGCCCATAGCCTCGCAGTAACAGCCGCCATTTGGAGCCAAGTTCCATATTTGGAATTTCAACAGTGAGTATCATAGTAACCAAAGAGTCAATCAGGAGTGAGGATGTTGAAGGTAACACCCCTTCCCGCCTGTCGGTTTGGCAGGGGGTAAACCCATAGCAATGCTGTCAATCAAACCTTTTGCTGACGCTAGCCGGGAGCAACCTCAGGGAAAGAAAGCACCTGGTGCATTGTGTTTGCTTGGACTGCTGCCCCCCGTGACCCAGAAAATGGAAAAGCAGAAGATGAACGAATGAAAGAAGGCACCTGATTTGTCTGTTATTAATGTTCATATCTCGATGGAACATTAATAATGGAATAGCAAAACAAAAATACTAGGCTCATGCACAGCAGTTAATACAAACAAAAAACGCTCAAATTAGTGTTGTCACAATATATTTCAAACACGATTTTGGATACTAAGATAAATGTTTGATTTTGATACATTTTTAGACTATTCAAAATTTTCAAGCTAAAATCATGGTAGTTTCTTCAATATTTCCGTGTGGTCTTCTTCTAGTCACAAAATAGATCATTAAGTATTTAGGAAAGGTTTGTGGTTCCTATATTTTTTTCAATGCCAATACTTCAACTGTTTTCGAGTTTAGTATTGATCAGGATGGGGTATAAATATTTTTGATAAACCCTTGCGAAAATACATTCACATTTATAGGCTGATGGCACTTCATAAACTTTATTCCTTTTGGCTTTGATGTAACAATAAAACACAAACCAGTGTTTTTACACCAGCTGCTCATACCAAGCTCCACTGACCAATTGCCAATCCCAGCATAGCAATAGTGGGAGCACATTCTACAGTAAAGACAGTTAATGCATACATCGACAGTGTCTCCGAGGTCCGCTCTGATCCTGTCCCTGGGGTTTGGTCAGCTGTTGGCACCTCCAGTTCTGCCACATGGTCCACGCCTCAGAGCCTCTTCACACAGAAGGACACAGCACGGAGGGAGGGGAGGGGGCTATGATTCAACATACTCACAAGAGCTCAAGAATCTGCTAAACTAGGGTTATTTTTGCAGGACTAATTAATGATTACTGTAGTCGACTAGTCAGCGATTTTGTTTTTGATTTGTTGATTGGTTATTAAAAAATATTTCTACTGTACGGTCTAGTCAGTAGTGGACAAGACAAAAAAAATAAATCAATGTCTCTACTGTGCCTCTTAAACATTTTTATACAATTTTAACCAAACAAAGTTTAAAACATTTACTTGTGGAGCTATTCTAATTAAAATCACAAAACTTATTTTTAAGCCTTTCTAATAACAACAGAGTTAAGGTCTCATTATCTCACATAACCTGATTGTAAAGGCTAACTGCACTGGAAAATTCCCACCAAAAAAAAGTAATTTGGCACTAGTCATTCTGTGTCAGATAATGGTTTAGACCTCGCTTCCTCCTCCAATCTACCTCTGATCGCAGAAATTACAGGAGCCTTGTATATACCAACAAGTTTGGGCATGAGACGGGGAAACCATGGCATCTTAGTCAATCAATCAGTCCAAAACTATATGACAACTTCACAACATTTAGCTTCATTCAAATGTCCACAGGAATTATGGCACATATTTTTGATATCATTAACATGTGTAATCTTAGCTCCAATCACTGAAATTAGTTTGTATGAAAGTCTATCCAGGTTGTAGATCTTGGGGAGAGATCTGGTGTGAGAAACTTGGGGGTGGGCCTGCTCAAAAATAGACTTGTCATTTGCTCAAGTCTATTTCAGGTGCCATAAATGTTCTGAGCTGGGCCAGACAGGTTTTGTTTAAGCTCACTTACAGCCGAGCTGGTGTTGCGCTAACCGTTAGTCACTAGTAAAGTTATTTAAGGATCACCAGGACAACGCAAGTGTGAAGCAACAGGTTTTTGAATGACAGCGACTGCTAAAGACCATGTCATGTTTATCAAGTGTCGACTATCAAGCGATTATTGTTATTTAGGGATTCATTATTTGCATACAGTGGTCCCTCGCTCTATCACGGTTCACTGTTTGCAGCCTCTCTGTTTCGTGGATTTTTTTTTTCTTCAGGTTTTTTATAGTGTAACATTGTGTTCTGCGTCCTGATTGGCTAAGAGACTGTAGACCTTTGCCGATTGATAGGCTGGACCTAGACCAGGACCAGACCGAGACTAGACCGGGACTAGACCGGGTCTAGACCAGGACCTAAACGTGGACTAAACCAGGTCTAGACCAGGTCTAAACCAGGTCTAAACCTGGACTGGACCTGGACTAAACCAGGACTGGACCAGGCCTAGACCTGGTCTAAACCGGGACTAGACCAGGTCTAAACCAGGATTAAACCACCACGTGCCGCTCTTTGCTGGTTTTGTGCGGCTGGTTTGTGGCTCGGGCTGAGAGGACGCGGTCCGGGCACCGCGGTTCAATCTCGTGCTCGCAGCCCCGGTGTACGCGCGGCCTCGCGGCGGTCGTGCCGCTCTGTCACGGATTTGACCACGATGAGGGGTGCACGTGTCGCGCACTTCTCCAACGGGTTGGTGCGCGTCGCGTCCCGGGACGTAGCAGTGCCGTTGGATGAGCGCGGTGCTTCCTGCGGATCCAGTGACTCATGTCTTTGCGCTCCTCGCGGGTCCGGCGGGGCTTCCTGGGCCGTGTCTCCCCCCCACGCTTCACTATTAATACATTTTGTTCAAAATCTATGAAAGTTTGAGTGTTTAAACGAGAGAGAATGTGAGAAAAGGTTAATTCCAGTCTGAGAAAAGCGTATGTGTGTGGTGAGGCATTTACAGCCTTAAAGGTTGTATGCCACCCCCAGGTCAAACTTGGGCATCTCCCCACAGTCCAGAGACTAAAATAAGTGGTGGAAAGCATTTTTCTGGTGACCCAGCCATTGTCCGAGTCTGTCAGCATTGACCGCCGCGGTATCTGCAGCTACTCCGCGTTAGACTGGAGTCTAATTTCGGCCAAAAGGAATTAATTTGCTCAATGCTTTTCCCAATTACTTTCTGTGTAGTGCGCATTCATATCGAGTGCAAATAAATGAGCAAATCAACACGGAGAGCTTGACTTGGTCATTTTGGGTGGGAACTATTTTTCAGTGCGGAAAAACACAGCCGAAGCACACGCCACGCTGCGTAACAGGGGAACTGCCTTCCTGGTGCGTAACAGGGATTCCCCTGTCAGCATGGTGTGTGCTTCGGCTGTGTTTTTTTTGGGTCACCAGAAAAACGCTTTCCACCACTTATTTTAGTCTCTGGACTGTGGGGAGATGCCCAAGTTTGACCTGGGGGTTGCATATCCCTTTAAAACATGTAGAATAATTGTAAAATATAAAGTTGTCCTGCTTCGCGGATTTCTCTTATTGCGGGTTATTTCTGGAACCTAACCCCCGCGATAAACGAGGGATTACTGTACTACTTCTACCAAAACTGCTCAAACATGCATGTACTTCTGATTATGAACATAGTTAGATCTAAGAAGGGTCCATGGGTTAGAGCAGCACTTCTCAAGTAGTGGGGCGGGGATGGGGGGCTGGGAAACTGACGCTGACGCATCAGCGGCACAAGGAGAGAGCCTTTTTTTTCAGCACCTTTAGTTTATGCAAATTAGGTGGTTTTAAGTTTTGTTTCTGTAAAACGTAAACAAATGTGCACAAAGCTGCATTAAAAACACATTAATATTTGAGTCCTCAGTGCAAAAAGACAGTGCAGAGTGCAGTCTTTGCTGGAAGTTTCTTTTTTTTATGTTAATAAAGGATACAGTGTTATGCAGAGGTGTACTAATAACAATTTTCTAGACAAATAATACTATTTATAGTCGCACGCAGGGAGGGGGGCGTGAAATTTTTCCTTCTCCCTAGGGGGGGTGTCACAGAAAATAATTGAGAAGCACTGGGTTAGAGCAACAGCCTCATCAACACTATCAAATCCCAGACACTAATTAACTGCCAAAACTAGTATAGATACTCATTTGAACAAGCATCAGCCTGCAAGACCCGAAATATGAAATTTGAAGCTCAAAAGTATAGTCTATCGTCAGGCTATCTTTTATTATCACTATGGTGTCAAAAATCTGTATTGAGTAACACGCCTTTTCCTTAGTGTCAAAATAGAGATTGAAATTGTATAAAATATTACTGACATAGTAGAACTGCGACAGCACTAACTGATAGCACTAAAAGGTTGAGTTAAATACAAGACACATTTTTCCAAAGGGGATAATTAAGAGCACAAATTACTTCACACAAAAAGGTAATGCAAGAGACAATGACATGACAAAAACAGTAACTGAGCTGTTTGTCAACCCGATGACTGATCATACACCAGTCGTAAGTACCTTCTATAGACGCAAGCTATAATAATGTTTCCGAGGACCTCTTCAATCATTTGTAGAAATAAACCATAGACTACATCATGCTTATACTCAGTGATTTATTATTACACTGACTGCATTAATATAGTAGGGGGTTTCCTAGGCTTACATAGGAAGCAATGTATGACAAACCCCACCACCAAACTCACAGCTGGTAAATTTAGCAAAGATCAAGATTAACAGCTCAACAACTGCAGATAGAAAGCCAAATGGACAACTTACAAATAGGTAATAAAATGCTGGTTTGAAAAGCATCTTGTTTACACTGGGCTAAATCTAAATAAAAACGTCTGCTCCATCTGTGAGTCCTAGTTGATTGTTCCTTATAATTTGGTGCCTTTACAAACAAAGTAGTGACATAAGTGTAATTGCATAGTATTGATATTTTTTCCCAGAGAGAATGAATCTTAACACTTGAATCATTGGTTAATCTTTCTGGGCTTGCAGCAGTGGCATCACTTACATATATATTGTACTGCTGGGAAGGGGTGTCAAGTGGGGTCAAGTTAATTTGATGCAGCTAAACTATCTCTAATTACAGATGCTATTTAGTGTTTCGAGGCTGTGCAAAGGTCTACTGGGCTGAAGTGTACTGGGTGAGGAGCTTACACTGTGTTTTTGAATGCAGATGTTCAAATCAAACTAGTTGCAAAACTGCAAATGGAGTATTCTAGTAGTTTTGGGCTTGTAATTTTAATGCAAGAGGATTAAAACACAAAAAGCCCTACATTTGTGCAAGCATGCAACAGTCCAGGCAGGCGTTTACAGAGAATAATTCCCCTTGTGGATCAGTAAAGTTTGTCCAAGTCTATGTCTAAGAATACTACTAAGCATGAGGTACATGTGACAGTAGTAGTCTAAATGAGTGCTGCTTGTTACTGGTCAAACTCCAAACTATTACTCAACTCACCTTTTTCATAATACCAGTCTTCCTCTTGCTGAAAGTTGTGTACCGTCGCAGCTTGTTGTCAATAAACTCCATCTTAATCTTTACCCGTCCACGTGTCTTTTTCCCCGGCTTTGCCCCTGCTACTCCCCCGGTCACCATGCCGTAAGCTCCAGGGGGCACACCGACCTCTTGCCCAACCACGGCCGCTTCCATGTCTCTTTCCCGCTTGACCCCTCTCCTACTGTCCCCGAGTGAACCCACCGGGTCCTCATCGTCCACGGAGTCCGAGTCGTTATCCGACCCGCTGCAGAGTGGGTCTCTATCGTGGTCGAATCTGCCCGCAGCTCCTTGGGGCAGGACCACTCCTCCTCCCGCAGTCAAGCCCACCACGTTGGCCTGCACCCCGGACTGCAGCGGCGTCACCCCGGTCCCGTTCCCCGGAGGTCTCGCGGCTCGCGGACCGTTAGCCCCTAGCATTCCTACTGCGTCTCTTTCCCCCTCGTACGCGTGCCCTGCTCGGACCAAAACAGGACGAACCCCGGCCCCGACAACCCCAGACCCGTGCCCTACGATGCCTCTACCCGATGCGGACCCGTTTCCAGCCGGTGCCGACCCGACTTGACTCGGTAACATCCTACAAGAGGCGCGCACCGAGTGTCCGAACACCAGCCTGGAAGCTAGTGCGCGCTGTGTGGGAAATGTCGGCTCAATAGCATACACGCCCGGCCTGCGAAACGTAAACAAAACACGCCGGTTGGTGGGCTGGAGACTTCAGGAAATCGCCGACAAACTTTGGAAAGTGATGCTGCCCCCAAGACCCTTCCACCCCGCTTGGTTTGGTTCACCCTCCTCCTCTATCGCCAAAACTCCGAGCGCGTTCTCAAAAAGGAAAACGCGAACAACCCTCCGCATGCACATCCGCTTCGTCATGTAGTCCGCGTTTCTACGTAAAATCGCCGCTTTAAACCGGCGTTACCGCGTTAAATAAACCAATAGGTAATTCTAATAACGCGTTTTAACGTTTTAACTGTTTCCAAACGCGTTAAATGACTTTAAGGTGGGGCAATACTTTCGACTGCGGATAGATATACGCAGCCTGGATCTACTTTTCTCCTTATAAAGCGCTACAACGTTTCCTTATATGGCGCTGTCGCTCCTTATTTGGTGAGTCACTGCTCTGCGTCATGATTGGCTAAGGAGGATCCGGGCCGCGCTCTGATTGGTCAGGGGGAGGGTCTTGTCAGATACCAAAATGGTTGCGCTACCGTCAAAACGTCATTGTAAACTAAACTAAAGCGAGGCAAGCCAAAGGACGGGGAATGAGAAACGTAACTTTTTTTTGGTTTTTTTTTTTTTTTATGCAGCGCAGACGTATAGGCGCATAGTTTCGTGGTGAAGTAGTGAAATGATTAAGGTTTAACTGGGGAGGTTAAGAATAGAGGGCAGCATGTGCGAGATCATTGCAACACGGCAGGATATAAGAGTTAAAGTCAAAGTGTACTTGATTGCCAATTCACTATGTAACAGACATGACACAGAGGACTGAAATTGCGTTTCACCGGACACCAAAATGTACAATCTAACTAAAAACACTCACACACACACACACAGGCATGGACATGAAGTGTACACAGGCATCAACAATAAACAGAAATAAGACATACAGAAAGGACAAAACACAGAGCCACAAACAAAGCAATGTGGTCTACTCCATTCAGTGTAGTGAAGACTGCAGCGAACGCTACACTGGAGAAACAAAACAACCACTTCACAAGAGGATGTACCAACACAGACGGGCGAGCCTTCATCTGCTGTACATCTCCACCTAGAAGCCACGGGCCACTCCTTTGAGGACAGTGAGGTACAGATCTTGGCCAGAGAAAAGAACTGGTTTGAAAGGGGAGTTAAAGAGGCTATTTTTGTCAAAGAGAATCCTTCCTTGAACAGAAATGGAGGGCTCAGACATCATTTGTCTCCCATCTACAGTATAACTCTATCATCAAACCTAAATCAAAACAAACAAAGAAAACAATAGGGCAGCAGGTCAGGTCCAGAGGTGTGAAAACACCCATTATGGTCCTGAATGGTTCTGCTAACACAACCCCACACTCTCCACTCCCACTGCATATTTAATAGGCGTATTAATTAATAGAAACTGTAAACAAATAGGTGTGATAGTTTCATAGATAATTTCATTGTAGTTAGCTCCTCCCTGCAGACTGTTATAAGCAGTGTCCACCAGCACTCGAGCCAGAGCTGAAGAAGCAGCTTGGATGAGCTGCGAAACGTATTTGACCAAATAAACTTGTCCAGTTGATAAATTGAATTTCTCCTGTAGCCATGGATTCTACCTGGACGACTGAGGGATTCTTCACACAACAAGAAGGAAAGTTCGAGGTAGAATGAAATGTGCAATGGTGCAAAGTGAAGGTGCAATTTGTGAAGTGCAAGAGTGCTGAAAGTTGCATGGACATCAGTGTGTGTAAGACTGTTTTATGGATGTCATTAACTTAATTAATAGTCTGCATATACAAGTTTATACCAGTTTATAGCAAAGAAATGTACCTCATAGGAGTGCAGCCAAGGAAAAGCTGAACAAGAATAACAAGGAGATGTGTACTGAGAAACAAATTAGTTTTTCAGTCAGATTACTAAGCTTTGTTTCTTGACCTTTAAGTTTCTCCAGCTTATAAGAAGACAGCTTTGCCTGACTCATAAATATTGAATCAAAACAACCTATAATGACAAATCACACAAGATGGCAAAGTAAGTAGAAAAAGTAGCTTATGTGTAGTGAACTTGCTTGTTGTGCGCTGATTTGAGGGGCTGTGTTAATAATATGGACCACACAAGCACAAGAGTTATATATCTACAGGTTATTGACAAAGCAAACACCAACACAGGCCAACTAAATCATATAGGCTAATTCAATCACACTCATATGGAACTGCTCCTAGACTTTGTTTCCAAATGTTTCTAACAGCACTTTATCCTTTTACAACTAAGTAAGACATTATGTTACATTTAACCACACTATTTTCTGATCTATGTTTTCTGATCTACCTGGAGTTGTGTTTTGTTTCATTCACACATGTTTAACACAAAAACCCGACAGATTTCAGTTCTCCTGATGTCATGTGGTCCACTGTGTTTTTAAACTACACACACCTTCACTAGAATCATTTGGATAATTTCAGATCTGGAATTTCCTATCCCTACTGAACTAACTTGAAAACTCCCACTACATGACCATCACCAGGTGGGACAGAGCATTTTGATATGTAGACAGACTAATAATAAAGGTTTACTTAAACATTTATGAATGAGGCATGTTTTGGTGAGATAACAACATTATGACATGGCCTAAAGCTCACAAGAGTCATTTTTGCCTGATGAGCTACAAACAAAACAAACCGTATTAAACCAAGCTGCTATGGGCCTGGTCCCTGACTGTAATTTACTTTCTGTAATTTCTTATAGCACAATTTTACTTGCATGCAATAGATTTGAGTCATATACACTGCTGTGCAAGTTATTCCAAAACATAACAATCAGGTTAAGTCACATTGCTACATTGTGACTGGAGGTTACCTGCTGTGTTCAGATTCTGTTTTCAATAAACATTAGCCTACAATTGTATCATTTGCAGGTTAAACGTAACACATATGCCCTAATTATTGCACTGGTATGAATAGTATCGCAAATATGCTTTATGCTGTGCCCTGTTTTGGTCTGTGTGGCAACAGGGAATTTTCATAGCTTTTACAATAACACAAGGGAAGACAAGTCTGGCTTTGTTGGCGCACTATACAGACTAAAGTAAATATAGTGCTTTTCATCAAATTATACTCTGGTGGGTTGCCAATAGCTCTAGATGTTTCATAGAAATATGTGTGGCCAAATAAATCAACTACTGACAACTTTTCAGCCAAAGTACCCAAGACATATAAGGCAACATCGCCCTCTAGTGGAAGGCTACCTCAATGAAATTTGAGTTTCCTCCATCAGATCTTACTGTAGTTTACATTATTTATTATATTACTTATATATATTATATTTTAGAACAAATTGAAACAAAACATACAAAAACAGAATCATACATTAATCAAGAGAAGTGGTTCTACTATATTGTTTTATTATAGATTGAGTTTTTGTTTAATATCTTCAAAATATCAGGATGTACTTTGAGGCTGCTACATTTGTGGAAATAACTCAAGCATTCAAGCTGTTCTACTTTTAAACCCTACTTTGTGTTATGGTGGATTTGCAGCCAGAAGAGCAAAGAGTAAACAAGAATGAAAGAAAAATCTGAAACTCTTAAGTATTCCCATCACAATACATTTCTCTCAAGTTGTTTAATTTATGTGTAGATGAAAAAAAAAACATTAATTTTTAAAAAAATGATTATCCATAACTATTTACATCCTTTGAATGGTGGCACAGACTAAAAGCAGGTCAGAAATGAAATGTGAGACACTATAGGTAAGCCGAGGAGGCAAATCTAAAGATAATGGTTTGTATACTGTACAAGCTTGACAAGTTTCTCAAAGTGCCACAGTAAGCCAATCCAAAAACATACATTTTGTCTTCTTTTGTACATACATTTATTGGGTATTTTAAAAAGACGATATAGTTGGGATGTATTTAGCTACCTAAGTAAGCCAATATGGATTCACTTCAGTCATTCATCTGCACCAGTCTTTGCAGTGACTTCCCTGACGACAACACGCACTCGCTGAAACTGGGATCAACTTTCCATGTTCTCTCTGGGAATAACAACAAGGATAGTTATGAATAGGAATTTGTTTAAAATGTTTTGTGTTTGATATTTTACAAGGAATATCAAACGTAAATACTTTCTGATTATAAGATAAGATAAGATAAGACTTTACTGATCTCACACAGGAGAAATTTACTTGCCACAGTAGCTCCAGGACAGTATGGACAAGAAAGAAAAGTGCATGCAGGCAATGATGGAATAAAGTAAGTAATAATAAAAATAGTAATAATAATAACAATAATAATAATAATAATAATAATAATAATAATAATAATAATAATAATAATACAAGCATTAACAGGGAGAATAATGGAAAAGAGGATATTGCACGTCTCACTTATATAGTAGAATTGTACAGTCTGATGGCGGTGGGGATGAAGGATCTGCGGTAGCGCTCCTTCTTGCACTGGGGGTGCCTCAGTCGGCTGCTGAAGGAGCTGCTCAGCTCCTCTACAGTCCAGTGCAGAGGGTGAGAGGTGTCGTCCATGATGGACGTGCATTTGGCCACTACCCTTCTCTCAGCCACCTCCTCTACAGGACAGCCCAGGACAGAGCTGGCCCTCCTGGCCATCTTATTAAGTCTCTTCCTGTCCCGTTCTGTGCTGCTCGGAGCCCAGCAGACGACAGCGTAGAGGAGAGCAGAGGCCACCACAGAGTCATAAAAAGTATTGAGCAGAGGCCTACACACTCCAAAGGACCTCAGTCTCCTCAGGAGGTGGAGGCGACTTTGGCCCTTCTTGTACAGGGCGTCGGTGTTGTGGGACCAGTCCAGTTTATTGTTGAGGTGAACACCCAGGTACTTGAAACTGTCCACAGTCTCTATGTCCTGCCCCTGGATGTTCACCGGTGAGTGAGGTAGTGGTCTCCTCCTGAAGTCAATCACCAGCTCCTTGGTCTTACTGGTGTTAAGGCACAGGTGGTTGCGCCCACACCAGTCCACAAAGTCACTGATGATCGAGCGGTACTCCAGCTCGTTCCCCTCAGACACACAGCCCACAATGGCCATCGGAGGAGGACTTCTGGAGATGGCAGCTGTCTGTGTTGTATGTGAAGTCCGAGGTGTAGATGGTGAAGAGGAAGGGTGAGAGGACAGTTCCCTGGGGAACCCCAGTGCTGCAGACTACCACCTCTGACTCACAGCCGCGCAGCTGCACGTACTGTGGACGGTCAGTGAGGTAGTCGATGGTCCACCCATTGGTTTTGTATATGGTTCTTGTTTGATTATTAAGTTAAGGCGTTGTATTTACCTGAACTGAATCAGAAACATGCCACGTCAACAGAGCTCAACAGTGACCATCCACCCATCAGTTCTGGAACAAAATTTGTCATTTATTTTTTTCAAATATTGTTCTGGAAAAAAATAAATAAAAGTTTGAAAGTTTGAAGGCTTGTGCAGGGTTAATCTGCTAATGACCACAAGACCAATTGAAAGACCTATGAAATGTTATAAATCACCTTTGCCTGTGAACTCTTAATTACTGTATGTGAACTTTTTTGAAAAGTCTATGGAAAAATTAATGGAAACTTTACTCTCGGAAGTGGATCAGGCAGTCCACGTTGAGCTCCATACTAGTTTGGACATACAGCTCTGGAAAAAAAAAAAGAGACCACTGCACTTTTTTCTGAAATCAGCATCTCTACATGTATTACAGCCATTCCATTCTAGCTTCTGTTGAATTCCAACACAAACACAAAGCTGAGCTACTTCAGTTCTTGCACCAGGAGTGGAATAAAGTCACCCAAGAACAATGTGAAAGACTTGTTGAGAGCATGCCAAGACGCATGAAAGCTGTGATTAAAAATAAGGGTTATTGCACCAAATATTGATTTCTGAACTCTTCTTAAGTGTAAACATTAGTATTATGTTGTTTTAAAATGAATTTGATCTTGTTTCTTTGTATTGTTTGATGTCTGAAAACATGCATCTTTTTTGTTATTGTCATTTTATGCAAATAAATGCTCTAAACCAGGGGTGTCAAACATGCGGCCCGGAGGCCAGATCCGGTCCTCCAAGACCTTTAATCTGGCCCTTGGCTGATTTTCTATTTAAATATTTAAATTATATTTTAATTTTCTATTAAAATATTGGTACTTTTCTGAGCCTCTTTTCTGCGCAGTTTATCATAGCAGCGTCTCCGGCGCCTCTGTGCGTGGCGCCTCCCACCAGAGCAGCACAAATGAAGACTTGCCTCTTTCCAAACGCTCTTAAAGGACCGTCGTTTTGACTGTTGACAGTGACACCCTCATCAGCAAAATGTCAAAAATGAGAAAAGTGGATGCCGAGTGCAGGATTTTCCAAGAAAAATTGACTAATTCCCATTTGTTCACGGAGGTGAATGGGAAACCTGTATGCTTGTGTTGAAATTGCATTTCTCTTAAAGTTTCAGGTTGTTAATAAAATTATAATATTTTGTAAACGAAAGAGTTCATCAAATAAAAAAGATTTCTTAGTCGATATAGAATAGATGAATGAATGAATGGATTGCTATTTTTGGGGTATATTTGCCATGAGTTTTCTGATCAAAAGTAGGTTGGGATCAAAGTAGGTTGGATATGGCCCCCGGACCAAAATTAGTTTGACACCCCTGCTCTAAACGATAATATTTTTATTTGGAATTTGGGGGAAATGTTGTCAGTTGTTAATAGACTCAAACAAAAATATTCCTTTTGCCCAAACACATACCTATAAGTAGTAAAATCAGAAAATTTGATGCAGAAGAGGATAGTGAATATACAGGGATGGGCATATGAGTAAGGGTGCTACATTGTTTAAAAGAAACCATATGTTGAATGAAGATACTGTAACAAAGATAACAGAGTTTGATGTGAGACAAGATTATTGCATTCAGGTTTTTAAGTAATTTAAATTATTCAATCACACACATTGTAAAAACACTGTGATCCTTTATTGACAGCAGCATGTATACTTTTGAATATATCAGGTTACTGAAAACATTCGCTGAAGCAGATTAAAAAAGAGGTCTAGGTGTGAGTGCCTAGCGTTTGTAAAAAAAAACTCAGAAAAACATTACACTAAAAACAACGTATAAAAACAAGTTGGAAAAAAAACAAAAGGCCATTGCATTTTATTAGATACACGTAAAAAAGGGAAAATCCTTCATTTCCTAGGCACTTCAGAGACACTTTTGACCTCCTTTATCGTTTTTACATATTGTTTGGATTGATGATTAGACATTGAGGTGGTCCATAGAAATAGCACACAGCCCCAGAAGTACCATGAATTTGTATTAGCTAAAAAGACAGGACCTTCTTCATAAATATTTAGGTTCTTGTCAATTCCTTCTACATGATAAAAAGGGATATTTAAGTGAAATTAGTGCATGGCTTCTATAGTATATATGTACACATTGCCTCGTTGACCAAAATAAAACAGACTGGACCACTCGAGAAGACGTTATTGTATGACGTTTAACACACGCGGTGATAGGCTTCAGCCCATTTATGACAAAAAGTCCAAAACCACTTCCGATACAGTTTATATGTTTAAATTTTCTAGTATTTTAATAATTTAACTAAGCAATACTGTGATAAAATGTATCAGTTTTACAATTTCATCAAACCACAATGTCATAGTTTCATCTATTTTAATGAAAAAGTAGTCCATGTTAAATATTTTTTTTACATTTATAAGGCCAAATTTGTTTTCTGCATCTTGATAAAGCACAAAGATGTGAATTTGGTAAACAAATTAGACACTTCATTTAAAATGTGTTGGATTTCTTTACACAAATTAATAATATAAAAAGATCTACCACATTACGATATTGAATAATACATCTTCACGGTGACCTGATGCAGTGATATATTTGCTTTACAAAATGAAAATGGGAAGTGGTTTTGGACTCCACTCAAAAGTTTGTGAATTTTAGGGCATTTTTACCCATTTACATTAAGCGCCTTAAAAGCACCTCAGTTAATACAACAACACACTCGTTAAAATTGTACAAAGCCTATTCTGGCACAGCCTCTTTTCTTGGCTACAAACGTGATCTTTTTTTTTTGTCCCTCATGAGAAAGCGTAACATTCAAAAAACTACCTCACTTTTGAGCAAACCCCTACACTTTTACATTTGTAACATTTGGTGGCACAGAAATCAAAACTTTGGAGAGACATGCTTGGTCCCACGGTGCAGACTTTGAACGTATGAACGATGAAGAGACGCTCCAACGTGATTGATTTGATAGGGCCTCATTGACGTCACTAAAAAAAGCACCTTTTCCGTTGAATATGAGTAAATATGTCCTTATTTCAATGGCTTAAAACCACGTCAAACTGGTCATTGACAGCCATAGGTCTTTTGTGTGTTGAGGGGTAGGCACAGAGGTTGCAAAACTCTGACAATACGAATTATTGTCAATGGGACGAAGTAAAGGAGGCAGGATCAGAAATACCACAGTCTTAAATGGGGTAATCCATGCTGTGGTTAAGGCAAAGTCTCACCATTGAAATGCATATAAAAAGTGTCCTCTCCTCAACCATCTTCCCTGAAATGTGTATAGTAATAAGTCTGTTTTAATATATATTTGGGGGGACAGAGGAGTTGGTAGATCAGACTTTGCTGTCAGAGGGTATGTCTCCCAAAGTGTGGACAATGTCGGTGAAGGAGGGGCGCTCTTTGAGGCTCAGGGCCCAGCAGCGTAACATGAGTTTGTAGATTCTGGATGGACAGCCATCAGGGACAGGCAGCTTCAGCTTTCCAGACTTCAAACCTAAAAAGAGGAAAAAAAAGAGACATTTTTGATAACACTGGTCTACAAGCAAAATGCTTCCGGAACAAAAGCAGTGAAATTTTTCTTGGTTTAGGTCACTAATAAAGAAAAACTAAGTCAGAAGTGCTGATTGGCTGTAGTTTCCAAGATATAGTATTGGGTCAAAATAGGAAATTTATGCAAAATAAGGCAAAAACTGTAGTTTATCAGAAGGTACAGTGTGTCTACAAGCAACCAGTTCTATCTGAAAGCCTGTCTGCATATTGAAATACATTCATTTTAATATGTCTAGTTTTAATATCAAATATCTTTTGATTTCACATAAGAAAGATGCCTCGAAATTGTGTGCACCTGATGTCTTGAGATATTTCTTGTTTATTTCTTGACAGATAAAGTGCAAATTAAATATTTTCAAAGTATAAATATTATTTTTAAGCAAAAACGTCTAAATCTATTGTATAAACAGATGGGATTTTAATGTAAAACAATATCATTAAATATCTTGAATACATTAGCTAACCAGCACAGTTATCAATTGATTTTCAGTTCATCTTATCAATATGAGATTTAGCCACTTTTATGTCGGAAGCAGATTGAGTCCAAAATGTGTAGACCAGTGTAATACTGACGCTCGTCGCTCTGTCTCTGAAGCTAAAATGACTGCACTGGGGATTATTCACTCTGCGAGCAAACTCTTTAGGCTGAGCTTTATGGCAAAAAATATATATTTTTTCCACATATTGATTGTTCACAATTTTTGATAAAAAAAAAAAAATTCTTCCAAAATAAAATAAATCAAATATTGAACAAGGCAGGCTTTCTTTCTGTAACATTTAACACAAAAAAAATGTATTCCAAAGCCTGAACCCAAAACCACATTCTGTTACTGACAAAGGTTTTGCAGTGGACTTTTTGATTTAAAAAAAAAAAGCATATCACTGAGATTTGAAAGGACTGGATCTCAATTTGATTTACAAATGTGACTGATTGCACAGATCTCTCTGGCACAAATTCAAATTACAACTACAGGGAGTCCTCGAGTTACGACGTTGATCCGTTCTTAAGACGCGTCGTAACCCGAATTTCGTCGTAAACCGGATTTTGCCTTTGATCTTCCAACCAAAGCACCAATAACCTTTCCATCTCAATAATTAGACCACTACGCTGCTTGGTTATCACTGCCGCTTTCATAGGAGCAGATCAGAGCCCACATCAGGTACTTCCGCCCACATTGGGCACGCACATGAGGCTGTCTTCTTCTCCCTACAACCACAACAGAGCGTATTCTTGCGCCGTGCGCCGCGCGCCGCGTGCGTTTGTTTACATATCTTACCACGCTAAACCGTGTAAGACGGAATGACGCGTAATATATACATATTTTTTTTAATGGGGGCGCGTTCGTAACCACGAAACGTCGTAACCCGAGACCGTCGTAACCCGAGGACCCCCTGTACTTACTTTGTACTCTACTTTGCATTGCAACATGTAAATTACAGCTTTGTGAGACACATAAAGGCTCCCTTAGGTAATTATTCCTAAACCTATAACAGTATTTAGGGGGCAAGTGCAGGCTCAAAGCATCCTGCACATAGCCAAGAAAAATACTGGTGATTTGTAGTGCAGTTACAACTAATGCAAATTTACTATTATTTTCAAGACAAACATGGACACAACATGGACTTCATGCATAAAAAAATGTGTTTATATTATAAGTATGATGCAAGCTCTGTCTCCTGATACTGACCTTCAAGCACCTCATCGTCGCTGAGTTTGGCGTGTGGCATTTCCCCAAGAGTGAACACCTCCCACATGAGCACCCCGAAAGCCCACACGTCCGACTTAGTGGAGAAATCATCCTCAAACACAGATTCTGAGGGCAGCCATCTCAGGGGGATCCACGCCTGTCTGTAGTGATAGTACTCACTGCAAAACAACACAATGTGGGCATGTTATTTAAGGTGACTGATATTTTTTATTGTATTCAGACTTTAGTTGTAATAGTGCAGGTGTGTAAAGTCTGAACTGTTTGTATAAAAAAACAGGTCTGCTCATACTAACTTGGTACTTGGAATGACATTTACTAATGACTAGTCCTACTGTTAAACTTGTGCATTATTCATTCAGTTCACATTCTGTGGTGCAGTGCTGCCCCACTGTGGCACCTGCTTCTCCTGGTGGTGTTCCATCCAGGCCCAATCAGATCAGACTATATACAGCTCTGGAAAAAAAATAAGAGACCACTGCATTTTTTTCTGAAATCAGCATCTCTACAGCCTATTACAGCCTATTACAGCCATTCCATTCCAGCGTCTGTTGAATTCCAACACAAACACAAAGCTGAGCTACTTCAGTTCTTGCACCAGGAGTGGAATAAAGTCACCCAAGAACAATGTGAAAGACTTGTGGAGAGCATGAAAGCTGTGATTAAAAATAAGGGTTACTGCACCAAATAAACAAAAATGTTCCTTTTGCCCAAACACATACCTATAAGTAGTAAAATCAGAAAAACTGATAATTTTGCTGTGGTCTCCTATTTTTTCCAGAGCTGAATACTGTTTTTCTCTTTTTTTTTTTGGTATGGTTGCAAATATTACTGAACATTTCATCATGATACTCACGGCACAGACAGAAACAATGTTAGTTAATCTAAAAATGAGGTGAATATACCTGTTGTAGACGTCTTTGCTGAGGCTGAGTGCAGACACTTTGACGCGGCGCTGGCTGTTGATGAGGCAGTTTCGAGCGGCCAGGTCTTTGTGCACGAAGCGGTGATTGGACAGGTGCTCCATGCCGTGGGCCACCTGGGCACAGATGGAAACCTGTCGGGAGGGGGGAAAAAGATTATAAAAACATGTATAACAAGCCAATCACAGCTATACAGAAAATTATTGGAAAAATCCACAAAGGAGTCAGTGTCTTAAGGGCCGTTCACGTAAGACACAGAAGGCAGTGTGAATGTGGAGGGCACGGCAACCACATACCAGGAAGAGCCGTTAGCAATTAGCAATTTGAGTTCAATCTTTGAGAGGTAATTTATCTTTGTCCTACTCAGAGAAAAGACCTTGTGCTACCTCCCTGTAAATGCTACTGTTACCTGTGCAATAACCTGCTTCATAACCCACGTGCAACACTTATTAGGGCTGTCAGTTTAACACGTTAATTAGACTAATTAATTACACTGCAAATTAACGCACTTAATTATGAGTGGCAATTCAATGCGCGTGCATTTTAAATTTAGCGTGCGGCGAGCAAATCACTGCCAGGGCCTTTGAACGGCAAGTTTATTTATAAAAACAACAAAGAACGCAGTTATTTGGAGCTTTTGTCAAAAAGAATTTTCCGTTCACCGAAGCTGCTCCAGCCTGACGGATCATTTGAACGATAAACACGTCCAGACAAGTTCCATCATTACCGGTGATAACCACCAAACCACGCTTGCAGAATTTGGAAAACGATTGAGCAAAGTGACCGCAGAAAAACTGACAAACTCAATCACAAAGTGGGTTCGCTTACTCTCTCGCTCTCACACACTCTTAAAATTAGATTAATTAGATTAATTACAAATCCTGTAATTAGATACATTTTTTTAATCGCCTGACAGCACTAATACTTATACTATACTATATTATGTGCAATCTGGGAAATACTCTACTTATACCTTATTTAACCCTGCCTGTACCTTTGTATTTTATTATATTTTATTACATTTTTTTTTTATTATATTGTTTACTTCTCGCAACACCTATTTACCCTGTACTATTATTGCATGTTATTAGTACTTCTTGACTATCTTAGCGAGTCAACGGTTCCTCTGATCCTAAGCATTTCATTGTTTTATTGTCCTTGTGTTGATCCTGCATATGACAAATAAACAATCTTGAATCTTGCTTTTGTGTTTAAGCAAAGCATCCAGAATGAATGGACAATGAATGAATTTATTACTAAAATCTCTAATAATAAGAAAAATGTCAATGATGAGATAATTCAAAGCGATATGTCACTGCGCTCCTTGAGGACAGCCTGTATTTTACCATGTCATATTCATCAGTTTTAGAATAGTCCATTTGTATCCAGTGTGTCTGAGGCGAGTTCGTCTGGGACTCCACGACCTGCCGTAGATTTTATACTCACTTTGGTCTTGGTGCTGAGAGGTTGAGTTTTGACCTTGTCGTCTTTGCTCTTTGAGATTCTGAGGTACTGCTTGAGATCTCCCTAAAATACAAGAGGTTTCAAATCAGTTTGCAATTATAATATGACCTAGTGATTGAAAAAATAAAAAATGCAACTCTCTTTTATTCAGTATGGTAAAACAATAAAAAAAAAAAATCTGTATTGTAATGTACAAAATTGGAAATGCAAAAATACATAAACAGGTCCAAAATTAAGATTCCACTGGTCTACAAATGTTTGGACTCAATCTGCTTCCGAGATAAAAGTGGCTAAATCTCATTTATATTGATAAGATGAACTGAAAATCAATTGATAATTGTGCTGGTTAGCTAATGTATTCAAGATATTTAATGATGTTTTACATCAAAATCACATCTGTTTATACAATAGATTTAGGCATGTTGCCTTAAAAATATTTATATTTTTAAAATATTTAACTTGCACTTCTTTATCCATCAAGAAATAAACAAGAAATGTTCTTTTCTTGATGAGCCACTGGCGAAGATTAGTTGCACATGTGTTACAACAATAATGTGGAGCCCAACTTTTGTCCTGCTCTACAACTTTGCAACCAAAGTAATGGTGGTTTGCCACCATAACCACTGCAGATATGTTGCGCTTTTGTCATGCAAATGTCACTTCACCACAAATGTAACAGAAGTTATCTGGGTTGTTGACCCAATTTCGAGGCATCTCTCTTATGTGAAAAAAAAAAAAAAATTGATGTTAAAACTGTAGACATATTAAAATGAATGTATTGGAATGTGCAGACAGACTTTCAGATAGAACTGGTTGCTTGCAGACACACTGTACCTTCTGATAAACTACAGTTTTTGCCTTATTTTGCATAAATTTCTTAATTTGATCTAATACTATATCTTGGAAATTATAGCCAATCAGCACTTCTGACTTACTTCTTTATTAGTGACCTAAACCAAGAAAAACATTTGTTCCAGAAATGCTTCTTTGTTCCAGAAGCATTTTGCTTGTAGACCAGCGGTATCGTTATGGTAAACCTTTGATTCTTTGACTTTGTTTTGCAGCTAAAACAGATTCAAAGTTCAATGTACTGCTCAGAGTTTTAATTAAAGGTGCACTGTGTAACTTTTCTTATGAAGGGTCTGCCTTTTGCTGGTCTCAATTAAGATTAAAGCCATACTGTGATACATTCTTTACCAAGAATGTATCACAGTATGGCTTTAAACATATCTGTCTGCATGAAAACACAAGCAGGTGATTGCACCAGGTCAAATTACAGGTTGTATCTGTGGAGAGGCATCCCCGCATTTGAACAATAAAAGATTGTATTTGAATAAATGCAGTATAAATCATGTTTAATGCCATACTATGGAACATTCTAGGTAAAGCATCTTCATGGAGAGAAGCATGTGGCAGGCCCTTCACCGGAAAGTTTCATGGCGCACCTTTAATATACCCCTTATTGACGATTAGTATTGATTAGTATTATATTAATTACTGCAGTGTAAATATGCAGTTACCAGATCGTAGTACTCCAGGATCATGTAGTGTGGCTCCGTGTCCTTGCACAGCCCGAGGAGGCGGACCACATTCGGGTGACTGAGTTTCCCGAACATTTCCGCTTCTCGCCGGAAATCTTGCTGCAGCGCCTCGTCTCGGCTCTGAAGACTCTTCACCAGGACCACCGTCTCCTCCTCACCGTCCACGATGCGTTTGGCCTTGGACAGAAGCACCTCGCCAAACTCACCTTTACCTGCATAAAGGGAAGCACAATATCAAATTTGAATAAATGTGTGTTAAGATTTTGAACATCCTGACCGAGCAACAGTGAATTCCTTAATGTCTAATACAGTCCTCAAGTTTGTCTCTTTGTGAAGCCCTGAGAGTCAGCTGTTGTTGTGATTTTTGGTGGGCTATACACAAATAAACTCCAATGAATGAAAAATCTAAATATGAAGTTAATGTATCATAAACCTCAAAATATAAAGCACTTTATGTTTATGTTTTAGGTTTAGGACTTTTTCTTCTAATATAATTTTTCCTTTTTTTTTCCATTTTCTTCCGCTTTCTGTTTTTTTCGGGTCGTGGGGGCAACGGTCCAGGTCGGGCCCCCATGGATCCCCCCGTGGTGGTGGGTCCACAGGAGGATGGCCCCACGTCTCTTGATGCAACCGGCCTTGATGTACTTTTGTGTCATGGGGGCTCTTCCAGTGTGCACAGACACTGGGAGCGAGGTGGGGTTAAGTGTCTTGCCCAAGGACACAACGGCAGCAACCCGCGGGTCAGTGGATCTGACCCCTCAACCCATTGTCATGAGCGGGATTCGAACTGCCAACCTTTGGACCAGTGGACAAACGCTCTCGTTTATTTAGTTATCTAGTTTATTTCTTGTAAATAATGCACAGATCTAAAAATATTCTCTCAATACTATTATTCTATATTATCTTTTCTAGACAGTACCTATATGGGCCGCATTTTATATCAAATATACCGTACTTTTCGGACTAAAAGCCGCTACTTTTTTCTCACACTTCGGACCCTGCGGCTTATAGTCAGGTGCGGCTTATGTATGGATTAATTCTTCGATCAGTGACTTTTCTGGTAGGTGAAAATACCTACGGTAAATAAGTTCAGGCGAGTTCATGAATTAATGAAGCCTTGTTTTAGCCACTTAAAATCTCCTACACAGGTATCAACAGTTCCGTGAGATTGAGTTTGAGGGTTTACCCTTAAAGTTAAACTTGAAACTTTATTTTAAGGCTTCCATAGGCTACAGGCTGGCCATTTCAGTTGTTTTACTGCCGTGTTTCTGCCGTAGGCGTTGTTCGAAAAAAGCACGTACTGGTATTTACGTTAATTAAAATCTTTTAAAAATCCTTTTGTGTACCTTTTTTCAAGTTACAATGTGTTATAGATGTACAAATCTTTTTTTTTTTATTTGGTTGGTGCGGCTTATAGTCAGGTGCGCTCTATAGTACAAAAAATACAGTAAATGATGCTTGAATCTGGATAATCCTTAAGCTTGAAATTGATTTTTTACTTTGTTCTTTGTATATTTTGCTGTATTTTTACCTAAAGTGGTGATGGTCTGTAGGTTGGCTCTGGGGAAGTGCAATTTGTCGCTGTTGATGTGACTGTGGCGTTTCTCCGTCATGGCCAGAGTCCCCATGTTCGTCAGAGCCACCTCCTCCTGGATCTCCGCTGTGATGTGCCCATTGTGCTGCACTGCCCCTCCTGCACACAGTACACACACTTTCAGTCATTTTATTTAGATTATACAACTGTTTATGATGGTCTTATTTAAAGGAAATGACAACCAGATTTACAAATGTGCTGGTAAATTTAAAAAAAGCTGGGGCACATTGCAATTATTTAAAAGGGGTTTTGATTGAGGAGGCGTACGTTTTTTAAATTCTTAACATTATCAATACTCAACTTACCCACAGGCCTGGGTCTTGAAAATCTAAGTATGGGTAGACAAGAATTCTGCCTATTTCTGCATTTCAAAAGGAGGACCGTTGCTGTGGTTAAAATCAATTATTTACACCTTTTGAATGAGGAAAAAAAATCCTAAAAATGTCACGTTACAGTAATCTGAAACCCATGAGTAGCTGGGGCTGGCCCTTACCCAATATTTATTTTACCATCTGTTATATATTATATTTGATGAGTGAGCTACTGTACCCAAAACAATTTCCCTTGTGGATCAATAAAGTTTGTCCAATTCCTTTTCAGTACATAAGTTGTACACTAGATGGCAGCGGAGTTGTTCAAACCTTGCCCATGCTCATGCTCACTTGCCATGTTGACACACACTCAGCCCTGTTAACTATAAACATACCATTGAGGCACTCCATCTCTGGCTCCTCTCCGTCGCCGCCCTTCTGGAGTCTTTTGGCGCTGCGCCTCTTTTTGCAGTAAAACATGAGTCCCAGGACAACGATGATGTACGCCACAGCAGCCCCCACAGACAGGCCGATAGTCTGGATCATTTTATAAGGCGCCTTCTCATCTTCGCTTTCTCTGTTGGTCATTGGCTTGTCTGTCAGGAAAAGACATTATAGCTCATGAAGGGCAATACGTGCTTGATGGACAATAGTGACTAATTATAAATATACCAAAGCAAAAGCAAAAGCAGGGGTCTAAACCATAAAACTGGGCCATCTTGCATTTATTCAATTACAGGGGTTTTAATGTCAAAAAGATGCATTTGTACAAAGCATGGGCTCGCCTCTCCATTGTGTTTACCAAGTGGCATCACCTGTTTGTCTCCATGGAGATAGAAACATTTAATGCCATAATGCAGAACACTAACACTGTTCTTGGAAACTATCTTAGGATGCTGGAGATGCATATACAGCTCTGGAAAAAAATAAGAGGCCAATGCAAAATCAGTTTTTCTGATTTTACTACTTATAGGTATGTGTTTTTTAATGCATTATGTGTTATTTTTGTTTGAGTCTATAAACTACTGACATTTCCTCCAAATTCCAAATAAAAATATTGTTTAGAGCATTTATTTGCAGAAAATGACAAATGGTCAAAATAACAAAAAAGATATATGCTTTCAGACCTCCAACAATGCAAAGAAACAAGAACAAATTCATTTTAAAACTACATAATACTCATGTTTACACTTAAGAAGAGTTCAGAAATCAATATTTGGTGCAATAACCCTTATTTTTAATCACAGCTTTCATGCGTCTTGGCATGCTCTCCACAAGTCTTTCACATTGTTCTTGGGTGACTTTATTCCACTCCTGGAGCAAGAACTGAAGTAGCTCAGCTTTGTGTTTGTGTTGGAATTCAACAGACGCTGGAATGGAATGGCTGTAATACATGTAGAGATGCTGATTTCAGAAAAAAAAATGCAGTGGTCTCTTATTTTTTTCCAGAGCTGTAGGTGGAACACTTGATTGGGTGGGCAGATTTCCAGTTACCTAAAGAGTGAGCACTCCTGAACATTTAATATTACCGGGGTTTAAATTTTTGGTTTTCTGACCATTTGAATGTCTCTCCCCACTCTTCACACTATTACAGTTAGAAACAACAGACAAAGAGGCTCAATGTGCAGTTATGAAAGCCCATGTGCCCACTCTCGTCTTCCTCTGACAGGGCTGCAGTCTTTGATGTTCATGAACCTGTCCAAACTGACAAGTAAAAGCTAAGGCAAAGTAATTAACACTTACAGTAGGTCCACCTTAAAGCTAAATTTGACAGAATGAGAGCGCTGCTTTATTTCCAGTGGTGAAAGAGTTCATTGTAAAACACTTCAAACTCACCCACGACATAGAGCTGAGCCACACGTCCTTTGATATTGCAGCTGTTTCCAGCCACACAGGTGTATCTCCCAGTGTCCTCTGCACTCACGTCTGTGATCAGCAGGGACCCATTGGGCATCTTATGGAGTCTGAGCAAAAACAAATCAATCATGGTTTAATCCAATGCTTTATATTGACTAAATTTTGGATTAGGGCTGCACAATTTGAAAAAAAAATAAAAAATAAAATAAAATTCAATTTGCAATTAATGTTTAAAACGTAGGATTATGTCCAGAGTGCAAGAACAGAGCATTAACTCCCTACAACTGTATATAGCTGTGACTGTACATCTTAATTGATATTGTATTTTATATTCTATTACTTATTTTGCTATTTTATTCTGATTTGTACATATGAATTTATTATAATCTTTTTATTTTTATAATTATGTCTCATTTGACGCTCGTCTATTGCTCTTTGGTTGCTGTTCCATCTATTTTTGTTACTCTCTGTTATATATTACTACTACTGTACCCAAACAATTTCCCTTGTGGATCAATAAAGTTTGTCTGAGTCCAAGTCTAAGTGAAGACTAAATATGAATGGCAGAATCCAGATCGTTGGGTTTTTAAAGAAGTTATTTAAAAATAACCCAAGTAATCCTATGAAGAATGGAGAAACAAAAACGCTACGTTAAATACACATGAGATTCTTTAATACAAAAGCAAACTGAAAATGCTGAATTAAAATAATTTACCTTCTGTTTTTAGACATGTCCAGAGGTTTATCTTTGACAACCCAGTGGATGTAGGGCTCTGGGTCTCCTGTAGCCTGACAGTGGAGAATGGCTGTGTGGCCCTGGTAAACTGTTGTGTTATCTGGCTCCACTTTGAACCTAATGTAGACTGAATACAGACACATGCACAAGAGGATTAATACTGTACAATACTAATATGTATTCTAAAGTTAATACAGCTTTACTTTTTTATGACTAATTAATTACAAGACAATAAAGAATGGAAAAACACTGACATATGTGACCGGCCACGGACACAAGTCATCCAGGAGGCGTTTTGAGTTATTCACAGATTCTGAAAGTGTAGATTCTAAGCTTTCCAATGATGTCTTACACATGGAAATCTGAGAACATTTGAAGAATATGTGGCCATTTGAATGCGGGACATCTGAAAATGACGAGATGAGAAAAGCTTCTCTAAAGACTCCAGGCCTTCAGAGCTCATTTGGATGACATTAAGATAAGCCCTCCCCCATCACTGACATTACTGTGGTGTGGTGTTAACATTCAGGGCAGATCAAAATTAGAAGGTACTTTGTTAAAATGGAAATGCTTTTGTAACAAAAAGTTCATATAATCATAAAATAATTCAATAATACACAGGATAATATGTTAAGTCAAAGTCACCTGTATTGTCAATTTAATACAATACAAGATATAGTATAGGACACACGCGCACGCACGCACACACACCTTAGTCCTGTTTTAGTCCTGTTTTCTACAAAATGTATGCTTTTAACCCAACTAATGCCGTTATCTGAAACATGGAGAGGCTTCTTCATGATCTCAACTAGCCCATTCTGCAAAAACAACGAAAATCACAAATTTTGAAAAAAAACAAAAACAAAACTTTAAACGTGATTTTCTCGGTTTCATTAATGCAAACATGTGACTGTTTTTCTCGGTCACATATTCTGTATGTATTAGTGATGACAAATGTATGAATGCTGCTTTCTTTCACCAGTTAAACATGGACTGGTTTATACACTCAACAAAAATATAAACGCAAAACTTTTGTTTTTGCTCCCATTTTTCCTGAGATGGATCCAAAGATCCAAAATTCACTCCAGATACACAACACTACCATTTCTCTCAAACATTGTTCACAAATCTGTCCAAAAGTGTGACAGCGAGCACCTCTGCCCCGCCGAGACAATCCACCCCACCTCACAGGTGCGCCACATCAAGATGCCGATCCGACATCATGACCAGTGCACAGGTGCGCCCCAGACTGCCCACAATAAAAGGCCACCCCGAAATGTGCATTTTTTTTTGCTTTATTGGGGGTCTGGGGACTCAGAACCAGTCAGTATCTGGTGTGACCACCATTTGCCTCATGCAGTGCAACACATCTTCTTCACATAGAGTTTATCAGATTGTCAATTGTGGCCTGTGGAATGTTGGTCCACTCCTCTTCAAAGGCTGTTATGGATGAAGAACACAGGTGCATTTTATTGATGGCATTTTGAATGCACAGCGATACCGTGATGAGATCCTGAGGCCCATTGTTGTGCCATACATCCATGAACATCACCTCATGTTTCAGCAAGATAATGCACGGCCCCATGTTGCAAGGATCTGTACACAATTCTTGGAAGCTGAAAATGTCCCAGTTCTTGCATGGCCAGCATACTCACCGGACATGTCACCCATTGAGCATGTTTGGGATGTGCTTGACCGGCGTATACGACAGCGTGTACCAGCTCCCACTAATATCCAGCAACTTCGCACAGCCTTTGAAGAGGAGTGGACCAACATTCCACAGGCCACAATTGACAATCTGATAAACTCTATGCGAAGAAGATGTGTTGCACTGCATGAGGCAAATGGTGGTCACACCAGATACTGACTGGTTCTGAGTCCCCAGACCCCCAATAAAGCAAAAAAAAAATAAAAATGCACATTTCAGGGTGGCCTTTCTCAGGAAAAATGGGAGCAAAAACAAAAGTGTTGCGTTTATATTTTTGTTGAGTATAATTGTTTGATTCAACGGGAATATACCTTCTATTTCAAACAAATACGAAGAATGACTGATACATTTACAGTCTGGACAACATTTATTTTATTTTCTAAAATTAAAGATGTGGTTTAGGATACAAGATTGGTTTGAAGAAAAGGCAGTCAGGAGTAGCTATATTATAAGCTTTGACCTCAGTGGAAAATTTGGTAATAAAAGCAATGCCTGGGTCTTACCTGCCACATTGAGGGAGACCAGAGCTCGTATCTCCCCCTGCAGACGGTTGGAGGCGATGCAGGTGTAGTTTCCGGCGTCGCTACGGCTCACTTTGGTAAAATGAAGCTGACCATTCTTCTGCTCCACATGAGGGGGCAGCTCTCCTCCATCTACAATACACAAATATTTATTTTACAAATGTATCGCTATTTCAAAGTCAGATCAACAGAGCAGACTAATATAAGCTAATTCATTTGTACAAATTGCTGAAAGTGTTATTACATTACTCAATCTACTAGAGATTTACATTGGTACAGCCTTGTAAGAAAAAAAAATACACGATCTCATAACAAAATAGCCAGACACGTATTTAAAAGGTGGGTTGTTGTTTAGGTCTAAGTTTAACTGTGTTTTGACTAATAAACTTGTGTTTATGTTTCAGGTTATTAAAAATGACGACTACCGTATTTCTCGGACTACAAGTCACACTTTTTTTCATGGTTTGGGTGGTCCTGCGACTTATCCTCATTAGCAACGTATATATTAAAATTTTCACAATCCTTGAGCGCCTTCTCGTGGCTTGAATTGAAAACTACCTCTACCGCTATATATTAAAATTGCATTTTAATAGAGCATTGAGGGCGCTGTAGGCTTGTTTGCCTGTATCTGCTACTACTATTACTTCCATATCCGTTTACCTCTGGAGTCCACAGAGTTGCTTCCAAGTGACACAGAATGAATTCAGTGGATTTAGTGATTTGGAGTGAGATGGAGAGTTTGGTAAACTTGTTACAGTATGTTATTTATTTTATAGTTATCTGAAAACTTGTTACGGTATGTTATTTAGCTGTTAACGTAACAGATTAATATGTTACCTTAACAGGCTGTTGTTCTCTATTCTGTTGTTATTATTACTATTGTCTCTCAAATTGAAATACATGCCTTTCAAGATGAAATCCTGGTTCCTGGTCTCTGATTTTACAAAACAAAATTTCCCCCAAAAAGTGCGACTTATATGTTGTTTTTTTAAAGAAAGACAATAGGCAGGTAGTAAAGGTCAAGACAGTGTTGATGGTTGAGACAAATGATGAATCTCCCACATACCCAGGGCAGGTTTTCGCATCTCCTTTTTACAAAAACAGAATTTGTCATCATTAGGAACAGGACAGAGGAGTGCCAACAAAAACCTCCAACTCCACTTTATCTGATTTAAGTCATCTCTGTTTTGGACAGAACAGGTTTCAACAAGCTCATCTGTAAAGGTATGGTAAGGCTCGCACGGTTCTGTGTGTTGTTACTGACCTTAAGAACCACATGCAGACAAAGAAGAATTGTGTCACAAATATAAACATCATGTTGTAAAATGCTCTTTTACCATGCTATAATTTAAACAATAGATGATATTAAAGATCTGCTTTTAACAAGTGAAGATGGAATCAGTGACCAGAGCTACACCAGAGTGTCTTCGGCTGAGGAAGCTTTTTTAGAAGAGGACCCGGTCACCACTTAAATTTTTGCACCAAAAAATGAAGGGATGAGTGCTCAAAGGGTCTCCTAGAGTTAGAGCATGGAAGTAACAGCTGCTATTCAAGAACTGGGCACAACAGCTGAAGTTAATAAAACAGTTTGTTGATATAAAGACTGAATGCAGTATATAAAAAACTTATATATTGTTTATGTTCATATTCTCACAGTAGATGTAATTACTAGAGGATGACAAGTTAAATATTACAATCTAGCATTTGCAACAAATTAGGTTACCTTTGAAATCTCAAAAATTTAAAGTGGCAGCAATCACAACAGTAAATTTAATTAAAGTCAAAATTAAAATCCAAATTTTGCAGCCTCCTCCACACAGTCCAGTGTGCAGTAGTTGTGTACAGACCTGCTTTGGTCCAGCGGATGGTGGGGTTTTCTCTCCCGGTGGCTGAACACGTGATGCTCATCTCTTTGTCCAGCTCCAGACACTGAACGGCCTGAGGGGTCGGGGTGAACTTCAACTTCTCTGTAACACAAAGGCAAATCACTCATTCTCAACATAAGGCCGGGTTCAAATAGAGAAACTTTTTTAACAAACACAATTTCTTAAGTACAGCACAAACAAGGGGCAAGAAAAACATACAAATTTTACTTGCAAAAACAAAACCAGGGAAGTAAAATTCAAGCAAAAGATTTTTGAATGTGAGGGACAGTTTAATTACACTGTACAGTGGTACCTCACCTTACGAAATTAATTTGTTCCAGAAGTGGTTTCGTAACGTGAATTTTTCGTAAGTTGAGTAGCTATTTAAATGGAAAAAGCCTGATTCGTTCCAAGGCCCCGTTCCAAGTTTTTTTTTATTATAGTGTAACTTTTTTTATAGTGTAACACTGTGTTCTGCGTCCTGATTGGGTAGGGTGACCATTCGTCCGGATTTCGTCCGGACAGTCCGGTTTTAGAGCTGTCTGTCCGGCCGTCTGTCACGTGTCCTCCTTTTTTACATTTTGTCCTCCTTTCGGACCCTCGTCGCCGACCGTTGCATAAATCGTCATAAATCCCCACCCATTATTTACACTTGCTAGTAGCAAGTATTCTTATTATTTTTTAACTTTCTTTCGTAAGGTGAGGTACCACTGTACTTTGCCATGAAATATCCAAAAAGTAAATTCACAACAGTTGAGCCTGATCATTTCTATTTGTCTATCCCTTAGTGACAAGATCCAAGAACTCCCTGTATTACAACAAAAATCAGCATTTTAACAATATTCAAAACTCAGCTCAATTTTTTATTCATTGGAATCTGTAATCAGTCTTGACTCGCTTAAAATTTGAAAACGTTAGTCCTATTTTAGGCTGCGTCCCATTACTCTGTCTTACCCCTTCCTCTACCCCTTTATCTACGCCTTTGTCTTGCCCCTTGATACCGAGCTGAGAGGGCTCGGGGTACGAATGTTCCCCTAAGAAATGGGACACCACTCGATTACGGTTTGCGTCATCATCCCTTGCCTCTACCTGAGCTGCTACGTCTACAGAGGCGACAACAATTGACGCAAACAAACGTAAACAAATGTCAAGGATTATCGGGTACCTCAGCTCAACAAAAAAAACTAGCTTTTTTATGCATGAAAGTTCGATGAGTACGATAACGTCGGCTAAACAGACATCACTACAATTAAAATTGCAACAACAGTTCACTAAAAGTAACGTAGAACATAAGCGTCATAATTGTAAACCTGCTAAAGTGTTAATCGATAATTACAACTGCTGAAAATACATTTATGAGACTCCTTGGCTGGTCGATGTGACGCTGCCATCCTGATCCCAAAACCTGCCTGAGCTTGTAGGCGTACCCCTTCGTTTCAAGTCTGGTCGAGATCTTACTTCGTTTCAAGGGGTATGTAGCCCTCTGTCGTGGCCTTAACCATTGATCAAAATTAGAATCGGGACACCCCTTGCCCTCACATGAACGCGCAAAACCAAGGGGTAGGGGTAAGACGAAGGGGTAAGACAGAGAAATGGGACGCAGCCTTAGTCCCAATACAGCCCATATATAGTCCTGGTTTAGTGCTACTTTTGTAAGTGTTTTTAAAAATGATCATGGTTGCATTTAATATGATAAGGAACTAACGCTACTGAAAAAAAAAAAAAAATCTGCAAAAAATTCCTATAGTGCAAAAAGCCCTTCTTAATGTCTTCATTGTGTCAGTGCAAATCAAGTTGAGACAAACAGATACAGTCCTTTATCTCAGTTTACAATCATATAAACAAAAGCTGTAGAGACACAACTACGGCAGGTCAGAAATTCCCTCTTCAGCTCAAAGATAAGCGTTCATTGCGCATATAACATATTCAGGTGTTGAGCTTTCTATAAAGCTGCGGTACATAAATCAAATTCACGCCTCTGTGGGTGTCCTGGATGATTTCTAGGTCCTATTTTAGGAAGAGCAGAGTCACGCCCACACAAGCCCACAGGCACAGCCACATGTGCATCTCTCATCTCTACGATAACTCCCCACTGAAAAGCTAATACACACTTTGCTTTCACTATGGTTGTGTGGTGAAAGAAATTGAAAATCTTTATACTGATTTCACTTAAGTATGTCTAGCATAGTGGTTCTCAAACTGTGGATTTTTGGTAATATGCACTGGGCATATTTAACACATACTGTAAATAAAATAACACTACTGGAGGAGTGTTGTAGTTCAAATCTTCACATTGTTAATATTGGTGGTGGTCATTTTAATAATGAACTTACTCCTGGTCCTAAAATTAATGTTAGTCTAGGTTCAGTCCTGGTTCAGTTTGTGTTCAGACTGTATCAACCCCTTCCGGAGTCTTCCACTTAATAACCAGGTGCAGATGTTGTTCTTTAAAACGTTTGGGTTAATCCTTTATAGTTATTTTAGACTTCTTACATGTTATCTGATGTTTCTAAGGAAAAACAAACCCAGTCTTACCGAGTACAGTGACGCGCGCCTGCCCAGACAACTTCCCTCCCACAGTCTTGGCCTCACAGCCGTACATCTGCCCATCGTACACCTCCACATTGTTGATCCTCAAGGTGCCATTGGGAAACAACTTGAAACGATTGTCCTGAAATAAATAAAAAAAAGAAAAAAACAAAACTACTAATTTACACTTTTACATAAACTGACCATTTAAGTGTAGAGCTAATTACTGTTAACTCACAATATTGAGCCATTTAAGGCTACATTTCTATGGACAGTGCGAAGAGGAAGACTTCTTGTTACTATTATAGCTTATTGTCTACTTATTTGAATCCTCACCAAACATAAAACTACAGCTCTGGAAAAAAATAAGAGACCAATTGATTTTTTTTCTGAAATCAGCATCTCTACATGTATTACAGCCATTCCATTCCAGCATCTGTTGAATTCCAACACAAACACAAAGCTAAGCTACTTCAGTTCTTGCACCAGGAGTGGAATAAAGTCACCCAAGAACAATGTGAAAGACTTGTGGAGAGCATGCCAAGACGCATGAAAGCTGTGATTTAAAATAAGGGTTATTGCGCTAAATATTGATTTCTGAACTCTTCTTAAGTGTAAACATTAGTATTATGTTGTTTTAAATTTGATCTGGTTTCTTTGCATTGTTTGAGCTCTGAAAACATGTATATTTTTTGTTATTTTGACCATTTGTCATTTTCTGCAAATAAATTAAACAATATTTTTATTTGGAATTTGGGGGAAATTTTGTCAGTATTTTCTAGATTCAAACAAAAATGTTCCTTTTGCCCAACCACATACCTTTAAGCAGTAAAATCAGAAAAAAAAAACACGATAATTTTGCAGTGGTCTCTTATTTTTTTCCAGAGCTGTATTCAAATACAAAGCAGTTTCCATTATACATTTAAAATCACAACAAAGTAAAACATTAACAAAGCTGCCAAAATAGTAGAATTAATAAAATTTCCTAAAGCTTCATCATGATTTTTGACAATTTTGTTGGCAAATAAAAATTTAAAAAAGTTGGATCACACTATTTATCAAACTATTGGGTGACATAAAAAATATGTAACCCTGTAACTAAAAGTGCAATTCTTGATATATGCATGATGGATGGATGGGAAAAACACAAATGTGCTTTAATATATAGAGTTATATATTCAGTAATGGAAATATTCAGTACTTTTTATTGTTGATTGAGTCACATTTGGTCTAAAGTATAATAATATCACATGGGTGTCTGACCTCCTGAGAGATGAAGAGGTTGTTTCGGATCCACACGACTGCTGGCTCTGGAGTGGCCTGAGCATGGCAGTGCAGGTACCCGGGTTTACCCTCCTCAAACTGACTGTCCTGGGGCCGCCTCACCCACACCGGGGCAGCTACAAGAAAAACACAAAGAATACAGTTAATTTCAGATAGATTAGTTTTAATAATCAGTTTTTTTCTGTATCTGATAGTTAGCTGAGCCGTATCTTAAGGAAAATATTGTAAAATTCTAACTGGCATTGTTATCTTTTGGTTTAATGCAAGATCAGGGCAAAGGTTCTTGTATTTATAGCCAAAACCCAACCAGTGATACTTACTGGCCACAGTGAAGTGAACCTCTTGTGTGCGTCGTCCTGCTTTATTCTCTGCCACACAGGTGTACACCCCCGAGTCCCCGGTCTCAGTGGGACTAAAGACAAGGTCCAGTCCATCCTGGTACACCCTCCCCTCAGTGGGCACCCGCTCTCCTCCTCTCTCCCACCACACGTCTGGCTCTGGTCTGCCCCGAGGAGCACGACAGGGCACCCTCTGCAGTGTGTCCGCTGTGAAGACCTGGTATGCCCGCGGAACCATGTCCTCTATCTCTGTGGGGGGCAAAGAAAGAGGCTTTAAATAGAATATCTTAGATACAGAAATACAGAGAACAGTTCCACAAGGTTAACAGACCGTGTGGGTGCGAAGATAAAACATGAACCAAGTGCCGCTCTAGCACTAGAACTACCCTGTAAACCATTGGACCACACACAAGAAGTTGAATTGTGTAACTCACAATGAAAATGTATAAATGATTGCATTAGTGGAGTTATGGACAAATGAATGAATGAATGCACCTTAATGTTACGAGTTATGAAGGCCACATAGTAGAGTTCATAGTGACCATGATGCATTGTCAATTAAGAAATTTCAGAACTGTCCAGCAACCACAGAAAAGCATTATATGACCAATGTTTCAGGTCTTAACCCTTTTTTCTTCCATAGAATTTTGTCTGTACATGTTCAAAAATTACATAAAACTTGCCAATTTCCCTGGAGACAAACGGGGTACTCTGCCAAAAGTATTTTTTGGCAATAAAAACACTCAATGGAATAGAAGATTAATACATACAGTAGAAAAATATACTATTTAAGAGATAAGGAAGTCAGAGACCCTTTGCCAGAAAAATTACATAGTGCACATTTTACATGAGAAATGGAACTAGAAAAGACGCTAAACCTGATCTAGATTTCTTAACAGAGTTGTCACGAGTGGCTTGGGAAACCATCTAAATTCTTGTATTCAGGTCTGCAAGCATAAAGCATAAAGTAAAACAAAGAAATTGATTTCATTCACAGAGAAGATCATCAACCATCTTTAAAGTCCCTGAAGCGCAACCGATTTTCAATTTCATGAGAAAAAGAAAGCATGTATAATTCAGATTTCCAGCTCTGTTTGAGACATTTCCAGCTTTGTTTGAAGAAACTAATGGAATTTGTAACAAGGCGCAATCTGAGGAAACCATAGTAAAAAGTCCAGCAGCATCAAGTTATTGTGAGTAAAGGGCAACATAGGCAAAAATAATGTATCTTGTTTGTATGAATACATTTTTAAAGGTAAATAAAATAAAATAAATTCTGATATTGGGAACAAGTAAAAATAAGTATAGTTTCTACATTATAAAAATTAAAACATTTCATTTCAGCAAAGTTTAACAGTAAAATACATCAATGCAAAATGGTCTGCTGTGTGGTTTGAACAGACTGGGGAGGAATCCATGTTAATCCTTTGCGAGGGGCATGCGCGTGTGAATATTTGGTCGACATTTGTCCAGACCAGCTGTGATTCTGTAAATATAACATTTGTTTGTGAGACAACTTTATCTTCATAGACATGAACTCCAGTGAACTCCCAAATAGTGCAATCATTCATCTCATATACAATACAATATAAATGTTAAGTACATTGTACTTAACATGGCAAAATGAAAAACCCTTAATAAAATCCCTCTAACCACACTGTTTTTAACACATTTAGAACAATAAAAGGTGCTAATACCTCATGCAGTGTATTTGGCCCATATAAAAGGGATTTACTGATTAAATTTGCTATGGCATTTCTGACCAGTGCAAAGGGCTTCTAAACTGTAAAATATGAAATACTACCTCTGGACTAACTCTGAGCTAACTCTGAGCTAACTCTGAACCAACTCTGGACCAACTCTGGACCAACTCTGGACCAACTCTGGACCAACTCTGGACTAACTCTGGACTAACTCTGGACTAACTCTGGACTAACTCTGGACCAACTCTGAGCCAACTCTGAGCCAACTCTGAGCCAACTCTGAGCCAACTCTGAGCCAACTCTGAGCCAACTCTGAGCCAACTCTGGCCCAACTCTGGCCCAACTCTGGCCCAACTCTGGCCCAACTCTGGCCCAACTCTGGCCCAACTCTGGCCCAACTCTGGCCCAACTCTGGCCCAACTCTGGCCCAACTCTGGCCCAACTCTGGCCCAACTCTGGCCCAGCTCTGGCCCAGCTCTCGCCCAGCTCTGGCCCAGCTCTGGCCCAACTCTCGCCCAGCTCTCGCCCAGCTCTGGTCCAACCTGGAATTAACGCTGGTCCAACCTGGAATTAACGCTGGCCCAACGCTGGCCCAACTCTGGCCCAACGCTGGCCCAACGCTGGCCCAACGCTGGCCCAACGCTGGCCCAACGCTGGCCCAACGCTGGCCCACCGCTGGCCCACCGCTGGCCCAACTCTGGCCCAACTCTGGCCCAACTCTGGCCCAACTCTGGCCCAACTCTGGCCCAACTCTGGCCCAACTCTGGCCCAACTCTGGCCCAACTCTGGCCCAACTCTGGCCCAACTCTGGCCCAACTCTGGCCCAACTCTGGCCCAACTCTGGCCCAACTCTGGCCTAACTCTGGCCTAACTCTGGCCTAACTCTGGCCTAACTCTGGCCTAACTCTGGTCCAGAAGCATCTCCATCTGGCATCAAAAAGGGTTGATAGTTCAAAACTCACTCCTTCTGCCACTGAGCAAGACATTTTCTCCTGTAGTCATGATATAAAGGTAAACAATGGCATGAGATACTAAACTATGGTAAATCAAAGTGCTATTAATTTGAAGTTTTTATAATGCATGGGTATACGGTTTTACTATTGTTAATATCTGAATTTACAATATACCGAATAGAAATGTCCTAAGCCGGATAAATTGTAAAGGGATGGAGGCTTATACTGAAAACCAGATTAGTTCCAGCAGCCTGGGGTAACACACAGGTTAAATATATAGAGGTTATTCATCTAGAGTGGGCATTAAGTAACAGCGCGTGTGAAGTGGATCAAACATGGCAGCTCCTATAGCCATTGGAATGTGACCTACTGTACCTTTAAATACTTTCAACTACCAACAGTAATTCTTCAATGAGTTCATCTTGATATTGTCTGGTTACATACACCAATAAGATTTAAAATGATGAATAATATACAGTAGCATACCTCAAATTGTAAGTCTAATAAATATGATGAAAATATGATGTGAAACGTGTCTCAACGTGTAAAACTCAAGTCTAGTATGACAATCCCCTATAATGCCAAGAAAGATTACCAACAGATTAAGTGAATTAAGGTATTTAAAAAGAGCTACGGTTCACTGAGTTGAAACAGTAGATACACTTGATAATCCTGGGCTTCACTGGGAGGAAGAAGGGAGCAGTTTGTAATGAATGGGGAGTTTAAGACTAACACAGAAAATGCAGAGATAATCCTACTGAAAATATTTGACCTGCGTGCACTTGTGGTTGAGAATTCAAGGCTGATTAGTAAAATGAGAAGATGCTATGGCGCAGAGGCCAGTTTAAACCCCAGTGGTGGTCTTCAGTTGTGAATAGAAAGAAAAGTAACCGCTGCTGTGGAAGCTATGGCTTTATTATACTGTTCAGAGCCAAGTTTGGCTGATTTACAAGGGACAGTGTAATCCATCATTTGTCCAGGCATGGTGCAATGTAGAAAAAGTTAATAAGAATATTTAAACTCATTCAGTTATAATATTTTAGTTGGGAAAACTAAAACATTACACAGCCTTAATAAAGCATGAAGAAGATAAAGCAGTTCATGATTCAGGCTTACTTCATTGAGAATTAGGGTATTAATTAAAGGTCCCGTATTACACAAAAGTGACTCTTGTGAGCTTTTAGTCATGTTAGAATGTTTTATAACCTTCTCAAAAACATAGCCAACTTGCTTTGTTTAAATCTCCAAAGCTCAAAATACTCTGTTCCACCTTGTTATGTCATGAAGCAGTAGTTTAACAGCTACCCTTTACCTTTTGTTTAGTAGAAATGGGAAATTCCAATCTGGAATCCTCCAAATGATTCTAGTGACGGCGTATGGAGTTTAAAAACAGTGAAGCTCTTCCTGTATTACCACGTGACACCACAAGGTGGAACAGTGCGTTTTCTGTTGAAGAGAAGAACTGCCTAAATATACAGAGTTTGTATATTAAACATGTGTGAATGAAACAACTCCAGGCGTGTTTTTGATTACAACATAGATCAGAAAATGGAGTAATATGGTCCTTTTAAGTATGACCAAGTTTGAATCATTCTTACTAAACGATTAAGGTTTATGGACAAATAATCCACAGCCCACACCAACAGCATGTTACAATATAGTAAATATACTTTATTCATACATGGGGGAGGGAGTTAAATGTATCTCTAGCTTTATATGTCACCATTAACCAAAGATGCACACACACTGACAGCCTGCAGTGTTGAGAAAAGCCAGGCCTGGACTGGTAATCGGGCATACCGGGCATTTTCCCGGTGGGCCTACAGTCCTAGGGGCCAATGCTGCTTTTTTTTTTTTTTTTACTCAGAGACCAGCCCACAGTTTAGAGGACGTGGCCCATTGGTCCATCTTCAATATATTCTCGTATAGTAGCTTACGAGAGCGGTCCCACCCCTTTCTCTGCACTGATCCCCGCCAGTTTCAGTGTTGAGCGTGGAAACATGGAGAAGCAGCAGAAAGGGGGTGTGGAGAAGTTGCGTGCTAAAAGATTAAAAAATCACACTATAGACATTACAAAATGTTCTAAAATAACAGACATTCTCTGGAGGGGCAGCTGGAGCCTCCACGTCCTCTGCAGCCCAGGCTGAAGGTGGACAGGGAGAGGAGCAGCCAGAGACTGTGGACAGGGAACCCGAGGGACAGAATGACCAGGGAAGTGTAGCACAGACACAGCAGGTGAGCAGGTAGTAATGTTCGGATAATACTGTGACTTTTTAGTGATGGACAGGTATGAAAATCACTCACCTTTCGGCGAAATTTGCCGTTTTGTAGCCAAAACAGGTTTATTTTAAATAAACCATTGAATATGTAGTTACTGCGAGTTTCTGCAGGTGGTTTTTGGGAGCTGGAATTTTTCCCTTACATGTTGCGCCCTGGTTTCCCCTCGGCCAAGACGTAACAATAGTAAAATTCTTTGCTTCGGGGAACACAAACATAAGCTAGTCTGTTGTGCTCCGCTAATTATGAGGGGTCGGTCTAAGCCAAAAATGCCAGGGCCTTTTTTTGTCCCAGTCCAGCCCTGAGGAGAGCAGTTCATTTTTGTACTCCTTTGGGTTAGTCCTGGTTAGCTCTAGTTTAAACTTTATTAAGTCCTGTTTTAGACCTGATTTAGATCTGGTGGAACCATTTAATTTGATTGAAATTCTGATTTTGACTATGTCCAAGTAAACTTCGACATCCCCATCACCTTTGACTCTCTACCTGCCTGGTCTCCCTCCTGTATTGTGATTTTATTGGGACTTTCCTTGCGTTTTTGCCTCCTGCCAGGTGCTATTTGCCTATAGAGGAATCAAAATGGGGTAAACAAAATGTGCTCTGGCAAACAGCTGGACTTTGAGAAGAAATAATAAGGATAAGGAGCCACAGGAAAGCGCATCCGTGCTGAGCTATAGCGGAGCGGTGTAGTGGGCACAGCTGGCCGGATGTCAATAAGAGAATGTGATTATCCTGGAGCAGATCTGGCTCTAAGTGAAAGACGTGAGGAGAGCTGAGGATGATGGGTAAATATGTAATGGCCCTCACAGTATCACCTTACATGATCACAGGTGTGTAGAGTACAGGGCTAGCAAAACAACAGAAAATCAATGACTATGGCGACTCCAATAGAGGGAAAAGTCAACAATTTCACAATACAAGTTGATTCAGTCTCTACCATTCATTCTTTTCAGGCTAACCATCGAACTTGTATACCTTTGCGTTTAATGTTTTTGGGGGGATTCCATGTAAAGGTTCACTACGTAACTTTTCTGGTGGAGGGTTCATGACCGGTTTGTCTCCATGGTGATGTTTTTCCTTTGTCAGGATTGGAATATATTGAAGGTCAACATTTTATTCTTTTTGTAGGCAAGCGCTTTATTGTGATTTTCAAACAATAGTTGCAGAGATAAGGGATTCAATGTCGACTTGGGTAAAATAAAGGCTTGAATATCAGCTTTTTATGGCACTTTGAATATCACCCGGCACCTAATTTAAGGTGCAATCTGCCAACTCCCAGGACACCATCAAATATACTGACTAAATGAGATCATAAAATCATAAAATCCAAGTATAGCTCTGCCAATATTTGCTGTGTGGTTTTGCAGTAAAGCATTGTAATTTTAATGTGATAAAAGTGAACAGTAGTAACACAGAATACATTAAGAAAAGGGGAATTGGAAGGTAATCTGAACATTTCAAACAGAAGTTGGAAAAGAATCTGTCAATTACAGTGGAAGACAACATTATCCAAGACTACGTTCACAATGCAGGGCTTAATGCTCAATTCCGATTTTTTTTTTGTGAATCCAATTTTTGTGGGAGGCCGTTCACATTTCCAATTAAATGCGAGTTGTATGTGATCTCCAGTGTGAACGCTAAACTCCCCAAAAGTGTCCCGCATGCGCCTTGGAGGACACGATGACATCACACGCAGCGAACACGCTTTATGGAAGTCGCCTAAAGTTGCTTTCGTACCGGATCTAAAACATGTACAGCTTATTTGTTTTAAGGAGGAGACGGAGAAAGAGAAGGACAAGGTTTTTGGCCATGGCGTTTTGTGGGGCAGTGGCAGCAACGTCCGTAGAAATGAACGTGTGGGTGCGGAGTCGCAAACAAGAGTGGTGGGATTGCTACGTGCTTCGCCACTTCACTGATACAGAGTTTATATACTATTTTCGCATGACGAGAAGAACATTTGTGTACATTTGTGAACGCCTACTTGTACCACTCTCATTGGAGGAAACACACCCAGGTCGGATGAATGCGACCTGGCCGTTCACACTGAAGTCGCATGCCAAAAGATCAGATATGTATCGGATTTAGGACCACATATCCAAGTGGCTTGAGTCGCATTTGAAAAAAATAGAATCTGTGTCGTTCAGACTGTCATTAGAAGATCAGATACAGGTCGCACAGAGGCAAAAAAAAATCGGATTTGGGTCACTTCAGGCTGCAGTGTGAACGTAGCCTTATACATGTCGAGAGTTTGGATGGAAGAATATTGTAAGGTTCTTCATCACAGCCGTTCAAAAAAGACAGAGGGAGTGGGGATTCATGTTGGAGACTCTGTGGCTCATCTGTGGCTAACCACTACCACATTTTTTGGGATTGCTCTTTTCTGAAATCTTATTGGTCACAGATTTGGAGTCATATAAATCATGTTTTTGGGTCTAAATTGATGTTTACTTTTGAATGTTTATATTTGAGAGATGTTAAAGGTCCCATGACATGGTACTTCTTGATGCTTTTATATGGCTCCTTAATGGTTCCCTAATACTGTAAATTAATCCTTCTTCAAAATCAACACTTACTGCATGAGATATGACTGACAGTCTTCATGAGGCTAGATATGTGTCTAAAATTCTTTATTGTGGGTGTTGCTTCTTCACTGCAAATGAGAAGGACAGAGAGATTGGCTAAGGGGGCGGGTTTCCCCTGCAGCTCGGCACCGCTGTCTGCTCGCTTCCGTGTTTTACACACCAAGACAGATGAGAGACTTTGCAATGAAAAAAAGCATATTTACACAGAAAATAAAATTAAACCACTGGTATTTCAGAGGTCCAGAGGGTCGGGTAAGGGACTTGCGAGCCTAGAAACACTCGGACGTGCCTCCAGGCAAATAAAAAAACGCATTTCGCATTGCGTAGCGCATTCACAGTCCAAACTCTCTGGGCAGGATATACAGGGACGCTGAGCGGAGACAGAGGGAGGGGCTGGAGCTGCATTTGCCGATCTGACGTCAATAAGGTGCCTTGTCCGAACTCGCCCGTTTCAACACTGTTTTTTTGTAACGCAGAAAAGGACCGCAAATGCTCAGTTTAGACATTTCGCAACTTTTAGCCATGAGGGGGGGGCCTAAACAGGGTAGGGGAGCTCACATTAACGTTCAAAAACCTCAGAAAGTGAAAATTTCATGCCATGGGACCTTTAATGTCCAGAACTGGAGACATGATGGTAAAAAGTTATTAGCAATCCCTCATCCTCCCTCAATAGGAGTGAATAGAGATAATATATGAAATCTTTGTGATGGAAAAGTTGTCTTTCACCCTTGGGAACCAAATGGACTCTTTTTACGAAACATGGACAAAATGGACTGAGTATGTGAAACCAATTAGATCGGACATTATCTGAAAACTAATACTGTAAACACATCTCGATTGATATTTCAATGAGCAACTGTAACGGCGCTCTTTTCTTTTGTGGTTTTGTTTTTTATAATTGGAAAAGTGTGTCCGTACCAGCCATTTGCAGTGATGCCTCCAGCGTGACCTGCGACCCCGTGAACCCTCGTCCCACACATTTGTAGGTCCCTGTGTTTCTGGGTTTGACCTGAGTGATCCACAGGCTGCCATTGGACAACAGGATGACTCTGTAAACAAGAAACAAATACAAGACAGACATTTTAAAACGCATGTAAAATGCAAATGTTATAAAGTAAGGAGAGTAAGACAAAGCAATAACATTTCCATGGAGACATTTCTAGTTGAGGGTGGTGGACCCTCAACTAGAAATATTATGCAATGCACTTTTAACTTAAGATAAATACAGCTCTGGAAAAAAATAAGAGACCACTGCATTGTTTTCTGAAATCAGCATCTCTACATGTATTACAGCCATTCCATTCCAGCGTCTGTTGAATTCCAACACAAACACAAAGCTGAGCTACTTCAGTTCTTGCACCAGGAGTGGAATAAAGTCACCCAAGAACAATGTGAAAGACTTGTGGAGAGCATGCCAAGACACATGAAAGCTGTGATTAAAAATAAGGGTTATTGCACCAAATATTGATTTCTGAACTCTTCTTAAGTGTAAACATTAGTATTATGTTGTTTTAAAATGAATTTGATATCATTTCTTTGCATTGTTTGAGGTCTGAAAACATGTATCTTTTTTGTTATTTTGACCATTTGTCATTTTCTGCAAATAAATCCTCTAAATTATAATATTTTTATTTGGAATTTGGGGGAAATGTTGTCAGTTTATAGACTCGAAAAATGAGCAGTAAAATCAGAAAAAGTGATAATTTTGCAGTGGTCTCTTATTTTTTTCCAGAGCTGTATGTGGGACTTGACGTGGATTTTAAAAAGTATCGGCACTGGCAAAATTGGTTATCGGCCATAACAGCCAACCAAATATTGGATATCAGTATCAGCTCAAATATCCATATTGGACAATCCTCATTATACAGCATCACATGTGGAAATAATTGTATGCTGTGTACTGTTCCTCATATGGTTTTCTAAACAAAACAAAATTACAAACAATGAGAGCATTCAGTTATAACTGCCCCAGGGAGACCACAACATAAAACATTCTGTCTGTTAATGGGCGCAATCACATTTTTTGTCAACAAATCTACCCACCATGTTACCCCACAAAACAAAGGAAAACACTTCTACAATTGTTACAGTAATGCATTTGATGGTTTCTGAATTTCTTCTGGGTTGTCAACTGTATCACCTATAAAGTTTATAAAAGTTAAAAATAAAAAGCTTTCAAGTACAAGTTACAGCAATTTATTCTGAATGCAGAAATCAGTTTCAATATCAGTTGTTTACTAAAGGTAGAATTTTAGTAAAAATGAAATTCATAATTCAAAGCTAAGAATATATTCAAAGCTATCAATATATGGCAAACATTGGTTTTAAAATTGCCTGCAAAATATGCCAAAGACTAAAAACTACTTTTATATTTCCACCTCTTGGGAATAGATAATACAATTCCTGAACCTGATGCAATACAAAGTCTTTTATTACACCTAGGAGGCAACTCAATTTTCAAAGTAATTGCTGTATTAATATTCAATAAATATTGTATGTTTTAATATCTCGCAACTCCAAAAATGTCATTCATTGCAGGATACGGAGAGGGGAAAAATGAAATATCTCATGGTGCTTGCCACCCCACTTGGCCTCTGGCAGCCTGCAGGGGAATGTGAGCCTGAGAGGGACTGGAATAATTAGACAGAGTTGACCTAAAAAAAACTGATGAGGATGGGTAGGGATGTACAGACATACATATAAAACTGTATGGGATAATGCAAAAAAAAAAAAAAATAAAAAAAATAAAAATATATATATATAAAAAAGAGGATTTCTGACACATCTGCTTAAAATAGCCAAGACAGTTTGGCAGCACAGTGGGATTTCTCATGAGGGTGATCTTTGTGTCAAGGCTTCAAAATAGAATAAATGAACAGAGCTACGGAGATACTGTATGTGGAACAATGCTATACACACTTGCTACAAATATACCACAAATTACAAACACAATTAATAACATGACCCATTATTTGTTTGTTTATTAACATTTATTTAAACAGGAATAATACACCAATATTAACATTATTAACCATTCATTAATAAGTAGGGCTTGTTAAGTATATAAGATATCCCAACTTCCATATTCCAAACAAAAATCATTTCATACGCTAAATGAATTCATAATGATTTTGGCAATTCCTCTCATGTTTGTTTTGCATGTATTTTCCAAAACAAAACTAATTTATTCCTAAATGGAGATATTTAACTAAGTGTGTTGTAGCATAATTACACTGGTCTACAAAATGCTTCCAGAACAAAAGTAGTGACATTTTTCTTGGTTTAGGTCACTAATAAAGAAAAAGTAAGTCAGAAGTGCTGATTGGCTATAGTTTCCAAGATATAGTATTGGGTCAAAACAGGAAATGTATGCAAAATAAGGCAAAAACTGAAGTTTATCAGAAGGTACAGTGTGTCTACAAGCAACAGTTCTATCTGAAAGCCTGTCTGCACATTCCAATACATTCATTTTAATATGTCTAGAGTTTTAACATGTATCAATATATACAATATCATTAAATATCTTGAATACATTAGCTAACCAGCACAGTTATCAATTGATTTTCAGTTCATCTTATCAATATAAATGAGATTTAGCCACTTTTATCTGGGAAGCAGATCGAGTCCAAAAATTTGTAGACCAGTGTTATTGATTAATTAATATTAGGAATCAAAAATAAGTATAAGATTTTCTACTTTCTTTCTTCTTCTTCTTTTTTTTAACTTCTATTTGATCTTTCGAATCAGTGCTTTTTGTTTAAGTCCATTTCTGGTTTAGCCATTACGTTGAGCTGGAGAGGTTTTGGAGAGGTTCTGACATTCCACAAACACTGCTGTAGTTTGTTGGTTTACCCCACAGTGAGATATCTCCGTCTGCCAAAACTGCCTCGAGCTCAGTTTCACACATGCACAATATTATCTACATTAAATATTTAGACTTCCCAAGTGGTGGGCTCCTCAAACCCCTTACCAAAGACATTCCCTGGACATTACAGCAAGGCGATAAACTGATTACCACTAGTTATTCTGTGCACCTCAAAATAATTTTCACCCTCTTGGAAAATTTGAGGTTGAAATTCTTGACCAAACTACCGGGGTCACTGTGTTGTTAAGTTGTTGTCAAGGGCACTTGAATGCCCAACAAAGTAATAATGAGGGATGATGGTTGGAGAGGCTATTGGCACAGATGTGCATATTACAGACAGTATTACCACTGGATACCAGGTATAGGAAGTGAATTACCAATGTAATGTAAAGAGTAAAGAGCGACCAAAGAGTGCTTGAAAAATCTATTATTTATAAAAGTAATACTTGTTATTATTACTTATTGTTGTTTAAAATGTGTATATTATAAAAACTATAAAAATTACAAACTAATAAGTAAGGCAAGTTTTGTGTATATACAGCTCTGGAAAAAAAAGACAATTTTTTTGCATTTTTTTCTGAAATCAGCATCTCTACATGTATTACAGCCATTCCATTCCAGTGTCTGTTGAATTCCAACACAAACACAAAGCTGAGCTACTTCAGTTCTTGCACCAGAAGTGGAATAAAGTCACCCAAGGACAATGTGAAAGACTTGTGGAGAGCATGCCAAGACGCATGAAAGCTGTGATTAAAAATAAGGGTTATTGCACCAAATATTGATTTCTGAACTCTTCTTAAGTGTAAACATTAGTATTATGTTGTTTTAAAACGAATTTGATCTTGTTTCTTTGCATTGTTTGAGGTCTGAAAACATGTATCTTTTTTGTTATTTTGACCATTTGTCATTTTCTGCAAATAAATGCTCTAAACGATAATATTTTTATTTGGAATTTGGGGGAAATGTTGTCAGTAGTTTATAGACTCAAACAAAAATGTTCCTTTTGCCCAAACACATACCTATAAGTAGTAAAATCAGAAAAACTGATAATATTGCAGTGGTCTCTTATTTTTTCCAGAGCTGTAAAACAGATCTTATTCATTTACCACATAGACTTGAAAGAAACAACAACAAAAATAATAATATTAAAAGTTATAAAGCTTACTCAGGGCTAATCAGCTGTGTGCTATCTATATCCACAAGACCTATAATTTTATTTAAAATCTGTTTCTGAAGCGTTATAAACCTCTAAGTTATTAAAGAATTTTGAATCTTGCGTTTTAAATGTGCTTTTTGGACTTAAAAGTGCCACATGATGGATATTAGTTGCCACAAAGCTGATTAGCCACCATAGTGTCTTCTGAACTCTTAATATATTTGAATTTTTCGAAAAATCTATGGGAATAGATGGGAAAATTTATTTCCAGTTCCAGAGCGAGTTGTCACTGCTGAGCTCCATATGGGGGCTAGGTCAGAGCTGGGTGAAATAAAGGCTGAATACTTCATGTATACATGCAGTTCAGAAATGCAGCGTCACCAAAAGCTCAAGTTACTCAAGGGTTTTGACACGCTCATTACACAAGTGACCAGCTCCCATTATGAGGTCTTATCAGGGCGCACGGTAATCACTTTAGCCTCTCTACCATCGAGATTATGTAGTAGAAAAAGGAGGGCCGGAGGGAATACTTGCTCCCTGTATAAAACTGGTATTATTATTTTGTGCTTGTGTTTGCGGGGGCATGCTGGGAGCCTGATTGTAGCCCCAAGCCACTTTCCAACTCACTGCTTCAGCCGTTGGTGGAGATGGGGAGTAAAAGTGTTAACATGATGTATAGTACTATATTCTACTGTAGTAATGGGTTTCTATAATAGTTATGGTCAATGCAATTCAGCTCTTTGGCTGCAGAAATATGAGATACAATAATGCAACAGCTACCTCAAATGCCATGTTAGGAAAAAGTCTGTTAGCAACCAGAAAAATTGCATAATAGTAAAAGGGAAAAAGATCAAATTGATGGAATCAGTTATTAATAAATGTAAAAAGCACATTCAGACACAGCTCTAAAACTGTTTATCAATTGTTATTTTTAAATGTGTACCTGGTTTTGTTGACCACGAGCTCGCCCTCGTGGTACCACTCCAGTGTCGGGGGCGGGACGGCGGTGAACTGACAGTGCAACATGGCCTCCTCGTTCCTCAGCACCACCTGGTCTTCAGGGACAACCACAGGCCTCGGGACACTCTTATCTGTGAGACAAACGAAAGAGTCAGCACATCTGTATGGACACAACTGCATCAATAAACACTTGCAGCTAATCAATAAATCAACAAATCTAAGTAAGTTCTTGGGTTAAAATAAAGGCTCAGAAGAAGTCTAACAAGCCTCAGAGAGTGCAGTGCATACAGTTAGCATAGCAGCCCCAGGGAATGTTGATGATATCCAAGTATCAAACCCATTCTGGAAGATTTCAGATAGTTGTAACAGTTTTTACAGTTCTGTTTTGTGGATTACGGTCTTATACACTGGTCTACAAATTTTTGGACTCCATCTGCTTCCAAGATAAAAGTGGCTAAATCTCATTCATATTGATAAGATGAACTGAAAATCAATTGATAACTGTACTGGTTAGCTAATGTATTCAAGATATTTAATGATATTGTTTTACATCAAAATCGCATCAGTTTATACAATAGGTATAAATAATACAAAATAATATTTATATTTTGAAAATATTTAACTTGCACTTCTTTATCCGTCAAAAAATAAACAAGAAATATCTTAAGACATCAGGTGCACAGAATTTCGAGGCATTTCTCTTGTGAAATCAAAAAATATTTGATGTTAAAACTCTAGACATATTAAAATGAATGGCTTTCAGATAGAACTGGTTGCTTGTAGACACACTGTACCTTCTGATAAACGTTTTTGCCTTATTTTGCATACATTTCCTATTTTGACCCAATACTATATCTTGGAAACTATAGCCAATCAGCACTTCTGACTTACTTTTTCTTTATTAGTGATCTAAACCAAGAAAAATTTCACTACTTTTGTTCTGGAACAATTTTGCTTATAGACCGGTGATATCTGTCTGGAGGGAGGAACTACACTGAAACTAACACACCTATTGGTTTACAAAAAATGTCCTGATGACAGAACTGAATTTTATTGCACTGTAGCATAACAATGAAAAAGATGGCAGAACTAAAGGCACAGACAGTTCAACATTTTGATAAAACCACATTTTTTATGGCTATCAGTTGTTAAATCTCTCATATTTTACGTTGTCCTTTACGTTCCAGTGACTCTCATTTTACCCAATAAAACATTAACAGCTCCATCTGATCCCTGTATTCACATTCTTGACACTTTGCTGCTGCCAACCTCCTGCTGTGGAGCTCAGGCCAAAGTCCTGGAATACTGAGCTGACCTGCCAAAAACAGGGCTCTGCGGGCAAACACAATGCAGTACGCCAACACTGCTATACTTATAAGCAACCACTGCATGTTTAGATAATTGATGTGATAAAAAGTCTAGATCACAAAGCCACAATTGCTCCTTGGGGAGATCGGGCCTAGAGTAATCCATACTCTAGGCCAGATCTTGAACCACGAGTCTCTCTCGCTCGCTTGCTCGCTCTCGAGGAGAATAATGGTGTTACGTGCTGTTTTCAATTTAGCCTTAGCGATATGGTTTGCCCAGTTGTTACAGTTCGCACAAATGTTTGAGCAGCATCGTGAGGTTTACACTATTTTACAATCAATTTCCAAACGAAGACACAGGGCAAGACGGCTACGGAGGACAGCGCTCATGTGCACGCATCAAGTTCTGACTCTTGCTCTTCACGCAAAACGTTTTGTAAGCCTCGGTTTCCCATAATGCTCGACATACGACGGGAGCTCGTTAAGTACAAAAAGCCAACATGTGTCGGATTGAGTCCGGTCTGCATTCTCACCTCAAATGAACCGCACCAGGGTTTGAATGGAACAGAGCAGGAGCGGGCTCAGAGCGGGCTCAGAGCGGGCTCAGAGCGGGCTCAGAGCGGGCTCAGAGCGGGCTCAGAGCGGCTCAGAGCGGGCTCAGAGCGGCTCAGAGCGGGCTCAGAGCGGGCTCAGAGCGGACTCAGAGCGGGCTCAGAGCGGTCTCAGAGCGGTCTCAGAGCGGTCTCAGACCAGGACTAGGCCAAGTCTTACAAAGCTAACTTTTAGGCACTTTGAGGATTTAAAAAAATTAAAAAGTACCGTATTTGCCGCACTATAAGGCGCACCTAAAGCCTTCAATTTTCTCAAAAGCCGACAGTGCGCCTTATAATCCGATGCACCTTATATATGGATCAATATTGGTTAATCATGGCTACCGTAGTCAGCCACTACTGTAGCTTCTATTCTATGCGCCTTATAATGCGGTGCGCCCTATATATGAAAACAGTTTTAAAATAGGCCATTCATTGAAGGTGCGCCTTATAATCCGCCTTATAGCGCCTTATAGTGCGGAAAATGCGGTACATGTTGTGAAGGTATAAAAAAAATCCCTACAAAATCTGAGCTTTGTGAGAGTTGTCGATGCTCTGTCAGCCGAACATGGGGAGATTGAATTCCCAAAAAAGTGCATTGCGCTCTATGGGAGAATTCTTTCTGGGCCCAAGCTCCCGGGAGCTGCAGTACTAATGGAGCGGCCACTCGTCAATCTGGAGCAGGGACAGAGGGGGAATGCTTCATCCAGTTTTTATTATAGATCCATGGTTGCGCCATAACAGAAAAGCAAATAAACATTTCCTGAACTAAAAGAAATAAAAGTCAGGTATACAGGGCCTTTAACACAGCTTTTAAGGACAAAATGAAATTGCTGCCTGCATCCAATTATAATGTGTTTTATTATCCAAGAAGCAGGAAGTGTGCTGTTAGCATACTGGGTGTTGCTAGCTCTATTGTCAGAGCAAACTCCACTCTGGTACCTGAAAGTTCAGAAAAGCCTGTATAAACTTGAATAATGCTAGAAATGTGTGAGGAAAGTGAGAAATAACCTGGGACCACTGCAAATCTAATCTTAACTTAAAATACATTACTTCTGCCCTTGATGTTAAAGGTGGATTGTATAACTTTTCTGGTGGATGGCTTTTGACCCCCAACCAAAAAGTTACTAAGAAAATCAGGTATGGCGACTTTAAGAAAATGGAGCGATTGTGGGACGTCCCAGGTAGTCTAGGCATTAGACTGAAAACCAGTCTGTTGGTCTTTAAGGTGAAGGCGTCAACATAATAGAAGGTGGCAATTTAGTAACTTAAAACTCCCGTCTAAAGCTTCCTTCCTGCGCAGGTGCTAAGAAATGTGCGTCTCCTTGTGTGTGACTAATTGAACTAAAGTGTGGCTCAGGTTCCACAGGCAGGTGGCTGCAGTAAAGGGGGCAAATCTGTCGGACAATGGCTTCGATTCAGAATTCATTTTTACACTTTTTACTAGAATTCTTATATCGCCACATACCTATTATTCAAAATACAAAAACATATTACAGGTTACACTGGTCCACACATTTTTTGACTCTATCTGCTTCTGAGATAAAAGTGGCTAAATCTCATTTACATTAATAAGATGAACTGAAAATCAATTGATAACTGTGCTGGTTAGCTAATGTATTCAAGATATTTAATGATATTGTTTTACATCAAAATTGCATCTGTTTATACAATAGATTTAGGCATTTTTGCTTAAAAATAATATTTATATTTTGAAAATATTTAACTTGCACTTCTTTATCTGTCAAGAAATAAACAAGAAATATCTTAAGACATGAGGTACACACAATTTCGAGGCATCTCTCTTATGTGAAATCAAAAAATATTAGATGTTAAAACTCTAGACATTAAAATGAATATATTGGAATGTGCAGACAGGCTTTCAGATAGAACTGGTTGCTTGTAGACACACTGTACCTTCTGATAAACTACCGTTTTTGCCTTATTTCCTATTTTGACCCAATACTATATCTTGGAAACTATAGGCAATCAGCACTTCTGACTCATTACAGTGTTATAGGAACGTATGCAATGTAATTTATCTTGAAATTAAGAATTGGCAAGGGTGAATGTCGGTGGCTTTATCCAACTATACAGAATGTTGAGTAAAAGAACATGTGCTTTAATTGTAATTTCCAAATATTTGCTCATGATTTATTAAGATTATTAAAAGTGTAAAAGCGTTACCAAAAATAACACAAAAAAATAAAGTAATTATGCTTTAATTGATAGACATTATGTAATTGTTGTTGATTTTTATGAGTTCTGTATCTACCAGTTGTTGGTGAATTTAACCCTCACCTGGCCTTGCCCAATGGTCTGTGAGCTCATAAAGACGTGGGAAAAGTTAATTCAGCACTGGCCTGGGATGAATGTTGCTCAGAAATCTATTGCCTTTTCCATTTTTTCTTAGCCATAAACAATATAGAGAGATTCAAATAAGGATGTACACTTTCATATATGAGACTGCGTGGGTGAGGAGGAAATGGGTGAGAAACATTCTCTCGGTAATCGCATTAAAAATTCCTCTTCCTCGTCTTTCCGCTCACTCTCACTCAGCTAATGGTTTTTCAACACTGGCAATTTACCTGTGCAGAGTGGAAATATTCTGATGGATTTGAGGTAATTTACCGTCAATTTAACAAGACAGGCCACTTGAAGCGGATTGGATTTCACATATGCTCAATTTAATAAAGCTGTAAAATGAAACTTGATTACATAGGACATCAGGTCTTAAATTAGTGAGAAACAGGAGAGAATATGGTGTCTTACAGTGGCAAGTATGAGATAAATGTGTTAAAAAATTCAAGTGATCAATGTAGAACCAGCACAGAATATGCAAATGTGATTTGAATCCTACAATGGACTCACTGTTGCAAGTTCAATTCCTGGTTTCATGAATTTGCTGAATGTCCCTCCAACTCGTCACATCAGATTAAAAAAATAAAATGAAATTAGAATCAAGTAAAAAAAAGATATATATATATATATATATATATATATAAGGAAAAGGTCAGATTTTGTATATTTTATGTAAAAGATGCTGCCGTCATGATGAAAACTATTTTTAACACAATTTCGGCAACACAATTTTTAAAAAACTGAAGGTAATTAAATTACCTCTCAAAATTACAAATTAAACTATGTCAAATTAAACAATGTCTAATATTAGCCTGCCATGTGGTCTTATATGAGTTCAGCTGTAGATCAAGACTATTTTTGAAAATGAAACTAGCTTTAATATTGATTAATTAGTATGACTCTTTTATTTTATTCATTTATGTTTTTATTTTATTTATTTTTTTGTATTTATTTTTTCTCATTCTTCATTTTATTTTATTTAAATTATTGGTTCATTAATATTTCTATAATAATATCTATAATTTCTAAATATCATTAGCATAAAAAAACACTACACATATATATACTGTGGCATAGGTGGGGGGAAAAAAGCAGAAAAAATGGCAAATTATTACTTTTTTTTTTTTCAGTATTGATTAGTATCGGGGACAGACTTTTTGAAAAACCCTCTCAGTTCAGATTCTCACCGATAATATGCAGAGTGAAGTTGCTGTTGCTGCACACATGTCCGGCTGCGTTCTTGGCACAGCAGTAGTACACTCCGTTATCCTCCACAGACGCACTCTTCAGGCTCAGGGTGCGCTCCTTGTTGTTGATCTGATGGGTTTTCTCCGTCAGCTTCAAACCGTTTTTAAACCAGTGACACGTGGGTCTAAATGAGACGGGAAGAGACCAGAGTTCAGGTACGACTGATCAAGTAAAGGGAAAGAGAGTAAATGGTAAATGGTCACATCTTTATATAGCGCTTTTCCACCTTCAAGGCACCCAAAGCGCTTTACAACAAGGAACCACTCACCCATTCACACACACATTCACACACCAGTGTACGCAGACACCGGGGGGTGAGGTGGGTTAAGTGTCTTGCCAAGGACACAATGGCAGCATTCATCTGTGGGAGCTGGAATCGTACCAACCAACCTGTGGGTCAGTGGATCTGACCGCTCAACCACTGATGTTTCTTATGTCAAGAGCGGGATTTGAACCGCCAACCTTTGGATCAGTGGACAAACGCTCTACCAACTGAGCTACTGCCGCCCAAGAGAGAGACACACACACAATAAACAATTTCCCTTGTAGATCAATAAAGTTTGTCTAAGTCTAAGAAAACATTAGACAGAGAGGTAGAGAGAGAGACAGAGGGAGGGCAGAGAGAGGGACAGAGAGAGACATCCAGAGGGAGAGAGAGGGACAGAGAGAGACAGCCAGACGTAGAAAGAGGGACAAAGAGACATCCAGAGGGAGAGAGAGGGACAGAGAGAGAGACAGCCAGAGGTAGAGAGAGGGACAGAGAGAGAGAGAGCCAGAGGTAGAGAGAGGGACAGAGAGAGACATCCAGAGGTAGAGAGAGGGACAGAGAGAGACATCCAGAGGTAGAGAGGGACAGGGAGACAGCCAGAGGTAGAGACAGGGACAGGGAGACAGCCAGAGGGAGAGAGAGGAACAGAGAGAGACAGAATGGTAGAGACAGAGAGAGGGAGGAAGAGAGAGAGAAAGAGACAGACAGACACAGAAAGCATGAGAGAGAGAGACAGAGAGGTAGATAGAGGGAGAAGGGGATAGAGAGAGGGAGAGGCAGAGAGAGGGAGAGACAGAGAGACAAATGAGAGACAGACAGAGGTAGAGAGAGGGGCAGAGAGAGACAGAGTGGTAGAGACAGAGAGAGAGAGAGAGAGAAAGAGAGAGGGACTCAGGCTTGATTGATGAAGTAGAGAGAAAGAGAAAGGATTTAAGCGACAGTAAGGGGAGATGAATGGACAGATGAGGGCCACTGGAGCATGGGAGAGGCCAGCACAATCCTGGAGTAGGTTTTCATGGACTCTTTAGATGTGTGACCTTTGAACTTGGAGCTTGAGTTCAGGGTGAAGTGAGGAGGGCAGCAGTAACAAAGATAAAACCACAAGTGTTGTTTTTAAAGATGCCAAATATATTATACTTTCCATAATAGGACTATAGTTGTAGCAAAATACCCCCCATTGTTAGTGAGATAATACAATTTGAGATATGTTTTTGTTTATCGTTGACCCATTAGGAGACTCACCGAGGATGTCCGTCGATGTGGCAGCGCAGAGTGACTGGGACCGAGCTCTCGATCTCGCTCTCTGAAGCAGGCTCTTTCAGGGTCACGCCTCCACTCTCCAACCCTGAACAAGAGAGAGTGGGTATTTAACAAGATTTAACTAGATTTAACTAGATTTACAGCTCTGGGAAAAAAATAAGAGACCACTGCATTTTTTTTTCTGAAATCAGCATCTCTACATGTATTACAGCCATTCCATTCCAGCGTCTGCTGAATTCCAACACAAACACAAAGCTGAGGTACTTCAGTTCTTGCACCAGGAGTGGAATAAAGTCACCCAAGAACAATGTGAAAGACGATGTGGAGAGCATGCCAAGACACATGAAAGCTGTGATTAAAAATATCGATTTCTGAATAGGGGTGGGTATTGGCAAAGAATTCACGATTCAAATATCAGGGCTGTGTATCTGGGTAGTGTCTTAAAATTGATACATAACTCTGAGCAACTCAATTCATAACTGAATTTATTGAATAACAAAAACAAATAAACCAAACCAAACCAATAACAAAAAAAGTGCATAGGATTTTTTTCTAAAACAAAAAATGATGTTCAAACATTTGCCATTTTGGAGGTAGCTACCATCATAACAAACAATACCCTTTCACAAAGAAAAAAGTGCATAGGATTTATAAAAAGAATAAACTAATAATTTATTTATGTATTTATTATTAATGAATAAATTATTAATTAATAAAAATCAATTTTTGGCATCAAGAATCTATGCAGTATATTGTGAAAGTTAGTATCGCGATGCATTGTCATGACGATTATTTTGCTCACCCCTATTTCTGAACTCTTCTTAAGTGCAAACATTGGTATTATGTTGTTTTAAAATGAATTTGATCTTGTTTCTTTGCATTGTTTGAGGTCTGAAAACATGTATCTTTTTTGTTATTTTGACCATTTGTTATTTTCTGCAACTAAATGCTCTAAACGATAATATTTTATTTGGAATTTGGGGGAAATGTCAGTAGTTTATAGACTCAAACAAAAATGTTCCTTTTGCCCAAACACATACCTATAAGTAGTAAAATCACTGATAAAAACTAATTTTGCAGTGGTCTTATTTTTTTCCAGAGCTGTATTTGCACTATACAATTATACAACTATAAATACTACAATACTCTTCAATAGTTTTTTTTTTTTTTTTTACTTTTTTGTTGTCAGCACTAAAACTCTAATACATTACTTGTTTTTCTCCTTTACAAAAGAAAGAAAAAACAACTTTCCGGATTATGTTTGAAGTGTTTCTATTATGTATATTCTCTGTTATAGAGATGAAACTGTTTTAATATTGTTTTTTTATGACTGCTGAACCTACATGACCTCTGCTTGGACAGTACCGACTCTGGTTAAACTGAAGCCATGAAGAAAAGTCCAGTATTATCATTATTTCAACCACAGTCATTCACCTAAGTAGCTTTTAGTTTGTCCCCTGCAGTTCTTTTATGGAGGACACACAGCTCTTTACAAGTGGTACAAGAAATGAAGGAGGGAGAAGGAAAGAGAAAAGGGAGAAAGGGGGGGGAAAGAGAAAGAGAGAGGGAGCTGGATACCGAGAGAGACAGAAAGAATGAGAAAGAAAAGGGAGAGAAAGCAATAGAGTGATAGAAAGAGTGAGAAAGGAAGAGGGAGTGAGAGAGATAGAGAGCAGTAGCAGTAGTTAAGTGGCTGCATGTGTCTGCTCTAAAGGACAAAGACGGAGGCTAAAGATGCAGGGAGCATCAGGCCTCACCACATCCATCACAGGGACATGCCTTTATAGGGTTTTTACAGGTTTTTAATGGCCACTTCACTGACACACTGCTAAAACACAACTATAAAAGGGGAAGTGAGCACTAAGTGTATTTAGATTGCTATCAACCAGACACTAAAATAAAAATCATGAAAAAATAAATGTAAAAAAATCAATGTCCTAATTGAAATATTGTAAATAGAAAATGGCATTATTGCACAAAGCTCTAGGTATTGTTCAAGATAAGTCATTGGTTTGTTAGGAAGTGCTGTTCTATTATAAAGCATCTGACACAGTGCTATAAATTTGTTAATTATTAATGGCAAAAGGAGAAATTCAATTTGTCAACTGGACAAAAGTTTATTTGGTCGAATGTGTTTCGCAGCTCATCCAAGCTGCTTCTTCAGTTCTGGTCAGACACTGGTGGACACTGCCGATATCTGCCTGAAGGGAGGAGCTAACTACAACGAAATTACTATGAAACTATCACACCTATTTGTTTTCAGTTTCTGTTAGTTAGGTAAGCCTATTCAATATGCAGTGGAAGTGGAGTGTGGGGTCTTGTTAGCAGAACCATTCAGGACCATAATGGGTGTTTTCACACCTCTGGACCTGACCTGCTGCCATATTGTTTTCTTTGTTTTGATTTAGGTTTGAGGATAGAGTTATAGATGGGAGACAAATGATGTCTGAGACCTCCATTTCTGTTCAAGGAAGGATTCTCTTTCTTGACAAAAATAGCCTCTTTAACTCCCCTCTCAAACCAGTTCTTTTCCCTGGCCAAGATCTGTACTTCACCGTCCTCAAATGAGTGGCCCGTGGCTTCTAGGTGGAGATGTACAGCAGATGAAGGTCCACTCTGGCTCTCCCGTCTGTGTTGGTACATCCTCTTGTGAAGTGGCTGTTTTGTTTCTCCAGTGTAGCGCTCACTGCAGTCTTCACTACACTGAATGGAGTAGATCACATTGCTTTGTTTGTGGCTCGGTGTTTTGTCCTTTGGGTGGACCAGTTTTTATCTTAAAGTGTTTGTGCTCCTAATAACAGGATGGGTTAAATGCAGAGAAGAATTTCCCCAGTGTGAGATCAATAAAGTCACTTCTTCTTGTGGGTTTGAAATAGACTGGGATTTCATGTCTGAAAATCCTCTGTAGTTTTTCAGAAACACCAGCCAGGTAAGGGGTAGTTACACCCTTTCTCCTGGGTTCTGATTCTCTGTTGTCTTGTTTCTTGTCCTTGTTTCTCTTAGTTTTGTTGAGAGCCCATTTAGGATATCCACAAACACAAAGGGCTTTCTGCACATAATTAATTATTAAAGGTCCCATGACATGGTACTTCTTGATGCTTTTATATGGCTCCTTAATGGTTCCCTAATACTGTAAATGAATCCTTCTTCAAAATCAACACTCACTGCATGAGATATGACTCTGACAGTCTTCATGAGGCTAGATATGTGTCTAAAATGCTTTATTCTGAGTGTTGCTGCTTCAGTGCAAATGAGAAGGACAGAGAGATTGGCTAAGGAGCGGGGGGGCGGGTTTCCCCCGCTGGAAGCGCAGCTCTGCACCGCTGTCTGCTCGCTTCCGTGTTTAACACAGGAAGACAGATGGGAGACTTTGCAATGAAAAAAAGCATATTTACACAGAAAATAAAATTAAACCACTGGTATTTCAGAGGTCCAGAGGGTCGGGTAAGGGACCTGCGAGCCTAGAAACACTCGGACGTGCCTCCAGGCAAATAAAAAAACGCATTTCGCATTGTAGCGCATTCACAATCCAAACTCTCTGGGCGGGATATACAGGGACGCTGAGCGGAGACAGAGGGAGGGGCTGGAGCTGCATTTGCCGATCTGATGTCAAAAAGGTGCCTTGTCCGAACTCGCCCGTTTCAACACTGGTTTTGTGTAACGCAGAAAAGGACCGCAAATGCTCAGTTTAGACATTTCGCAAATTTTAGCCAGGGGGGGGGGGCTAAACAGGGTAGGGGAGCTCACATTAACGTTCAAAAACCTCAGAAAGTGAAAATTTCATGCCATGGGACCTTTAATATAGTTCATTTTTATACTTAATTATTATATATTATATATTGAAGATATATTGGATTTCACTATACTATGAGCATAAAACACTACTCTCTGTAAAATCCAGTAATTGACTCACACCACACATTCATAGGAAAGTGTGTGAAGTGTCTTGTCCAAGGACACAATGACAGTATGCAACGGTTGGAATATAACTGCCACCTTGGAAAAGCAAACGTGTAATTTTATCATCCTGTTATCGTCCGCCGATTATTCTCAAAAGCTGATTGTGAAATTGAACCTCTTGACTTCACCACTGTTGATTTAAAACTGTATCCTTACATTTATAGTGCAGTGGTCTATACATGCTCTTTGTACCTGTCAGTCTGGTCCCCCTCACATCAATATTACACTTTTACAGCATTTTGTACACCCGATCGATAACACCACTGACAACCGTGGAAACAGCATTGATTTTTACCCCGAAGAATCCATCTTGGCTCGGGCAGAAGCAGCTTCTTAATCATAGAAATGACAAAAGCTGCCACCATTATCCCCATGTCATAGATCATTTTGACAAAACCTCCCTAAAAAGATCTGTCAGACATTCTAAAGGTGCACTATGTAACATTTCTGCTTGTATTTATAGAGATGGTATTGCTTTGCCCGGAAAGTATGGTTCTTAACGTTTTTATCTCCATGGAGGCAAACAGGTGACGCTACCAGGTCTGACCTATGGAGAAGTGATCCTGCTCACAGTGAGAATGCATGTTTTTATGAATCACTATATATCACTCTATATCGCTGTTTTCCACTCCGTGTCCCGCTCCCCGTCTGTCCGCTCTGTTCTCAGCTATATTTACCGTCCGTTCACCACCACAGTCGTCTTGGGTGACACAGGTCCACTGTTAAATCGTCCACGTTCATAACTTTGTCTTCCAACAAACTCCAAACCAGTATCCATCTCCTGTTTGCAAATCCCACTGCCGTCTGACGACACAGTGACGTCATCAGAAATATAGGTACACTATCAATATTATTATTACTGGTTCTGCTATAGGCGCAGGGACAGGGCCATTTTGCACAAAGTATTTCCATGTATTTTTCTATCTTTTTGTTATTATTGTTAAATGGGTTTAGTGGGGAAAACCCAGTATTTCTGTGTTAATTGGCTGGGGGGAGGAGCCTTGGTGGGTAAAACAGGGCCACTCTCCCTCCCTCAGTCAGTCTGGACCTGGAGTTGTACCTAGCTGATTTATGAAGCAGATTTCTGCAAATGTGTGTATATATTGTAAATGTCTTTTGTTTGTTTGTTTGTTTGTTTCACTGTCTTATATCTAGCACTCTTCAAACTTTCATTTGGGAACTTAATTTAATTAACCATCAAAAACATCCTTCTGACTATGCCATCGTAATTACATAGGAATAGACCGCGCCGTCACAAACACCTATAATTCAATGAAAAAAATAAAGAAACAAACCAATTTGAATGCCATAGAGTGGAACATTTTAGATTAAGCAACTGTAGATATAAAAGCAATTGTAACTGTAAAAATCATTGTGACCAACACCCACCAGAAATACACCTTTAAATAATATAATACAATGATCAGAACGCTAATGAAGGGGTGAATCTTAAATCTAAATTGTACGTAGGGCTGCACAATAAATCATAGTATCAATTATCATAGTATAATATGTATAGTATCAGTATTGCAATTTTGGCTAATCTTCATTCATATTATCTATACTTATCATGTCAAAAATTATATTAAATTATCCCGATACACAGCATAGTTATTGAATATCATGTTTTCATAACGTGCAGAGCAAATTGAGTTCATTTAGTTGTCAACAGTGTATCAGGAAAAGCGCCCATGCATTTCTATGGGATTCCCCTTTCCTTGTTGTTGCGTGTTAACAATCCAAATAGTCATAAAAGGGGACAGATAATTGTTGTTTACAGCATACTGTAATGATTGTGGTGTGTCAGGCAGAAACAGTGCAGACTGTGTGGTAACATAGTCGGGCCTGTTTGTTTGCATTACAACCAAATAACCTGGGAATTTGGGGAATAAACCGACATGAAAACTATGCCAACGGAGGCAAAAATGCTATACATGTTTAGGGGTGTGTTTTTTAGGCTGGATTGTCTATATGCATGTCTGTTATGGAGCAGTGACTGTTACACTGTTTGATTTTTTTCATTTTTGGTTGGTTAAATAAAATAAAAAAGCTTAAATACTGTGAGGTGACTGCTGTTGTGATTTGGAAATATGCTTAATTGAATTCATGTATTAATATCTGTATAATTTCTGTGAATAGGACCATTAGCCTTAAATAAAAATGCAACAGCTGTATTTGAATGATAATGCAATGTCTAAAAAAATATTGTTTCAATTTCATACACTTTAATTTATTTTGACAACAGGTCTTAATCTGCATATTAACAAATTTATCCAATTTCCTCCATTAAATATTAAATGCATTTTTAAAATTTGAAATGCAGCAAATTTCCAATACTAAAAAGCAGTGCTGTCAGTTTAACACGTAAATTAGATTAATTAATTACACTGCAATTTAACGTGTTATAAAAATTAACGCAATTAATTATCTGTGGCAATTCAATGCATGCGCATTTTAAATTTGACGTGCGGTGAGCAAATCACTGCCAGGGCCTTTGTTTATTTATAAAAAGAACGAAGACGGGACTATCAACAAGAACGCAGTGATTTGTAGCTTTTGTCAAAAGAATTTTCCGATCATTGAAATTGCTCCCGCCTGACGGATAATTTGAACGATAAACACGTCCGGACAAGTTCCATCGTTACCGGTGATAGAGCGAGCATGAGCGCACTTCACCAAACCACCAAACCACCAAACCACGCTCGCAGAATTTGGCTAATAAGCAAAGCGACCACAGAAAAACTGAAACTCAATCGCAAAGTGGGTTGGCTCTCCCTCTCTCTCAATCTCTCTTTTATTCTCTCACTCTATTTAGATTAATTAATTACAAATCCTATATATACATATATATATATTTTTTTTTTAATCGCCTGACAGCACTACTAAAAAGATTTTTAGTTTGCCTAAAAATCTGCTCCAAAGCATCAATCTAACCTTTAGCATTGATTTGCATTCATTTCATTTCAGTATTCCCCGCCTTATGGAGTCTGACATCAGATGAGCTGGTTCAGTGCTTAGCCTTGCTGTGAGGTTATGGAGGTGGTTAGAGAAACACCTGTCAGGCTGAATTACACAGGAAGCAGGCCCCAGAGGCTCATGGGAAATGGCAGTAAGAGCAAGCATGTTCATAGCCCCATATGAGGCTAGCAGTGCTCATTAGGTTCTCTCCTACCAGATGCCCCGAGTCTGCAACATCAACATTATAGTCTACGGGGGCTCAGCTGACCATGTTGTTACCAATGAGGCGTGTAGCCCTGAGCATTAAGCACAGAGCTGGGGAGATTCAACAGGTTTAAAAAGGCTATGAACAAAGAAAAGGCGCGTCAAGATAAAATACAAAATAACCACCAAAAAGCAACTGTAGGAAATCACTACAAAAAAATATGTCTTTTGAATGGGGAAAAAGTCCTCAAAATGTTGCTTGCATGTAACAGGCCGCTGAAACTAGTGAATAGTGCCCAGATCATGACTCAAACTCAAAACCTTCTTGTTTAGGGGTAAATGTTTTCCAATAAGCCACATCACCCACACAAAACTATAATAGTAAATTATCTCTTACTTTAGTAGACTTAAGTTAGATTATCTTCAAAACTGTTGTGGATCTAAACAGGGAGGTATCCAGTCTACTCAAAAACTATTCATTTGGACAAACTTTTCAGTTTTTTTTTAAAGGAGTCTTTTACAGGATTTTAAACTCTCTCCTATATATCAGAATAGCATGTGGGTCTAAGTCTCATTCAAGGTCATGGCTGTCAAATAGTGAGAACAAAAAAGAGGAGGATGGGATGAAGGCCCAGGACCCAGGGCCAGATGCTGCAGACCTGTTATTAGTGAAACCAAACAGGGAAACTCTGACTCACTACACACAGGAGTATCCAGCAGTGTGTGTGTGTGTGTGTGTGTTAGAATTAAGACTGAGTAATTTATGGAGTTGGAGGAGGCCATGTTTGAACTTGTCCTTCAGAACAGGTGAGAGTTTCACTGATCATGTGACTTTAGACTGACACACACACACGCACACACATACACACACAGAGCTATGGCTTGAGCTAAACAATAATGCAACCAGTTTTAATCTTTTCTAGTAGAAAAATTGTGGAGTTGTGATATTGCGTTGCCTGGAGTATTCCATCACATGCATAAAGAAGCCCTTTCCTCGTATCTGCTATATTGTACATTTATAATCTGACACCTGTGGTTCATTATGTTATAATGTGGACATTTTAAATCACAATATTCTTAAAAACGAAACAAGTCTTGCACTCTTGCAAATTTCTTTACAAATTACACCTTCACTTATTGCACCTTACATATTGTGTAAGGTGTATTTCATTCTACCTCAAACTTTCCTTCTTGTTGAAGTGTATATGTTTAACTGTATGTCAGGGGTGTCCAAACTTTTTTAACCAAGGGCCACATATCTAAACACAGACAAAGCAGAGGGCCAATCGAGGGCCATAGACTGGTGCTCACTACAGTGAATAATTGAAATATGCATGTTTAACACATCACACAGTCTTTTATTCATGCTAAGATCCTCAAAATCACACAATAAATATTAAATATCGTCTTATCAAGGTAGATTTCCAAAAAACTTGCAGTCAAAAGTTCTGCTCAAGGTAATTTGGGCCAATTCACCTGGAAGCCTAAGGGCCAAGAAAAATTTGTCTGTGGGCCACATTTTGCCCACGGGCTATAGTTTGGACATGCCTGCTGTATGTCTTACGTCTATTTATTGTTGATGTCTGTATAAACTTCATGTCCATGAGTGTAGCTGTGTGTGTTTTTAGTTTTTAGTTTAAATTCCACATTTGGTGTCTGTTACATAGTGAATTGACAATGAAGTACACTTTGACTTTTGACTTCCGCCGATTTTCACATTAGAAAACTGTCGTGCTCACCGTAAACGTCATCACAACAAAGAGTCGACAACACTGACGGATAGCTGGAGATCAAATCATTTTCTACTGTAGTAGGTACTTATTATGTCATATAATAGTCAAAATTACTTAATTACAAAACTGGCCACATTATGTTGTAATTGACTGTGCAATAATGGACTTGAGCAGCTGCCTTTTGACCATATGCATAACTGCTCCAGGCGTCTGCTTTGACTGTATCCTCATCTGTTTTCATCAGTGCTGCGTGCGTTTCCGGCCTCTGCCTCCAACATAATAATTTAACCCGGTAATTACCCTATGATGTGCCAGGCCTATCCTGCACTGCCCGCTACTTTATGAAAAGGATTATGGCAGGCATTTGTCACTAATAGGTTCTGAAAAAGCGCCTGCTGCTTTGGCAAGAGGACAGCTGGAGAAACCTGAGGAAGTGTGCGAAGGCTAACGCCAAAATGTAGGTCAATTTGGGGACTAAATTGGACATGTGTTTAGGCCTAACCAGCTGGAACGCTTAATGGGTAAAGGGTGATAACAATTTAACAACCACAAGGCAATTCCTGTGTGAAAGTGCTACAGAAAAGATTGTGAATTTCCAGGGTCACATGTGGTCATAAAATAAAACTAGATTATATGTGAATCTGATTATGGCTCACAATCATGATTATGTTGTTTAATTGTGCATTTCGAATAATCACTTGTATTATTGGGAGTAAAGCATCTCTATGGCAACGGCAGTGTGCTTCTGAGCAAGTCACTACCAACTGGTCACATGCAAGAGGGACGGTATAAAAGGTGATTTTGCTCACAATAATCATAACACTAAAATTAAGATATGAGTGGGGCTTTGCTGTGTAAGTGAATCATATGAATACAAGTGATTCACCAAATTATCATAATACAGTGGTACCTCACCTTACAAAAGACCCTACATACGAAAAATCCAAGTTACGAAACGCCTTCATGTCAAATTTTGGTCTCTAGATTCGAAAGAAAGTTACGAAAGAAGTTACGAAACGTGAAATCTGAAAAATTCAATGCGCGCTCAGATGCACCCCAAAACGTAAATACACTTTATCAACACACACGGGGTTAGGTTCCAGAGGTGGCCCGCGGTGGGAGAGGTCCACGAGGTAGGACAACTTTGTATTTTGCAATTGTTCTACATGTTTTAGGGCTGTAAATGCCTCACCACACACATTCTACGCTTTTCTCAGACTGGAGTTGGGCTTTTCTCGCATTTCTCTCTCGTTTGAACACTCGAACTTTCATAGATTTTCAATGGAATGTGTTGATAGTGAAGCGTGGGGGTAGACACGGCTCAATATAGCGCCGAACGCGCGAGGGGAGCGGAGACACAGGATTACTATCAAAAACACATCATCAGTAGGGTAAAACTCACCTGTCTCACGACGGTCTAAACCCAACTCGCGTTCCCCATTAGTGAGTGAACAATCCAACGCTTGGTGAATTCTGCTTAACAATGATAGGAAGAGCCGACATCGAAGGATCAAAAAGTGACGTCGACACGGCGCGGGATGGAGCCGCGGCGCCCGGGCCGTGCCTCCCCCTCGGGGCCGAGAGCCGAGTACGGGGTGATTTAATCCTGGTCTGGTCCCGGTTTGGTCCGGGTCTGGACCTGATCCGGTCCTGGTTTAGACCTGGTCTAGACCTGGTTTAGTTCTGGTCTAGACCTGGAAGTCACATAGAACCAGAGCCCGCCCCGAGCGAGACCCTGCGGTCTTTCCCGCCGATAGAGCACCTTTCTCGGCCTGTTAGCTCACAGTGTCAGCCTCCCGGCTCTGGAAGTCACATAGAACCAGAGCCCGCCCCACTCTTATTCCCGCTGAAAGAGCGCGGAGACACGAGCAACGCGCTCCTCCAACGGCACTGCCATGTCCCGGGATAATCCTGGTTTAGTCCAGGTCCAGTCCAGGTTTAGACCTGGTTTAGTTCTGGTCTACACCTGGTTTATTCCAATCAGGACGCAGAACACAAATGTTACACTATAAAAAAAAAGTTACACTAAAAAAAAAAAAAAATTATCAGGCCTTTTCCATTGAAATAGCTACTCAACTTACGAAAAATTCACGTTACGAAACCACTTCTGGAGGTACCACTGTATTTTCATGGGGAAGTGATATAAAAACATGGATGCAACAACAGCCTTTTCAGTCCAGATACCAGACCAAATACCAGTGTGGTGACCATTCTTAAAACAAAAGTAACAGAATTAAAAAATGACCACATTGTTATCGTATTGTTTTTAATCTATAACTCTATAACAGCATGAGATCTGGTAAAGCAAGTATGATAATTCAACAGCAGCTGTAAATGGATTTAAAAACCTTTACTTTATTGGCCACACTATTACTAGATTTGGTAATATTTTGTGAATATGATATCCAATCCCTGTATACATTTCGAACTACAGCTCTGGAAAAAAACAAGAGACCACTGCATTTTTTTCTGAAATCAGCATCTCTACATGTATTACAGCCATTCCATTCCAGCGTCTGTTGAATTCCAACACAAACACAAAGCTGAGCTACTTCAGTTCTTGCACCAGGAGTGGAATAAAGTCACCCAAGAACAATGTGAAAGACTTGTGGAGAGCATGTCAAGACGCATGAAAGCTGTGATTAAAAATAAGGGTTATTGCACCAAATATTGATTTCTGAACTCTTCTTAAGCGTAAACATTAGTATTATGTTGTTTTAAAATGAATTTGATCTTGTTTCTTTTGCATTGTTTGTCCATTTTTGACCATTTGTCATTTTCTGCAAATAAATGCTCTAAACGATAATATTTTTATTTGGAATTTGGGGGAAATGTCAGTAGTTTATAGACTCTGAATTTTGCAGTGGTCTCTTATTTTTTCCAGAGCTGTATAATAGCAGTTTAGACAGTGATTATTACAACTGACGGATACTGACTGACAGCACCATATGGGCATGTGCTGCATTCATTGGACATGGTTTGGAAAAAAGCTCAGATTTGAGGAGCGTGACGGCGCGAGTGAGGAGCTGTTAGACAAAGTGTCAGATTTTATCATGTGTGGAGGATGGAGGTCTACAGGTCGTGAGGAGTACGGCAACCTGGAGGGACAAAAACTACACGGGCAAAACACACTGCTTTAACACGGTCTTGTTCTGAATCAAGTGCGGTGACATAACACCACATAAACTGAAATCTAATGGTGCGTGAATTCCTACATCGCAAACACTGGACTAAAACAGAACTAAATCCTGGTCTAGTCGGACTAAACCAGGACTTGAACAGGATGAAACCAAGTCTGAAGAAGCAAGAATGAAAACAAATTTTAATTTAATTTTAACACAAAAGTAATAATATATTGATAGAAGTCAGTCAATTGCAAATCTAAAACAGTTTATTTTGTTGCTGCGTCCACTGCATGTTAACAAAAGACAATGTTGATTAAAAGATTAAAACCTCTTATTAGCATCAAGCAGGAAAGTTATCTCCAGAGTCAAAATTATCACATTACTGAGCCGGACGGATGTAGTTTACCTTTAAAATGTAGCATCTCTTCAGTGAACAGCCTTTAAAAGCCTCTAATGCATAATGTAGCTGTAGTACTCCTATGTAATCAGATGAGATCAGTGTGAGTGTGTCTTAAAGATTTAATAGGAGGAGATGCTCTGTGTATTTTCTACCCTTCAATTCAACTTTTATGAACACCGTCAGAGCACACTGTGTAGGGTGACCATTCGTCTGGACAGTCCGGTTTTAGAGCTGTCTGTCCGGCCATCTGTCACGTGTCCTCCTTTACATTTTGTCCTCCTTTCGGACCCTCGTCGCCGACCGTTGCATAAATCGTCATAAATCCCCACCCATTATTTACACTTGCTAGTAGCAAGTATTCTTATTATTTTTTAATATATCCTAGATGAGATCTATGGTTATGCGGTGGCACAGAGTGAGACTTCATACAGAAACATCAATGCGTGCGGCATGACACACTACTGGTTAAATACACGGAAGCAGCTCGAAGCGCAAAGCGCGAGTACAGAGAAGAGATAAGAAGAGAGCTATAATGAGCACTATAAGAACGCTATAATGTTTGGCGAGTATGTCTGGGTCTGGAAATACTATAAAGTTGATGACAACAACATTCACATAGCAAACGGTGGGATATGTAAACTTGGGATTGCAAGGGGTGGAAAGGAAAGGGCGACATTTAACACAACAAACCGATACGGCACCTCAAAAACAAACACCCGACACAATACAGCGAGTTACAGGCAACCCAGCCAAAGACGAGTCAGCTCACGCTGCAGGAGAGTTTGAAAAGGAGACAAAAAAATGCCCCTTGACAGTGCGACGGCACAGGAGAACACAGTCAGGAGCACAAATGATCGCAATGAGTGACTTACCATTCGCCTTTGTAGAGAACCCTGGATTTCTTATGCTTATGGAGCACGTTGGACCTCGTTAATAATAATAATAATAATAACAATAATAATAACAATAATAACAACAACAACAACAACAACAAGGTGTCCTCACTTTAGGGCCTTTGTCAGGTGTCCTCCTTTCCTGTTTCATGCCGGTGGTCACCCTAACACTGTGGCATGAGAAAAGAGGCACAAAAATACCATGACTATGGAGAGATGCATATATGCATATAAATTCCTGAATACTACTAGGACACAATCAAAATAATTATGGTAGTAATTTTCAATCAATCAATGGAACCAAGCAAGTGAACAGGAACAGAGGATCAAATATTCACGCAAAGTAAGTGAAAGTAAGCCTATAGACAAATATTAATAGCAGAGCAGATGTAATAGTAATTGTATTTATTAGCATTAGTACCACTTTTAATGCACTCCAGTACATGTACATGTACAATAAATCTATGGGAGTGTCTAATTGTACCCTGGGTGTTAATAGTGAAATGGACATGCTTCTTCTATTTACACCCATTTCAAGAAAAAAAAAGATAATCTGATGTGTCTGCCTACGTTGTTTCCTGTGAAAAGTGCGGGAAGATGGATTTGAGAATCCAACCAGACCTTCTCAGATCAAAGTTAACTAATTTAACAAACTAATTTAACAAAAGGTAAGTACGTTGGTGCAAAATATATTTACAGTGCCTGTCCGACCGTTACTATTTGTGTAATTAAGTTGAAAGCATCACAGCATCATAGACAGTTTATTTAGCTTGTGCTAAATAGTTAATCTGTCTATTCGTCTGTTTGAATCAAGTAAGATAATGTTAACATTAATAGTGGTCCAAATGGAAGAATTTGGCCGTCGTAAGCAGCAACTAAGCCCCATTCAAGAAATAAACGTGCTTATTTTCCTTTAAAGCTGTAAGTTAACCTTAAACTGGCCACAGCTAGCAAAGTTTGCTAACGCTAGCTTACTAAGGTAAACTGCATGTCAGGAGTAGAATTACTGAGTTGTGGATTGTTTGTGCTGATGGAAAGTATTGTTTTTAAAATCACTAACTTCCTTTTTTTGGGTAGTTATACACCGCATGGTTTTTAAATTAATGTGTTCTTTTTTTCCATTATTTTTTATTTTTCCCTCCAGAATGCTGAGGCACTGCTGAAAGATGCTGATCCTGCAATGGTCCAACAGGAGCACATGTTACAAGTGAGAAGACTGATTAGTTTAGTTTAGTTTATTTGATTTATTTGACAGGGACAATGTACAGGAGCATTAATCACAAAAAATGAAAAGATGCTTTGTACCAGACTTTAGCTCTGAGCTAATTTCCATCTGCAGTCCCTGAGACAAACAATATTACAAACAATGAACATAAAGCATAAAAACAATGCAATTCATAATATTTACAGTGGCGGTGATACATTTCATTAATTAGTAAAAAATAATTAATACTCTTTTCCCGATACCTGTACCCCCTTCTCATGTCTAGTCTTTAATGCTGATACGTCTGCACTCTTACAAATTGTTGTTTAATTTCTAGGCTAAATTTTTGAAGCATTTGCATAATTTTAGCTCAGTTGGAAGTTTGTTCCATTCCGAGATAGTTTTAAATGGAAATACTGATTGTCTGAGTGATGTTTTCCGTTTTGGTATTGCACATTGGCTATTGACCGTTGACCTGGATGTTCTGACCATCTGATCAGATGTTAAATAGATAGACTTTTACAATGGTGGTGGTGCCACATTATTGATAATCTTGAATAATAACCTTAGATTGGCCAGTTTAATTGTATTATCAAAGTTGAGCATTTTATGTTTATTTAAAGGTCCCATGGCATGAAATTTTCACTTTCTGAGGTTTTTGAACATTAATGTGAGCTCCCCTACCCTGTTTAGGCCCCCCCCCCATGGTTAAAAGTTGTGAAATGTCTAAACTGAGCATTTGCGATCCTTTTCTGCGTTACAAAAAATCGGAGCTCAAACGGGCGATTTTGAACAAGGCACCTTATTGACGTCAGATCGAAAAAAGAAATGCAAATGCAGTTCCACCCCCGTCTGTCTGTACTCAGCGTCTCTGTAAATCACGCCCAGAGAGTTTGGACTGCGAATGCGCTAGGCAATGCGAAATGCGTTTTTCTATCTGCCTGGAGGCACGTCCGAGTGTTTCTAGGCTCGGAAGTCCTTTATCTGAGCCTCTGGACCTTTGAACAGCAGTGGTTTAATGTTATTTTATGTGGAAATGTGTTTTTTCAATGGAACGCTTCAAATCTCTCCCCCCGTGCAAAAACACGGAAATGGATCAGCTGAGGGCTGAAAGCGGAGAGCGGAGAGTTTGGCCACGCCCCCACCCTCTACTATAGGCCAGCTCTTTTCTCCTCATTTGCATTCAAGCAACAACGCCCAGAATAAAGTGTTTGAGAGAGATATTTATGACTCTTTCTCATCTTATCTCTTTCTCATGCACTGAGTGTTGATTTTGAAGAAGGATTCATTTACAGTATTAGGGAACCATTAAGGAGCCATATAAAAGCATCAAGAAGTATCATGTCATGGGATCTTTAATATCTGACAGTGATGGTATTTCCGTGGTTTCCGATCTAGAATCTTAAGTGCTTGCTTATAAAGACTGAAGCCCAAGTGACCTAATCATCCATATGTATATAGTTAGTTTCCATATAAAACTATATGGAAATATGTATGTATCAATCAAAATGGTATACAAGTATATTTTATGTCTTCTTGGGAAATTAGGATTAAGGATAGGACTTTGACTTGTATTATTCTTGAGTACCCCCACTTACATAGAGTTGTCTCATGTCACCCTTAAAATCCAATCTGTCCGACAGCACGTGGCCATACTAGTAGAGACACAGACCTGCGGCTGGAACAAAAGAATAAGACGTCCTCTGAGTCAGAAAACAAGCGGTACATTATAATGACTCCACAGACAGGACGGGCCCACCACATTAGACCACCATAAATTAACTATGTGTACTTAAAATGGGGGAAGGGCGACTACTGTATACTCAGCCCCTCCCACTCAACCTATTTACAGTGAGACACGCAATTTCATACACACTTGAACGCACCACGCAGATTACAGCCGAAGGGGTTTAACGCGGCTTTGTCGTCCGGTAAATGTGTTGGGCCAATACGATTCCAGCTGTCATAACATGAGACCACCGGAGATCCAGAGCTCAATAGAATATGAAAATGTATGAAATAAATGGTCTTGTAATGATTTAATTTAAATAAAATAATAACAATAACAATAATAAGTAGTAGTAGTAGTAGCCTAGTAGTAGTAGTAGCCTAGTAGTAGTAGTAGTAGTTGTAGTAGTATCCACAAATTATCCACAATTACACTTGCATCTTTTTATTATAAGTATAAGTTAAGTATTATCCTGCACAATTATTACTTCTTATCTAATTTTCTATTGAGGGAATGTTCTCCTTTGGGTTACGGTATAAATTATGTTTTTCTTAACATATTGAACATTTTATCACTATTTGTCACAGTTATAAATAAGTTGCAAAATAATAATAATAATAATAAAAAAAACAACAACACAATATATAGACTTTGATTTCTGAATTATTACCATTTATTTGAAATGATAACCTATAAGAGACCCACTTTCTAGTCTTTCATAACAAATGGCCTAGAATTATTCAGGCTTCTCCAACTACAGAAGCCCCAGAGGATCAAAACTCAATCTTAAAATACCCACTGGAGGTATGTAACAATATATAGCTGATGTTGGATAATTTACTGTATCTTGAGTTGCAACAGATGGAAATGGAGTTTTAAGGATTTGTATTCAAATAAAACATAATCAGCCTGCTTAAGCGAATATTAAGAAGGTTCTCTTGACAATAAGTTAACAACTGTATTGCAAAAGTCTATGTCAATGAATTTTACTATTTTATAATAATGTAATATTATACAACCGACCCAGTTTTATTCTTCTTTTATTACTTTTTTATGGGACAGAATTATTCAGGCTTCTCCAGCTACAGGAGCCTCAGAGGAACAAAACTCAAATCTAAAATTCCCACTGGGTCCATGAAACAAGATGAACCAGATGGAACATTTATCTTTATCTATGTCAGTAGAGTTTCAAGATGTACCATGTTTCTAACAGCTCTAATAAAGTTGTATTGCCTTTTTAGCCAGGTGTTTCTACATAATCTTGCCTTTATTCTTCATATTTTTGGTATATGAACCGAGGAGAGAAGAATTTTAAAAGGTGCTCAGTAATCCAACCTAGTTACCTCCATCAGTATAGATTTGAATAGTTAGAAGAGGACATATTCATGAACATGTATCATTTGCCACAGGCTGGTTTCCGTCTCTTGTCCATGGACAGGCTGATGGCAATATTAAAGTCATTTAAGTCATTTAACATACATCACATATCACAAACAGTGAACGATACAGGGTAGGATAATGGCAGGGAGAGAAAGGAGCAGGTATAGGGGCATAAAGGGGTGATTCACAACTACAGACTCAGTGGTGGTGTAACATTTCTTCATAGTATTTCATTTATAAAGTGCTATAAAGTGCATTAATGCAAAGACTGATATATTGCACATATCCTAAAAGGCCTGGGTGTATTGCACGTACCCTAAAACTGTATTAGTCCTTAAAGAATATTTTGACCAAAAGGTAGTTTTTTTTAATAAAACTTACCCACATTATCATTTCTTAAACAAGTGCTCTGTACATCTTCAAACACATTTAGACATACAGGATACCCATTGGCGGGTTACAGGTTACATAAAACATAAATTACTTTACAATTTCGACTTTTTTTATTTGCATAAAAGTGTTTGTGTCAAAGGAGGCAGGAGCTCTACAGCTTGAAGTTTCACCATTTCGTCTTCTTCTTGGTAGTCGATTGAGAAGAAGGATCAGCCTGGATTGTAATGTCTCCTTTTAAGGTAGGTTTCATTTTCACCACAATAACAGTGGTTTTACAGGAGGACGGACCCCTTCAGTGTACGGATCTTCTACCTCCACCTCGAGATGTTTTTGAACCTCTGTAACATGTGGAGTGCAGGCTTCATCTGGCAAGGGTTTTAACGTTTGCCATCTTGACTCTCCAGCCTCTGTTACTACATGAACTGCACTGACAGCTGTACGGTCCTCGGGGTGCTGGGGCTCTGGTTCTGGTTGGTCCTCCATCTGTGCCAGGATCTCTCTTGTTGGAGGATTGACTAGTTTATCAAAAGAACAAACTAGTGTCTGTTCCTCATTTGACACAGTTAGTGCCACAATTTTACGTTTCAGTGCACTGGCCAGGGGCTCTGGTGCTTCTGGTTGGAGCTTTTCAGTCTCTTGGTTCTCTCTCGCTGGAGGACTGGGAGGTGCATCAGAAGGAAAAACTAGTGTCTTCTGAGATGCTGCCTTTACCTCGGCGTCTTTCTGAAGCTCACTGTTCTTGACCTCGAGTGAAAGCTCACTTTGGATCATGAACACTGACCCCAGTCCAGTCTCGGGTTCTGCCTTAACAGATGTCTGTTTTCGGCCCCTCCTGTTCCTTTTCTTTTTCGCAGATGTGAGGGAGACTGGTTGGGTTGTTTGTAGCTTTGCCAGTTCAGGGTTTGGCATCTCAGCCTCATCCAATACAGAGATGGGACACTGAAACCACTGGTGGATCCGGGGCCTTTGATGGAGCTGGTTGGTCCATCATCAAAGGATCTGGGAGGTCCAAGCGGCCCTCCCATTTCTCCACCTGGAGTGGATCAGTCTGCTGATAGATAGTAACTTTGGAAAGCAAGTTCTCCAAAGCACCGAGCTTCCTCAGGAGTTCCTCCTCTCTCTTCACAAAGCCCTTCCTCTCCTCACACCGGGCCTGCTGTTTGACCCTCCACTGTTCCTTTTTCTGTGTGTAGAGCTTCACTTTGGCAAGCTCTTCCGATGATCTAGAATATTCACAGGCCTTGGTGATTGTTGCCAGGGAAAGATTCAAAGAACAGCTTTTTAAAAACTCAAAAATGTAAAAGAATTACGATGTTAAAAATTGATTATAGCCTCTTTAATATTCATTTTATTATAAGGGGTGCCAATATGTTAATAGGATGTAACATAACTCATCTGTAGGGGGCAGCAACATGCACAATATAATAACACAAGTACATTCAATATTTTAACTGAAAGGTTTTTAATTTTCTAACTTTGGCTCTAAAATTTTCTTCAGACTAGGAATTCCAAGATCTTGGGGTGTTCCAGTTAACATGTACGAGTCAAAAACTGGAAAGTCCGACCCTCTAAAACAACTGGAACACAGCATTATATTAACAGTAGCCAAGAATAAGAAAAGAAAACGTTTTTTGTACAAACAAACTAGATGATTATTTTGTATTTTTCAGTAAAAATCTGAGAAAGAGTGCCATTTCATTTTTTAATGCCACCGCAAATACGTGAGTCACATGACCTACTAGATCAGTTTGGTCCATGTAGAAACAATGATACTTTACTGATCAATAATTATCACTAGGGCTTTCAACTCAGGGGACAGAGAGGAGCAGAAAAGGGTCCAGAGAGAGCTTCAGTGGAGGATCCGACGGGCCAAGAAGGACTATGGGAGGAGGATGGAGGAGCAGCTGGCCCAAAACAATGCACGGGGCGTGTGGAGAGGACTGAGGAGCATGTCTGGTTTTGGACAGAGTGGCAGAGGGACAGCTGATGGTGATCAGTGCTGGGCGGACGAATTAAACTGTTATTTCAACAGGTTTAATGCGCCCCCCACCCCCTATGCCCCTCTGCCGACTCCCCCCTCCTCCTCTTCACACCTCCCCGGGCCAGTAGGCATACCCCCCTTCCCCCTCACACGGACTCAACCCAGCACCAGCCCCCCTCCACCCCCCACCACCACCACCCCCCGCAGTCCACCCCCCCCCCCCCTCTCCCCCCTCTCCATCACACCGGACGAGGTGAGGAGGGAGCTCAGGCGACTCAGGCAGAGGAAAGCCGCAGGACCCGATGGTATCTGCCCCAGGCTGCTGAGAACCTGTGCAGACCAGCTCTGTGAGGTTCTCTGCTACATTTTCAATCTGAGCCTCAGCCTGGAGAAGGTCCCCGTCCTGTGGAAGACCTCCTGCGTGGTCCCGGTTCCCAAAACAACAAACGCCAGGGAACCGGCCCACTACAGACCAGTCGCCTTGACCTCCCACCTCATGAAGACCATGGAGAGGGTGATCCTCAGCCACCTCCGCTCTGTGGTGAGCCCCACCCTGGACCCGCTGCAGTTTGCCTACAAGCCAAACGTAGGAGTAGAGGACGCCGTCATCTACTTTCTGCAGCGGGCGCTCACCCACCTTGAGACCGCCGGGAGTGCTGTGAGAGTCATGTTCTTTGACTTCTCCAGCGCCTTCAACACCATCAGGCCGGCGCTGCTGCGGGGGAAGCTGGAGGACGCGGGAGTGGATGGACATCTCGCTGCCTGGACCATCGACTACCTCACTGACCGTCCACAGTACGTGCGGCTGCGCGGCTGTGAGTCAGAGGTGGTAGTCTGCAGCACAGGGGCCCCCCAGGGTACTGTCCTCTCACCCTTCCTCTTCACCATATACACCTCGGACTTCACATACAACACGGACAGCTGCCATCTCCAGAAGTTCTCCGACGACTCGGCCATTGTGGGCTGTGTGTCAGAGGGGAACGAGCTGGAGTACTGCTCGGTCATCAGTGACTTTGTAGACTGGTGTGGGCGCAACCACCTGTGCCTTAACACTAGTAAGACAAAGGAGCTGGTGATCGACTTCAGGAGGAGACCACTACCTCACTCACCGGTGAACATCCAGGGGCAGGACATAGAGACTGTGGACAGTTTCAAGTACCTGGGTGTTCACCTCAACAATAAACTGGACTGGTCCCACAACACTGACGCCCTGTACAAGAAGGGCCAAAGTCGCCTCCACCTCCTGAGGAGACTGAGTTCCTTTGGAGTGAGCAGGCCTCTGCTCAAGACTTTTTATGACTCTGTGGTGGCCTCTGCTCTCCTCTACGCTGTCGTCTGCTGGGCCCCGAGCAGCACAGAACGGGACAGAAAAAGACTGAATAAGCTGGTTAAGAGGGCCAGCTCTGTCCTGGGCTGTCCTCTGGACCGTGTAGAGGAGGTGGCTGAGAGGAGGGTACTGGCCAAATTCATGTCCATTAAGGACGACACCTCTCACCCTCTGCACCGGACTATTGAGGAGCTGAGCAGCTCCTTCAGCAGCCGACTGAGGCACCCCCAGTGCAAGAAGGAGCGCTACCGCAGATCCTTCATCCCCACCGCCATCAGACTGTATAATTCTAACATATAGGCCAGACGTGCAATATCCTCCTTTTCATGTTGATGCTTGTTGTTACTATTATCATTATTACTATTTTTCATTATTATTATTATTATTACATATTACTATTTGCACTATTTATTACTTACTTTATCCCCTCCCTGCCTGCATGCACTTTTTCCCTCCTGTCCAATTGTCCTGGAGCTACTGTGGCGAGTAAATTTCTCCTGTGTGAGATCAATAAAGTCTTATCTTATCTTATCTTAATAAGGAAAAAATTCTGTTATCAGTTTCACCGTTGGAGCTCTTTCTGTGAGTGGATACAAATGACCATAAGCCCTTACTGAGACATAGTTCTACCCAAAACAACTGTCAAATGCATTAAGAGCTTTTATATATGTGTCTCTGATCTATAAATGCATGTGTCCTACTGTGAGCTTGTCATCTGTGGGAGCACTCAGACTATCGACAAGTATGAAATGTACTAAATACACAGTGTGATAAAACGTCGTTCAATTTCACACCATCACCATCAGCACAGAAATGTAAAAGATTTGGCATGCAGCTGCTTATACTGGAACATGTTATTTTCCACATACCATATAACCATTAAGAACACGTTTACAATTTGTCACTGAAAAATGTCTGCACAGTTTGGATTCATTACATTAATGCAAAGTAACTTTGGGGTCAACCTGGATAAACAGCCAATTGGAAACTTAAATCACAGGTTGTTTGACGTAGTTGAAAAACGTATGTGACCACAAATTATAATTATCACTAGATTTGCCAATGAGAGTTTAGAGAAAAGTTCATGCATAAAATATAAAAGATATTTCCTACATTTAAATATATACAGTATATGGACATCAACTATGATTTAAGGTATATGGAATTATTTGGCAAAAAAAAATAAAAAACAAAAATATATATTGAAATTCTCAAGGTAGCTACCCTTTACTTTGAGCTTCATGATGAAGTCTCCTGAAATTGTTTTTCTTCACACTATTTTGAACTTGTGTTTTGTTTGCTACTTTCCATAAGGGCCCATTTATACTTTTGATGCCTTCAGTGAGGATCTACACGTCTGTAAAGAATTGTGGACAGATAGATAACAGTTTTTAACATTATTGTTTATTATTATGCGTGAAAAGTCCCTCAGTCGTCCAGGTAGAATCCATGATAAAAGGAGAAGTTCAATTTGTCAACTGGACAAAGTTTGTTTGGTTGAAAACGTTTCGCCACTCATCCGAGAGGCTTCGTCAGCTCTAATAAGAATACTGGTAAGACACTTGCTTATATCTTGCTGTAGGGAGGATAGATATATAGGGATCGTTATCTAGACGCCAGAGAAACAAAAGACGGAAACCAATGAGATAGTTCCGGAAAGTAGTTAGCTAGGTAGCTCCTCCCTACAGCAAGATATAAGCAAGTGTCTTACCAGTATTCTTATTAGAGCTGACGAAGCCTCTTGGATGAGCGGCGAAACGTTTTCAACCAAACAAACTTTGTCCAGTTGACAAATTGAACTTCTCCTTTTATCATGTTTATTATTATGTTTTTAATATTGTTTAATGGGATTATCCTGAAGTAAGGTTTCATGATCATTTAGGGTTTGATTTGTTTCTATTGTGATTTTAATGTCTTTCTTATTCTGTAAAGCACTTTGAGTTATGTTGTGTACAAATTGTGCTGTACAAATAAACGTGCCTTGTAGGGGTGTGAATCTTTCACTCACAAAACGGTTCGATTCGAATCTCGATTCACAGGCTACGATTTGATTCAGGGACAATTCATAAAATTAGTAAACAATCCGGTACGATTCGATCCGATCCGGTCCGGTTAATTTCGATTCAATACAAATTGACAACTTTACTCCCAAGTTGCTTTAAAGTTATTAAGAAGAAAAAGAGAGAAACAGAAATTAAAATTTCAAAATAGTATCCTTTTGTTTATTTAGTGTCCAACAGACAATACACCAGGCCTACTGAAAAACTGGCAATCCGGTTTGCAAAACTCTGCTCATACTTAAAATACAACACATTCCGTCCCTCAAGCAACACAAAACAATAAGGTTAGATATCAAAAATAAAAAAAGACCTTATAAAACAAGCAAGTTGCCTATTAAAGGCAAAAATCAGAATGAATCAGAATTAGTTAGTAATTAGTGCTTCAGTCACTCATGAGTTTCAGTAACTGTAAAAGTGTAACATATCACTGACAAGAAGATAGATATTACTAGGCAGTTATAGAAAACACTAGCATGTTAAATCCACTGAATAACTAATACTTTCTCTCCATCTTATAACATTACCTCAGTCTCCTTTGAGACAAAAATCATCTGTGTGTGTGAAGTACATTTCTATACACACAAATCATAAGTATCTAAATACAGAAATGCACCAATTCTGATTATACATTGTATTTTCCACACTAAAGTAAATTAGCCAAGTCAATTTTAGCCCAAATCAAATATACATTGCCAATACATGAATGTTGTCTAAATAAATCACCCAATCCACTAACCGTGACAATAAAAACGCTAGTATCATAAAATTGTTATGGTCTATAGCTGCCATGGAAACTATCAAGCTGACAGTGAAACATCAGACTGATATCAACGTGACAACACTGGCACAAAAGTTAACCACGCATACGAACCATGTCCATACATAGCGGTAGCGCACCAAATTAATTTAACCATAGCTCAATAAAAGGAAACTTAGCTTAGCTTACCGATAGAGTAGATCTCCTGACGGGACGAGGCGGCGGGAAACCCACCCTCCGCACAATGCGAATTGGGACACGGCTATACAGTGCAAACATTTTGTGCTCGCTTCCGCATATAGCCCGCGCCGCTCGCATCATTGGCAGTTAACCAGCCAATAAGCTTCAACCCCAGGTAAGTGAACCACCCACCGTTCGCGAAAGAACGCAAACACACACAGCGCGGCTGCTGCGCCATGAGAGAGACCGCTCAGGAGCAGGCAAACCGATTCTTGGCTGTAAATCCGGTGCATCGGACCTTTCGTAGTGCATTTGGACCGATCCGGGCTCCGCTGATCAGTACACTCAGATCGCAGAGGTCACAGACCGATAACCGATCCAAATCGGTTAATCTTTACACCCCTAGTGCCTTGCCTTGGATTACTGTGTCGCGACACACTTAATGTGTTATCCTGACACGTCTATTCATCAGTAGTGCCAATTTAAACAATTTCACAATGATTTATGAACAGTTTCGCAGTTCATATACAATTAGTAACATCATGGCTCTTCCTGTTCAAATTTTATCTTTATTATCCCACATGTATAACACAGCTGGAATACATTTCTACTGAAAAGGCTTCCAGTCGCCTCATGTTTTACGGATCTTGTCATTTTTTGCCAGTAAAACCTCTGTGTGGGTCTCTTAATGAACTGGCTCGAGATGCTGGGGGTTTATTCCGGGACGTCATAAAAAGCTTTTAACAAACTGGTGGTTCATGTCCAAGTCATTTTCTATCTGTGGCAGTGTGTCAGTTATTAACGGAGCAGATCATGTTCAGTGGTCCACATAAAAGCTGCTCCGTTGAGCCGAGCAGAAATGATGGAAGTTGTGTCTACGAGGATGAAAAGAAATGATTTTTAGAAGTCAATGTTTAAACTAGCAAACCACAAATTTGTCATGGTGGCTAAGCTTTAGAGATTTCCTTGGGTTATTTGGGTTACTAAAATTAAGTATGTGTAATAGATTGAAATTGCATTAAATATTACCAAATGAAATCACTGTTTATTTCTAACTTTGACCCAAAATTGCATGTTTCCAATTTGTTTTTGTTTTTTTGTTTTGTTTTAATTAAAGGAGTACTGGTCAGATTGGATAAGTACATTAACTTCAAAGTGTAGTTAGAAATCTTAAAAATATTTAAACATTTGCATTAATTTATAGGCATTTTAACTAGAAAATCAAGAATCTCTTGGGCAAGACTAAATAAATGCAAGTACCTGCCATAACTGCTTACATGTGTTTTGATCTGTCCCAGTTTAGTTTAACTTTTATTAGTTTATAAGTCAAAAAATATAATAAGTTACCCTGATTCTTTCTTTCCTGGCCACAACACATACAGTGGTACCTCACCGTACGAAAGACTCTACAAACGAAAAATCCAAGTTACGAAACGCCTTCACGTTAAATTTTGGTCTCTAGATACGAAAGAAAATTCAAGTTACGAAACGCGAAATCTCAAAAATTAAATTAATGCGCGTTCAGATGCGCGTTCAGATGCATGCCCCGAAACGTAAATACACTTTATCACCACACACGGGGTTAGGTTCCAGAGGTGGCCCGCGGTGGTAGAGGTCCACGAGGTAGGACAACTTTGTATTTTGCAATTGTTCTACATGTTTTAGGGCTGTAAATGCCTCACCACACACATTCTACGCTTTTCTCAGACAGGAGTTGGGCTTTTCTCGCATTTCTCTCTCGTTTGAACACTCGAACTTTCATAGATTTTCAATGGAATGTGTTGATAGTGAAGCGTGGGGGGGGGGGCACGGGATGGAGCCCGGGCCGTGCCTCCCTCTCGGGGCCGAGCACGCGCGGGCGAGCACGGGGTGATTTAATCCTGGTCTGGTCCCGGTTTGGTCCAGGTCTGGACCTGGTCCGGTCCTGGTTTAGACCTAGTTTAGAGCTGGTTTAGTTCTGTTCTAGACCTGGAAGTCACATAGAGCCAGAGCCCGCCCCGAGCGAGACCCCGCGGTCTTGCCCGCCGATAGAGCACCTTTCTCGGCCTCTTAGCTCACAGTGTCGGCCCCCCTGCTCTGTAGGTTAGATAGAACCAGAGCCCGCCCCGCCCCACTCTTATTCCCGCTGAAAGAGCGTCTTTCTCGGCCTCTTAGCTCTAGCGTGGAACGCGCAAGGAGCGCAGAGACACGAGCAACGCGCTCCTCCAACGGCACTGCCATGTCCCGGGATAATCCTGGTTTAGTCCAGGTCCAGTCCAGGTTTAGACCTGGTTTAGACCTGGTCTAGACCTGGCCTAGACCTGGTTTAGTTCTGGTCTAGACCTGGTTTATTCCACGTTTAGTCCTGGGTCTACAGTCTCTTAGCCAATCAGGACGCAGAACACAAATGTTACACTATAAAAAAAATGTTACACTATAAAAAAAAACCTTGGAACAGATCAGGCCTTTTCCATTGAAATAGCTACTCAACTTACGAAAAATTCACGTTACGAAACCACTTCTGGAACGAATTAATTTCATAAGGTGAGGTACCACTGTACTTAAAATGATCAGTACAACTACAATTTTTTTTTTTAGCTTTTTGGATATGAACAAAGTAGCTAACATTTTGGCCCATTATACAACTTTAATATCAAAAAAGTCTTACTCATATGAACTTAAATGACATTTCCAAGCTGGAGCCTCTTCTCTTCACTTGTCCAAAACCGAGTTCATGGACACAAAAGCTTTTCAGTTTTGCCGCTTCCTCAGGGCCTGGTGCATGTTGTTCATTATCCCAAATGGGGCTGTGTGTTATTCCCAAAACTGGACTGAAACTCAAGAGCTCAGTGTGGTTTATCTGGAAACTACAACTATCCATCACTTTGAAACATGAAGGTGATTAGTCAAATGCTTATTTATATTGTATAACATTCTTAAAGAATTTTTTTTACCAAATACATTTAATAAAGTGTATTACTGATGGCATTGGTTGACATTTTGATTTAATAATGCAGTTGTCTTTGTTGTAAAAGTTTTTTTGGCATGTGTTTTAGAGTCAGTAACATCCAGATAATGATTACAAATTACAAATAATACAAGTATGATTAGGATTATTTATTAGTCGAAGTAATGTGCAGCTGCTGCTCAATAATTTCAACATGAAAAGTCTTATCTATCTTAAGATATATGGGAGTAGACAGTGTTACCCAACAGGGAGAAAGATACCAGAAACACATAGTTGGTGGCACAAATATCCAGTTTCATTCGGAGAGGAGGAGACATTCCTGTAGCCAGAATACTCCTGATATACAATACTACAGCTATTGTTTAAGGTTTGTCATGTAGAAACTGGATGCAGAGATGTGATCACAAAATGAAACTTTAGCAACTGTTAATTCGCTCTCAGGACATTGGACGTTTTAGATCGCCTCTAAAGACATTTCAGATAGTCCTTATGACCAATGTTAACTTTATATCAATGTTAACTTTAGATGAATCAAAAACAAATGTTATTTTCAGCATTATCAAAGAGTAAACTGACACTGGCTACAGCAATGATTTGGTATCTGCAACTGAAAAATGTATAATACTGAAATTGATCAAAAAGTGTGCAAAAAGAAATACAGTCCAGAAAGGCACAGTAACTTTTTTCTTTTGTTAAGTTCAAAGTTCAAAGTTCAAAGTCAGCATTATTGTCAATTCTGCCATATGTGTTCAACATACAGTGAATCGAAATTTCGTTTCTCTCTGGCCAGGTAGTGCAAAAAGACAGTGTACAAAATACAACATGAAGACAAAACACAACAAAAACCATCTAAGACAGAGATCTAAAGTTAAAACTAAAGTCTACGGTCTAAAATCTTAAAACAGTGCAACATAATAAATAACCTATACTATATACAGATTTCCAAAGTGTGCAGTGTGCATCAAAATGTGCAATGGAAGATACAGCAGTGAATTGGTTATGTGCAGTAGAATGTGCATTGGAGTTAAGATAAATAAAAATAAGTGTGCAACAGTAGTAATTCTAGTGCAACAGGAGTAAACAACAGTACTAAAAATTCCAGTAGTAAATGTGCAATAACAGTTAAATGAAAGTATTTAAAATAGATAATCTTTAAAGTTATTTTTCTACACTTTTGTTCTGTTTTTGTCTGACACTTGAACATTTACAAGTTCATTTTAGCACATTTCCGATCACAAAAATATCTCAATTATGTTATTGGACAAATCCCTAAAATTGGAGTGTAAAATTTATTATTGCCAATGACCCCTACATTAAAACACGAGGGCTATGAAATCTGTTAAAAAATGATAAAATACTCACATTTAATATTGAAAGATGCATTGGTAGACCTCAGAAACTCTCCGGTTGCCATGTTGGTTGCCACACACTCGAAGTTTCCAGAGTCGAGTTTGCGATCGATGGAGGTGAACTTGAGGTTGCTGCCCTCCTGGAATCGTCTGTCTGTGTTCTGCAGGGCCTCTCCATTATGGGTCCAACTGTAGGTCACATCTGCGGGCTCGCTCACCTCACAACGCAACATCGCGCTCCGGCCGTGTAGTGCGTCCTGGGATTTGGGCTCCTTTGTGAACTGCATGGCGGCAGAGGCTTGGAGGGACAAGACTGTAGATAGGAAAAGAACAGAAAGGATATTATTATTATTTGCTAAAAAAAACGATATCCAACTCTAAACAAGACTAAGGCTGCGTCCCATTTCTCTGTCTTACCCTTTCGTCTTACCCCTACCCCTTGGTTTTGCGCGTTCGTGTGAGGGCAAGGGGGGTCCCAATTCTAATTTTGATCAAGGGCTAGGGCCACGACCGAGGGCTACATACCCCTTGAAACGAAGTAAGCTCTCGACCAGACTTGAAACAAAGGGGTACGCCTACAATCAGGTTTTGGGATCAGGATGGCAACGTCACATCGACCAGCCAAGGAGTCTCATAAATGTATTTTCAGCAGTTGTAATTATCGATTAACAGTTTAGCAGGTTTACAATTATGAAGTTTATGTTCTACGTTACTTTTAGTGAACCGTTTTTGCTTTTTTAATTGTAGTGATGTCAGTTTAGCCGACGTTATGGTTTTCATCGAACTTTCGTGTATAAACAAGCTAGTTTTTTTGTCAAGTTGAGGTACCTGATAATCTTTGACATTTGTTTGTGTCAATTGTCGTCGCCTCTGTAGACGTAGCAGCCAGGTAGAGGCAAGGGATGAGGATGCAAACGGTAATCGAGTGTTGTCCCATTTCTTAGGGGAACATTCGTACCCCTAGTCCTCAGTATCGAGGGCCAAGACAAAGATGTAGATAAAGGGGTAGGAGAAGGGGTAAGACAGAGAAATGGGACGCAGCCTTAAAGTAGAATTGAACTTGAATACACTACACTAATTTGAATAGGTATCAAAACTTGCTAACATGGATTTGATCCTCTGTATCAGAACTACAAGGTCACATGGTAATATGAAATACTTGCCAAGCTTGAGGTTGAAAATTACATTAATATTTTTTGGAAAATGTTTGGTGGAAAATAAGTATTGCGGTATCAGTTGGTATCAATAAGAGTCGAGTTTGATATTTTAGTATTGTAAAAACACTGGCTAGGTCTACATCTGCTGGCGCACTGAAAAAGTGAGGACATCGTGTAAAAATAAAAATAGTAGTTATAGCCAAACACACCACATAAACCACCAAATGACTAGCAAGCTTTTGAAACACTAAAGGTCACATAATGACATGAACAAAAGCTTGGTTCTGTTGTATTGCGGTTCTGGCTCTATCACAAACAAAACTGGTTTCCAGAAAAAGCCTCGTCATATGAAACAACTATTGTAGACTATGGTGAGCTGGATGGTCCAAACGGAGAGGAGCGAGAGGGAAACGGGGAAAGTGAATGTGGGTTTTCGTAAAGAGCCGCAGTTAAGATTTTATTGCATTTTCCGTTCATTAAGAGATCGTCATGGCGACCACTTCACCTCCAGCAGGAATGTGAAGTTTAGACAAAGCCCCGAGCTGTGAATTATTCCTGGTCAAATTATCCGACAAATGTGTTTCCCGTTTTCCCGTCAGAGGAGCGGACGTGAGGGAGGAGTCACATGGTTGGAGCACAGACATGATACTGTGGAGTATTTTCACACACATTTACATCGAGGCGGTCAAGACGAGACTCCAGAGCGGGAATCTCTTCTGCTCCAGTTACCCGGGCATCAAGGGAATCTGCGGACTACTCTTTTCAGTAGCTAATAGGGATCTCAATAAAAACTAACACCACAAAGGGCATCTGAATATATTGGAGGTTATGATTTAGCAAACCAAAATATAAAAGCCAAAGTGCAAAAAATTAAGATGTCAGTCAAACAAAAAGAGGAAACTTTAAGAAAACTAAAAATGGATTAAAGCCACACTTTTCACTTTTGATTAGATTGTCTTTCGTCCAAATAAAACAAATTTCACAAGCTGTATAGCAAAGATTCACAAATATTAACAAAATAAAATCTGAAATATTAGAAAAAAGGCAGCCAGTCTAATTGAAACAGTGAAATGTTTTATTAAATGATGGCCATTATGTTTTTGAGTATGTGATCCATTATTTAGTCAATTTTTTCCTCAAAATTTGTTTTCAAGTGTATACAATTTTCACCACGATCAATATTTCCAAGACCGACCGCCACACTTTTCTTACAATACACAGCGAAGACCTGTATAAACTTGTAAAATGACAAAACCCTCACTATTTTGATTTGTTTTCAAGCATGACATTAAGTGCACACATTTCTGCAGATAGCCAGTGCCGGGTGAAATATTAAATCAATAGTCTTAACATGCACTCCTCACACATCACATTTAACTCATCGATAACTGTCTCCACTTTAAGCCAAGACAAGCCTTACTCATCCCAGTGGCATTACAATGTTATCCGATCTGAACTTGGCTTGTTTTTCTAAGGACTGGTCGAGTATAAAGCAGAACTACACCTGTGCAGAGGAGTGGAGCTCTTTGAGGCCTGAAGCCAAAGGGGAGAGGGGAGAGATCTGTCACTAAACTTAAATCAGGCTGGTTTGAAAAGGAGCCAAACCTTCATCTTTAACCCCGAATGACCGACCGCAGTGCCCTGCCCCAGCTGCAGGTGGCTCCACTCAAAAGTCAAGGTAAAAACAATGAACATCACTCAGGCCAGGAATATTAACTGTTTGTTCATTCATGACTTCACCGGAAATGTATTTTAGACTTTGTTTTCCTATTAATGACAATGTTTTCTAATACAGTGGTACCTCACCTTACGAATGACCCAACAAACGAAAATTTCAAGTTACGAAATGCCTTCACGTCAAATTTTGGTCTGTAGATACGAATGAAATTTCAAGTTACGAAACGCGAAATCTCTAATCCAATCCAACTTTATTTATAAAGCACTTTAAAAACAACAAATCTCAAAAATTAAATTAATGCGCGCTCAGATGCACGCCCCGAAACGTAAATACACTTTATCAACACACACGGGGTTAGGTTCCAGAAGTGGCCCGCGGTGGGAGAGGTCCACGAGGTAGGACAACTTTGTATTTGGCAATTGTTCTACATGTTTTAGGGCTGTAAATGCCTCACCACACACATTCTACACTTTTCTCGCATTTCTCTCTCGTTTAAACACTCATAGATTTTCAATGGAATGTGTTGATAGTGAAGGTGGGGTAGACACGGCTCAATATAGCGCCGAACGCGCGAGGGGAGAAACACCAACACATGATCAGTAGGGTAAAACTCACCTGTCTCACGACGGTCTAAACCCAGCTCACGTTCCCTATTAGTGAGTGAACAATCCAACGCTTGGTGAATTCTGCTTCACAATGATAGGAAGAGCCGACATCGAAGGTTCAAAAAGCGACACGGCGCGGGATGGGGCCGCGAGCCCGCGCGGCTCACAGCTCACAGTGTCGGCCCCCCGGCTCTGGAAGTCACATAGAACCAGAGCCCGCCCCGCCCCGCTCTTATTCCCGCTGAAAGAGCGTCTTTCTCGGCCTCTTAGCTCTAGCGCGGAACGCGCAAGGAGCGCGGAGACAGGAGCACCGCCCTCCTCCAACGGCACTGCCATGTCCTGGGATAATCCTGGTTTAGTCCAGTTCCAGTCCAGGTTTAGACCTGGTTTAGTTCTGGTCTAGACCTAAAAAAAAGTTACACTATTAAAAAAAAAAACCTTGGAATGGATCAGGCCTTTTCCATTGAAATAGCTACTCAACTTACGAATTTTTCACGTTACGAAACCACTTCTGGAACGAATTAATTTCGTAAGGTGAGGTACCACTGTATATTCTTAATAACATCAGGGTTAGAAGAAGAAGAAGCAACTTTATTGATCTCACACACTGGAGAAATTCCTCTCTGCATTTAACCCATCCTGTTATTTGGAGCAGTGGGTAGCATATTACTGCGCCCGGGGACCATCTCCATGTTCTTCTTGCTTTGGTTGGTCAGGACCTAAGCTGGAGGATTTTACCTATGGTGCATGTTTTGGGTAGACGGGGGAAACCGGAGTGCCCGGAGGAAACCCACCCAGACCCGGGGATCGAAGCATGAGCGCTAGCCACTCAGCCACCGTGCCGCCAAGAGTTATAAGAGTTATATAAGAGTTAGAGTTATAATTTGTTTCAGACTAGCATGTTTTCCTGATATAATGCGACTCAAATTCAGTAGAATTAATTTTTTTTCTGAATCATTTGACTGAGATTTCAATGGCACATCAAAACAACATGGGGCCATTTTTGCTACAGGTATATGTGATGTTTTAGTCATTGTGTTTATTGTCTTGTTTATCAGATGTTTAATGTTCACTGTGGGCCAAGGGAGCACCGCAATTTAAAATGCTGTGTGTGCAACCTGTGCATATGTTTTTGACAATAAAGCTGACTTTGAACTTTGGACAAATGAAGGTATCAAGCGCTTATCGGAATAGAAATAGAATAGAAAGCCTTTATTGTCATTATACACAGTACAATGAGATTTTAAGCCCCCCTTCAAAGTGCACTCAGCGCAAGTATAAAAGAATAAATAGTGTACTAATAAAAACTATAAAACTACTCTGCTCAAAACAAGACAGATATGCACACATACAGCATACCGGGTAGAGGTAGTGGTAGAGATAGTCAAAAAAGTATCACTAAAATTAACAGTTTCAAGCAAAAAAATAAAATAAAAATAGAAATTCTATAAAACAATTCTTTACAATGATCATCAGATTATTTGCATGATTTCCTTGTATGTAAAAGCAGAAATAGTATTGGTTCACTTTCAGACAAAAACACAGATCTGATCATTACCAGGAGAATGGATGAGAGGAGGAGAGGAGGAGAAGATGAGCTTTGACAAGGGCATGGCACACACACGACAGCAGCTCTGGGACTGCAGGCTTTTACAGACAGAGACGACATTCACATCAAACTGATCAAAGAAACACACCAGACATGAGGCTTAAGAAGTGTGTTCAAAATAACATCTAATAACTGCAGCTATTTAACATACACAAGGCTTAAAATAGATTTTTCTATTCTATAACAAAATACCTCAATGAAAAGAGAAGAAATGGAAATCTGATGAATTGCTACAAGAAACAAAATATTTTCAACATTAAAATGCCATACCATTTTAGTAAAAACAAACAAGTGACAACCCAACAGAAAAGTTACATAGTACTACTGTAGCAACGTGCCAGTAATAAATCAAATCAATTCTCTGGTCTAAATCAGGAGAGCACAGTGTAATGTGCAGTAAGTGGTCTTCAAACTACTGTTTAAGGAGTTCACTTGTCTTTATTCAAACCATTTGGGCTGCAATTTATGCCAGATGCCCTTCCTGAACCAACTCCTGAACTTTATACTCTATACTTATACTCTTGGGATTGACACAAACATGTGGCTTGTGTTATTAAGCTGATTAAAAAACAAACAAACAAACAAAAATCTAATGAATAATGCTCTGTGAGGGGGGTTATTGCCTTACTTAAAGGTGCATTGTGTAACTTTTCTGGTGGAGGACCCATCAAATGCTTTTTTCCGTGGAGGTGTTATTGCTTTGTCTGGAATGTCTCACAGTATGACATTAAACAGCTCTACCTTACTTATATTCAATTACAGATGGTTTTATTGCTTAAAAATACCTGGAAAAAGAGGAGTTGTGTTGCCTCTTCACAGATCTGATCTGTATCTTGGTCTGGTTTGGTCTCCATGAAGATAAAAAAGGTTCAATACCCTACTGTGAGACATAAATCATTTTTTAAATCAGCTTAATAACACAAGCTGCATGTTTGTGTCAATCCCAAGAGTACAAGTATAAACGTTCAGGAGTCGGTTCAGGAAGGGCATCTGGCATAAATTGCAGCCCAAATGGTTTGAATAAAGACAAGTGAACTCCTTAAACAGTAGTTTGAAGACCACTTACTGCACATTACACTGTGCTCTCCTGATTTAGACCAGAGTTGAAATCCTGATTTGATTTATTACTGGCACGTTGCTACAGTATGTCTTTTACTGCTTGGATAACAGAGCTGAACAATTCCCCGTAGAGACCGAGAAGAGTTCCATCTGTGAGGAAACCGGGAAGAAAGGCGGCAGATGGGACGACGCCTTTCAACTAAACTACCCATCATGCACCGCTTCAGGACGTCCCACTGCGGCTGTGCCAGGACTACAACTGGGCACATACAGGGGTACCAGCTCCCTCCAGATAAATGTCCATGTGAAAGAATTTGAGATGCTCTCTGACAAACAGATCGATCGTGGCACAGGAGTGGACTTCGAGGAGAGATAAGGTGTGATTTTACATTTTAATAATTTACAGACAAGAGAAGAGCACGCCAGAGTATGCACTGTATGTAATGTAATGTAATGTAAGATTTAATGTAGTGTGAACGCTGTAGATACATGAAGTGCCACAGCAGTGCTGATATTAGTATTAATAGTGGTTGTAAGATCAATGGAAGTAGAAACGGATGAACAAAAAACTGGTTATACAAATTATACTTAATGTTTGCATTGTCATAAACATTTTTTTTTATCAGTAGGGGCAATAATCTATACCCCCCTAAATAAAATAAGGGGGTACGCAGTAGGGATGTAGTGGAATATTGTGATATCGTAACGTCAAACATCTCACAATAATATCGTAGGCAATCACAATATATCGAATTACAAGTCTCTTTGCTCTTTCTTTGTTATGGTGATTTTATCATGTTTCCTTGTGATTTTAATTTGTTTGTGAGTTTAATGTGTTTCTTTGTGATTTTAACATGTTTCTTTGTGATTTTAACGTGCTTCATTGTGATTTTAACGTGATATCGTAACATCGTAACATCAAAAGTGTCAATAATATCGTGGGCAATCACATTATATCAAATTACAAGTGTCTTTGCTCTTTCATTGTTATGGTGATTTTAACGTCTTTCTTTGTGAGTTTAATGTGTTTCTTATTATGTAAAGCACTATGAATTATTTTGTGTATGAACTCTGCTATACAAATAAACTTGCCTTGCCATGGTGCAGCTATAGCCACAAAAAAAACAAAAAACAACAACAAAACAAAAAAAAACAGGAAACTACACTGACCATGATCCTTTGGTGTTGGCAGCGCAGACTACATGAAGGATTAGCTGTTAAGCACTTCTAAATTTTAATTCTTCATATTATTACAGTATTAAAGGCTTTTCCAAGGCTTTTAAAAGGAAAAGTAGGATTTTCACAATTTTGTAAGTCTCCACAAAACATCTCAATGACTACAGAACAGTGAGATTTTGATATTGTTACATTCTTACTACGCAATGACAGCAATGGTATTGTCCAACAGTTTTAACCATGTATGGACTGTAAGAACAGTAACTGAATGACATATTTATATTTTTTCTGAACTGGAAGATGTCCAACAGTGGGTTTGTGCTCAATATCTTCACCACTGCAAGAAAAGACCAGCGCAGTAGGAGCAGTCTGTGCTTCTTGAGTGCATCTGGTCATTTTATTTGAGCAATTTTGTCTTGTTCTCTGCAATCAGTGATTACAGTTGTCATCTATAGCTTTAACAATATGTCTGAAGCATTCCCTGAAAAACAGACAAGAATAAGATGGACATACACACACGGCAGCTCTGAGGAAGCCTGCAGACTTCACTGTGGAAACGCTCAAACATCTAATATAAATACTGGCCTCCTGCTGCAGCCATTCACATAAACAGTACACTTCAAAGCTTTTGTCATCTCAAATAGATAAGGGATAAAGGAAAGATAAGTGCCCGCCAGGAGATGTTCAAAGAAAGGGAGAGGAACTAAGCCAAGGAAAAGATGAGAGGAAAAATGTACTTGACAAGATGTTTACATATGAAGCACTGCTCACAACAACACACCTTAAGATAACGTTATAGTGTTTAAATTTGTTCAGGCTATTTATAGGCCATAGGATATAATACAAATCATGTAATCGTAGGTAATATTTGGTATGAAGACAAGCGGTAGGGCTGGACAATTTTTTGATACATTTTTGTCATTTTATTTTTAACATCCAGGTTCAGTTTGCAGTGCACATTTTAAAGGGCCCATATTGCGCTATTTTCTGATAGATTATGTTGTTTCCTCATCACAAACACACAAATCCTGCATATTTAGGCCAAGTATTTCTCTCAGACAGAAAACACTCTGTTCCATTGGTGATGTCATATGATTATACAGGAAGTGCTCCATTGTGTTTTTAAACTCCATACATCTTCACTAGAATCATTTGGATAATTTCAGCCCTGGAATTGCCAATCTCTACTCAACAAAAGGTAAAACTTGTACTACATGCATTCATAATGTGGAACAGAGCATTTTAAGCATTGGAGATGTAGACAAAATAATAATAAAGGAGTACTCAAAGTTGTGAAAGAAACAAAACACAATTCTAGGTATGTTTATGATGTAAGAATATTCTAAGAATATTCAAGCTCACATTAGATTATTTTGCATAATATAGGCTCTTTAATGAGCAATGAAATACAAGATCTAATGCATTTCAGAATATGTTTACAGAGGTCTACTACTACAGTGTTAGCAGGATTTATGAATAAGGAGGCAGAATATGTTGACCTTACTGACATTTTGAAACAAGGTAAATTGAAAGGGGTCACTGCCTATGGTCACAAGCTTTGGGTAATGACCGAAAGGACAAGATCGTGGATACAAGCAGCCGAAATGAGTTTCCTCCGCGAAGTGGGTGGGTGCACCCTTAGAGAGATAGGGTGAGGAGCTCGGAGTAGAGCTGCTGCTCCTCCACGTCGAGAGGAGCCAGCTGGGGTGGCTCGGGCATCTGTTCTGGATGCCTCCTAGACGCCTCCTTCGAGAGGTGTTCCGGGCATGTCCCACCGGGAGGAGGCCTCGGGGAAGACCCAGGACATGCTGGAGGGACTATGTCTCTCAGGTGGCCTGGGAACACCTTGGGGTCCCCCCGGAGGAGCTGGAGGAAGTGTCCAGGGTGAAGGAAGTCTGGGAGTCCCTGCTTAAGACTGTTGCCCCCGCGACTCGACCCCGAATAAGCAGAAGAAAACTGATGGATGGATGGATGGCACTGCCTGATAATTTTGCTCTCTTATGCTCAAAGTATCAAAATTTGCCACATTTCTACACCAACAAAAACTTCTGGTGACATTTCTCAAATTACAAATCTCTTATTAAAGTCAAAGAATTCTCCTTTCACAGGTAAAAATAATTTCCTTCTCGCTACAGATCAATATTTGCTAAAAGGCTTTTGCTAATGTAGCTCAATGGGCATCTACAGCATTCATACAATATTAATCTGTTCTCCTTTTCCAAACAGGGGCTAGATTTCAAGCAAAGCCTCCCAAAATACACTTTGAGGAAAGAGAAAGGAGGTTAAAGAGCGCATAGGGGGTCCTGTGTCTCCTCTATGGGAATCTCACTGCTCCATCACCCCATTAAGACTTTGCTCCTGCCAATTCTGTCAGGTGCCGTCAGGTGCACGACGCCATCCAGTCGCCTGACAGTGAAAACCAAGTGTAATGGGCCCATCTCCGCCCCACGCCTCTGTCCACCAACACGTCTCAACTTCTGCTGCTGCACAGTGAACAGGGCGGCCATGATGGATCGGATAACAAGAGAAAAACTGCTTTCAAGTGGCAGGGGGAAACGTAAGAGGAAGATTTAGGGCCAGACAACTAGCAGAGGTGAAGGGGTCACACTGCCAAAGTATCCCAGGACAGAAACAGTGAAATGGAGAGGCCGATAAGACAGGTTTTAAAAGCGTGTTTAAGATAAGGGCCTTAAAAGGGATGGTGCCGGTTTATGGTGTGAGAATATACGTTTACAAGTGTGGGACAAACCTGCAGAGAAAAGGTAGGTGGTGAAGGCCTGGAACAAAATGAAGTGTGTTCGTTCGTTTTCACACTAGGGATGAATGAAAAGCTAAGTTGACAAATACTGTGTTGAGATTGTGTTTAAATGCACAGTTTCACAACATGCAAATTTTAAACTAAGATATACATTTACAGTACCAAGAAAATATACAGTACCAGTCAAAAGTTTAGACATACCTTCAATGTTTTTTCTTTCTTTATATGGAAGACATCAAATATATGAAGATATATGGAATTATGTAGTAAAAAAACAAAGTAAAATAACTCTTTGTCAAAAGATATTTAGAAAAGTGGCTACTAAGAATATTGGAAGGTTCTTCAGAGACAAGACACCAAGGGAGTGGGGATTCATGTTGGAGACTCTGTGGCTCATCTGGGGCTAACCACTACCACATTTTTTGGGATTGCCCTTTTCTGAAATGTTATTGGTCACAGATTTGGAGTCATATAAACCATGTTTTTGGGTCTAAATTGATGTTTACTTTTGAGTGTTTATATTTGGGAGATGTTAATGTCCAGAATTGGAGACGTGATGATAAAAAGTTGTTAGCAATCCTACTTGTAGCAAGCAAAAAAGTAATTACAACAAAATGGCTGAAGGGCGGCTCCTCCATCAATAGAGGACTGGATAGAGATAATATATGAAATCTATGTGGACAAAATGGACTGAGTATGTAAAACCAATTAGATCGGACTTTATCTGAAAACTAATACTGTAAACACATCTCGATTGATATTCCAATGAGCAACTGTAATGGCACTCTTGTGGTTTTGTTTTGTATAGTTGAAAAAAAAAGAAAAAGAGTGACTACATTGAGGATTTGAGCTTTTTTCTTTGCTACATAATTCCATACATCTTTCTTACTTAAAATGCAGAGAGTAGTAAATAAAAAGAAAAAAAAAGATTGAGATTGAGTGTCCAAAGTTTTGATTGGTAGTAGTATTTTGTTGTACACCAAGGACATTATGTTGATGATTGAAGACTTTACAGTTAATCAAATTGAAATTAGGTTGCAATTAATCTTCATGCAGCCATAAAAATATACAGTATATAGCCTAATATTGTACAGGAACTACAATGATTTTCCAGGAAAGTTGATAAATTGTTAATGAAATTATTTTAGAATTGGTTAAATTCATGTGCAAAGTAGGGCAAAGCAAATCAACCACCATTTTTAGGTTAGGGGTCAAAGGTGAAAGTAACTTCAATGTACTCAGCTGGATTTGGTTGAAAAGAAAACTCATACAAACAAGGACAGAATAGAATAGAAAATCACACATAGACGATATTGTAAAAAGTATGGCTGTCTGGAACAAATGGACCTTCTCAAAATTAAGTGTCTTGGCAACTCTACCAGACCACAGAGAACAACCAATTTTCCTTTTTGCTGATACCCATCTCCTGACCCCACTTTTAAACACTGAATCGGCCCTTTCTTTGAGATAAGTGCTGTTATCTGATAGCGGAGGATAGCATGTCCGCTGCCCACTCGCCTATAGAGACATCTTTGGTGTGACGACAGTCTGGGATGACACACATGCTTGAGTCGAAGAGGGGTGAAAAGGGGGAGACGCACGCCCTTGGAAAGGAGCAACCACGAATACTTGTCTCAAATGGGCCAAGTGTGCGTGCATTTGTGTGTGGGGGGTATGAAGAGCTTTTCATTGGACCGTGGCGAAGGCGGGACAGCTGCTCAAATGTGTCTAGAAGTGACGGGTTGAAATGAGTGGTAGATGGCAGGGATTGGTGGATTCAAGATGGCTGCCGTCGGATGCTTAACTCAGCTAAATCCCTGTGACAACTGGAGCGGGAGGCTGGGGAAAACCAAAAACTATTGAGGCAAATGCAGGCGTTGCATTATTAAAGAATGTAGATGTGAGTGTACTGTATACACAAAAGCAACAGGGACATATTTGTTTGAGTCTATAAAGTACCGACAACATTTCCCCCAAATTCCAAATAAAAATATTATCGTTTAGAGCATTTATTTGCAGAAAATGACAAATGGTCAAAATAACAAAAAAGATACATAATAATAATTAATTTATATAGCCCTTTTCATGACACCCAAAGCGCTTTACAGTTCATTGTTCGTTCACTCCACACTTGGTGGTGGTGATAAGCTACTTTCTGTAGCCCCAGCTGTCCTGGGGCAGACTGACGGAAGCGAGGCTGCCAATCTGCGCCATCGGCCCATCCGACCACCTCCAACACTCACGCACACTCCACTTTCATACTAGGCAATGTGGGTGAAGTGTCTTGAAAGACAGTTTTTGCGACTGGCGCCCCACTGTGGCACCTGGAATTCCCAGTGGTCTCCCATCCAAGTACTAACCAGGCCCTGGACTTTGCCTGGTTTACACCAGACCATATCACAAGTGAGATATAGTGGGGGCCACCTACTGAATATCTTGTAGCGTAGTTGTGGTTTACGATTGCCAACAGCCGCTTATAGGGCGTTACAAATGTCTATCATTTGGCGTATACATAGCCCACAGCCAATCATGTCAGTTGTACTCTTGTCGCGTAGTACGAGTCACCGCCTTTCCACCCCTCCTCACTCTCTGATTGGCTCCCCCGCTCAGGATCCCTCGCTTAGCCTAGTTGCCAGGCTGTCTTTCAGATCGGAACGATTGTGCAAAGCAGCCTGGGATTTCCCAGGTTAGCCCTGCCTTGCTTAGCTTCTGAGATCTGACGGGATCAGGTTTTAACAAGCAGGTATGGCCACTTCCATGTTTTCAGATCTCAAACAATGCAAAGAAACAAGATCAAATTCATTTTAAAACAACATAATACTAACGTTTACACTTAAGAAGAGTTCAGAAATCAATATTTGGTGCAATAACCCTTATTTTTAATCACAGCTTTCATACGTCTTGGCACGCTCTCCACAAGTCTTTCACATTGTTCTTGGGTGACTTTATTCCACTCCTGGTGCAAGAACTGAAGTAGCTCAGCTTTGTATTTGTGTTGGAATTCAACAGACGCTGGAATGGAATAGCTGTAATACATGTAGAGATGCTGATTTCAGAAAAAAATGCAATGGTCTCTTATTTTTTTTTTGCTGTACGTGGTAGTTTGTCTATAGGTAAAAGGAAGAACTTTTCAGTGCAACTCGCAAATGAATGACATACCAGACCTGACCAGACCTACCACTGTACCATTTATGGGTTTCAGAATGATGAAAATTAAAACAGTTTCCATAGCAATTTAGAATTTAAACCTATTATATGTTTGAGAATGGGGAAAAGTCTTCAAAATGCTGAAAAATCCTTGATATGCATTTCTGTTAAGCACTTTGTTTTTAAATGTGCTATATAAATAAACCTTGACCTTACTGAAAAAGTAATATGAGGAAGGGCATTTGATATAAAACGAACCTTGTTAGATCAGATGATTCCTTTAAGGTTTATATGGAAAAATAAGTAATGAAAAGCCTATTGGATTTGGGATCTTGAAATGTACGATGACACAAACTCCCATGTGTTTCTAAAAGATCTGACATCCTCTTGGAAGCACAACTCAAAATAGTTAAGTTGTCTTCTTCCAACTCTAAAAAGATAAAATCATGACAGATTTGTTTAGCTGCCTCCGCTCCTTTGAGCCCCGAATTTACATAACCCAATTAAGCATAAGAAGTACAAAGCAAGATACTATCAGGCTCTTTACTTTCAGTACAGGAACAGCTACACTTCAAAGTACCAGGAAGTGACACAGAAAACTGAAAAATAGTGGCATAAATGATTAAATGATTCACCCAAATTTGGCATTAGATAAAAAAAAAAAATCTAAGGAAATCGGGATGAAACATTTTATTTATTGCAGTTGTAGTAGGGGTCAGGCGAAGGCTACATGATGAGCGCAGACTGGAAAAACACAACATGAATATTTCAGGTCTGAGGCAGCAGCTCTTAAGAGGAGGCTCCATTTAAAAAGGATCAAATTTAAAATGACTTTTTTATGTTTTGTTTTATTTTAAGTAAAATGTTTGTAGACCACTAGGGGTGGGTGAGTTGCCAGAAAGATTATACCATCACTTTGCCTCTTTATATTGCCTTTAAGCAGAACGCTGAAGCTAAACAGTAGAAGTGGATTGTGAAAAGTGTCTGTATTTGAGCTGCAATAACTGAGAAGCAGTCAATTTTTGTTTGTTTATTTCATTCATAAAGTAAAAAAAGACAACAGTAGGGCTGGGCGATATACCGGTGCACACCGAATACCGGTGGGGTTTTTTTTTACGGTAAGAATTTTTCGTTTATCGCAGTACCGGTGAGTGGACGCGGAACGTCGCGCAGCGAGATATTGTTTGAGGGGGGACTGTTTCGCAGTGGTACCAAACAAACTGCATGTGGCTGCATGAGAGCAGTGAAAGCAGTGTGTGTTGAGCGTTGACCATGCATGTTACACAATCAGAGGAAATTCTACCGAAAAGAGGAGCCGTGTCCATTGTTTGGAGGTACTTCGGGTTTAAAATATCTGACGCCGATCAAACAACAATATTCTGTAAGAGATGTCGGGCTAAAGTTGTAGCCGCAGGAGGCAACACGAGCAATTTGCTTCACCACCTCCGTCACAATAATTTACTCGAATATGAAGAATGCATGAAACTAAGACCTGCTGCCTCTTCCACGTCTGCGGGTAGCATTAAAGTTGGCACTGCAGCACAAAACGTGAATCAGCTGGCACTCAAAGACACGTTTGCGAAGGGTAGCGCCTACGACAATAAAAGCAAACGGTGGATTGATATTACAAACACTATTAGTGTTCACATAGCCAAAGACATGGTACCACTTAGTACTGTTGAGAAAAGTGGCTTCAAGCAGATGATTAAAGCTCTGGATCCCAGATATACGTTACCAAGTCAAAATTATTTCAGCCGAACAGCAATCCCTAACTTGTACCGAAAGCACAGAGCCAAGATAGAAGCAGACTTGGCTACCGTTCGCCACTTCTCAGCAACAACTGATTTATGGACTAGTCGCAGCATGGAGCCATAACATTACAGTTATGAGTGCCACACTGTCACCTTTGTGAACAGCAGAATTTTGTGGGACCATTTAAAACTTGGGTTAATACTAGTCTGGTCATTCTAAGCCAATTTACTGCAGTAATTATTCTCTAAATTATTAGGAAATGGGGTTAACACCTATTCATGCATGAAAAAAAAAATACCGTCAAATACCGTGATACCGATAAAATGTTGAAAAATACCGTGATATGAATTTTTGGTCATAAGGCCCAGCTCTAATCAACAGTGTGATAATACAAAAAATTGAATGAAAGTGAGCAGAAAGAAGAGTAATCTTATGTTATTTGCCCTCTTCTTCCCTTTTCCAGACAATACTTTAACACCGATATTGACTATAAAACATTTCGTCAATACATGCCATTTCAATCACAATTTTTAATCAATTGTAAACAGAAAGCTTCATTTTTATGCGCAACAACTTAGTTTTCTTTTTCATACATACACATTATACTGGATTTTATGTATTTTTTAAAATTGAAATCACGTGACAATGCAAAAATGACTGCATATGTGTATAAATATGTATGTATAAAAATGGTCCCTAAAAATATACAGTTAAATATACAGCTATTTATCTCAAAATTACTGTTGCCATTTTTCTAACAGGAAACAATTCAAATTAATTTAAAAACTGAGTGGGTGGCTGAGTGATTGCGTATTATCACTAATGATAGTAAAATGTAAGTTGTCAAAGTTGTAAATAAGTAGAAAATGATTAGATGACATATTCAATCAACTCATTAAAACATGACTTTTGCTCAATATGAAGAGATATTTGAGACTTTATGCAAATATGCCAATTAGCAATGTTTTAAAATTGTAAAAAATAAGCGTGCACACAAAACCTAAACATGTAACTCTTTAGTTCACATTTTCAAGCAAAAGTCAAATCTCTTTAATAAACTATTAACCATCCTCAATCACAGGACTTTTACTTTTACTCTACCCCAGCAAATCTGCCAAACATTTAAATTGAGGCAGGGCGTTTTCTATGGCTACATTCACCATTCAAAGTGCTTGGCATGCCAGAAAAGCCCGAAAAGCGTGCCTCACATTTTCATATCTGCAGCAGTTTGCCCGTGTGGCAGATCTCCGGATTCATTGGAATGCTGAGCTAACACGATTAGCATTCTGAGCAGCACGCATGTCAAACTGAGTGAAGGATACAGCGAGAGGAGGACAGACACGGAGTAATGCGGTGAAATAACAACACTTAACCTCAGACATGAAACAATGGGCTGTGTCAAAGCACGTGGGGGGCATTTCACTTTGTAACATGAATTTTAAACCTAAAAAAAAAACGCGTATGGGCTATGAATGGACAAGTCGACATAAGGGTGATTCTCCAACTATCAAAGAATTCGTGTCCCAGGCAGAAATAACAAAAACAAGTTTTTTCATTTTTTATTCATGCTGCACTTACTAGACACAAAGCCGAACTTTATGATAGATGAATTACTATTTTTTTTTTTAAATATAAAATATGGTTTTATATTGACTCTCAGTCCCTCATAAGTCCCTCAGCAGTCACTTCATTGACAAATGGCACAGAAATTCCTTATTTTAATGAAACATATCATGTGCTTGGAAGATATATTAGTATTTTATTTATTTTTCATAAAAAGAACACCTGTCCCTAGGGATCACTGTCATTTCCACCACAAAATGTAACTTAACTTTTTTTTAAACCTTTGTCTACTTGAACCACATCAGTTGTGATGTGACAGGAGCTCATGGCAGGATAGCAGCGTTAATTTTATATTGTGTATTTTGAGTATTTTTTATGCCAACTCTAAAATGAGAGAGATTAGCATGCTAATACGTCATGAGATTTTAAAAGAAATGCTAAACATTGTCATTTCCACAACAGTCATTTCCATCACTTTATTGTTATTGTTTATTATTATTTTTTAAATATTTATGTAATTTCATGACAACCACTATCAGTTAATGTTTCTACACATTGTGATGAAGTAGAACAAATCAAAATATTTCTAAAAATATGTGTTGGATTTTCTGAAAAATATCATGACCAAATTTGACTGTAGTTGGAGAATCCCCCATAAATGGTTGAATTATCTTAAAAGGTGCACCATGTAACTTTTCAGAAGGAGTCTCTGTTAGTGATGCCCTTATACAGCTTTTTCAGTTTCGATACCGATTCCGATACTATAACCTTAAGGATCTGCCGATATTATCCATATGTAGTTATTTATTCTTCAGGCATGTGCAAATAAAAGGTCAAACATTATGATCGACTACTACTGCTAAAGTCTTATTACATCAGTTTTTATGTCCAACCACAGTACTGGCTGAACCGATCATTTAGAATTTTTTCAGTATTGGCGCCAAGATCCAATATCAGTAATGTATCAGTGCACCTATAGTCTCTATAAAGAAGTTACTGCATTGCTTAGAAAGTTTCACAGTGTGGCTTTAAAGATCTTTCTCCACGCAGACAAGCAGCTGACGCCACCAGACCAAGTTATTGTTAAAGATCCCATGACATGGTACTTCTTGATGCTTTTATATGGCTCCTTAATGGTTCCCTAATACTGTAAATGAATCCTTCTTCAAAATCAACACTCAGTGCATGAGAAACAGAGATAAGCTGAGAAAGAGTAATTTTTCTCACTCAGAACACTCTATAATGGGCGTTGTTGCTTGAATGCAAATGAGAATGAAAAAGTTGGCCAATAGTAGAAGGTGGGGGCGTGGCTAAACGCTCCGCTGTCTGCTCTGAGCGCTCTCTGATCCATTTCCTTGTTTTTGCACGGGGGGAGAGAGTTGAAGTGTTCCATTGAAAAATAAACACATTTCCACATAAAATAAAATTAAACCACTGCTGTTCAAAGGTCCAGAGGCTCAGATAAAGGACTTCCGAGCCTAGAAACACTCGGACGTGCCTCCAGGCAAATAAAAAAACGCATTTCGCATTGCCTAGCGCATTCACAGTCCAAACTCTATGGGCGGGATATACAGGGACGCTGAGCGGAGACAGAGGGAGGGGCTGGAGCTGCATTTGCCGATCTGACGTCAAAAAGGTGCCTTCTCCGAACTCGCCCGTTTCAACACTGGTTTTGTGTAATGCAGAAAAGGACCGCAAATGCTCAGTTTAGACATTTCGCAACTTTTAGCCATGGGGGGGGGGGGGGGGGGGGGGTAAACAGGGTAAGGGAGCTCACATTAACGTTCAAAAACCTCAGAAAGTGAAAATTTCATGCCATGGGACCTTTAAGATCTGGTGACTCTCACATGTGAACTGGTTCAGAGATGTTATGATGCATTTGGATCTGGAAAAAATGTGATACTCTTTGCAGGGTCAGGACGATAAATTTAATAGGATATGGTCAGCTTTTGTTAGCTTATTTAAAGATGGTATTTAAACTTTTATTTAAATTTGAGTAATAGGATGTTTTTTGTAATATCCACCTGTGTGAATGTTCAGTTGTTTTTATTTTTTTTAGATATGTATATGCATAACATTTAAAGCATAACTTCATGGATACGAGTCCTCTAAGACATTATATAGCCACTTATAATGCATGTGCTTGTATATCTTGGTTGAAATGCTGTAACACTGTCATTTTGGGGACTGTTACTTTGTATTAAATAAAAACACAATAAAAAGAATGTTAAAAAAAAAGATCTGGTGACTCTGCTCACAATAAGAATGCATGTTTTTCAAGGCATTTAAGCGATAAAAACACCACTAATTTGATAAATGCAGGTTGTACAAGTTTAATGCTGCAATTTGGAACATTCCAGGCAAAGCATTAACATCTCCATGGAAACATATGTGGTGTACCCCCCCCACCAAGAAAATGACTTTGTGAAAGCTTTAAATATTTTAGTTTATAGCCTAATGCGCCTCAAATTGTAGATCACTAAAACTAGTCAATTCTGAATTTCCAAATAGATTACATTTTAGTATTTTTTTATAATAATTTGTGCATTCATTCAAAACTCTACTCCTACCAATGGTTTCATGCGTTGAAATTTGTCCAATATTACACAAATATGCCCAAGTACAGCTGAAAACATGACTTGCATACCTCTGAACTGACTGGGTGGTCGTAATGTTATGGCTGGGGCTGTTTTATAAGCCTTTATGTGGGCATAGCCTTTGATAAAAATCTGAAATATCGCTATAAAAATGCTGGTAAAATTCCTGAGCGGGGCCGTAGACAGCGCCGTGTTGACATTTGAGACACAAACACTGGCAGCGGTGGAGCAGGTGTGTGAGGGGGTCGGAGGAGAGAATCTGATGAAACAGTGATGGCTTTAGTCTCCATGTTTGTGCAGTGAGACGAGGGAGGAAAAATGAGAGGAGAGTGAAGGGCAGGGGCACAGGACGCTCAGGGGCCTCTGTCAGATATGAAGAAATATAAATGCAGGATTTCAGCTGACATCACAACATTCTATAGGCCAGTAGAGGGCAGCTTAAATTCATATTGTTAAAAGGTCGATTTTTGGTGTAATGGTGCAAGCTAATGGGTCTATGCATCAATAGAAATCATCATATTCAACATTATGTGAATTTACCTTTTAGATATTGATATTTCATGGCAAAGTACAATATAATCAATGGGAAAACACTGTCTCTTGCAGCCCATCTGGGAGTATGACATAACTAGATCTGAAAACCACCAATTAATGCAGATGATGTGTGTGTGTGTGTGTGGGGGGGGGGTTATTCATCACATTATGGGAACCAAAATCTATATACTGTACAGCTCTGGAAAAAAACAAGAGATCACTGCATTTTTTTCTGAAATCAGCATCTCTACATGTATTACAGCCATTCCATTCCAGCATCTGTTGAATTCCAACACAAACACAAAGCTGAGCTACTTCAGTTCTTGCACCAGAAGTGGAATAAAGTCACCCAAGAACAATGTGGAAGACTTGTGGAGAGCATGCCAAGACGCATGAAAGCTGTGATTAAAAATAAGGGTTATTGCACCAAATATTCATTTCTGAACTCTTGTTAAGTGTAAACATTAGTATTATGTTGTTTTAAAATTAATTTGATCTTGTTTCTTTGCGTTGTTTGAGGTGTGAAAACATGTATCTTTTTTGTCATTTTCTGCAAATAAATGCTCTAAATTATAATATTTTATTTGGAATTTGGGGGAAATGTAGTCAGTAGTTTATAGACTCAAACAAAAATGTTCCTTTTGCCGAAAAACATACCTACAAGTAGTAAAATCAGAAAAACTGATAATTTTGCAGTGGTCTGCAGCTGTACACACACACTCATGGTGACCTGGCTTCTTTGGGGGACAAAAATCAGGCCACAATTAAGTAAATCTTTTATTTTCAACATGGTTTAAAGTTCAAATATGGGTTAAAATAGGTTAAGGTTAGAGCTAGGTTAGTAAAGGATGGTTAACAAAACATGCACCATAGGTAAAATCCTCCAGCTTGGGTCCTGACAAAGCCTAAACAACAAAATCATGAGGATGGTCCCCGGGTCAAATGCAGAAAACGATTTCTCCTGTGTGAGATCAATAAAAAGTCAATCTTCTAATCCTTAATCACTGTAAGGCACTTCGTGTTACTTTTTTTGTATGAAAAGCGCTTTATAAATATTATTTGATTGATTGATTGATTGATTAAAGGTAAGTTAGTAGTATTTTAGTATATTTTTCTACATACAGTATTTACTAGAGGTACCTACAAGGTACTACTGAATTTGTACACTTGCAGCAGTTTTGAACGATGGTAGAAATATTTGCATTTCATCTCTCCATTGGGTCCAAAGTAAACGTTTTCATTTATTTTGAATACGAAAATGAAAGTATCTAATTCCCAAAAAATATAATATTAACCTTATGAAGGATTTTCTGCGATATTTTTGGCAGGTTAATATTTTTAACAGGTTAATATTTTTAGCAGGTTAATATTTTTGGCAGGTTAATATTTAAAAAATGTCTTTAGAAATGACACAATATGCCTTTGGTAAGTTTTGATATTATGATGCCAGATTTGGTTGCACATTGTTATTAATAACATTCCAATCATGACTTAACAAGTAAACGTGTTTGTTTATGGTTGTGTTGATGCAATCTACCAGATCTGTAAAGGCAGGTCTACAGTGTACATATTTTTCATTTTTGGAAAACAATCAATATTACCAGATATTATGTGTTCTTAATAAAGATTGAATTGAATGTTGATAATTGCCCTGCACTGTCAATAATGTGTGTAATAATTTCATTTCATTATGTTTTTCCACTGTAAAACATGGCAACAATGTTTTTACAATCTCTGAATTTGTTATCATTCTGTCACATCAGTGTGACTAATGACAAATCAATAAATCCAATACAAAATTGCTCAGTTTACAGATATAAAGCCTTGAAAATGGCCGCCGTTGACCTTATCGAAACCCAATATGTCAACACAGTCTACAAGTGCATTCATTACAACATTATGTCCCAAAGAAAATAATCTAATTAAAGCTCGGATATTACACAAAATTGACTCTTGTGACCTTTAAGCCATGTTATAATGGCGTTACCTCATCAAAATCATACCTGCAGTTGTTTTATTCATTCACACATGCTTGAGTAATGCTTTATAAGCCCGTCTACAGCTCCAAAGCTCAAAATGCTCTATTCCACCTTGTGATGTCATGAAGGTGGAGTTTTCAAGTCAACAGCTACATTTTACCTCTAGTTCAGTAGAGTTGGGCAATTCCAGGTCAGAAATCATCAAAATGATTTTAGTGAAGGCGTATGGAGTTTAGTGCTGCCGTTGTGTCCTTGGGCAAGACACTTAACCCCCCTCGCCCCCAGTGTCTGCGGACACTGGTAGCCCCCAGGACAGAAGTGCATCAAGGCCAGTTTTAGACATGGGCCGTCCTCCCGTGGACCCGCCACCCGCGGGAGGATTCATGGGGGCCGGTGCATTGTGTTCCCAGAAATGGAGAAGCAGAAGATGGATGGATGGATGGATGCAGTTTAAAAACACATTGGCACATTTCCTGTATTACCACATGACATCACAAGGTGGAGTGAGAGCGTTTACTGTTTGAGTGAAGAACATATCAGAAAATAGTGTCGATCAGAATATAGATGACAAAACAGTGTAATACGGGCCCTTTAAGTCTAAACCAGTGTATTAAAGTAATGTCCCCACATACAGTAGTGACCCGTGGCTCTATAGTCCCATCACGGTCACATATACAGTCCGCCCCAGCCCCGCCTCATGCCCCTGTCGGCTTAAATTAGGGAGAGGGACCACTGTTGTAGGACGAGTGGTGATGCTGCTTCATGCTCTGTGGATTTCAGCAGTGTCCAGGTCATTAACACAAACTAACAATGACAGGTGCATTGTGGGAAATGCTACAGGTTTGTTCAAGCAAGACGACGATTCTTGGAAGGCATGTTAGCATAACTGTTTAATGACCTACAGCTCTGGAAAAAAATAAGAGACCACTGCAAAATGATCAGTTTTTTTTTTGATTTTCCTACTCATAGGTATGTGTTTGGGCAAAAGGAACATTTTTGTTTGAGTCTATAAACTACTGACAACATTTCCCCCAAATTCCAAATAAAAATATTATTGTTTAGAGCATTTATTTGCAGAAAATGACAAATGGTCAAAATAACAAAAAAGATACATGTTTTCAGACCTCAAACAATGCAAAGAAACAAGATCAAATTCGTTTTAAAACAACATAATACTAATGTTTACACTTAAGAATAGTTCAGAAATCAATATTTGGTGCAATAACCCTTATTTTTAATCACAGCTTTCATGCGTCTTGGCATGCTCTCCACAAGTCTTTCACATTGTTCTTGGGTGACTTTATTCCACTCCTGGTGCAAGAACTGAAGTAGCTCAGCTTTGTGTTTGTGTTGGAATTCAACAGACGCTGGAATGGAATGGCTGTAATACATGTAGAGAGGCTGATTTCAGAAAAAAATGCAGTGGTCTCTTATTTTTTTTCAGAGCTGTATACAGGTTCCTTCATTATGTTATAACCATTTTGGTGAAGAAATGTAACCGGAGCAGTAACAGTTTTAAAATCTAGAATCAAGTAAAAAGCAGTAATTTACAGTACTTGATATTTAAGATAAATTTAAGATGTTATAGTCAGATGGTAATCTGACTGATCATGAGGGGTCTTTCCATTACAACTATCCAATAAATGACAAACAAAATGAATAATTATTGTACGCACCTTTTCTTTGCAGTAAAAGTGGTAAAAAAAAAAATCCTTTTAGACAATAAAATGTTAGAATATTATGTGATCATCCTAAAATTATTCAAATTTAGTCCTGTTTCGATACTAAAGACCCTTAGACCAGTAGATTTTCGATCCTTTTGACAATTCCCGGCATATCTAACTACGTACAGACTTTGATGCCATCTCCGTCTCCAGGGCTGACATGTACAATCTCTCATACTGCCGTGTAATCACTTGTGAAGCCCCTGTCAGTCACTTTTACAGCTGAGGAACATCTGGTCTACACACAGGGACCATGTTCAGCCCCGAACAATATTACAGCCCCCTCATCAGATCAAAAAGAAATCATATAGAAGTACAAAGATTGACTCCCTGCTGCCGCTGCCGAGGAGAAAGAAGAAATCACCAAATGAATAGGAGGTACACAGTCACACATGAATGGGGAGTAAGTCTGTGGGCTCCTACGCTTCCAATAGGGACAAAACCAGTACATAGATTACATACATTCAGTTAATTGATTTTGCCATGTGGGGGTTTTAGTCTTTTCAATTTGTTCCGTTATTGCAACCTGTTATTTATAATGTAAATTTGTATACATTTTCAGTGGGGCTGAAAGAGTTGGGAAAAATATCCAATTCCACCTTTACTGACAAGCATTATAATTGTTTTGATTAGCAATTTATAATATCAGGGGCCCTCAAAATGTATAGATTTACATGTGTCTTTGTTAAAATTCATTGCTATGGTACTGCAATAGCTAAAAAACAGAGGGAACTACACAGACCATGATTCTTTGCTCAGTTTTCAATGTAGACTACATGAAGTAACAGTTATAAAGCACTTTTAAAGCTTAGTATTTCAGATTATGACAGAACAAAAGGATTGCCAAGGCGTTTTAAAAAGGAAAAAGTGGCATAATCACAGTTCTGTTATATTATCGCCATAAATATCGTACCATGAGATGTATATAGTGAAAACATTTTGATATTTTCACTATATACTGTGCATTTGGAGAGATTTGGATATGTGTACATCCTGTTTTTTTTTTTACATAACAGCAATTTTTATCCAAGATGAGGCTTCTTGTTGCAGAATCTTTGTTTGACGAAGAAATGATAGTACTCCAAAAATTGCAGCCTTTACGATTTGCTAATTGCGTTCATTCAAATTACGGTTTGATTGTGATTAATCTTGCAGCCCTAATTTTCAGGCAATATCATGCCTTTAGAACAGCTTTATTCAGATGGTGAAGTGAAAAGCACATTCAATCCTCAGCTCTTGCTTCCAGGTTAGCAAATAAGTAAAATATTAATAGATGATGCCAGATTTTATATTCTATTCTTATACAGCTCTGGAAAAAAATAAGAGACCATTGCATTTTTTTCTGAAATCAGCATCTCTACATGTATTACAGCCATTCCATTCCAGCGTCTGAATTCCAACACAAACACAAAGCTGAGCTACTTCAGTTCTTGCACCAGGAGTGGAATAAAGTCACCCAAGAACAATGTGAAAGACTTGTGGAGAGCATGCCAAGACGCATGAAAGCTGTGATTAAAAATAAGGGTTATTGCACCAAATATTGATTTCTGAACTCTTCTTAAGTGTAAACATTAGTATTATGTTGTTTTAAAATGAATTTGATCTTGTTTTTTTGCATTGTTTGAGGTCTGAAAACATGACAACATAATTTTGCAGTGGTCTCTTATTTTTTTCCAGAGATGTACAGTGGTACCTCACCTTACGAAATTAATTAGTTCCAGAAGTGGTTTCGTAATGTGAATTTTTCGTAAGTTGAGTAGCTATTTCAATGGAAAAGGCCTGACCCGTTGCAAGGTTGTTGTTTTTTTTGTGTAACTTTTTTTTATATAGTGTAACATTTGTGTTCTGCGTCCTGATTGGAATAAACCAGGTCTAGACCAGAACTAAACCAGGTCTAGACCAGGTCTAAACCAGGTCTAAACCTGGACTGGACCTGGCCTAAACCAGGATTATCCCGGGACATGGCAGTGCCGTTGGAGGAGCGCGTTGCTCGTGTCTCCGCGTTCCTTGCGCATTCCGCGCTAGCGCTAAGAGGCCGAGAAAGACGCTCTTTCAGCGGGAATAAGAGCGGGGCAGGGCGGGCTCTGGTTCTATGTGACTTCCAGAGCCGGGGGGCTGACACTGTGAGCTAACAGGCCGAGAAAGGTGCTCTATTGGCGGGCAAGACCGCGGGGTCTCGCTCGGGGCGGGCTCTGCTTCTATGTGACTACCAGGTCTAGACCAGGTCTAAACCAGGACCGGATCAGGTCCAGTCCCGGACCAAACCGGGACCAGACCAGGATTAAATCACCCCGTGCTCGGCCCCGCGCGGGCCCGAGGGGGAGGAACGGCCCGGGCGCCGCGGCTCCATCCCGCGCCGTGTCAACAACGCTTTTTGATCCTTCGATGTCGGCTCTTCCTATCATTGTGAAGCAGAATTTAAGCGTTGGATTGTTCACTCACTAATAGGGAACGTGAGCTGGGTTTAGACCGTCGTGAGACAGGTGAGTTTTACCCTACTGATGATGTGTTGTTGCGTCTCCGCTCCCCTCGCACGTTCGGCGCTATATTGAGCCGTGTCTACCCCCACACTTCACTATCAACACATTTAATTGAAAATCTATGAAAGTTCGAGTGTTCAAACGAGAGAGAAATGCGAGAAAAGCCCAACTCCTGTCTGAGAAAAGGGTAGAATGTGTGTGGTGAGGCATTTACAGCCCTAAAACATGTAGAACAATTGCAAAATACAAAGTTATCCTACCTCGTGGACCTCTCCCACCGCGGGCCACCTCTGGAACCTAACCCCGTGTGTGTTGATAAAGTGTATTTACGTTTCGGGGCGTGCATCTGAGCGCGCATTAATAACATTTTTGAGATTTCGCGTTTCGTAACTTGAATTTTCTTTCGTATCTAGAGACCAAAATTTGACGTGAAGGCGTTTTGTAACTTGGATTTTTCATATGTAGGGTCTTTCGTAAGGTGAGGTACCACGGTATAGTGGAAAATACATTTACGAATTTCCCAGATTTTGATGATTTTTGATTATGATGAAACTGCAAGTATAAGTAAGACCAAACTATGGTTTTGGCTACTAGGTCACACACACAGATTCTTTTAGAGGCAGGTATTGCGGGGGTAATAAAGTTTTTTTTATAGACGTTGGTCTCATTATACCAAACCACACTGGGAGAACTGTTCACCCCCATCCATGCAGCAGAATCACCACAGATCCAGGGATGATTACCAGGCAACATCGACATGGCAACCGCCTCCACAGCTCCACATGGACCACGGCCTGTCTCAGCCAATGTCACCTGTACTAGAGCTCAAGAAGAATCATGTCTTATACGGCTGAGGTCTAGCTTTACAGCATTTTATTGGCCAAATGGGAGGGTAAAATAGTCATTGGAAAATATTTTGGTGTGGTTCGATAAATGTAGCATGTTAATGGACCTGGTCAAATTCAATTTAATTTAAATATCTCTTGAAAATACCACAAAATTGTTATAAGGGAAGAATATGTGCCAGTGGATCAAAACAAAGAACATGCATGTATAAACACAACTGGGGATTGTAGCTTCCTAGCACAATTATTTAAGAGTATTTTCTTAGTACTTCCTATAGTAAAAAATAAGGTAAAAAGGCAAAATATAGGGGCAAAAAAGTTGCAATAAACTTGTATTGCTTTTTATTAACCCAAGTAACCTTCAAGTTGAAACCCGTTTAAATTAGATGCATTTTGCCACGCCTCTGTAGTTTTCAATGAAGTGCACCATATGCTCCCAGTGTCAGCAGAGGCAGCACAAACGTGTGTGTGTGTGTGTGTGTGTGTGTGTGTGTGTGTGAGGGGGTGCAATCAAGCTCATAAATCTGAGCATAAACACTCAAAGATGGTTGAGGCATCAAAGTGAAGAATCTCCTATAAACTCTGCGCCAAGTGTGTTTTAATAGGCCACCCATTATGCACTCATTACTGATTTTTATACACTGAAAAAAAGACTGGACTGACCTCAGAGAAAAATACTGTATGACAATGGGCATATTTATGGATTGTGGAGAAATAAATAAGATTCAAATACTGTAAAAAGTGGTAGAAAATGTTTTGTTTGTGTGGTAACATGGTAAGGCACTTCACTGGCATTGCTTTCTCCAGTCACATTATCGCTACATATCAACTTGTACATCACAATTGTGCTTTTTCATAATGACATAAGTTAATAATTAAAAAATAATCCAATTTAAAGTTCTTCGTCGGCTGCACCTTTCTAAGGAAAAATTAGCCAAGTTTTATCCAGACAAAGACCCACTGTGTAATCACTGCAAATCTGATACTGGCTCACTTATGCATACTTTTTGGTCATGTCCTTATCTTAATACTTATTGGACATCAATGTTCCATATATTGTCGGAGGCATATAAAAATCACAATTGCCCCCACTGCTTTGATTGCGCTCTTTGGCGTGTTGCCCCTCGATCTATCCACCACGGAGTCCTGTTCTCATGCTGTGGTCTTTGCCTCTTTGGTAGCACAGCGCCTCATTCTCTTGAGGTGGAAGGAAGAGATCCCTCCCACACATGATCAGTGGATAAATGATCTCATGAGTTTTTTGCACATTGAGAAGATGAGGTGTACACTTGCAGGTTCGACCATAAAATTCTAAATAACATGGCAGCCATTCTTGAAATACATGGACACATATAAAATGGGCACCATACCTTAGCATGGTTGTGCATGTGTGTGTATTTTTTGTCACTATGCATCTATTTTGTCCTGCTGTTTTTTATTATAAATTTAGTATTTTTTATTTATTTTTATTTTTTTCCTGGGGTTATTTTTGAAAAAATAATGATATGATATATGATATCTGGTACACATTGTAATTTGCTATTGAAATGTATAAATAAAATTATAAATAATACATACAAAATAATAATAATAATAATAATAATAATAAGCTAAGTAGCAAAATAACTTGACTTGTTCAAACTGCAAACCTGCAAAATTTAGTCATTTCAAGCCAAATATTTCAGCTAGAATTGACCAAATAACCACAGGCCGTTTTATTCATTATAATAGTGTTGTCACAGCGAACAGTAGCCCTATGTAAATACCATCATAGCCCGCTCGTCTCCTGTTCTCCTGTTCAGTGCCAGATGGCCTCAGACGATGGAGATGTACGCGCCATACTTCAACACCTCCTCCTCCCTCTCCATCTCTCTCTCTCTCTCTCCCCCTTTCCCTCCCCTTCCATCTCTCACTAAGGAGTTCATAACTGTCATAGCTCATCAGAAATGGAGACATCTAAAACACGCCGGCCCTCTGCTTGTCAACAGCCACTCATAAGGGACAAGGCGCTGAAACACAGACAGTGTAATGTGTGTTCACAGTCTCACAGGTATGAACACAGGAGCGCAGAGATGGAGCGTACAGAGATGGTGTCAAAAGAGGAGCTGTTTATTTGAGGTTTACATTAGGGAATAATCTGGTGGGGCAAAATTTGTACTTTAATTAGCCTTACTAAAGACTTAAGTAGTAACTAAACTGAATCATTCTGGTCATTATGAATTATGTATTTATTATGAATCACGTTGCTTGTTGGAAGAATTACTATGATGTTTTCAAATATGATGTTATCAATTATGTCTGCTTGTTAAGAGCTTCTTTTATCATTAGTACAGAAACAGAAGTACAAGTGCAAGAGATTTGTTTATCAGAAAAAAAACATGCCGTTTTCTTTAACTGCTGTGTAAGCTCTTAAGATGTGTTTTTGCCCAACCCCTGTAACTCCCATTCAAGCTTCTCCTCCTTAGCCTTTTAAGATAATAAAAGGCTAAGGAGGAGAAGTGCCCGGCGGAGAAATGCGAGCGAAGCCTGCGGAGCGTTTACACTGTGGTCACTTCTCCCCTTGCAAGTAAAATAACTTTTTCTGCCTGGTTCTTAATGTCTATTGATGTGTGTAGGAAAGAGGTGATTCCCTCACATGCTTCATACTTTATTAAAAGGTGCATTATATAACTTTTCTGGTGGGGCATTCACTATCTGCCTGCCTCCATAGAAATTTTGTTGCTTTGTCTGCATGTTCCACAGTATTGCACCAAATTCATCCTTCTCGTTTTGGGCAACTTGAAAAAAATTCTTACTGTGGGCTTGCCTCACCACAGATCTGAAGTGTAACTTGGCCTAGTGGTGTCACTTGCTTTTGTATTGCCATACACACACAATTACACCTCCATGGAGACGAGCAGGTCGCAAGCCCTCGATCTGAAATGTTACCTAGTGTTACCATAGATTAATACGAGTACAACCATCGAAGAGATACTGTATGTTCCCACTATGGGGGGAAAAAAATCGCTTTCCTTTATCACTTTGATGGGACCCACTGGTTAGTTTGTGTTAATACTTCAAAACAGGCACTTAAAAACATGAACACAAACTGAAAAGTGCATAAACAAATGCAGAGACCACAAGGAGTCACTAGAGAGATCATTCTTAGAGATCACCCTAGAGCACTATCGCCAGGTGAAAAGCAAATGTATTTACATGATTTTCAATATGTTGTATTTTTCTGAGTGTCATGGGTCCCTGGGGAGCTTCACCATTGTTTTTGACATCTTTTTAAATTATAGATATTTCCCTACACCAAAGCCCACTTTTTCCTACAGGCTTTCAGCTGATTTTCACCCGGCAATAGTGAAAAAGGAATGTAAGAATATAATGAATTTAATGTAAGAGCATGTAAGGAATAGGTAAGTAAGAGTGGTCCTGGAATGTGTATCTATCCTTATTTAGTGCAGTGGTTATGAATAAATATCACAAAGTGGTGATTTCAAAGGGAATTCTTATGGTGAAAACAATATTTTTGTCAACTAGTCATTTTTACCCATTGAAGAAATATTATTTTTTGTTCCTCTCTCCTGCAACTGTTCGTGTGTCAAAGAGTCTGAGCTTCACCAGGGAAGACTCACATGTCCCAGGAATGGGTGGACCAAAGACCAAGTTTCCAGAATCATTATTTATTTATTTATTTATTTTTATGAATTTTTTGTTCTCAAATTCCTAATTTTTAAGTAATTCTGTAGCATGTTTTAGGGTCTTCCTATGTTTTTTCCCCCATTTTGTTACACATACCACAGTTGAAAATAAAAGAAAACAACACCAACTTATCATGTATTGTCATATTTTGATCTGTTTTTTATGAAAAGTACTTTTTGTTGGGTATATTATATCAGGTAAAAATTACCCGGCAAAAGTGATGGTGTTACTTTTTATAGCGAAAGTGTTCTAGGGTTAATGCCAGTTCAAATAAGTGAGGATGGCACTCAGCGGGGAGTTATCTTGATTTGCTTAGACGACCACATAAATGAAGTATTTTTAACCATAACACAGTTCTGCAAGTATCTTAACTTATAGGGGTGGTTGTTTTCTAGTATAAGATCTCATGGTAATATTTATTGTGCCATACTGCCATGAAGCCTTTTTCCTCATACTGAAGACAAAAACACCACTACCTTCAAATCCAATGATTCACTTTAGATTACACCAATCAAGATTAGATTAGATTTTTTTATCGCCATTGCACAAAATATAACAAAACTTCGATAGAGCAAAACTGCAGCAGTAAAAAAGAATAAATATAAATACATATTAAATAAATAAATAGATAATTCCCTTCAGATCCCTTCAGGCCTTTTATCTGTGCCAAGACTGTTACTCTGCACTCTAAAAAAGATTGTGATTTATAGGAACCGAGTTTTTGTTTAATAAGGTCAAGTTCATGCCACTTTCTGCTAGACCAGTTTGGTGGCATTGAAAGCGTATCTAAAGCACGTACTAATCCTCCGGGGCTACTCCATAAACCTGCCTTTTGTCCAACATGAGAAACTTCCTTGGCATCCGCAATTTTCCATGGAAACGCCCACATTACCCAAAGTGCATCTCTCCATGGAGCCGTGGCGTCCCCTGCAGCTTTGTTCTTACGAGACTGACAGAATATGGGAGCAATTATTAGATTAAGACGGATTATACGACTCAAACTCAGGTGAAGACTGCTACCTGGAAAAGTGCAGAGCTAATCCAATAATGAAGGCATTTTGAAGGGAAAAATGTAACGATGAAAACCCCCAGTGTTTCTTGTATATTTGTAGTTGTTATTTCAGACAAAGACGCTATACATCCGCCATCAAAGCCCCAGCGCTAAATGTTTATCCAAGTTAAGTGCAAGAACAAGTTGGATAACGTAACAGAGGAAGTGAATACAGGATTTATTGTAAAACTAAATATATTGAAACATCTGGATTTGCTCTCAAACATATTTTTCCAGAATTAGCAGCCAGAGATGGAAGATTAGGTCTCGAAATGGAAGACTGCAGCTCAGTGTTTTGAAGCCAGGCTAAACACACAGATGTGACACAAGCTACAGGCCAAGGACTTTCAGAAGCTGGTGCAATATTTATGTTATTTTATAAAGAGAGAAAAGAAAGGACAATTGACAAGGCTGTTACATATGATCTTGGTTAAAGTAAGATTTGAGACGAACTAGATATATACGGCTCCGGAAAAAAAATAAGAGACCACTGAATAAAAATATATGAAACAAACAAAACAAAAAAAAGAGACCACTGTATTTTTTTCCTGAAATCAGCACCTCTACATGTATTACAGCCATTCCATTCCAGCGTCTGTTGAATTCCCATTTGATCTTGTTTCTTTGCATTGTTTGAGGTCTGAAAACGTGTATTTTTTTTTGTCATTTTCTGCAAATAAATGCTCTAAATTATAATATTTTATTTGGAATTTGGGGGAAACGTTGTCAGTAGTTTATAGACTCAAGTAAAAATGTTCCCAAACACATACCTATAAGAAGTAAAATCAGAAAAACTGATCATTTTGCAGTGGTCTCTTATTTTTTTCCAGAGCTGTATACTGTAAATAAAGAGACCAGAGACCTTTACAATTTCTATTTGAATCTATACACATTTTGGCAAACCGTATAGTTCTGGTTTCCTAAAGTTACTGGGATATTTATTGTTGACAGTCTCTCAAGCTTAAAAAGAAAAGGTATTTATGCAATTTTCTGATCTGTGTTATGTTGTTTCCTCATCCAAAACACACCTGGAGTTGTGTTTTGTTTCATTCACACATGTTTAACACACAAACCCTGCATATTCAGGCTGCGTTCTTCTCTCAGAATGAAAACAAGTATAATAAAGAATAATTTAGCTAAATCCAATCCAATAATTGCCAATACTGACCAAGAGGCAAAAGGTAGTTAACTTGAAAACTACCGCATCATGACATCACAAGGTGGAATAGAACATTTTGAGCTTTGGAGATACAAACAGACTAATAATAAAGGGTTACTCAAATGTGTGACTGAAACAAAACAACTCTAGGCCTGTTTTTGAGGAGATAACAACATTCTAACATGGCTAGAAGCAACAATTTGGTGTAATATAGGGCCCTTAAATGGCAAAACCTATTACCGTGTTAAAAGTCAGAAAATAAAAGCTGTAATATATTCAAAATTACTTCTGGCAATGTTCCTTATGCATTCAGTGGTTCGAGTGCAGAACTATTTTCCGTCGCCAATAATAATAGATTATAATTATTACTTTGTCACGGTTTCCTAAAGGCGACGGAAGATTTTCTGAGACTGACTAATCCCTTTGAGTATTTCAGTGTTCTGTCAGACTAAGTGGCATTCTCTAAAGTAAAAACATCTGGCAGCAACCCAAATTATACAGCACAGTGAATGGCAAATGGGTGGCTATTAACACATGAATATAGATAATTCAAAGTTTTTTGAGCCCAGAATTGTTCCCCCTTACCTTTCAGCAAATAATATAAATTCATCAACATACTCTACCAATCAAAGGTTTGGAAACGCCCTCTAATTCAGTGTTTTTCTTTGTTTTTACTACATTCTACATTTTAAACACATGAAGACATCAAATATGAAACAAGATATATGGAATTATGCAGTAAAAAAAAGTGAAACAACTCTACTAAATATGTTTCGAAATAGCAAAGGATGCCTACTTTGAGGATTTTAATATTGAATGTAAAAAATCATGGAGTTATTTAACTTTTTTTCCTATCCATAATTCCATATACAGTATCTTACTTCATATATATATAATGTCTTCTGTAAAATGTAGAAAGTAGTTAAAAAAAAAAGCATTTATGTCACAAATAAGGGTTGAATTAAAACAAACTAAACAGAGCCCTAAGGTTATATGAAGAATTGTCTGGGAAACTATCGCTGTTGCCAAAATACTAAGACAGATAACAGCAGCATGTTGTTTCCACGTTTTCCTGAAATACGATCTGTAATACACTTCAATGGATTCAGCAGAAAGGAAAATCCTCTCCACTGCTGCATGGTTACATAAAAGCAACCATTCTACTATATGTAGCAAATCACAGGGCAAATACATCTCTATAGTGACAGGAGCTGCTTTTCACATTAGACGCTAACAGATGGGAGTGAAGTTCTTGGCCGCCATTGCGATTCTCCTCCAAAGGGCAGCCAGCACGTGCCCAAGTGACAAAATCAACTCATAAGGCAGGAGTACAAAAGCATTGGCAAAATAGCAGTCAAGTTTTAACTCAAATATTTATCATCGAAAACATCAGGATTCACTAGATAAAGTATTAAATGTGGATTATGGCTACATTCAGACTGCAGGGCTTAAAGCTCAAACCGGATTTTTTTTTAATCCGATTTTTTTGTGAGGTCGTTCACATTTCCAATTAAATGCGACTTGTATGTGATCTCCAGTGTGAACTTTAAACACCCCAAAAGTGTCCTGCATGCCCCTTGGAGGACACGACCCCGTCACATGCAGCGAGCATGCTCAGTGTTTACTGAAGTAGTCTAAAGTAGACTACTAAAAGTAGACTACTAGTCTACTAGTCTAAAGTAGACTACTAGACTACTAGTCTAAAGTAGACTACTAGACTACTAGTCTAAAGTAGACTACTAGACTACTAAAGTAGTAGTCTAGTCTTCTGGCACGGTGGCTGAGTGACTAGCACTCATGCTTCACAGCAAGAAGGTTCCGGGTTCGATCCCCGGGTCGCCCGAGCCATTCTGTGTGGAGTTTGCATGTTCTCTGGATGGGCTTCCTCCGGGCACTCCGGTTTCCCCTATCAACCCAAAACATGCACCATAGGTCAAATCCTCCAGCTTAGGTCCTGACCAAACTGAAGCAAGAAGATCATGGAGATGGTCCCCGGGCACAGTAATGTGCTGCCCACTGCTCCTAATAACAGGATGGGTTAAATGCAGAGAAGAATTTCTCCTGTGTGAGATCAATAGTCACTTCTTCTCTTAAACATGGACACTAGCATTGAGCGCCTGGCGATTTTAAAGTTGCTGTCGTACCAGAGCCAGAACATATACAACTTATTTGTTTTAAGAGATTGAAAAGAAGGTTTTTGGCTTTGGCGTTTTGTGGGGCAGTGGCAGCAACGTCCGTAGAAAGGAAGGTGTTGGTGCTGAGAGTGGTCGGATTGCTATGTGCTTCGCTGCTTCACTGACATGGACTTCATACACAATTTTTGTATAACAAGAAGAGCATTTGTTTACATTTGTGAGCACCTACTTGTACCACTCTCGCTTGTTGATGACGTGTAGGTCGGATGAATCAAACGTGGGTGTCCAAACTGAAGTTGCATATCAAAAGATCAGATGTATCAGTTTTAGTGGCCTGGGTCGCATTTGAAAAAAATCAGATCTGTGTCGTTCAGACTGTCATTAAAAAGATCAGATAGAGGTCACATAGGGGCAGCAAAAAAATAAATATTTTTTTTTTTTTTTTTTTTTTTAAATCGGATTTGGGTCACTTTAAAGGGATATGCCACCCCCAGGTCAAATTTGGGCATCTCCCCACAGTCCAGAGACTAAAACAAGTGATGAAAAGCGTTTTCCTGCTCACCCAGCCATTGTCCGAGTCTGTCGCCACTGACCGCCGCGGTATCTGCAGCTACTCCGCCTTAGACTGGAGTCTAACGTCGCCAGAGAAAGATTTCGGCCAAAAGGAATTAATTTGCTCGATGCTTTTCCCAATTACTTTCCGTGTAGTGCGCATTCATATCGAGTGCAAATAAATGTGCAAATCAACACGGAGAGCTTGCCTTGGTCATTTTGGGTGGGAACTATTTTTCAGTGCGGAAGGACATGGCCGAATCACGCACCACGTTGTGCAACAGGGGAACTCCCTTCCCGGTGCGTAACTGGGATTCCCCTGGCAGCGTGCTGCGTGATTCGGCCATGTCCTTCCGCACTGAAAAATAGTTCCCACCCAAAATGACCAAGGCAAGCTCTCCGTGTTGATTTGCACATTTATTTGCACTCGATATGAATGCGCACTACACGGAAAGTAATTGGGAAAAGCATCGAGCAAATCAATTCCTTTTGGCCGAAATCTTTCTCTGGCGACGTTAGACTCCAGTCTAAGGCGGAGTAGCTGCAGATACCGCGGCGGTCAGTGGCGACAGACTCGGACAATGGCTGGGTGAGCAGGAAAACGCTTTCCACCACTTATTTTAGTCTCTGGACTGTGGGGAGATGCCCAAATTTGACCTGGGGGTGGCATATCCCTTTAAGCTGCAGTCTGAACGTAGCCCACAACACCGACTCCCTGTACAAGAAGGGCCAAAGTCGCCTCCACCTCCTGAGGAGACTGAGGTCCTTTGGAGTGTGCAGGCCTCTGCTCAAGACTTTTTATGACTCTGTGGTGGCCTCTGCTCTCCTCTACACCGTCGTCTGCTGGGCCCTGAGCAGCACTGAGCGGGACAGAAAAAGACTTAATAAGCTGGTCAGGAGGGCCAGCTCTGTCCTGGGCTGTCCTCTGGACTCTGTGGAGGAGGTGGCTGAGAGGAGGGTGCTGGCCAAACTTCATGGACGACACCTCTCACCCTCTGCACTGGACTGTAGAGGAGCTGAGCAGCTCCTTCAGCAGCCGACTGAGGCATCCCCAGTGCAAGAAGGAGCGCTACCGCAGATCCTTCATCCCCACCAATGTCAGACTGTATAACTCCACTGTATAGTCCACACGTACAATATTTTTCTATATTCTCTTATTTACTTATTTTATTATTATTACTTATCTTGTCTGTATGCACTTTTTTGTTTGTTTTCTTTGCACTAAACTGCCTGGAGCTAATGTGACAAGTGAATTTCTCCTGTGTGAGATCAATAAAGTCTTATCTTATCTCTAATTGTATTTATTCAATTGCAGGTTTTTATTGCTAAACACACTCTTACTGTGTGGGGGTCACCTCTCAATTGATCTGACCTGTAACTTGGTGCCATGACCCCTCGTCTCCCTGAGCATCGATAAGTTTAATGCCATCCTGTGGGACATTTAAAGACAAGCATGTGGCAGATCTTATCAGAAAAGTTGTGAAGTGTACCTTGAAGGAAAGATGTAGACAAAATAAAAATTAAACCAAACACTAAACCAAAAGAAACCAGCAGTGAAACATGCTACATTTAAACTTGGTCTAGTGCGTTTTGGCAGTAAAATGTTCTACAAGGGAAAATCTGTTGGTCAGTTTTATCATTTCCGATCCAACATGCAGCAAAACAGAGGTAAAAAGCCACAGTTTATAGGTAGAATTCGTAGGAGAGGCCGGGAGCAGAGATGTGCTGACAGCTCAAATCGCTGCGAGGGTCATTTGGGTTTTGCTTCATGAAAACGTCTGCTTCATTCATTATTACTTTGTCACAGTTTCCTAAAGGGAGGACGGGAGACTGACTAATCCCTTTGAGAATTTCAGTTTTCTTTCAAACTAAGTGGAATTCTTGTTCTTGAGTAAAAACATGCCATCTGGCAGCAACTCAAATTATATAGCACAGTGAATGGCAAATGGGTGGTCTTCACTCAAAAAAAAATCCATCTTACAAAATTCATTCAAACTAAACATAACAAACCCACACAAATAAGTAGTTAGAATTGTTGTCTGGAATCTGATAGCTAGTTAATCTCAATGTTTATGGGGAATAATAATAATATATTTTAGTTTAAGAGGCTTAAGATGTAGTTTACAATGAAGCGCTATACATTTTTATTTTAAATAGACTCCTAAAAGGTCTTAAAGTGGCACTGTGTAGCCATCTGCGTGCCTCTATGGTGATGTTATAGTTTTGCCTGGAATGTTCCAAGGTGTGGCATTAAATCTGTGTAGTTTACTTCATACATTATTTTGCTCATAAATACTTTTAAAAAACATGCATTCTTAGGGCCTGTTTACTCGAGAACGCTTATGGGTAAAAACGACAAAATATTTTATCGGAAGTGCCTTTCGTTTAGATGGTGACGGCGTTTTGGGGGCTTAAAAATTCAAAAAACTGAAACCGCCCTCCAAATTGGAAAATTTGAATACGCTCTGCTGTAGCATTTTCGTCTACACTGCCCAAGACACAAAACTCTGGTCAAATCTGCTACGCGTTTACGTCACATCGGCCCATATATCCGTGTACTTTGTTTGGCAGAACTCCCAGTCCACACCTTGTCGCGCCTTCGTTACTTTGTAGTCTAACGTGGTCTGAAGCAATAGTTGAACTTCTTCGTCTGACCACACACATTTTTTTTGCTACCTGTAGCCATGTTTTGTTTTGCTTTTCGTGGCGCAGATGAGAAGAAGGAAGATTCTATGCATGCGCATGGACATAGTGATAATGTATCACAGCACCACCTAGCCGCCTGGCATGCATACCCAATCGAATTCCACACACTTTTCCTCATTTCCACATTTCCTCCTGAAAATGCTCGTCTAAGCGCGGAATAAAAAGTGAAGACGCCACGCCACTTTTGCGTCTTCTGTTTAGACCGTCATCATATAAACGCAGACTTACTGTGAGTGATGTCCCCTCCACAGATCTGACTAGTAACTTAGCCTCTACGGACATATGTTTAAAGCCATACTGTAGATCATTCCAAGCAAAACAATAACACACAATATATAGACAAACAGGCAGAAAAGTTCCATAGAGCAGCTTTAAGATTGCCATACACACAGTGAACTAACTGAAGGACAATATTATACAGCTGTTCTTGTTTTCAAACCTGGCTTTCCTCAGACAAACAACACTCAGGAGTACAATACGTTCTCCATTAACCCCACGTTCCCCTGCACTCCTCTATTTCATCTTTCAACACTGTACATCTGCTGGCGACCTTCGGAAATGCCCGTCTAAAAGCTTCCTCTATCCCCCTGTGGAGACTAATCTGAAACACTGACTTCAGCGCACCCATAAAACTGAGACAAAAGGGCATTACGCTGCACTTTTTCATGTAAAAGTTTAGCACAGATATGGGTGGTCATAGCCTGTGAGACCAAACACGCACAGATGTTGATGTTGGCACAGAACACACTGGACTTGGCTGGACTTGACTCAGAGTTGAATAGTCACCACAAATACTCATAACCTTTTCAAAAGAGGTCCACTGTATGCTGCTGTGAAGGGAGTTGAAAATATGTTTACTTTTTTTTTTTTTTTTGCTCATCTGTTGACATGGTAAATACAACAGGACATGCACTACTAATAGAGGTGAATTTTCAATGATCTTACATGTGATTACGTACATTCTGCCAGGCCATACACGATTACATTTACGGGTAAAAACAACAAAATATTTTATCGGATGTGCCATTCGTTTAGACGGTGACGGCGTTTTGGGGGCTTAAAAACGCAAAAAACTGAAACCGCCTCCAAAGTGAAAAATATGCTCCGCTGTAGCATTTTCGTCTACACTGCCCAAGACGCAAAACTCTGGTCAAATCTGCTGATGTCGCATACACGTTTACGTCACCATTTCTGGATATTTATATTCATTAAGTAAATGAAGTTAAATTAAATTTAAATTAAATTAAAAAGGTAAGTAAATTAATTTAAGTACATAAATTAAGGAAGATTCTACTTATGCGCACAGACACACCACCTAGCCACCTGGCATGCATACCCAATCGAATTCCACGCACTTTTCCGCCACCGTATGCACGCAGATTTCCTCCCGAAAATGCTCGTCTAAACGCAGAATAAAAAGTGAACGCCACTTTTGCGTCTTCTGTTCAGACCATCATCATATAAAAATAGCCAAAAACAACACAATTTAGATCATAATTTGAATTTTATCATAATTTTCATTTGTATGTCACCTGCCAGTTATTGCTTTGGTTGATATATTCCACAATATTGCATTAAACCTGTCGATCTTGCATCATTCATCATCATCATTGCATTCATTCACAGTTGTTATATTGCCTTGAAAAAGACGTATTTTTATTCAGAGTGGTGTCGCCTCTTCATAGATCTTACCTGATCTGGCAATGTCATGTCACCTGCTTGCCTCCATGGAGATAGATAAATTTAATGTTATACTGTAGAACATTTTAGGCAAAGCAATAACATCTCCATGGAGACAAGCAGATGACGTACCTCCAGAAGTTACACATTTAAAGTATTTTACATGGGGTAAATTTTACTACTTAACAAATTCCCAGCATATTTTCCAAAGGTGGAATCAAGTAATTAGTTTTAAATGAGCAGAGAGCAGATTCCTTAAACATGCTTATTACAACTCATCTCAGGTTAAGAGCGAGCTGATTTTTAATTGATTCATCAGATTAATTTAAAACAGGCCTAAGTATATCTCAAGGCACAAGGATCTAATTTACTGTCTGTCGTAACATTACCAACTTAAACTTCAAAGAGCTCCATTAGAGACATTCAGAGCCGCTGTGCTGTTCCTGGTTAGTTTTTGTGCATCTGTGGACCAAATGATTATAATTAGCGCATATTATCTTTTAATTAAGGATGTCTACGCGTGTATCATCATGTTTCACGTTTGTGAGCCAGCAGGTGGTCTGTTTGCGACGCTGTGTGAGCAAAAGATGAGACGGGGGGTAGAGAAGCCAAATCACTTAAGATTCCAGATTTGAGATTCCAGATTTCCTCATTTTGACTAATTTTCATCCCTATATTGTCAGTCATGCATGCCATGCCAATATGAATACGTTTTTATTATTATTTTGTTTTATATTGTCTGATCAGTGACAAAAACAAAGAATTGAAATGTGCAGCCAATCAAAAATACTGTAAAAGTATGTGTGAATTATTAAATATAACAAGATAAATACATGGCTTTTCCAAATTTGTGCTGTGACCATGTTTATTTACTATAAACTAGCGCTATAGATAGTAGCAGTAAATTTATGACTAAGAATCTCAAAAATACTGGAATTGGCTACTTAATACGTGATGAGTAAAGCTGATTTTCCTCTCCCGTCCGTATGACAACGTTTTTTGGTGGAAACGGAGAATTTTTTTGGGTGGGTTTTGGGTGGGTGAAAACGGGTTTTTTGAAAACGGGTTCTAGAGTGGAGAAATCTGAGAACGCCGGGGTCGCATTGTCATGTGGACGAGCAAAAAAACGCAGCTTTTGGAAAACGATGACATTGCGATGCCGTCATCATCCCATGACCAGAAGAGAACCCTACGCATTTAACTCGTAGAAATAACTCTACTTCATCATCAGTCAAAATAAGAGTCGGCTTTTGTGCGTGTGTTTGCCATCATTATCATCTTCTTGTATTTGTTTGTTTGCAGAAGAGAAAGAACTTTATGCACGTGCACTCTTTGTAGTGTTGCGTTTCCGGTGGCTCTGGCTGTTTCCTGTTTACAGCACCACATATCGGTGTGGCATATGTATTACGTCGTTTTCATGCAGTGCTCCATTTTTGTCTGGACGCGAATATTTACTCATCAGACACATGTGGACATGAATTTTTTTCAACCCACATAAAAAAAAATAAAAACAGGAGCGTTGTCGTGTGGACATAGCCTAAAAATAGTAAAACAAAAAAGATATTAATGTTTATCACAGAATCCACTAGGGTAGTATTTTATCACAGGTACAGTGTAAGTGGTACTTGGTAGGTTGAGCTGATCTGCTGGGAGCCTTGGGGGACTGGTGACATTTAAAAACGCTCATGTTATTTGAATAACACAGGCTGAGGTGGGACACGAGGACCCCCGCTGAGAGCCTGCAGTCTGACAAGAGGCTGTGGATTAGCATACAGGGCTACTACAGCGCTGGATCGCAATTAGACAGGACGATAGACGGGACAATAATGGAGCATTGTTATGTACCTCTTTATGAAATTACCATGTACTTTTTAGGTAATACAGTTTGGAATTAATACAAAGTTACATTTTGAGATTTGGATTCAAAGTTGAAAAAGCCAACAACAATGCTTATTTGGCAGGTCATTTAATTTAACAAAGAATGCTACACTATTGTCACATAAAGATTAAGTAAATGTGTTGTCATAGGTATTTTACATTAAAAGTTTATGAATTAGGTACCATGCATGGTCTGGGTTCGATCCCCGGGTCGGCCGAGCCTTTCTGTGTGGAGTTTGCATGTTCTCCCCATGTCTGGGTGGGTTTTCTCCAGGCACTCCGGTTTCCCCCACCAACCCAAAACATGCATCATACGTAGGTCAAATCCTCCAGCTTAGGTCCTGACCAAACTGAAGCAAGAAGATCATGGAGATGGTCCCCGGGCGCAGTAATGTGCTGCCCACTGCTCCTAATTTATATATATAGGATGGGTTGAATGCAGAGAAGAATTTCTCCAGTGTGAGATCAATAAAGTCACTTCTTAACAATGTCCAATTAGCGCTGACAATTGGGGACCTTCACCCATTTATGCATTATATTTTTATATAAACGACAACCGATCAGATGTGCTTTTGAATTAGGTCAGTACTGACAAAAAAATTTTTTTCCCATTTTTAACTTAAATCGTATTGGCAAATATGCTATAATAAGTATCACTTCCATTGTGGATGTATTACTCTCATCATTATTATTCATCTTTAAATGTATCTGTGCCACTCTAAAGTGTGTGCAGCAAGTTACTGGAGATCTCCCAGAATTTATTATTGCCCTTTATATTTTTTACTCTGCGTTATTACTGTATATTGTGATGTAATGTGTGAGCTACTGTGTCCAAATAATTTCCCTTGTGAATCAAAGTTTGTCCAAGTCAAAGTGTAAGACTGACTCCTGCAAAAATCAAAATACCCACTCTGTTACACCTCGCACAATACCTTTTTGGTCTAATTAAACTCTTTCCACTGAACCCTCTCTGTTGAAGTGCTCCGATGTTGGATGTTAATATCATTGTTACTTGGCAACACGCGAGGCAACACTTTCCTCCTACACCGGTTGATCCGAGCACGCTAAGAACAGAGGATTTTGGAAATAAACTTTAAATGTCTACAATAAAGAGCATTGGTTTTAAAAGGTCCAGTTACACAAAATTGACTTTATTACAACTACCTTTTACCTAAAGTTCAGTAGAGATTGGCAATCCCAGGTCTGAAATTCTCCAAATAATTTTAGTGAAAGTGTATGGAATTTAAAACACAGTGGAGCACTTCCTGTATCACCACATGACATCACAATATGGTTTGTCTATTAAACATATGTGAATGGAACCAAAAAACATCTCTTGAGGTATGAACTTCTCAGCCATCATAACATAGATCAGAAAATCCCCTTAAAGTAATTCAGACCTGCTTATTCCACTCCAGCCTGGTACCTGTGCGTCTGACGCCTCACCTGAGATTAGAAGGGAAATGAAATGTTTGGTTTTGCTTTACCTCTCTGCAGCTCTATATGTGCTGTTTGCAGTAGGCCAAGTTCACTGATAGGAATCTGAAAAAGTGAGATTGAGCAGGAAAACGGACTTCCTTTCGGATAAGCGTGACCGATAAAGACACAAAGGGATTAAGGACTGCCGTATCACACACTAGACCTACTTCAAAGCTCCAGACTGAATCGCAGAGATCACCTTGAAATGACTGAAGGAGATATTCAATTCAAATACATCTGCACCACTTCACGATATGCTTTAGATTTTTTTTTTGGTTTCTTATAGATACCTACATACAAGTATAGATGTCAATGTTAAATCACTAATGACTACATGCATATTGAAAGAATTTAGACCAGGTGTCAAACATGCGGCCCAGGGGCCAGATCCGGCCTTCCAAGACCTTTAATCTGGCCCTCAGCTGATTTTCTAAATTTTCTATTTAAATATTGGTAATTTTCTGTGCAGCTTAGCATAGCAGCATCTCCAGCGCCTCTGTGCGTGGCCCCTCCCACCAGAGCAGCACAAATTAACACTTGCCTCTTTCCAAATGCTCTTAAAGGGATATGCCACCCCCAGGGCAAATTTGGGCATCTCCCCACAGTCCAGAGACTAAAATATAAGTGGTGGAAAGCGTTTTCCTGCTCACCCAGCCATTGTCCGAGTCTGTCGCCACTGACCGCCGCGGTATCTGCAGCTCCTCCGCCTTAGACTGGAGTCTAACGTCGCCAGAGAAAGATTTCGGCCAAAAGGAATTAATTTGCTCGATGCGTTTCCCAATTACTTTATGTGTAGTGCGCATTCATATCGAGTGTAAATAAATGTGCAAATCAACACGGAGAGCTTGCCTTGGTCATTTTGGGTGGGAACTATTTTCCAGTGCGGAAGAATACAGTCGAATCACGCAGCATGCTGCCAGGGGAATCCCTGTTACGCACCGGGAAGGGAGTTCCCCTGTTGCACAACGTGGTGCGTGATTCGACTGTATTCTTACGCACTGGAAAATAGTTCCCACCGAAAATGACCAAGGCAAGCTCTCCGTGTTGATTTGCACATTTATTTGCACTCGATATGAATGCGCACTACACATAAAGTAATTGGGAAACGCATCGAGCAAATTAATTCCTTTTGGCCGAAATCTTTCTCTGGCGACGTTAGACTCCAGTCTAAGGCGGAGTAGCTGCAGATACCGCAGCGGTCAGTGGCGACAGACTCGGACAATGGCTGGGTGAGCAGGAAAACGCTTTCCACCACTTATTTTGGTCTCTGGACTGTGGGGAGATGCCCAAATTTGACCTGGGGATGGCATATCCCTTTAAAGGACCATCATTTTGACTGTTAACCGTGACACCTTCATCAGCAAAATGTCAAAAATGAGAAAAGTGGACGCTGAGTGCAGGATTTTCCAAGAAAAATTGACTAATTCCTATTTGTTCATGGAGGTGAATGGGAAACCTGTATGCTTGTGTTGAAATTGCATTTTTCTTAAAGTGGCAGGTTGCTCATAATATAATATTTTGTAAAAAAAAAAAAAAAAAAAGAGTTCATCAAATAAAAAATACTTCTGTTTATCTACACAAATATTTGTACTTGTTGCTATTTTTGGGGTATATATGCCATGAGGTTTCTGATCCGGCCCCTTTGGGTTCAAAGTTGGTTGGATACAGTCCCCGGACCAAAATGAGTTTGACACCCCTGATTTAGACTATTCCCTTTTCAGAATATACTTTTATTTTCACTTAATCATTAATTATATAATGGTAATACATGGAAATAGTATAGTAAACAGTATAGAAATAGTTAAGTATCTGCTGGTCTGAATATCAACATACCAGTGCTGGGCCAATATAATTAAAATAACACAAGTCAAAACAGATCCAAATGTATTATGTAGCCGTTATGTATGACTCAAGTAACTGGAAAACAGTTTGTTCAAACTTTCAAGGTTTTGAAGCAGTCCTTTCAAAGTAAGTCCCACTACATCAATTTATATGTCCAACCAGGAGGACATGGTCTGAACTGATATTCTGAAGCAGGTACAAGTCATCCTTAGGAATTAGGAACAGTTTCTTTCTTATTTGATACAATTCCAAGTCTGAGATGAATTGTGAATGCCATTCAAGTGATAAAAATTCAATTTCTAGCAATTTTTCACAGAATTCACACTCTCACTTCAAAAAAATCAGTTCAAATCCATGTCTATTCTCGCCTAAAATCTTGCATGAATAAATATCCAGCAGCACAAATCCCATCTTTAACCATTCACAAGAATTTAATCAACAGGAGTCAAGTCGAGGTTGAGTGTACGGACATCTGGGACAATGATTTTCCTCCCCTGACATACTTCTAAAGAAAATGATTAAATTTTGCCATAAGAGCTTTTCTATAATGCTGGAATATTGTCGAAATGATGGACGTGTCAGTGGAGATGAGGATTTGCAATTCTCTTTCTATTCATGAAACACAAAAGGAGAGCTCACTCAGTCCATCTGAATCTGCTGCTGAACGTGTTGAATATGGAGATTGGGACCAGTTTTTCATTCAACTCGAAAAATAACTACTTTGAAAAATCCCAATGCCAGTTTTGGTTTGCCGTTATGATTTATGAGTCTCTACTTTTGTCTTCTGGTCCAAGCCACAGTTGATACTTGTGGAATTGTGGTTAAGACGGCTCTAGTTGCAGAAAAATAAGTTCATCATGGCCAATATTAATACTCAAACTGTTGGCGTTATACTATCATTGCAGTTTGTTTTGCAGGTATCTTTTCTCCAGTGTGTGAAGATATGCACATCTCTGATCCAAATATAAAATTGCTAAACACATTATAGGGAAGGGAGACTGACAAAATGACAATTAGAAGATATTATATAAGCAGTGGAACAGTGCTATGAGGTGACTTGAGCTTTAAAATTCAAAAGGAATGTCAAATTAACCAACCACACTGTAATCATTCAGTGGTAAATATCCGTTTTGGTTCCATTTTTACTCTACATATGCTTTTTTCTGAGCATTTTTATTATTACAGATATATGTGAAAAGTCCCTCAGTCGTCCAGGTAGAATCCATGATAACAGGAGAAGTTCAATTTGTCAACTGGACAAAGTTTGTTTGGTTGAAAACGTTTCGCCGCTCATCCGAGAGGCTTCGTCAGCTCTAATAAGAATACTGGTAAACAAAAGACAGAAACCAATGAGATAGTTCCGGAAAGTAGTTAGCTAGGTAGCTCCTCCCTACAGCAAGATATAAGCAAGTGTCTTACCAGTATTCTTATTAGAGCTGACGAAGCCTCTCGGATGAGCGGCGAAACGTTTTCAACCAAACAAACTTTGTCCAGTTGACAAATTGAACTTCTCCTGTTATCATCACAGATATACCAATCCAGCCTTTTTTTATATTTTGGCTTTAAGTATATGTTAATATCCGATATGAACCACTTTAGGGACAGATAATTGCACTTACCGTATTTCCTTAAAACACATTATTACATAAGAGATCCAATTGTGTAACAAAACTGTTTATTATCCCTGAAATAACTACTGAACAGCTTATGCTTACAGCTTACAGCATATGAATAAAGGTTCAAACATTTTGCCACATTCTAGGTGAAAATCAGACAGTAAATAATCTTCTTAATCCAAACTGTTAATTGATATATTGCCCATCTTACTGACACATTTTTGGAAATCACACCTTATTCTAACATTATGGGGATGCATATAGATATATTTTTAATCATATTATTCATAAAGGTACTCTTTATAATTGGTCCAGGCACACTGCTGGTTAATCATATTTGTCTCCCTGCGATCAGAGCACACTCCCTTTTTTACATGGACTTTAGCGTAATGAGAAGATGCCAGTCAATGCTCAAATACACAACCCTGATTCCTACCAGCTGTCTCAAGGCATTTTAGATTCAATATTATCACATTTTACTATTAGAGGAATAAAAAGGAAGAACAGTCATTTATTTCTAACGACATGATGACAGATTTTAGAGCCAGTGTTGGGGTTTGAGCTGCAGAGACATGTGAAGAGCCGTAATGGAGCCAGGGTTTCTCTCAGCAAATACAGGAAGTACTAAAGCACTTAGGTGAATTATGAAGGGCTTTCACTCTCAGGGCTCACGCACAAAGTCAACACATGCATTTCCGTGATTAGGCTATACTTAGGTACAGGGATTTTGAAGTAACAAAAAGTTATGCCAAGGCAAGAAAATGTATGAAGAACAACATGTCATGAGGAAAATGAATACGCCACCTGCTAGTCTCCATGGAGATGTTATTGACTGAGATGTTCCACACTATGGCATTAAATTTATTTCCATGGAGACAAGCATTTAATGGCACGGTTACAAATCTGAGGAGAGATGTCCCCCTCTCACAGTAAGAAAGCAATTTGTTTAATATATTTTTAAGCAATCAAATCACTTGAATAAGTTTAATCAGTTTGCAGAGCGTTTGTCCACTGATCTGAAAGTTGGCAGTTCAAATCCCACTCTTGACAATACATCGTTGGTTGAGCCGTCAGATCCACTGACCCACAGCTTGGCGGCACGATCTCTGCTCCCACAGATGAATGCTGCCGTTGGGCAAGACACGGCACGGTGGCTGAGTGGCTAGCGCTCATGCTTCACAGCAAGAAGGTTCCGGGTTCGATCCCCGGGTCGCCCAGGCCTTTCCGCGTGTTCTGTGTGGAGTTTGCATGCATGCATTAACATGGAGAGACCCTTTCCATGAAGTTTAACTTTAAATAACAATTGTAGTGCCAGTTGTTCAAAACATTGCTGTTATTGATTTTGAATAGTCAAGGGTCCTCAAAATGGCATCAGTAACAGGAACTAGTAATGTGATTGGAACCCCTGAATACTTCCAATAGCAACAACAAAGCATGCATTTACATCCACTGTATCTATTGAAACAAAAAGTACAGAAAATTGCTCCTAACCAAAACCAGTCATTGCATTTTCCCATCACAGATTCAGGAATGTGCCACAGACAACAACAGCGGTTCTTCCTCCTCTGCTCGTCAATGTAAACCGCACCAGGAAGCACTGGGGCCTGAGCAGTTACAATGCCCCCCTGGTGAGAGTCCTGTCACTCATGGACAGGCCAGAGACACTTCACAGCAGGGGGTGGCGCGACCTCCCGGGACCTCCACCCAGATCACACCTCCAACCAGGCACCGAATCACAGACGGGCAATTATCCGCTCCCAGGACGCTAATTGGCAAGTTTGGCTCCATATGAATACTAAACAGGAGCAAGGGGCAGATGCTGTTATGGGCAATGTCAATGAGTGGAGAAGGAAGTAGACAAAATTGGGCTACACATTTTTAAGGTAGGTTTTCAACAGCGTTTTCTGAAAATGCAAGTAGTTCAGTTCAATTGGCTAGAAAGTCTAAACTGATTCAAGGCAACCTATAGTGTTAGAATAGGCTTTAGTGTCAATGCCAGTACGCGCAAGTAAACACTATTGTTATGGAAATGAGTGTCCAACAAGCAATAGAAAGTAGTATAGTTTGTGAGAGGAAATGGGAAGTGAATGGGATACAATGAAGTCCTCCATAGCTGTCCGTCAGTTGATTAAAATGTGTCAATTAGAAGTAGTTTGGAGAAAACGGACATCCACCAAGGTAAAACTTGGACTTGCAACGCTATATCAGAACAGTCAAACCAGTAATGTCAATTTTCAAGGTTGGATGCCTTGTCAAAAAATAACTTAAACAAGTAATCATATTTGGGTTTTCGGTGTTTAATGTTAATTGTGTTTAATGTCATGATATAAAGTATTACTATTGCACTATTAAACACAGACTACCAGTCAAATATTTAGACACACAATCTCATTCAATATATATATATTTTTTTACATTCGTTTACTGCTTTTTATATTTTTATACATACAGAAAACAGTAGCATAGGAAAACACCTCTAGCAAATATTTTTTCAACAAAGCAAAGGAAGGCAAATTTGAGGATTTGTTTTTTTGGTTCCATGCATTCAGTTCTATTCCATGCATCTAACTTCATATATTTGATGTGTTCTGTATGTACAGCTCTGGAAAAAAATAAGAGACCACTGCAAAAATGATCAGTTTTTCTGATTTTACTACTTATAGGTATGTGTTTGGGCAAAAGGAACATTTTTGTTTGACTGATAACATTTCCCCCAAATTCCAAATAAAAATAAAAATATCGTTTAGAGCATTTATTTGCAGAAAATGACAAATGGTCAAAATAACAAAAAAGATACATGTTTTCAGACCTCAATCAATGCAAAGAAACAAGATCAAATTCTTTTAAAACAACATAATACTAATGTTTACACTTAACAAGAGTTCAGAAATCAATATTCGGTGCAATAACCCTTATTTTTAAATCACAGCTTTCATGCGTCTTGGCATGCTCTCCACAAGTCTTACACATTGTTCTTGGGTGACTTTATTCCACTCCTGGTGCAAGAACTGAAGTAGCTCAGCTTTGTGTTTGTGTTGGAATTCAACAGACGCTGGAATGGAATGACTGTAATACATGCAGAGATGCTGATTTCAGAAAAAAAAAATGCAGTGGTCTCTTACTTTTTTCCAGAGCTGTAGATCAAATGTAGAAAGTAGTAAACATACTGTATTACATTACTGTATAAACATTGAGTGAGAGATTGAGACCAAACCTTTAACTGGTAGTGCATGTTGAAATAGATGACTAATAGGGCTACTGACTGTACATCCCAAGCCATTTAGAGTTTTCCTATTTTGGTATAGTGTCCGTCCACATATAAACTATTGTGCTTTCTTTTTTAAGTGCTTTCTCGCTGTGTGTTTTGCCCCATTTCCCTGTCGGCGAAAGCTCCATTGCCAGTCTGGTGACATGTTAGAAACAGGTCACTTCTCAGAGTGAACACTTTGTACACAACTATGATACAGGATAAAGTTAGACGCTGAGTAAAACTGATTTATCACAGTTCACTGCAGTCACGCTGGTCTGAGACATGGGGGTTTCAAAAACAACATGCTACTAAGAAAATAAAGAGAAATAAACAAAAAATAGTTGCCCAATAGTGGATATCGTTCTGCCTCACAAAACCTGGACCAAAGTCTCATTTAATCTACAGTGGATTTTAAAACATGAATCACAAAAAATGACAAATAATAACTTATGGATCTGTACTTTTGACACAATATGAATAGTTTCTAAGATAATCTTTCTAATCATGATATAAAACTCAACCTTTTAAAATGAATACCACTTTACAGATTTTTAAATGCCATGCACTTTGCCATGATCAGCTATACTTCTGTACTTTTTATCTGAGCAAACTGCAGTCACAATTAGCATTTGTTTAGAATGTAGCATGCAACATATCAGCTGCGTCTTTGAGAATATGAAAAGGAGAGTGTGGGTTGAGCCAGCATCACAAAGGCAATCAAACTATAAGGATCCTTGATGTTAAAAATCAACCTTTTTTAAACGAATGGCTCTTTGCAGATTTTCATAGTTCAAAACTAATCAACCTTTTCCATGATCAGCTATACTTCTAATATTTTATCTTCAGCAGCAGGCTGCAGTCATGATTAGCATGTGTGTTTTAAATTCAGCATGCAACACAGCAACTGTGACTTTAAGAATATGAAAGGAAAGTGTGGGTTGTGCCAGTTTCACAAAAGCAATCAAACTCTAAGGATCCATTTATAAACGACAAGTGAAATGGAAATTTGCACACGAAAAGGTGCAGCCCACTGTGTCCGTAATTGCTGTGATTTGCTTTGAAAAGAAGCTGCCTTACCTGGTCCACACCACTTGCTTTGATGAGCGGTTGTTATTTTAAATGCTGCCATGGCCGTGCTAACAGTTTCGGCTTGAAAAATGAGGGTGAAATCAAGCTTGAATCATGGTCTCTAATTTGAAATCACCGTGTGCTTGGTGTATTGATGTTTTTTGCAAAAAGGCAAGACAAAGTGCAGTTTTCCTTACCTTTGTGTGGAGATGCATCATTCACAGAGAAGAAGACATGGAAAGAAAAGAGAAAAATACATATTAGCCAAAGGCAGGGCTTTACAGCAGGTTTCTTTGTCGAAACATCAATAGTGTGTTTAGTTTGAGCTTGGAGGAATATCACATGTTTACATCTCAGAGGGGCTTTCTGTAATGTATTTCCCCACATGTTTGAAAATGGCTCCTGGCAAAGACACCCCAGTGTGAATGGAGACAATGGGCTCAATGCCACAAACACAAATATATCCATCTAACCAGGATAGAGCTGGAATATAAGGACAAATGGATATTATATTTCCATGTGTGTATCTTCTCTATTAACAAGATAAGATAAGACTTTATTGATCTCACACAGGAGAAATTTACTTGCCACAGTAGCTCCAGGCAGGGACAGTTTGAACAAGAAAGAAACATGCATGCAGGCAAAAAGAGAATAAAATAAGTAATAATAATAAAACAGTAACTAGGAGAAATGGAAAAAAAATTGTAGAACAAGAGGGTATATTTCCCTTGTAGAGCAATAAAGTCTATATCATATACAAGTACTTTTCTTAAATGATTTTACAAAACTATTCAGAAATCTAGCCAAGAGCACACCTATACCTCACTGCAATTTATTCTATTAATTTTGCCATATTGCCTATCCTTTAACCACTGCACAACACCAATGTGTTTTGCTTATATTTTGTTCTTTATGAATATTTAGGAGGGCCTTACTAACAAGGAATTCTAGGCAATGACACATTTTTTGTTAATTTTATTTTACAAAAAATTTAAATGTTGTGAGAACTCTTACCACGCCATAAAAATCGAAGAAATCGCAAGTACAACAAAGCTGTATACGACAAAGCTGTATAAGACAAAGCTGTATAAGACAAAGCTGTATAAGACAATGATATTCACACCTTTCTTCACAGTGCAACAAAGGACAAACCTCACAGGCCCAAGCAAAGATTGAGGAGGCAATGCTTTTAGCCTACAGGGATCTCACCAGGCCAGCCCCTCCTCTGTCTAATATATATGAAAGGTACAACAAACACATTTTAAACCTCCCCAGACCCAAGCAGAGTAGACATTTTTCTCTTTTAATAGAGAGGTTGTCCATTCATCTTCCCACCTCTTCCTTACAGCCACTGGAGGCTGAGCTAATGATGGTAAAATATAGCAATTTAAGAACAATGTAACATTAAACAAACAGAAAGAACAATGCATTTTTAGCAAGTTATAAATTATCTGGTGTGTCAGGGTGAAAACTGTGTTAAAGTGGTTTCAGTTACAGTATGGGTTGTTAGAGCTTAGAAGTCTACTGGGTTTTTAGTATGCAGCCTCAGCTTTGCTTGTCAGACAAGATGTGGATATGCATGGATATGGTTTATTAAAGGTCCCATGGCATGAAATTTTCACTTTCTGAGGTTTTTGAACGTTAATGTGAGCTCCCCTACCCTGTTTAGGCCCCCCCCCCCATGGCTAAAAGTTGTGAAATGTGTAAACAGAGCATTTGCGATCCTTTTCCAAGTTTGAAAAAACAGACAGCCCAAACGGGCGATTCTGAACAAGGGAACTTTCTGACATCACATTCGTGGAAAGGTTTCCACCCCCCGTCTGAATGTCTACCCACTTGGGGTGTGCAAAATAATCGTCATGACAATGCATCGTGGTACTAACTTTCACAATATACTGCATCGATTCTTGATGCCAAAAATCGATTATTATTAATTAATAATGTAATATTTAATAATTTAATATTTAATATTAATAAATAAATAAATAATTTATTAGTTTTGTTTTTTTTAATAAATCCTATCTACTTTTTTCTTTGTGAAAGGGTATTGTTTGTTATGATGGTAGCTACCTCCAAAATGGCAAATGTTTGAACATAATTTTTTCTTTATGCACATCCTGTTTTTTTGTTGTTGTTGTTATTGGTTTGGTTTATTTGTTTTTGTTATTCAATAAATTCAGTTATGAACTGAGTTACTCAGAGTTATGTATCAATTGAAGACCCTACTCAGACACACAGCCACTGATATTCAAGTTATCCTCTTTTTTGGGAACATTTTCATTGAAGTATGTCGAATATATTGCAATGCATCGCAATAATTCAAGTATCGTGGTGCATCGTGATAGTATCGCATCGTGGCATATGAATCGTGATTCAAATTGAATCGTGACTTCTTTGCTAATACCCACCTCTACTACCCACCGTCTCTGGAGATCACACCCAGAGAACTTGGACCGCAAACAAGCTACGCAATGCGAGATGCGTTTTTTTTATTTGCCTGAAGACACGTGAGAGTGTTTCCAGGCTCGGATGTCCTTTATCCGAGTCTCCGAACCTCTGAAACAGCAGTGGTTTAATTTTATTTTCTGTGGAAATTTGTTTTTTTTAATGCAACTCGTCTCATATCTTCCTCCGCGCTTACACACACGGAAGTGGGTGACAGCGCACAGCGCACGTCTAATCCAGGAAACAGCGTCGCATTTGGCCACACCCCCACCCGCTGCACTGGCCTGTCTCTGTCCTCCTCATTTGCATTCAAGCAACAACGCCCAGAATAAAGTGTTTAAGAGACATATTTAGCCTCATGAAGACAGTCGGAGTCATATCTTATGCACTGAGGCTTGATTTTGAAGAAGGACTCATTTACAGTATTAGGAAACCATTAAGGCGCCATATAAAAGCATCAAGAAGTACCATGTCATGGGATCTTTAACAATAACTGATCTTATAGCTCTTATATTGTTTATTCTAACCGTCTTAGTTAATCACTTATCAGTGTAAAGAGAAACTGAGCTCTTATTTTTAATGTTTAAAACAGGGAAAATTACAGTCAGACCTGTAGAGGGGTGACATATCAAGAAGACATTTCAAGGTATTTTTGACTAATAAAAACACCCATAATGAAGTTATTGCTGTAGGCAGATTAATTTAATGCTATATTGCAGAACATTACAGGCAAAGCAACATTTCAATGATGGTGGACCACCCAAGTGAAAACTGCACACACTTTAAATAAAAATCCACTTTGCATTTGCTCTCAAATCAAGTCTGTGATAGTTAAACAAATGCTGGACAACAGACTCAAACAGGTATGACCCTCTCATATTATATCTATCCATGTAGAAAAAACATAACACAAAATTCACACTCATTTCTCCATTTGAGGCAGTTTATTCTCAAGTTCAGGGTTCCTCGTCCTCTCCCTCACCCCCTGAACTTAGACACATTGCTCTATTGGCTGTGAAATAGACACAGTGGCCGATTTCTAAGAGGATTATGAGGAGAAAGAGGAACAGCAGGAGAGTTTTCAGTCAGTGCCAACGCTCCCAGCCTGAGGGGGCTCCATTACAGGACAATAACAGCACATACATGGAGCGTGATGCGATACCAGAACATGGGAAGAGATGCCAGGGGTATCGTGGCGTGGGGAAGTCAAGATGAGGAGTAAGGCTACAGGCAATATGAGATCACAATTATTTTTCCACATATTCAATTCAATTTTATTTTGTCTGATTAAAGAAATATATAATTGCCTTTATTGATAATTTAATGAAACTAGATTTTTAATTCAGTGCCAATTTTAACCCAAGAAAGTGTCCCAAGTTTTAACACAGCTTGATCAGGTGAGTATGAATCTAATTTGGTTAAGTGCTGATCTTCTCGCAAGCAAAACACACAAATATTGCTGAAAAGACACAAAACACAATCTCAAAGAAATTTTAATCTGTAGGTGCAATTATCAAATCGCCAAGACTGCAATTAATTAGGCTGGAGTATCATTCCATGTTTGGACATGTAATACATAAACTGCAAATCTTATTGAAAGTGCATTACTGTACTCAGAAAAATCGCAGTAGATTTTTATTCCTAAAGTTGAGCAGCCCTACACACAAACACAATAGAAAATATGAGGAAATAAAAAATATTTGCCATAATGGTCGAAAGCAGCTGACGTGAAAACAAAAGCAATGGAATATATTTACGGTCTGCTGAAGAGGGTAAACAGAAGTAATAGAGTTTCTCAGATAGTGTAATGAAGAATCTGATGGTTGGGTGCAGACTGAAGAGCAGAGAGGATTATGGGGGATGATACACGGGCACTGGAGCAGGACTGACTCCAGACTGAGAGACACGTGAGCCGCACTAACAAACCGCTAACTAGCATCAACACACCACCTGAGACTCGCTGCACGCAGAGAAACGGGGGATGACATCCAATATGGTCCTAATAAAGGGGAACTACATGATTTTCAACAAAAATCATAGTGTTCATAGTGTTTGTCACAATTATAAAACTTAAAGGTGCAATTTAACATTTTTTGCTCTTGGAAGTACGTCTACCGACTTCTTGTTTCCATGGAGATGTTATTGCTTTGCGTCGAATGTTCCACAGTATGGCAATAAAGATAAATTACATGCATTTATTCAATTACAAGTGTTTCTATTGCCTCACACATTGGAAATTTTGCCTGTCCACAGATCTGACCTATAACTTGTTTCCATGGAGATCTTTTGTGTGGTAAATCATAGGCAAAGTAATAATATCTCCATGGAGACCTGCAGTAAGGCGTCTTATGATAATCTAATAGTTGGCTACTGAGAAAACAACTTTATTACTAAATCCTACTAATTTAAGAGTTGCTTAAGTGTCAGTGCCTTCTTAACAGGCTAAAGCTATTCTCAAAACCTCGAAGAAAGAAAGGACAAAAATATCTGTATTAGGGGTGGGCGGTATAAACGGTATAAACAGTATGCGGTATAAATTTGGCCAACGGTAGAGATTTGGGTTATACCTTCCTATCGCGATAGTTCATTGCGTCACCACAACAAGGAAGGAGGAAAAATCGCTGTGAGCAGCGAGCACATGGAGGAGGAGGAGGAGCTCGTGAAAAAGACCGGCTCAACTTCTGTCATCTGGTCATGGTTTGAATACAAGGTGTCGGATACTGAACAGGACATTGGAAAACAATCTGCAGAATATGCTGGGCGACAGTGATCGCAAAACATGGCAACACAAGCAATCTGTTCTACCACCTAAAAGCTAAACACTAACGTTCCCTCTAAGCTGCGCGCCTGTGCAATTGCGCACTGCTCACACATTCTCAGCGCACAAGAAAACCTATGCAGCGCAGGGATGAAAGAGTTCCGCTTTTTTTCAGCCGCGGGGTCATCTGAATACGGGGGAATCGTCCAGTATTCAGAAACAAAAGAACGTGTCTCGTATTAAACTTCTACCGGTGTAAGCCACGAGCACGCGCAAGCCGCGAGCACGCGAGCACATGGTGCCTTTCCAAACCGTAGAGAGAAGCGGCTTTTTAGGCATGGTGAAGACGCTGGATCAACGGTACGTGGTACCAAACCGCAAATATTTTAGCCAGGTGGAAGTGCCCAGACTGCATGAGGTCCGCAATCAAGTGGGAAAAGAGCTCCGTGACATAAAACACGATGCAACTACCACGGACTTGTGGTCGAGTCGCACTATGGACCCGTATATCAGCCTGACAATCCACTTTATTGACGACTGGAAGTTGTGCGGCACATGCCTGTGTACGGCCCATTTCAACAGTACATGTGTAGTGCAAACATCGTATTTCCCTGACAACCACGCCAATGTTAAAGCAGTTTCATTTTCGATTTACATTGCCTTGTTCAAATTTTATACTGCTTGAAAGTGAAGTTACTTGTTTTATGTTTTTTTACAATTACAGTTTTGCACAATACATTTTCTTGTAGTAATATTCTTGACGTTTATGTTATTTAATAGTTTAAAAAACAGCTTCCTGCTTGAATGCTTTTTTCATGTGCTCTGGTGACCATTAAGAAGCTGTTAATACTGTTAACAGTTAATACTGTTACATACCAAAGTATACCGTGATATATACCGTCTGTTGGGCTATGTTCAGACTGCAGCCTGATGTGACCCAAATCAGATTTTTTCATCCCTATGCGACCTGTATCTGATCTTTTAATGACAGTCTGAACGACACAGATACCATTTTTTCAAATGCGACCCAGGCCACTTGGATATGTGGTCCTAAAACTGATACATATCTGATCTTTTGACATGCAACTTCAGTCTGAACGGCCAGGTCACATTCATCTGACCGACACAATCGCACCATTCTTGGCTGCGACTCCGCACCCACACGTTCCTTTCTACGGACGTTGCTGCCACTGCCCCTCAAAACGCCAAAAGGCCAAAAACCTTGTCTTTCTCCTTCTCAATCTCCTTCTTAAAACAAATAAGATGTACATGTTCTGGCTCTGTTACGACAGCAACTTTAAAATCACCCAGGGCTCAATAGCGTCCATGTTTAGGCTACGTCTGTAAACACTGAGCACACTTGAGGCATGTGACGTCGTTGTGTCCTCCAATGCGTATGTGGGACACTTCTGGGACGTTTAAAGTTCACACTGGAGATCACATACAAGTCGCATTTAACTGTAAACATGAACGACCTTGCAGAAAAATCGGATTTCACAAAAAAATCTGAATTGAGCATTAAGCCCTGCAGTCTGAACATAGCTTTAGTTGAACACATTTTTCCACCCAGAAATGTTGTAAATTTAGTGGGTTGTAGTTGACCTTTAAATGTCTACGACAAAAAAAAAAATCTCAATATAGATCTGGAGCAGCTCTCCTTTCACAGACCCCGACTGCTGCCCATACATCAAATGATTAACTGATATTTTCCCCTCTCCTCTTCAAAAGTCAAACCAGTTTGAGTAACCCAATCCTCTGTCACTCCCAAAACAATGACCCTTTACTGACAGAAAGTAAAGCTTAACTGACAAACGCCAAACAATTCCAGATCTGGTTACACAGTATAGACCAGGAGGCATCTGCATGTCTAATTCGAGTCTGGGCCGCACCCCTTCATAACACTGAGGTCTATGAGGAGAACTAAAGGCCTCCAGCGCTCCGATACTGCCCCAGACTGGGTTATGTGTCAGTGCTATTGAAGTACAGAGCTGGGAGGAACGAGAGACAGGTGAGCAAATTCTCCCGTCTTTTTAACAGTGAAAGAAATCCATATCTCCGTAGAGACTGGCACTTAATACTAGGTCAGGATAATTTATAGCGTTATTTACAATAGCAACGTTGTGTATTAAATTACTTGTATTGTAGTGTTTCAGAAAACGGTTTAGTAAAAGGGGCTTGAATAGTAAAATAAAGGGATACAGTTCTATTCTCTATGAGCAATCCAGCCACTAGGAGTCACCGGTGCAATCCTAGCGTCAGCCCCCAGCTCAGATAAATTAGCCTGTAAATTATATTGTAATCCCCAATTCGCTGGACATGAAGAGCTTAAAATATGTATTACTTAATTGCAATTGTTTTTTATTTTTATTTTATTCACCTTTAAATGACACTATATCCACCCACTTTTGAACTGAACTATTTAACTGAGGACCACTGATGTAAATTTATTCATTTATCAGTCTTAAAATGTTTAATTGTACAGCCCTGGGGGAAAAAAAATACTTTTTTTGCATTTTTTTTTTCTGAAATCAGCATCTCTACATGTATTACAGCCATTCCATTCCAGCATCTGTTGAATTCCAACACAAATATAAAGCTGAGCTACTTCAGTTCTTGCACCAGGAGTGGAATAAAGTCACCCAAGACTTGAAAGACTTGTGGAGAGCATGCCAAGACGCATGAAAGCTGTGATTAAAAATTTAACCAAATATTGATTTCTGAACTCTTCTTAAGTGTAAACATTAGTATTATGTTGTTTTAAAATGAATTTGATCTTGTTTCTTTGCATTGTTTGAGGTCTGAAAACATGTATCTTTTATGTTATTTTGACCATTTGTCATTTTCTGCAAATAAATGCTCTAAACCAGAGGTGTCAAACATGCGGCCCGGGGCCAGATCCGGCCCTCCAAGACCTTTAATCTGAGCCTCGGCTTATTTTCTATTAAAATATTTTAATTAGATTTAAATTTTCTATTAAAATATTGGTAATTTTCTGTGCCACTTTTCTGCATAGCTTAGCACAGCAGCGTCTCCAGCACCTCTGTGCGTGGCCCCTCCCACCAGAGCAGCACAAATAAACACTTGCCTCTTTCCAAACGCTCTTAAAGGACCATCGTTTTGACTGTTGACCATGACACCCTCTTCAGCAAAATGTCAAAAATGAGAAAAGTGGACGCAGAGTGCAGGATTTTCTAAGAAAAATGTACTAATCCCTATTTGTTGGTGGAGGTGAATGGGAAACCTGTACGCTTGTGTTGAAATTGCATTTTTCTTAAAGTTTCAGGTTGTTCATAATACAGGGGGTCCTCGGGTTACGACGTTGATCCGTTCTTAAGACGCGTCGTAACCCGAATTTCGTCGTAAACCGGATTTTGCCTTTGATCTTCCAACCAAAGCACCAATAACCTTTCCATCTCAATAATTAGACCACTACGCTGCTTGGTTATCACTGCCGCTTTCACAGGAGCAGATCAGAGCCCACATCAGGTACTTCCGCCCACATTGGGCACGCACACAAGGCCGTCTTCTTCTCCCTACAACCACAACAAAGCGTATTCTTCCGCCGTGCGCCGCGCGCCGTTCGCGTTTGTTTACATCTCCTACCACGCTAAACCGCGTAAGACGGAATGACGCGTAATATATATATATATTTTTTTTAATGGGGGCGCGTTCGTAACCACGAAACGTCGTAACCCGAGACCGTCGTAACCCGAGACCGTCGTAACCCGAGGACCCCCTGTATTATATTTTGTAAAAGAAAGAGTTCATCAAATAAAGACTTCTGTAATAGATTTGCGTTTCTCTACCTCCTGTTATGTGCAACATTGAGGATTTTTTCCCCAATTCAAAAGATATAATAGTATTTAGTTTTAATATGTCAATCACTAAACACTGCAGATGGTTATGACTACGGTGTTCATTTTAGGACATCCTCAGATCTCAGACTCAGGTGTCAGACTCAGACAAAACAGCCTCAGACTCAGATGAAACAGTGTCAGACTCAGACAAAACAGCCTCAGACTCAGATGAAACGGTGTCAGAGTCAGACAAAACAGCCTCAGACTCAGATGAAACAGCATCAGACTCAGGTGTCAGACTCAGACAAATCAGACTCAGATGAAACGGTGTCAGACGAAACTGCATCAGAGTCAGATGAACCAACGTCAGACGAAACTGTGTCAGAGTCAGATGAACCAACGTCAGACGAAACTGCGTCAGAGTCAGATGAAACAGTGTCAGACGAAACTGCGTCAGAGTCAGATGAACAGACGTCAGACGAAACTGCATCAGAGTCAGATGAAACAGTGTCAGATGAAACTGCGTCAGAGTCAGATGAAACAGTGTCAGATGAAACTGCATCAGAGTCAGATGAACCAACGTCAGACGAAACTGTGTCAGACTCAGATGAAACAGTGTCAGACGAAACTGCGTCAGAGTCAGATGAACCAACGTCAGACGAAACTGCATCAGAGTCAGATGAAACAGTGTCAGACAAAACTGCATCAGAGTCAGATGAACCAACGTCAGACGAAACTGCGTCAGAGTCAGATGAAACAGTGTCAGACGAAACTGCGTCAGAGTCAGATGAAACAGTGTCAGACGAAACTGCATCAGAGTCAGATGAACCAACGTCAGACGAAACTGCGTCAGAGTCAGATGAAACAGTGTCAGACGAAACTGCGTCAGAGTCAGATGAACCAACGTCAGATGAAACTGCGTCAGAGTCAGATGAAACAGTGTCAGACGAAACTGCGTCAGAGTCAGATGAAACAGTGTCAGACGAAACTGCATCAGAGTCAGATGAACCAACGTCAGATGAAACTGCGTCAGAGTCAGATGAAACAGTGTCAGACGAAACTGCGTCAGAGTCAGATGAACCAACGTCAGATGAAACTGCGTCAGAGTCAGATGAAACAGTGCCAGACGAAACTGTGTCAGAGTCAGATGAACCAACGTCAGATGAAACTGCGTCAGAGTCAGATGAAACAGTGCCAGACGAAACTGTGTCAGAGTCAGATGAACCAACGTCAGACGAAACTGCGTCAGAGTCAGATGAACAGGCGTCAGACGAAACTGCATCAGAGTCAGATGAACCAACGTCAGATGAAACTGCGTCAGAGTCAGATGAAACAGTGCCAGACGAAACTGTGTCAGAGTCAGATGAACCAACGTCAGACGAAACTGCGTCAGAGTCAGATGAACAGGCGTCAGACGAAACTGCATCAGAGTCAGATGAACCTTTGTCAATATCCCATCATGCACTGCGCGGCGGCAGACAGATGTTCGAAAACACGCTTTTAACTTTAAGAAATCATCACTAACACAACTGTAAATGTAAAATACAGCCATAAACCACAAAACTGTCAAATACGTTTGTTTTTAACTGCGTAAACCTCTGAGCTTTGAGCTAAAAGTTTGGCTAGGTTTGTTTGGCTTAGCAGCTAACGTGATGAAAAGTCCGCTCAAACTTTCATATTTGGACAGATTTACATCAAAGACTGTTTTTTTTACTGTCAAGGAGAGATGTCTTCCTATATAAACTGACATTTCCTGTATAAATGTAATCCCTGGTCAATATAAAAATCCTTAATAATAATAATTATTAATGTATATCTCATCGCTGTATTTGAAACTTAATGGTAATTTAGCCTATTCTTTGATGTATCCCTGAAATATAACTTGTTTTGCAAAAGTTAAACATAAGTTCTTGTTTTAGCCACAAGATTTGGATGAGGATTATAAGGATAGCTTCAATTATGTATATACGTAATCTTTATTATTAATCCATGTGCGCAATTTGCGTGGTGCATGTTGTTAGCATTAGCGTTAGCAGCGTGCCTCGGTTGCTCATGAGAGGCTGATGCAGTTTCGTCTGATGCAGTTTCATCTGATGCAGTTTCGTCTGATGCCGTTTCGTCTGATGCAGTTTCATCTGATGCAGTTTCATCTGATGCCGTTTTCTCTGATGCCGTTTCGTCTGATGCAGTTTCATCTGATGCAGTTTCATCTGATGCCGTTTTCTCTGATGCCGTTTCGTCTGATGCAGTTTCATCTGATGCCGTTTTGTCTGATGCAGTTTCATCTGATGCAGTTTCGTCTGATGCCGTGTTGTCTGAGTCTGACGTTGTTTTGTCTGAGTCTGACATTGTTTCATCTGAGTCTGACTTTGTTTCTTCTGAGTCTGATGAAAACAACGTCAGACTCAGACAAAAGAGCCTCAGACTCAGACGACACGGCATCAGACAACACGGCATCAGATGAAACGGCATCAGACGAAAAGGCATCAGACTCACATGAACCTTTGTCAATATCCCATCATGCACTACGCGGCAGCAGACAGATGTCCGAAAACACGGAGCGAAAAGCCCGGCGAAAACATGTGAGTACACGCTTTTAACTTTAAGAAATCATCACTAACACAACTGTAAATGTAAAATACAGCCATAAACCACAAAACTGTCAAATACGTTTGGTTTTAACTGCGTAAACCTCGGAGCTTTGAGCTAAAAGTTTGGCTAGATTTGTTTGGCTTAGCAGCTAACGTGATGAAAACCAGCTCAAACGTTCATATTTGGACAGATTTACATCAAACACTTATAATGTTTTTACTGTCAAGGCAAAAGAACACCACGGAGGGATTAATGAAGCAACGAGGAGGACGTTTTCACGTAAACACACCAGGTAAGATAAAAACACTGTCATGTCTTTGGGGTAAAAGACATTCATAATTCATAAGGTTAATGAGTTAGTTAAAGGTTACAAATACGTTTATTCTTGGTAAATAAGTTGATTTCATATTTGCAAACATCTTCACCTTTAGGGATCGTCTTGTTTTGAAAGTATAGAGTGAGCGCTCCTGTGTCATAAATGATCTTTGACGTTAAACTCCGGTCTGTTTTACCGTGAATTAAGTCTGAAAACGGTTCTTGTACACGCTGAATGTGTTCTAAACGTTTGCAACTTGGGAAACTTTCGCCTTTGTAAGTATTTATATGTTAACAGGCACTTTGATTAAGGTCATGTATGTATTTCTTTTGAACACGTAGGATGTGAACTTGTTTCACAGAGCTAACTGCGTACAAGTTAGCCACTTGTATTCTGTATACTACATGTACTGTGTAGTTAGTAATGTGCCTTCTTTTTTCTGTATGTTTCAGTTAATAAATATAGAATAAATATACAAGAGACCTCCCTAAAAACAAGAAATGTACGCCTTGTACAGAGATGTTCGGTGGCTGTCTAGACATAGTCACGTGTTGTGAGGACAGCACAAACACATTATTTTATGCATTACACATAAAAGACACAGTTTGACTATAAGTTTATATTTACTTGTAAATCGTGCAATATAAGCCTCCACTGTACGCATTTAATTCTGGGAATACATTATCTGCATTTTACAATCTGCATGTTTGTGAAGTGAAGACTGAATAACATTGCCACAGGTCAGTTTTAAGATGGACATTGGGCTCATTTAACTTGTGCATTTAATTTGTGCAGATACTGGTGTAGATACTTGACACCTGTGTCTGTTATGCCTATCACATCTAATATAACAACGAGAAAAATTTGAAATGTTTTTTATGAATTTTCTATTCTCATTTACAGCCTCCTGGAGTATGAGGGCACAACACTGTTGGGGCCACAGGACTGTTGGCTGATGAAATGCTCATGATTCATGAAATGGGTCAAATGCAGATGACAAAGTAAAGCACAAAGTAAGCACTGTTCTGAAGTTGTGCTGATCCACATTTCTGCTACTGATTAGGTATGGGGCAGGTGGCATTGAAAACTCCAGGGTTGCAAATTGATCATGCTCATATTTAAATCATTATTTAAATGGTGAAAATACACATTTCTCAAATGTGTAGGATTCCTCTATTAATTTATCTGGTTCGATTTATATAAACAGCCTTTGGATCTTAATTTACATGCACTGTGTGAACCTCATTTTCCTGTAATAGATTTGTAGTTTTCTTAAATGTGTGTAGAATCCCTCAGTCGTACAGGTATAATCCTCAGCAAAAGGAGAAATTCAATTTGTCAACTGGACAAAAGATTATTTGGTGGACACTGCCTTATATCTGCCTTAAGGAGGAACTACCTAGCTCCCTTAAGGCAGATGTAAGGCAGTGTCCACCAACACTCTGACCAGAACTAAAGAAGCACCTTTGATGACCAAATAAACTTTGGTCCAGCTGACAAATTGAATTTCTCCTTTTGCCATAGTTTTCTTAATATGTGTGTGTCATTACAGGTTTTCACTGTGCAGGACAGGACTTTGATTCAATCAGACGTAAGGTCCATTCTGCTCCTCCTTCTCCTCCAGAAGACAAGGGGTACATCACACTGAGTTAAAGATCTGTGGAGTCTCTGGATGCATCAGGCCTCCCTCCTGCACGTGCTGTCTGCGGCCGTCCCTAATGTGTCCTAATATTGATGTGTCCATAAAGTTTAGGTTTATCTTCGAATTTCCTGCCAAAGTAAAATGAGTAAAATGGTAGTTTATGATAAATGTGACGTTTATTTGAGTCTCTTTTGATATTAACTAATTACATGTACTATAAGAATGTACTATTGTACTGCAATTAAGCAGTGGTAGAGTAGAGTGCGCAACATCCTATGGGACCAGCACCACCCTGCTCACCACCTCTTTCAACTGCTGTCCTCAGGGAGAAGCTGGGGCCATAAAGGCCAGAACACAAAGACTGGCCAACAGCCTGTACCCACAAGCTGTAAGGCTACTGAACACTGCCCCCCACCCATGGACAATAACCACACTTGCCACTCAGTAGTTCTGAACTGTTTTTTGCATTGCTGCATAATGTCACTATTCTCATGTATCTGTCTGAATTGCCCTGCTCTTTAATGCACTTTAATGATAATATTAATTACATGCCCTGATGCTGCTGCCAATACTGCTGTACTGATGTCAAATGTTTACAAATGTTTACACTGGGGTTATTTATTTCACTGGCTTTGCACTTTACTATTTCGCACTTTACGTATGTGGATGCTCCACACTTTCGTTCTTTCTTGTGCAATGACAATAAATTCTTGAAATCTGTTCCACCTGATCATATTTTGCAAAGATAATTTATTCATTGTGGATTGTCGCCTGCTTCAGCAAAAAAGACACAATGTGAGAGTGCCCTGACATACAACTGTTTTTACCCATCTATATGTGGCGCGGCGCACAATCGATCGAAGGCTAGACACTTAAATGAGTGGAAATTGTTGTCCAACAATGCCACCCCAAATTTAATTGGGAAAAGTTAGTCTACATAAGGCACACAGGTAAATTTATCAATAAATTAAGAGAGCCAGGTTCCATATTTTTACAACTTTATTCTGCAATACATGTTAAAATGCATTATTTGTAAAAGAAACAGTGTAATTATGATAAACTCACCTCAGCCCCGGTCTTGGCCTATGCAGACTTCTCTCGTCCCTTCATTCTGGAAGTCGACACCAGCCACAGTGGCTTAGGTGCTGTGCTGTCGCAAGAGCAAGAGGGTGTGGTAAGGCCCATTGCTTATGCCAGTCGTGGCCTGCGACCCACCGAGCGGAACATGTCAAATTATAGCTCAATGAAGTTGGAGCTCTTGGGTCTGAAGTGGGCCCTCACAGAAAAATTCAGGGAGTATTTGCTTGGACACAAATGCATTGTCTATACGGATAACAATCCATTGAGCCATCTGCTATCGGCAAAACTGGGTGCCATGGAGCAGCGTTGGGCCGCTCAGCTTGCCTCCTTTGACTTTGAGATTAAGTATCGGTCAGGGAAAAGCAACAAGAATGCGGATGCTCTATCTCGGCAACCCTGGACATCACAAGCACTGATACCCTTTGCCCAGGGTACTTCACTGCCTGCAGCATTGCAACAAGCTCTGCAGGGCGAAGAGACACAGGCATCCCAATCAGTGGTAGCTGTGTTTCCCCATTATGCCCCAGCTGACCTCCATGCCCTCCAAAGGGATGACCCTGTTATCCAGGGGGTTGCAAAATATTCGCAGCAAAAGAAACGGCCAAGTCACGAGGAGCGCCAGGGACTCTTCCATTCTTCCCTAGTCCTCCTTGGCCAGTGGGACCGGTTGATCGACCTGGATGGTCTACTGTATCGGCAGATATTCCGCTCAGATGGTGGGGGCACACTATACAAGCTCCTTCTGCCCAGGGTCTTGGTCAAGGATGTCCTCACACGGGTCCACCAAGACCACGGTCACCAAGGAGTTGAGCGGACGCTAGCTCTCTTGCAGTCTCGCTGCTACTGGCCAGGGATGTCTCAGGAAGTAGCCCAGTGGTGTCAAGCATGTGAGCGATGCCAGTTCTCTAAGAACAACCACCCGGCTGCTCGCAGCTACATGGGGCACCTGCTGGCGTCAAGCCCAAATGAAATTGTGGCAATCGATTTTACACTGCTTGAGCCCACCCCCACCAGTTTGGAAAATGTCCTGGTGATGACAGATGTATTTAGTAAGTACACACTTGCCATCCCCACCAGGGACCAACGTGCCTCTACAGTGGCACAGGTCCTGGTTTCGGAGTGGTTTACGAAGCTTAGTGTTCCGGCTCGTATCCACTCAGACCAGGGCCGTAACTTTGAAAGTGCACTGATCAAACAACTATGCAGTTTGTACGGTGTGGCGAAGTCACCGACCACGCCATATCATCCAGCTGGTAATGGGCAGTGTGAACGTTTCAACAGAACCTTCCACAAGAAAGCGAAATTGGAGTTCTTGCCTGTCGGAGGTGCTGTTTGCTTACAACACCACACCTCATCAGTCGACTGGCGAATCGCCGTATTTCTTAAGGTTTGGACAAGAACTCCGGCTTCCCATTGACTTCTTGTTGGGACAAGTCCCAGAGCCTGTGTCCGGTAGTGTTAGTGACTGGGTGCAGGAGCATCAAGCCCGGATGCGAGTTGCTTTTGAGGGGGCCAGAGCTCGCTTGAAGGCTTCTGCGGGTCGTAGAAAGGCAAACTATGATAAGCATGTGCAAGAAGCACCTCTTCAGGTAGGCCAGCTTGTGCTTCTGCGTGACCATGGCATCAGAGGGCGCCAGAAAACCCATGACTGGTGGAGTCCAGTGACCTATCAGGTTATTCAGGCACCAGAGCAAGAGGGTTCTGTCTATACTGTGGCCCCTGTTGATGACCACAGTAAGGTTAAAAGGATACATCGCTCCCTGCTGAAAGCTTTGGTTAGCCTCGGTACCCCTGCCTTAGTCATGGAAGACTCACCCTCTCCTCCTGGGGAACAGCCAGTGCTGGCTGGGGATGAGTCATTCAGCTCCTTTGATGCTGACCTGTTCCGGTTACAAACACAGGAACAGTTTTCAGTGCCTCCCCCTCAATGGGTGGCTGTTACTCAAACTACTCCACCGCCTGGGGGGCCATCTTGTTCCACTTCCAGGGCCCAGGAATCTTCTTTGTCTCCTCTACCAAGTGCCAGCTTTCAAAACCTACCGGCAACCCCCAGCATTGATCCTGGCAGAGGAAACCTTGGTTTGCGCAAGTCTACACGCTCGACTGCAGGTCAGCACCCTAACATCCACCATCTCCCAAGGCCTGCAGGGAACTTGCCATCAGGTGGGCAAGCTTTATTGTTCTCTCCCATGTGTGCAATCTTTAGACCGTGGTGTTAGCCACGTCAATTAATCGGTCGGGGCGCCGATGCCAGTTGGGGGGTAGAATGTGGTAAGATGGCTGTTGATGCCAATGGAGTGCGCGTAGGCTTGCCTGGCACCCCGCGGCGCGGGCTGGTGGACTTCATAAGCGCTCCCTTTCTCGTTGCTCCCCCTTTTGCCCACACGCATTTCCGGGTCCCCGTGCAGGTTGCTCTGTCCTCCACGGCCAGGTAAATCCGATCCAATCCAATCCTTGAACCTGTATTTCGTATTATCTCCAAATTCTTATTCTATCCTCCTTTTAGTGCCGCCGTCTGACTGCGCGCCCAGCTCCGTTCTTTTGCACGACGCTGAGCTTTACGGCGCATCCTCGTGCGCTCTCGTCGGTCGCAACAGGTAGTGGTGGTACCTTCTGCCCTGTCCCTTTCGAAACGTCCAAGTGGTCACAATGATTATTTTCTTTTAGCTTGACCGTTGGCCTGTGGCGTGTGCCTTGGCCTAAGTGCGTCGCTGTGGGCCCTCCTCCACAGCGACAGGTATACCCGCTCTCTCTCTCTTAATTCTCTCATTAATTCATTTAAAATACCCCAGTTTTTATATATCTGTCCCTTGTAGCCACGCTGCTCAGCTGTACCCGCCGTACCATATTCCGTTTATCCCTTGGTGCACCTTTTTAATAAATCGGGCCAGTGAGTACGGGGCGCAGCTTTGCGCGAGACATTCTGCGCCGGTGCGCAAACTAAGTGGCGCTCAGCTCCAACCTCTGCACTCGCCCCACTCCACCAGTGGTGTGCAGTGCGGTCCACAGCGGCACAGGGCACGTCGCTACTACTGTTGTTTTTGGCTCCGTTGCTGCTTTTTGGCTCCGTGATTTTATTATTGTTGAGTTTATCATAATTACACTGTTTCTTTTACAAATAACGCATTTTAACATGTATTGCAGAATAAAGTTGTAAAAATATGGAACCTGGCTCTCTTAATTTATTGATAAATTTACCTGTGTTCATTATGTAGACTAACTTTCCCCAATTAAATTTGGGGTGGCATTGTTGGACAACAATTTCCACTCATCATTTAAGTGTCTAGCCTTCGATCGATTGTGCGCCGCGCCACATATAGATGGGTAAAAACAGTTGTATGTCAGGGCACTCTCACATTGTGTCTTTTTTGCTGAAGCAGGCGACAATCCACAATGAATAAATTATCTTTGCAAAATATGATCAGGTGGAACAGATTTCAAGTATTTATTGTCATTGCACAAGAAAGAACAACGAAAGTGTGTTTGGAGCATCCACATACGTAAAGTGCGAAATGGTAAAGTGCAAAGCCAGTGAAATAAATAACCCCAGAGTAAACATTTGTAAACATTTGACATCAGTACAGCAGTATTGGCAGCAGCATCAGGGCATGTAATTAATATTATCATTAAAGTGCATTAAAGAGCAGGGCAATTCAGACAGATACATGAGAATAGTGACATTATGCAGCAATGCAAAAACCAGTTCAGAACTACTGAGTGGCGAGTGTGGTTATTGTCCATGGGTGGGGGGCAGTGTTCTGTAGCCTTACAGCTTGTGGGTACAGGCTGTTGGCCAGTCTTTGTGTTCTGGCCTTTATGGCCTTGTAGCTTCTCCCTGAGGACAGCAGTTGAAAGGGGTGGTGAGCAGGGTGGTGCTGGTCCCATAGGATGTTGCGCACTCTACTCTACCACTGCTTAATTGCAGTACAATAGTACATTCTTATAGTACATGTAATTAGTTACTATCAAAAGAGACTCAAATAAACGTCACATTTATCATAAACTACCATTTTACTCATTTTACTTTGGCAGGAAATTCGAAGATAAACCTAAACTTTATGGACACATCAATATTAGGACACATTAGGGACGGCCGCAGACAGCACGTGCAGGAGGGAGGCCTGATGCATCCAGAGACTCCACAGATCTTTAACTCAGTGTGATGTACCCCTTGTCTTCTGGAGGAGGAGGAGGAGCAGAATGGACCTTACGTCTGATTGAATCAAAGTCCTGTCCTGCACAGTGAAAACCTGTAATGACACACACATATTAAGAAAACTATGGCAAAAGGAGAAATTCAATTTGTCAGCTGGACCAAAGTTTATTTGGTCATCAAAGGTGCTTCTTTAGTTCTGGTCAGAGTGCTGGTGGACACTGCCTTACATCTGCCTTAAAGGAGCTAGGTAGTTCCTCCCTTAAGGCAGATATAAGGCAGTGTCCACCAAATAATCTTTTGTCCAGCTGACAAATTGAATTTCTCCTTTTGCTGTGGATTATACCTGTACGACTGAGGGATTCTACACACATTTAAGAAAACTACAAATCTATTACAGGAAAATGAGGTTCACACAGTGCATGTAAATTAAGATCCAAAGGCTGTTTATATAAATCGAACCAGATAAATTAATAGAGGAATCCTACACATTTGAGAAATGTGTATTTTCACCACTTAAATAATGATTTAAATATGAGCATGATCAATTTGCAACCCTGGAGTTTTCAATGCCACCTGCCCCATACCTAATCAGTAGCAGAAATGTGGATCAGCACAACTTCAGCACAGTGTTTACTTTGTCATCTGCATTTGACCCATTTCATGAATCATGAGCATTTCATCAGCCAACAGTCCTGTGGCCCCAACAGTGTTGTGCCCTCATACTCCAGGAGGCTGTAAATGAGAATAGAAAATTCATATAAAACATTTCAAAAATTTTTCTCATTGTTATATTAGATGTGATAGGCATAACAGACACAGGTGTCAAGTATCTACACCAGTATCTGCACAAATCTGTTAAATGAGCCCAATGTCCATCTTAAAACTGACCTGTGGCAATGTTATTCAGTCTTCACTTCACAAACATGCACAGATTGTAAAATGCAGAACATGTATTCCCAGAATTAAATGCGTACAGTGGAGGCTTACAAGTAAATATAAACTTACAAGTAAATATAAACTTTGATATAGTGAAACTGTGTCTTTTATGTGTATTGCATAAAATAATGTGTTTGTGCTGTCCTCACAACACGTGACTATGTCTAGACAGCCACCGAACATCTCTGTACAAGGCGTACATTTCTTGTTTTTAGGGAGGTCTCTTGTATATTTATTCTATATTTATTAACTGAAACATACAGAAAAAAGAAGGCACATTACTAACTACACAGTACATGTGGTATACAGAATACAAGTGGCTAACTTGTACGCAGTTAGCTCTGTGAAACAAGTTCACATCCTACGTGTTCAAAAGAAATACATACATGACCTTAATCAAAGTGTCTGTTAACATATAAATACTTACAAAGGCGAAAGTTTCCCAAGTTGCAAACGTTTAGAACACATTCAGCGTGTACAAGAACCGTTTTCAGACTTAATTCACGGTAAAACAGACCGGAGTTTAACGTCAAAGATCATTTATGACACAGGAGCGCTCACTCTATACTCAAAACAAGACGATCCCTAAAGGTGAAGATGTTTGCAAATATGAAATCAACTTATTTACCAAGAATAAACGTATTTGTAGCCTTTAACTAACTCATTAACCTTATGAATTATGAATGTCTTTTACCCCAAAGACATGACAGTGTTTTTATCTTACCTGGTGTGTTTACGTGAAAACGTCCTCCTCGTTGCTTCATTAATCCCTCCGTGGTGTTCTTTTGCCTTGACAGTAAAAACATTATAAGTGTTTGATGTAAATCTGTCCAAATATGAACGTTTGAGCGGACTTTTCATCACGTTAGCTGCTAAGCCAAACAAATCTAGCCAAACTTTTAGCTCAAAGCTCCGAGGTTTACGCAGTTAAAACCAAACGTATTTGACAGTTTTCTGGTTTATGGCTGTATTTCACATTTACAGTTGTGTTAGTGATGATTTCTTAAAGTTAAAAGCGTGTACTCACATGTTTTCGCCGGGCTTTTCGCTCTGTGTTTTCGGACATCTGTCTGCTGCCGCGCAGTGCATGATGGGATATTGACAAAGGTTCATGTGAGTCTGATGCCTTTTCGTCTGATGCCGTTTCATCTGATGCCGTGTCGTCTGATGCCGTGTCGTCTGAGTCTGAGGCTGTTTTGTCTGAGTCTGACGTTGTTTTCATCAGACTCAGAAGAAACAAAGTCAGACTCAGATGAAACAATGTCAGACTCAGACAAAACAACGTCAGACTCAGACGACACGGCATCAGACTCAGACAACACGGCATCAGACAAAACGGCATCAGATGAAACTGCATCAGACGAAACTGCATCAGCCTCACATGAGCAACCGAGGCACGCTGCTAATGCTAATGCTAACAACATGCACCACGCAAATTGCGCACATGGATTAATAATAAAGATTACGTACATACATAATTGAAGTTATCCTTATAATTCCCATCCAAATCTTGTGGCTAAAACAAGAACTTATGTTTAACTTTTGCAAAACAAAAGTTATATTTTAGGGATACATCTAAGAATAGGCTAAATTACCATTAAGTTTCAAATACAGCGATGAGATATACATTAATAATTATTATTATTAAGGATTTTTATATTGACCAGGGATTACATTTATACAGGAAATGTTAAGTCAGTTTATATAGGAAGACATCTCTCCTTGACAGTTAAAAAAAACAAAGTCTTTGATGTAAATCTGTCCAAATATGAAAGTTTGAGCGGACTTTTCATCACGTTAGCTGCTAAGCCAAACAAATCTAGCCAAACTTTTAGCTCAAAGCTCCGAGGTTTACGCAGTTAAAAACAAACGTATTTGACAGTTTTGTGGTTTATGGCTGTATTTTACATTTACAGTTGTGTTAGTGATGATTTCTTAAAGTTACAAGCGTGTTTTCGAACATCTGTCTGCCGCCGCGCAGTGCATGATGGGATATTGACAAAGGTTCATCTGACTCTGACGCAATTTTGTCTGACGCCTGTTCATCTGACTCTGACGCAGTTTCGTCTGACGCCTGTTCATCTGACTCTGACGCAGTTTCGTCTGACTCTGACGCAGTTTCGTCTGACTCTGACGCAGTTTCGTCTGATGTTGGTTCATCTGACTCTGATGCAGTTTCGTCTGACACTGTTTCATCTGACTCTGACGCAGTTTTGTCTGACACTGTTTCATCTGACTCTGACGCAGTTTTGTCTGACAGTGTTTCATCTGACTCTGATGCAGTTTCGTCTGACACTGTTTCATCTGACTCTGATGCAGTTTCGTCTGACACTGTTTCATCTGACTCTGATGCAGTTTCGTCTGACACTGTTTCATCTGACTCTGACGCAGTTTCATCTGACGCCTGTTCATCTGACTCTGACGCAGTTTCGTCTGACGCCTGTTCATCTGACTCTGACGCAGTTTCGTCTGACGTTGGTTCATCTGACTCTGATGCAGTTTCGTCTGACGCCTGTTCATCTGACTCTGACGCAGTTTCGTCTGACACTGTTTTATCTGACTCTGATGCAGTTTTGTCTGACGTTGGTTCATCTGACTCTGACGCAGTTTCGTCTGACACTGTTTCATCTGACTCTGACGCAGTTTCGTCTGACGTTGTTTCATCTGACTGTGACGCAGTTTCGTCTGACGCCTGTTCATCTGACTCTGACGCAGTTTCGTCTGACGCCTGTTCATCTGACTCTGACACAGTTTCGTCTGACGTTGGTTCATCTGACTCTGATGCAGTTTCGTCTGACGCCTGTTCATCTGACTCTGACGCAGTTTCGTCTGACGCCTGTTCATCTGACTCTGACGCAGTTTCGTCTGACGTTGGTTCATCTGACTCTGACGCAGTTTCGTCTGACACTGTTTCATCTGACTCTGACGCAGTTTCGTCTGACGTTGGTTCATCTGACTCTGACGCAGTTTCGTCTGACACTGTTTCATCTGACTCTGACGCAGTTTTGACTGACACCGTTTCATCTGAGTCTGAGGCTGTTTTGTCTGAGTCTGACACCTGAGTCTGATGCTGTTTCATCTGAGTCTGAGGCTGTTTTGTCTGACTCTGACACCTGAGTCTGATGCTGTTTCATCTGAGTCTGAGGCTGTTTTGTCTGACTCTGACACCTGAGTCTGATGCTGTTTCATCTGAGTCTGAGGCTGTTTTGTCTGACTCTGACACCGTTTCATCTGAGTCTGAGGCTGTTTTGTCTGAGTCTGACACTGTTTCATCTGAGTCTGAGGCTGTTTTGTCTGAGTCTGACACCTGAGTCTGAGATCTGAGGATGTCCTAAAATGAACACCGTATATGACTCATTTCTGTGTATTATTGACCCTCAGTACTTTAGAGGACACCTTGTTCATGTTTGAGTGGGATGTATTGATCGCTGTCCGGGTGCATCTCCAGGTCTGGTCTATGGAGGCCCCAGACTTGGCTTGTCATGGGCTGATAGGCTTACACAGACCGACACGGGGGAAAATGTGAAGGGAGTCGTAAACAAACAGGACCACCACTTCAGTCAGAGATACAACATTTATCCAAAAAGAACTTCCAGGAGTATTAAAGGCATACTATGTAACTTCTTCATGGAAACAAGCAAGTGCCTATAGCAGGAAAACATATTGCTTTGCCTTGAATTTCCCACAAATGGTATTAAACTTCTCCATAGAGATCCTATACTATATTATGTGCAATACGAAATTCATTTCAGCAGTATTACCACCTGTGAAATACTCTACTTACACCTTATTTAATCCTACCTGTACCCTTGTATTTTATTATATTTTATTACATATTTTTTATTATATTGTTTACTTTTTTCCCTTGTATTTTTATTGCATGCTATTAGTACTTCTCGACTATCTTAGTGAGTCAACGGGTTCTTCTGATCCTAAACATTTCATTGCATTGTTGACCTTGTGTTGATCCTGCATATGACAAATAATCAATCTTGAATCTAGAGACAAGACGTTACAAGTTACAGTCTGTGGAGAGGCGAGCTAACTCACAGTAAGAACGCATGTTTTATGAGCTGTATTTTGTGAATACAACTTAAGAAGAAATGAAGAATCTGTAACATGGAGGTAAGCAGATGGTGGACTCTACCAGAAAAAAGTTACATGGTGCACCTTTAATATTTGCGATAACTATTAAAATTGTAACTGCTAAAATAATACAAGAATCAAAGTAAGAGCATATTGGGAGTGGAAAGTTTTGTCATTATGTTCTCTGCAGAAGACCAAACCAATGTAATTATAGCTTTAGAGGTTTGTTAATTGCTAATTTTCAAATTGTGATTTCACTTAGATAAAGAAATTCAGTTTTATAGCATAGTAACGAGGTAGGACCATCTTTTTGCCATACTGAGCCACATAAATTCTTAAAAGTAATTACAGAATACGAGATGATCTGAAGCCATTTATAATTATGATTTATTAAAGTAATACATTTTGGGGCTGGTGGCATGTGTGAGGATTAAAAGGTGGTTTGGGATTTTACCCATAATGCATCTCTGTCAGATGGGGCCTTTCTACAGCAGCAGACCGGGACAGTAAACCTCCCACGAGAGCGGTCTAAACGCAGGTCAAAGTTCAATGAAGGGTAATTTATTTCAGCTGGAAAAAAAGATGAAGCGCGTATCTCCGAGCACCCTTCTGCCACCATGTTTTTACCACTTAAAAAGCAGGATTAGCCACAACTCCGGTGGAAAATCACTTGAGATTAGGGTTTTTAATGTTATACTTTATTGCTTAAGCCAAACACATTTCCATCCACTGTGCGAGTAACACAATTTTAGGCTTTTTCTGGACTTTCTAGTTTAAATTGAATATACCGAGTGCTACTTTGGCAACTTTAAAAATACAAAATTGGAAAGTTTGCACCAATAGTCATATTTCATCTTCAGGAGATTCACTGAGATCGTTAGACACAGCCAGCATGCTTAATTATACAACATCACCTTTTAAACCACTAGAAATCAGTTGATCTATACAAACTAGGGATGCACAATATATCAGCATTAACATCGGTATCGGCTGATATTGCCAAATTTTAACATATCGGTATCAGTCCGATATGTAAATCTGGGCTGATATTAACGACCGATATTTGCCAGTACTATAAATACCTTGCTTTGAAAAACAAATAAAAGTTCTATCACGCTTCAGGCAGAGCACTGGGAGCTGTCCTTAATAAGGTCAAGCTGTAAAGGGATTTTGGTTATAAAATGTTGTGTTTATCTTGTATCTGTCCATGTTTAAGTTTATTGTAATTTGACAAAATGTGTTGCAGTTCATTTTTGTGGCAATACACAAAATGGCCCCCAAACCTGAAGTATATGTGGTGATATGGGAGCCATGTGAAATGCAGATTAAGAGTGACATGGTGATTTATCATCCTTGTGTTTTGTTTTGTTTTTGTATCTAAACTTTCTCACAGGGGTTTTGTGAATAAGTTAAGCTTTATGGAGTCAAAACATGTTTTGAAAATAAACATGTTTTGAATAAACATTCAAAAATTAATTTTGCATGATTTTCAGTCTGTATAAAATGTTATCTCAGAATTAAAAAAAACAAAACAAAACAAAAACAATATCTGCTAATATCGGTTATCGGCCATAACAGCAACACCAATATCAGATATCAGTATCGGCTAAAATTTTCACATCGGTGCATCCCTAATAAAAACGCTACAACGTACTACTATGAATTACTCCAGTCAGACAGTCTGATGTGTAGTCTAGGGACAAGTCCAAGTGCAGTGCTGTCTGAATATTAAGAATTACTTGACAAAACTGACTCAAAAAAACTTCGTGCCAACAACGCAAACTCAAAATCCAACATTTAACATTAACATTTAAAACACACCCAAATATTTCTGCACGCCCTTCACTGTGATCCGCAAGCTCCAGGAGACTCTATCCGGCTAATGCTACCAAATGACATTTAGTGAAGAGTTATTTAGATGCTATCGGTGGCTAAGGGTCTTTGTGCTAAAGGGATTATCGCTGGCGTAGCCCGCGTTGAAAGGCTTCTTTGTGGGTGTAGTGTTTAGCCGGACAGGGGAGAGGTTGGGATGCCTGCACGGAGGGTGTCAGTTATCTTGGACCCTGCCATGCCCCTCCGAGTTCCTGAACCGTGGCCAAAACCTGGTCCTCGAGCCAGGAGCTAGAGTTTCTTCCACAATGATAGGTATTCACGGGGAGAGCCAGTGGACCGACCAGCGCCTCTCTGAGTGGAGAGAGGGCAGAGGGAGCAGGGCTGTGGGGAGAGAGGCTGCATGGGGTACCAATGCTGTTTTGGATCTAACAGAAGACTGGGACTGCAGAATGTTGGACACAGATTAAAACCATGTACCAAGTATAAAGCAAAAGAAGGTTGAATTCTGTCAACAGGGGTCTAATATATAAAGTTTGCAGATGTCAATTTCCACATCAAGTTTGTGATTTATTAAAAAAAAACACTGTGGAACGTGGATGTGGAAATGTGTGCTCTGGTCCAAAAAATCTGAAATTTACACATTGGTGAGTTCACAGATGAGGCAAAAGATCTGAGTTCAGAGAGACAACAAGTGAGCAAGATTGAAGAATATTTTAGAAGTTTGTGTTCTGTCCATATGCACACTTTTAGTGAAAAATCTACTTGACGTTTCGTAAGTTTCATCTCTGGACCTTATGAGAGGTGAAAAAGCTAGACTGTCAATTCAACAGTCCTGGTTTGGTCAACATTTAGGGGTTACAAATAGTATGCTTTTTAGTGGTTTAATAATGTTTATTACCATCTCCAATAGCCAGAGGTTCTTAAACTTTTAATCATCAAGTACCACCTAAGAAAATATATGGCTTTTTAGGTGTAAAAGAACTATTCCAGGCCTAACCTAGGGCTACTTAAAGTCTACAAATTAATTACACAAAAGAAAACTTAAGTATGGATAAACTAAACCTGTACAATACCATGCACACTACCTGAAGGAGCACACGTGCCACAATTTGAGAAACACTGAGAGAAACACAGGCCTACGCTTTACCACTGATATTTTATTTTAAAAAATACATCTCATTCCGAGAAAAGGGACATAATATAAAAAAGTAAAAACAGATGGTTAAAGTAAAAAATATATATATATCCTTGTTAAAAGTTTGTCGATTTCCACCTTTTTAAAATACAGCGGCAGCAGCAGCAGCAGCCCATTTGTGTCCAAAAACATGTTGGATTCCTCCAGGGTACTGTAGTTAATGGAAAACTAGGTCACTTGAATACAGTATTAAAGCTGCTCTGTTCCTCCCTCCTCGACAGTTTAATTAAATGTGGACGAGGAGGAGAGACAGAAACACACAGGTCCTTTCAGTGCCCTTTCGGATCCAGGTTTTGGAGGGAGTTTTCAGGGTTAATACGGCTAAATGAAGAGACAAAGTTTTGTTGAATTAATTTAGGGTTGTCTGTTTCTTTCTCACAGCGAGCGGTCTTTCCACTCGGCTGGGTAGAAGACATACAGGAGACTGGGGAGGGCTCAGTGAACGGTTGGCTGCACTGTCTCGGCCATTGTTCCTTGTAAAATGGTGTGTTTTCAGAATATTGCTTTTGGTTGCATAAATGTAGTTATTGCAATGTTTTTATTAAAGCAAAGGTACAAAATAAAGTCCTGCTTGAATTTGTACACATCAGTTCATTAACCTTAAAGAAATTGTGTCATGTGTAGGTTTTTAGCATAATTTCTAGTTTCCACTTGCAGTCTGTGGACAGGCAGATTGTGAGAAAGCAGTTAATAAAAATTACGACTGAATAATTGAAAAGGTCGAAGTTAAATCATCATTGGCACTTTGAGCTATATATGCAGAAAACTTGGTTATGGTAAAAAAAAAAAAAAAACATAAAATACAACATGATTGATTATATTACAAAAAGTTCAGCAAGTTCAAATCTTTCTTTGCAAATTCTTGCCGTGTACCAGACCCCAATGACTTTGCCACACCTTTTTGTAACTTTAAATGTGCAGACAGTCCTTTAATAATTATACGTACAATGACCCTTTTACAGCACCTGCTCTGGAGGAAGCAGAAAGTTAATTGCTTTGGCCACAATAGAAGCCCCTCTTCAGGCCCCTCCCATTTCCTCTGGCAATTAGGCTGCACTTCCCCTCAGGTACTTGTGAACCAGGGGCCAGGCAAAGTACCACGACTAGGGATATACAGCAAACCATCAATGATGTATACACAAGTTGAACTAATAACTACAATTAAAGGTGCACAGTGAAACCTTTCTGTCACCTGCTCATCTCCATGGAGATTCAATTGTTGGAATGTTAATTTTTTATGGCATGGCTGTCTGGGAATTTGAAAGTTTAGATTCAATGCTTGAATCTCATTTTTATCCTGGTCAGTGCCAGCTTGTTATTCAATTGTTGTTCCTGGGCTCAATTTAAATTACACTAGAAACACTGACATTTGAAGGTGGCTCAGGCCCTGTCCCCACAACAACGTTTTTTGGAGGAAACGGAGAAGTTTGGGTGCGTTTGGGCCTGCCGTCCAGACGGCGCCGGCGTTTTTGGGGGCGAGAACGGAGTTTTTCAAAAACGGCTTCCAGAGTGGAGAAGTCGGAGAACGCCCCCCGTTGCGTTGGAATGTGGGCGGCAAAAAAGCGCGGCAGGTGAGAAAATGATGACGTCGCGCTGCCGTAATCATCACGTGACCGGTGACCAGAGGGTGGAACCCGGCGCCTTCCGCAGGTAACAACCAGATAACAACAGCCATGGCGGACAATGGACTTCAGTATCTTTTGCAGACTTTTGGAAGTTTATTGGCAATGCTGCATCAAACTCTGTTCATATGCAATGCATTGCGACAACAGCAGAGGACCATGCACAATTACGCCTTTCACGGAACCGGAGGCAGAGGAGCTTGTTTCGGGCTTCCTCCGTGTGCATGACATGCCACAATGTTTGGGATCGATCGATGGGACACATCCCCTCAACATACAAGCGGTGTGTGACTACAGGTACCGGTTTATGGACGTTACTGTGAAGTGGCCTGGCTGTACGCACGACGCACGGGTGTTTGCCAATGCAAAGCTAAACACGTATTTTAAAACTGGAAAGATCCCATCGCTGGAAAGGCAGATAGTGGACAATGAGGAGCACATACCAATTTGAGTGTGTTGTGTGCTGTAAATAAAGAGAAAGAGCAACCATTTCTTGTCTTTTTTATTAAATGAAAATTTACCTTTTACAAACAGGCACATGCAGTATCACACAAAAATATATAGCTGCCCGTTGGTGATGGTCCCCGGTTGTATATTCTCGCCGAAAAGCCAACATGATGTCCGAGTATGTTTAACATTCCCGTAGTAAGATCCAAACAAGCATTTTGCCTAAATAACACGACCAAGGTTAACGAGAGTTCTACTTGTTAATGTCTATCTAATAAAACGATAGCAAGTAATGCTAACTATCGATTTATAGGCAAAAACTCTGCTCACGCAGCGCAAATCTTTGTTCTGTGGCGTCTGTCTATGTTAGGGACTGTCAGCATTTTCACATTACCGGAGTGAGTCGCTGCTACACTGGTGGAGCAGGGGGACAAAATATATTCGCTTGTGTTGACAGTCCCTAAAGTACACGTGTTTGCTTGTTTATGAAAGAGAAAGGACTTTCTGCGCATGTGCTCTTTGTAGTCCTGCGTTACTGGTGGCTCTGGCTCTTTCCGGTTTACAGCGCCACTTATCGGTGTGACATATGTACTACATCGTTTTCACTCAGCGCTCCGTGCTCATCTTGACGCGAAGGTTTTCTGATCCAACACGTGTCTGGACGAGACTTTTTTTCACCCCGGGTAAAAAAAAAAACAGGAACGTTGTCGTGGGGACAGGGCCTCAGTGTGCTTGTTTTAAAATCGATCTTCACACCTGTGAAGACACTGAAACCCCTGGTCCACAGGAGGCCAAAAGAATGAATGGGTTTACTCTCTGTTGGTCCAAATAGCCTTCAGACTGAGGTCAGAGGTGAGTGTCGAGGAAGTGCACAGACAGATCACAAACTACACTGCTCCATTGGGCTCCAGTAAACATGTTTAAGATAGTCTACTTCATAGATCTACTATGTAACTCTAGTTGAAGGTCTCCATGGTGATATTATTGCTTTGCCTGGAGTATTTCACAGTACGTCTTTATGCATCTCATTGGTGACAAGCAGGTGACATCACTCGGCCAAGTTACACGTCAGCTGTGAAAACCTCACAGTAAGTATGTTTTTCAATATATTTTATGAGTAAAGATACATTTAAGCCCTACCATGGAATATTGCAATGCTGTTCTGGATCTAACAGAAGGCTGGGACTGCAGAATGCTGGACACACATTTGCTCAGTGGCGTTAAAACCAAGTACCACGTATAAAGCAAAAGAAGGTTGAATTTTGTCAACAGGGGTCTAATATATAAAGTTTGCAGACATCAATTTCCACGTCAAGTTTGTGCTTTATTAAAAAAAAAAAAACACTCTGGAATGTGGATGTGGAAATGTGTGCTCTGGTCCAAAAAGTCTGAAATTTACAGTGGTGAGTTCACAGATGAGGCAAAAAATAGAGACAACAAGTGAGTAAGATTGAAGAATATTTTAGAAGTTTGTCTTCTCTCCATATGTACACTTTTAGTGAAAAATCCACTTAACGTTTCGTAAGTTTCATCTCTGGACCTTATGAGAGCTGAAAAAGCTAGATGAATGAGTGGTCAAACGCAGTCAATTCAACAGTCCTGGTTTGGTCAACATTTAGAGGTTACAAATAGTATGCTCTTTAGTGGTTTGATAATGTTTACCACCATTTCCAATAGCCAGAGGTTCTTAAACATTTCTCATCAAGTACCACCTAAGCCTTTAAGCCTTACCATGGAATATTCCAAACAAAGAAATGATGTCTCAATGAAGGCAAGCAGGTGGCAGAAAACCCATCAGTAAAACCGCATATTGTACCTTTAACAGCCCTGCACATACTTCATACCTCCACTAAAAGCCAGGTACGCAATTGGACTAACAACTAGCTCTCACCGGAGAAAGGCAGACCAATAAAACATTGTAATGTGGTCCTGTTAAGGGGCTGATAGCTGCACTTTCTGATGACTAAGGAGACCGTAAAGTACACAGGATCATGTCTGAACCTCTCTCTCCGCGAACAACAAACCACTATGAGCAATAATTACATGGTGTGGGCGCAGGTTAACCAAGCACAGGAGTACCGGCAGCAGACCAGGGCAGGGCTTTCTCAATGATTAGATGAATAATTAGCTCTAATTGCTTCCTGCTTCACACACAGTCGCCCATGAGCTGCGCAAGAAGGGAGGGCGTTTTGGTTTTCACAGGATTTGGGATAAAAGGGGGATGAGAGAGGGGATGGGGAAGAGGAGACGGGAATGGGGGACGTGAGTAAGACAGACTGCCAAAGTCTCTAAAATTGGTCTAGTAAAAGTTGATCCAAGTAAATTTTATAAATAACAGCTTAGCCAGTAAAGACATGCTTTTCTATCCATGGGTTTCAGAGAGATGGAAAATTGGCAATTAAAAATTCAACACGAATTATATTATCCTTTAAATGGTTCTCATGGCACCTATAACAGGAAGGAGAAACCATGAATACAAAGACCAGTGAGTGTGACTGACAGGTTGATTCACTAGTGAAAGAAATGCATAGTACATTAACGCCAAAAACAAAATGGAGACTTGAGAGTAAACTGGAAAAATATTCGATGATGTTACTCTTATTCTGATTTTATCTACAATGTGACTTTGCACTTTGGAACATTACAGTGTTTTTAAATCTGCTATAACTTCAACCTTGACCATCACGGTTTTAGAGAAATTGATCATTGTTATTTTCTTATTTTATTAAAAGGGAAAAAACATATTAATGCAGATACAATGTAAATTAGCCCAAAGATTATTTTCTATCTGTAGCCCCTGGCAGGTCAGGACAGGAGACAGCATTTTGCACTGTACAAGCATGCAATAATAAACAAACAGTATACACATTACAACATTAGAGTTAAAAAAAACAACAACACTTAGAATGATGGATATTTTAGCTGAGGATATATGTACATCAATTGTGTGGAAGGGCTACTACAAAACCCCACCCCATCTCAACTCAACATACTTTCCTCAGTGCACCCAAAACTAATTATAGTGTAAATTGTTGGTATCACACTAGACGCACAAAATTTCAGAGAAAATCTCACACACAAAACACAGTATGATTGACAAGCGTTAATAGGACAGACTAATTAAACGTGTGTTCTCTGACAGAAGATATGATGACTCGTAATCAGATATCTCATCTCGTGAACATCACTTAAAATGAGACGAATTATAAAGAGATTACAGAGCGTCTAACTGGACCGTTTGTTCTACATGACATTTCCTTGATTGAGCTCAGAACAAGGAGCTGGCAGACAGATGAGGATTTACACTATGAAAACATTTACAGGCAATTTAAGGGACTGAAACAAAAGTGATCATTTTGTTCAGTGTATTTAATAGAAATAGAAAGCCAGTCAAATTAAGAGCTATATGAAAATGTTCCTTTATTATGATTATTTATATATAAATATCAAAAATTGTCCTGAAAAAAGCTCTAATTAGGCAACACCTCCAACAAGGGGCATGGCTCCTATCCCGCAACAGTGCTCATGTCCAAAATCTTTGAGGTAAAACTACTGTTAAAAATTCAGAAACATGTCTCACCTGCTCAATACAACTTTGATTTTATTGACCATACATTCTATTATCTTATTCCATAATTACTTTTATTATTTATTTTATTTCATTATGTTGGTCCAAAGCATTTTTTAAATTTTATTTATACTTTTAATTTTCAGTTAACATAAAACATGTAGCTAAAATACACTGAATTAACAATTTCATTGATGTGGAAAAAGGAAAAAAATTAATTTGTCAACTAGACCAGTGTTTCCCAACCTTTTTTGTCTTGTGTACCTCCTGAGCCTTTTTGTCATACCTCGAGTACCCCCTGACTCATACATGTTGATAATTCTCCAAAAGTAGAACGTGACACCAGGGATTATCTCCTTGATTTGAAAATTTTATTCTCGGGCATTTTCTCTCCTTTCTTTAACTCAAATTTACTCAAATTAGAATAAAAAATAAATAAATAAAAAATCCCCTGCATCTGGCAGCGACACTGCCGAGTACCCCCTGCAATGTGCTCGCGTACCCCTAGGGGTATTTGTACCCCTGGTAACACTGAACTAGACAAATGTTTATTTGATCGAATACGTTTCGTAGCTCATCCAAGCTGCTTCTTCAGTTCTGGCTCGAGTGCTGGTGGACACTGCTTATAACAGTCTGCAGGGAGGAGCTAACTACAATGAAATTACTACGAAACTATCACACCTATTTGTTTTCAGTTTCTGTTAGTTAGGTAAGCCTATTCAATATGCAGTGGGAGTGGAGTGTGGGGTCTTGTTAGCAGAAACATTCAGGGTCATAATGGGTGTTTTCACACCTCTGGACCTGACCTGCTGCCCTATTGTTTTCTTTGTTTTGATTTAGGTTTGAATTTCATTGACATTAAAATAATGCTTTTGGCTCTACTTTGGTACCATTTCCCCATTTGTCAAAGAAATCATTTGGCAAGTTAAACTGTAGTGAAAAGTATCCCCATAGTTGAGTCAGTATTTGCCATCAGTAACTGTAAACTTTGTAATTGTTGTTTGGATAAATCCTTATTTAAACAGGAAATGCTTGTGACAGAAGACACCTGGAGAAGCTAATCCCTTCTTTTGTATCCCTGATGGTATTTACATTTCAACTACTCATTCATTCATCACTGTGTTTACTATAGTCACTGACTCACCATTTCTACAAAAGACCCAAAAAATGTGCAAATATTAGTCAGATCTTACTCTAAAATGTTAATGCTGCTGAGATTCATTTGTATCTATTGGATTCTTTTCATTGTATCAAGAGTGAAATATCGTCAGCCCACAGAACTTTATTGTCCTAATACTAGCATCAAACTAGAGGAAAAAAAATTGACTGTCTCATTATCTGGCCAGTCATTTGCATCTACAACTGTGTATATATATCAAAATAACAAAAGTACCACCAAAAACAGGGAAATGTAAGATGAAGCCCTAGGATAGTGCTGGATCAAACCACAACTACTTGGGTTAGTGGGAAAAAGGATCAGCAAAAACTTCAGCAGCCACATTTTAAATATTTCAACATGTCAAAAATACATAATGTATTGCAGTAGTTGACATCTGTAGACAGTATGTATCGCTGTTATTACTGAGGATGTGAGTCTGAGCTTGACCATTTTGCCAAAAGCCTGTCCATCTCCTGCAGACAATGTTATTTCCATGACCCTCTCAGTTTAAGCTGCAGTGTCCAACAGTGATCATATTGAAACATTGGGTCTGGTTTCTTTGGCAGCTTGGTGTAGTGTGTGCTGATGGATATGGGCCATCTCATCTGAGTCTGTGTCAGAGATGGATGTGTGCAGCTCATTACTGTCAACTCTGTGTCAAACCTGCCTCTGCACTTCCTCTGCGGGCTCATGCACAATAAAATACAGCACATTATAATACAATAGCACTGGTATCATGCTTCTGGACAAAAGATGGAAATGTACTGCCAAGTTATTGTTTGCAAATGGGAGGAATGACCCAAATTAACCATTGCTTAAAGGGCCCATATTATGCAGTTTTCTGTTCAGTGGTAGGGATGCACCGATGTGAACATTTTAGCCGATACCGATATCCAATATTAATGTTGCCGTTATCGGCCGATACCGATATTAGCCGATGCCTATATTTATTTACTTTTAATTCTGAGATAACATTTTATACAGACTGAAAATCATGCACATTTTTTTTTTTTTTTTGCAATTTCAATGTTTTTTTTATAGTGTAACTTTTTTTTTTTTTTTTATAGTGTAACATTGTGTTCTGCTTCCTGATTGGCTAAGGGACTTTTGCCGATTGATGTTATTGATGGGGACGCAGAGGGGATTGGGACCAGACTGGAACTAAACCAGGACCAGACCAGGATCAGGCCGGGACTAGACCAGGACTAAACGCGGACTAAACCAGGACTAGACCAGGTCTAAACCAGGTCTAAACCAGGATTAAACCACCGTGTGCAGCTCTTTGCCTTTGCTCTTTTCAGGCTGCGTGCGGTGGTTTAATCCTGGTTTAGACCTGGTCTAGAGGAGGCAGGGTTTGGACACGAGTCTTGTGCTCGCAGCCCCGGGTGGACGCGTGGTCTCGCGCCGGTCATGCTGCGCTATCACGGATTTGAGCACGATGAGTGCACGTGTCCTCGCGCACACTTCCCCCCCACGCTTCACTATTAATACATTTTGTTGAAAATCTACTAAAGTTTGAGTGTTTAAACGAGAGAGAAATGTGAGAAAACGTTCGAGGGATTAATGTACTGACAAATATCGGTCATTAATATCGGCCCACTTTTACACATCGATATATTAAATTTTGGACAATATCGGCAGATACCGATGTTAATGCCGATATATATCGTGCATCCCTATTCAATGGTATAATGTTATTTCCTCATCACAAACATACAGTACAGTATGGAGTTGTGTTGTGTTTCATTCACACGTTTAACACACAAATCCTGCAAATTTAGGCTGAGTTCTTCTCTCAAAAAGGAAAGCACTCTGTTCCACCTTGTGACATCATGCGGTGATACAGGAAGTGCTCCACTGAGTTTTTAAACTCCACTGTGAGGGAAAGCACCTCTTTCCTACACACATCAATAGACATTAAGAACCAGGCAGACAGTCAAAGTTGCAAGGGGAGAAGTGACCACAGCAGAAGTGCTCCGCAGCCTCCGCTCGCAGTTCTACGCCGAGGCACTTCTCCTCCTTAGCCTTTTATTATCTTAAAGCTTGAATGGGAGTTAGGGATGTCAACAATTAATCGACTAACGATTAATTGTCGATCAAGGCTTTGGTCGATTAAAATGCATTAATTGTAACTAATCGCTAGAGGAGAGGGCGCTACTCTGGAATGTGAACACGAGATGCAAACCCACTCGCGAGAAGGACCATAGCGTTACATCCTAGGCCGGATCTAGAAGCAGTGCAAAATGTTCTCCTGCGAACCCAATTTTTGCGGCTGTGTTCGCTCCGCGTCCCGCTGTCTGCGTGAACACGTGCGCGGCGCGCTGCACGTGCTCCTCCGCTCCGGGCTGCGTAACAGGCTCCACGTGAAAGCGCAGTGGAAGCAGCCCGCTGTCCGGCCCGTGTGCCGGTGTGTGCGACTGTGCATGTGTGTGAGTGAAATGTTTTTCCCGATCAATTCATTTTTTTTATCATTTCATATCACGGAGGTTTTACAATAAAGAATGTATTTTGTTATTCAGCATCAATACATTTGCGTGCTTTTTACTAAGGAATAATTAATTGAGGAATATACAATATAATAATACTATGATATATTTTTGACTCAGTGTTATGTATACTATAGCTTATATTTTTAAAGACCCTATTGAAACACTAAAATTCAGGTGAAAAACGCCGCTTATCAGTTAATCGTTAATCGATCGATAAGGTCAATCAACTATCAATTAATGAATTAATCGATAATTTGCATCCCTAATGGGAGTTACAGGGGTTGGTCAAAAAACACATCTTACACAGCAGTTAAAGGAAACAGCATGTTTTTTTTTTCTGATAAACAAATCTCTTGCACTTGTACTTCTGTTTCTGTACTAATGATAAAAGAAGCTTTTAACAAGCAGACCTGAGTAACATCATAGTAATTCTTCCAACAACCATACACCTTCAATCATTTCAGCCCATCGCAGATAATTTCAGCCCATCTCAGCTGAACTAAAGGTAAAAGGTAGATGTTACCGCTTCATAAAATCACAGGGTGGAACGGAGTGTTTTGAGCTTTGGAGATGGACAGACCAAGGGTTACTCAAGCATGTGTGAATGAAATAAAATACAATTCCAGGTACATTTTAAGGAGGTAACATTCTAACATGGCTTAAAACTCACAGGAGTCAACTTTGTGTAATATGGGACCTTATTTGTCTGTAAATAGACGGCTGAAATAAAACCTATTTCTTCGCATGCCAAGATTTTGTTTGTTTTTTCATTATTTTTTTTTATTTTTACCCTTGTTTTCCAGCTATTTGCAGGTTCATTGGGTGATGCTGAGATAATGTACAAAATGCATTATCTCAGCATTACCTGGCTGAAGTATGATGGATACAAGTCACAAGACACTGTTAGTAAATGCACGGATAACACAGAGGAACCATTGTTTTAGTTCCATGTGTAGAAACCTGTGTATCTCCAAAAGTGTTCCCCTACAGTGAGGCAGAATGAAGCATTTAGCTCTCACTGTAGGGGAGCTGCGGCCGATGGGATGTGGTTTCCCGGTCAGGCCTGTTAGGATCAGCTGGGAGGTCAGATGGATCCAGAGTTTAACCCAGGCTTTGATCAGTCTGTGAGCAGCAGGAGGAGCCAGTCGACGCCCCGAGCAATGCAATGGACACTGATTCACGTCTATTTCATGTCTATTAGAGCTCTACAAAAGGAGAGGGAAGAACTAGAATACGGCTGTTCCAGTAAAGCTTATGGCCTCTACTCTTCCAGCTATAATCTCACATATTGTGGTAGGAAATGTGTCTGGCAGCAAGAAAGTATCTAGGATTAAAAAGCAATTAAATTTCCATTATGTAAACAACCGCATTTTTGGATTAGTCGTTGGTTGGTAAGATGGCAATAATTCACTGTAGTGATTTATAGCCACAGATATTACCAACCCGTTATAAGATAAGATCAGATAAAGATAAAATAAGACTTTACTGATCTCACACAGGAGAAATTCACTTGCCACATTGGCTCCAGGCAGTTTCGTATAAGCAGTCAAGTTCTTGTTTACAATATTGTTCATTTATTTGGGCAACAACAGGTAAGACCAAATTATTGTGTAGCTGCCAGAATGTTGATTAAAAAGGCTGTTTTTTCCCCAATATAATTGGCTGTTATGGCATTGATTTCAAGCAAATTATTATGTCATCCAAATGATGAGATAAAAGTACTGCCAAAATCTACACTAAGACATTGTTGACCTTACGTTTCCTTACATTTTGTTGCATGTTCAGTATATCAAAGACAAACATGTAATGCCACAGCTCCATGAATCTGTCCTCACCTAAAGAGTGCAGGCCTTTTAATATCTCTGGAAGTTCCCCCATTATCCCGTATATATCCAAGGAGGTTATGAGAGAAGAAAGCAAGGCTTTAATCTGTGCAGTGTCTTTCAATTAGTCAGACTTACATAGAGGCAGGGAATACATTACAGAAGATAACAAGTTCAAGACATCTTCATAAACAAGTGTATAATTTCAATTTCAATAAAAATTGTGATTATATCCATCCTGTTCTTGGATCTCCACATTTGAAAACCCCTTTCATCAAACTACAATAAATAAGTGACACTGTTAAATTGAGTGTATTATAATATAAGGAACTAGCATGCCTACCAACTGTCTAAAAACAAGGTGTTCATAGATGGTAAAAGCAGTAAATATGTTGCTTCTCATAGTCATGAACAGGATGGCCTCCGTTTTCTGTCAGTTGAATCATTTCATTATGGATTGCGGTTAATTTTATTGTCTCTAGATTTAATTAGATCGTAATCTGTAACGATTGTACGATGTAGGCATTTTCCCAGCAAACACCACGCCCATGTGCCCCTGCAGCTAGAGAGAGGCACAGTCCTGTCTGTATGAGAAGATCGAATATCCACAAAGCCCTCTCCGCTGTCAGAAATACGACACTGTCCAAAGAAAAACTACCATTTGTCACCAACCAGTTTTTCAGCTCTATACCGCTCCCTCTCTACCACTGTAACTTCTTCCTCACTCTTTTTACACCCATCCTCTGCCCATATTCCCTTGGCCCTTTCTCTACCTCCACATCTCCTCCAGTCAGTCTCTCCCTTTTATTTTCAGTCTCCCTTCTACCACTGCTTTTCTCTCCTTATCCACGCCATCCCCTCTCCCTCTCTTGCTCTCTCCCCTCTACCTCTCCTCCCTCTTTTTCCACCCATCCCCTTTCTTTCCATTACGGTCTTCATCCACCTCCATCTCGCCCCCCCCCCATCTCTCTCTCTCTTCATCACTCACCCTCCCATTTTCCCCCTTTCCTCCCTTCACCTCCCATTTCCTCATTCACTACCTCTCCTTCCACCCTCTCTACCCTTTCCCTTGCCCCTCTATACCTCTCCATCCATCTCTCTCCTCCCTCTCTCTCTCATTTTCTTTCACCTTATCTCCTCTCCTCCCTTCCCCCTCCCTCGTGAAACCTGGTCCAGTCTCCTCGCCTCAGTTCTCGGCCCGCAGCTCAGATTCTCTGGGATTAAACTTGACTTTGGACTGAATGAGTGAAGCTCGACTAAATTACCTCAACTTTGCCTTGTGAGGAGGCAGATCTGAGGAGGATTAGACCAGGTAACCGAAGTGAGGCTGGAAACTGATCAGGTTTAAAAAGCAGCTACGGACCATGGTGACCTCATAACTGACTAGTGTTACTTTAAAACTACAACAGGCCAAACACACCTACATGTTGAAAAAGTAGACTTCTTGTGTAGGAAGGTAATCACGTCCCAAAGCGGATAGTTGCTGTAAGTTTGTCCATGCAGTGGTTTTGGCTCCTTTTAAATTGAATTCTAAACATAGTGATAAAAATAGTGCTATCTTGTGTCATCATCATATCATGAGCTACAGCTCTGGAAAAAATAAGAGACCACTGCATTTCTTTTTTTTAAATCAGCATCTCTGCATGTATTACAGCCATTCCATTCCAGCGTCTGTTGAATTCCAACACAAACACAAAGCTGAGCTACTTCAGTTCTTGCACCAGGAGTGGAATAAAGTCACCCAAGAACAATGTGAAAGACTTGTGGAGAGCATGCCAAGACGCATGAAAGCTGTGATTAAAAATAAGGGTTATTGCACCAAATATTGATTTCTGAACTCTTAGTATTGTTGTTTTAAAATTAATTTGATCTTGTTTCTTTGCATTGTTTGAGGTCTGAAAACATGTATCTTTTTTGTTATTTTGACCATTTGTCATTTTCTGCAAATATATGCTCTAAACGATAATATTTTTACTTGGAATTTGGGGGAAATGTTGTCAGTAGTTTATAGACTATATAGAATGTTCCTTTTGACCAAACACAAACCTATAAGTAGTAAAATCAGAAAAAACTGATCATTTTGCAGTGGTCTTATTTTTTTCCAGAGCTGTATGTAAGATAAGACTTTACTGATCTCACACAGGAGAAATTTACTTGTGCATATTAGTATGTATGTAGTTGAGGTATGAAATAAAATGCAAAATTGCCCAGAAGTTTAATGATAGTTTTCTTACTGTCATATTGTTTGATTCTTTGAGTTGATATCCATATCAGTTTTTTTTAAATCATTTTCTTCAAACTACTCTGTCCCCATTTAAATCCTTAAAAGTCTCAGGGCCTGTCCCCACGACAACGTTTTTTGGAGGAAACAGGGAAGTTTGTGTGCGTTTGGGCCTGTCGTCCAGACGGCGCCGGCGTTTTTGGGGGCGAGAACGGTGTTTTTCAAAAACGGGTTCCAGAGTGGAGAAGTCGGAGAACGCCGGGGGGCGTGTTGCCGTGTGGGCGGCGAAAAGCGCGACTGTTGGGAAAATGATGACGTCGCGCTGCCGTAATCATCACGTGACCGGTGACCAGAAGGTAACCCTGCGCCTTCCACAGGTAACGACCAGATAACAACCATGGCGGACAATGGACTTGAGTATATTTTACAGACATTTGGAAGTTTATTTGCACTGCTGCATCAAACCCTGTTTATCTGCAATGCAGTGCGACAACAGCGGAGATACATGCACAATTACGCACGTCAGACAGATCAGCCTTCCGCTGGTAACGACCAGATAACAACAACTATGGCGGACAATGGAGTCGAGTTTGTTATGCGGACATTTCTAAGTTTATTTATACTATGCAGTGCAACCCCAGCGGAGAAGCATGCACAATTAAACACGTTGTGGCCTGGCAGTACGCATGACACACGAGTGTTTGCCAATTCAAAGCTAAACACGTATTTTAAAACTGGAAAGATCCCATCGCTGAAAAGGCGGACAATGAGGAGCCCGTACCAATTTGAGTGTGTTGTGTGCTGTAAATAAAGAAAATGAGCAACCATTTCTTGTCTTTTTTTATTGAATGAAAATTTACCTTTTACAAACAGGCACATGCAGTATCACACACAAAAATATATAGCCGCCTGTTGGTGATGGTCCCCGGTTGTATATTCTCGCCGAAAAGCCAACATAATGTCCGAGTATGTTTAACATTCGCGTAGTAAGATCCAAACAAGCATTTTGCCTAAATAACACGACCAAGGTTAACGAGAGTTCTACTTGTTAATGTCTATCTAATAAAACGATAGCAAGTAATGCTAACTATCGATTTATAGGCAAAAACTCTGCTCACGCAGCGCAAATCTTTGTTCTGTGGCGTCTGTCTATGTTAGGGACGGTCAGCATTTTCACATTACCGGAGTGAGTCCCTGCTACATTGGTGGAGCAGGGGGACAAAATAAATTTGCTTTTGTTGATGGTCCCTAAAGTACACGTGTTTGCTTGTTTATGAAAGAGAAAGGACTTTCTGCGCATGTGCTCTTTGTAGTCTTGCGTTACTGGTGGCTCTGGCTCTTTCCGGTTTACAGCGCCACATATCGCTGTGACATATGTACTACATCGTTTTCACTCAGCGCTCCGTGCTCATCTTGACGCAAATGTTTTCTGATCCAACACGTGTGTGGACAAGACTTTTTTTCACCCCGGGTAAAAAAAAAAAACAGGAACGTTGTCGTGGGGACAGGGCCTCAGAGGGTTGCTTTAACTGTAGCTTTCACATGCAGAATATCCCTGTTGGTTCTCACCTGTGTGGATGATGCATGCTGTTGACAGGGTGAACAAAGACCTCCAGGTTACAGGTATGCGAGAGATCACTCAGGCTTTGTTTGAGTTTCACAGAAAGAGAGAGTCGCCCTGTACCACCGCCAATAGTTTACTTCACTTTGAAACAACTGTACTTCCAGGTATTTTGACACACTATACTAGTCAAGGTTTTCAACAGTTTAAACCAGCTTTAGTGAGTGTTGTCACGACTCACAATACTAAACTTTCAAACTCGATACTTAAACTAGAATCAACCCTGACCTGATACCATGAACTTAGTAACAATAGAATGTGATTTTCAGTATGTGTCTACTGTATATGGTCTTAGGCTACGTTTATATGATGACGATCTGAACAGAAGACGCAAAAGTGGCCGTCACGTCACGCAGTGTAGATGAAAACACTATGGCAGAGCGTATTCAAGTTTTCCACTGCACGGTTTCAGTTTTTTGCGTTTTTAAGCCCTCAAAACGCCGTCATCGCCCAAACAAAAGGCACTTCCGATAAGCGTTCTCGTGTAAACAGGCCTTCTGATAGAGCTAAAGGTCACTCAAAAGTTATTTAAGTTCATTTATTGCTAAAGTGTACTTATGATAGTGTTAACATCAATGTATATCCATTTTTTGATCCAACCCTAGTTCAGATGGATGCAATTCTCTATTTGGTAGCATAGTACAATCAATGGTCTAGGACTAAATCAGAATAAAAGCATACCTGTTCAGAACCAAGACTTAATTTGTACATAATCAAAACTGGACCTAAACCAGGACTATATGGTTTTAAAATGCCATATCACTTCAGACTGGCAAGCTCTCCAAACATCAAAGCATGTCATTCAACCAAGACAGCCAACATTTAGAGACCTGAGCAAACACGGCTTGTGATGGAAAAACTTCTACTGAATTCTTTCGCTGTGAAGTAAATTAAGAGTTTATGCTGCGCCGTGAGATGTTGTTTGGGTTAGCATAAAACTACTGGAGTGTGGCCAAACTAAACATAGCCTCAAACTGACAGACAGCGAGACGGAGAGAAAGGAGGAGATAGACTCTTGAGGGCTCCATCCAGGCACAGAGCCACCTGAGCAAAGAGGGTGAAGGAAAGATGGAAAGACACGAGAGAACCCAGATTCTGATGGTTTGCCAAATATCTCTGCTCTGTTTCTATGGGCCAAAAGTAGAAAACATAGGCTACAGACTCAGCTCAGTACATGTGAGGTGGCCCAGATATTGAACAAATATTGAAGTTGTCGGCTGCATCAAAGTGGAAAATTTAGTTTAAAAAGATGAAAAGGAGTCGATATTGAGACCATGTGAAGCTTGGCTAAAAATCACATGAAAATTATTTTTCTCATGATCCTTCAGCTCTGGTATGGTTTCACTTAGAAGACAACACATGAAAAGAAAGATCAAAAACCCTGTGTCCCACTTAATTCAAGGAACACAAAATGCTTGAAGCTTTAATTGTAAAACATTTTAACATAAAACAACAGCAGCTAAAACATGATTTATATCCAACCACAGAGAATGTATTCATAAAGGAAACAGGAACTAAAACTCCAAAACTTCACCAGGATACATTCATTACATCAACTCTTAGGTCAGGACTAAACCAAAATTAAAAGTGTTTAAGACACTGACCGGGGACCACGACTAGACCGGAACTATAGACCACGACTAGGACCAAGAACCACTGGGCTATCATTTACAGCTTGTTTTGGCCAGGGAAAAAGGCAATGCTGCATTTAACAAGATCTAAGACTGACTCAAATCAGAAGCATATGGTTTCACATTCAATTACAGCCATTTCTCCTCAACCCAAATATTTTACAAAAAAACTCTTGTTCTTTGGCTGCACACATGAAAATCCTCCTCTACAGTTTGGGTCAACCTCAGCCTATCCACCTGAAAGAATTCATAAAAATACAGCTCTAAATGGGACAACAGACAAACCACAAGATCCTGGAAGTATTTGGGACTAGGAAAAAAAACAAAACACATGTCTCAACTTGAAGCACTTAAGTAGCTCATTTTATGCATTCAAAAACCCAAGTCAAGATGTTCAAATAAGTCATCTTTGTCTAGTGTTTGAAACTTTGGGAAGTTGGTTGTTATGGAAGGTAGAGTAAAAAAGGGCAATTTCTAAATTAGGGCTCGGGATGGTAATCGCCACATAAGGTTTTATCTGCATCATGTCATCATTTGAAAACCACAAAAAGGGTTGACTTGCCCTCAAAAAGGTTTTTGTGGTAGGAAATGAAATTTTAAAAAAAATCTCTCATTGAAGGCAAATTAAGTGTTAGTCTAAATATAAAACTTTAAACTACATTTAATTAGGTTCAGATTACAATAAACTTTGACTGTACTCTCAAAAAAAAAATGCACTTTTTTTTTTTTTACAATTTGGTGAGTTCCCATAATACTACAACTTTCCTGATTTTTGTTTTAATATCATATGCACACAGATTGAGATTTTCTCTCATTGCTGTTAAAAAAAGTGAATTACAGTGTTAAAAAAAAAAGTTCTAGGGATGAACTTTGCTTGAGTGAATGGTGAAGCTCATTAACCGATCTATATTTAAATGAAAATCACAGGACCTCAGACAGCACACTGTGTCAGAGTCTTACCAGGAGAAAGCACAGTCAAGCCTTGTATAAAAAGGACTAAGGATTTCATAAAATATATTTCCAGTAGTATTTTTTGTAAAATGAATCATTCAAGGCTGTTATCATTTTAGCATACTGACATAAATTAGGATTCTGTTGAAGTGCACATTTTGAAAACAGTGCATTAACATTTTAGGAGTAAAATGAAAAAAAAAAAAAATCATAAACAAGTATTTCAACATCATAAAATTGTGCTTTCAATTTGAATGTACTAAATCTTGCAGCCATAAAGTGATCTGTGCACAATGCTTGAGGAAAATAAAAAAAGGTGTCAAACATATGCTTTAACCCAGAAAAGACTTGAAATACAAACTTGACAAATCCCACAATAATCAGGTTTTAAATGGCCACAGTTTAGAGTTTTGCTCCAGGACAGTTTTCTGACGAAGAGGTTGTCAACACTAAAACTAAACACCCTTTCAGTGGACGTATTTGTGGTAGATGGATTTTGTCTCCAATCAGTCAGCGCTCACATGGGACTCACACCTCCATCTGCAGGACAAGGCTGGACTAAAACCAGGTTAAGTCTGTTTAGACCCATCTGACCTGAAACATGACGCCCTGAGAGAGTGACCCAAGAACCGGTCAATACAAACTAATGTCATCCAGCTGCACAGACAGGACTGGGCAGGGCAGGGGCAGTGCGGAAAGCAATAAAGGTTGGAATATCAAAACTGTATTCTGATCAAGTTACAGTATGTTACTCCATTGCACTATAATAAGCAGGCTATTGTTCTCAAACAATGCCAGTGCCAAATGTTTGCAACATTTCTGGATTTCTCAATTGAGGTTGGTGAGAGATTATTCTATGAAGATATTTTCTGGCATAGTATTGAACCAAGACCAGGACCATCTGAGGTGTAAGCTAAGACTAAGGTTGCGTCCCATTTCTCTGTCTTACCCCTTCGTCTTACCCCTACCCCTTGGTTTTGCGCATTCATATGAGGGCAAGGGGTGTCCCGAACAGGACTAGGGCCACGACCAAGGGCTACATACCCCTTGCCTGGAAGAATCCATGACTCATCGCTGTACCAGCGGATGAGTCTGGTAACGCTTGATCCAGAATGCGCTGCTGTTGCGCTTAGACGGACAGCTAAGTGAACCAATCAGAGATTGCGCCATCTTGATTCAAAACTGAGGAGGAACTTCCGCTGCCTAAGAGTGACTTTGCGGGCAAAGGCGGGTGCACTGACGTCACCATCTTTGAACGAATCAGAATCGCGGAGTTCGTTTTTAACCGGAGGAGCGAGAGTGGATGGAGAGTGTCCAAATGGTATCGCGCTGTATAGGAAATACAGAGAGATATCATTTGGCTGGCCAGGTAAACATACCCCTTGAAATGAAGTAAGTCCTTGACCAGACATGAAACAAAGGCGTACGCCTACAAGCTCAGGCAGGTTTTGGGATCAGGATGGCAGCGTCACATCGACCAGACAAGGAGTCTCATAAATGTATTTTCAGCAGTTGTAATTATTGATTAACAGTTTAGCAGGTTTACAATTATGACGCTTATGTTCTACGTTACTTTTAGTGAACTGTTGTTGTGGTTTTAATTGCAGTGAGGTCTGTTTAGCCGACGTTATTGTTTTCATCGAACTTGTATAAACGTGTATAAACAAGCTAGTTTTTTTGTCGAGCTGAGGTACCCGATAATCCTTGACATTTGTTTACGTTTGTTTGCGTCAGTTGTTGTCGCCTCTGTAGACGTAGCAGCCAGGTAGAGGCAAGGGATGATGACGCAAACGGTAATCGAGCGGCGTTCCATTTCTTAGGGGAACATTCGTACCCCGAGCCCTCTCAGCCAGGTATCGAGGGTCAAGACAAAGACATAGATAAAGGGGAAGGGGTAAGACAGAAATGGGACGCAGCCTAAATAAGAAATAAACTCATAACTTAGCGGTGTGCCACTATCAAATTGAAAATCATGATCCGAGTTACGACTGTATTCAATTATACAATGTACAATATACAATGAAAAAACATTGATTTAACATTTATTCAGAATATGTGTGGTTATTCTGAAAAAAAAAACACCACAGCAACTTTTCTAATCTATAAAAGCTTATAAGCAAACGTGTCACAAAATCTTACTAAACTGAAAATATTATGTGTTATACTACTTTATGTGTTATACTACTTTACTTTGGTTTGCCATAATCAAGCAGCCCTACTCAAACTTGGCCAGAACTAATACCATCTTACAAGCTCCTGATTTCATTTAACATGTTTATTGAAATGTACTTAATTTTTGGGAGATTTTGGGTCAAATTATCCTTTAGTTTTTTTTGTTTTGTTTTGTTTTTTTTTTACAAGTTAACATCCTGATTTCCTTTTCTAGAACAACACTTAAAGGGACAGTGTGTAAGATTTTTACCTGTTAATTACTGAAATTGAAGATACCCATTCAAAAATACATTGTTTTCCTAGCCTTTTCACTTCCATCATGAAATCAAAGTATTCTTTTGGACTTAGATATAGTCACATAAAAGGGGGATCTTCCCCATATAGAGGCAGCCATTTTGAATACGAGAGCCACAGAAGGACATTTGGGCTCATCCTTCGCCTCGGCTCCTGCTAACAGCTGCTTAGCCGCGCTGCGTTTGGGAGTGAAGGACAGAAGGAGAGAAGGGGAAGGGGAGGGGGGAAGGGGGGAGCCTGTGTAAAGAAGCATGCTGCCGGATCACACATCGTAATGGATACAACACGTATTTTGGACTAAATTGTTTTACTGGATTTTATTCGCTGGATCCTTATGGACAGATTGAGACCAAGTTTATGATGAAATACAGAGTTTGACCTGTGCAGAGCCTTCAAAGGTAAGCTAAGTAAGCTAAGTTTTGTGCTTTTCTGTATAAAAGCCCCATGTGCTCGGGGAGTGATTGTTTTGCAGGGAAATGAATTGCATAGTCAAAAAGAGGAGACTGTAAGGTTTCATTTGATGTGTAGATTGTCATGAATCATGATCGGGATTGTGTGTTTTCATGCGAAAAGAAAAAAAAAAAGTGAACGGGGGACCGCGCTTTATGTATACAGCGGTGCGCGGTTCGTGCGCGGGCACGCGCGATCTCGGCGGTACGTCGCGTCCGGGTGACCCTCGAGGTCTGCCATAGCCAAAAGAGGAAGTGGAATAGCTAGTAACCACCTATGCGCCACGAATCCTACACACTGTCCCTTTAAGAAATGGGAGACGGTGCACTGTGTAGCTCACTTAGCAGGCACATCTGACACAATAAAGCATTCTAACTTCTGCAGCTTCAAAGAACGCATCCATCTGAGTTAGTTTTGGCTTATCTGTTGTCCCTGTGTACTTCAAAGAGGGACATCATTAAGAGATTAATCTAAACAACGGAAAGGAAACTTTAAGGCCATCAAAGCAGGCCAAGTGCAATCCTGTACAAAGAAAACAAAATGAAAACTTATTTTAGTTCAATGGTTCTTCTGTATCTAAACACCACTTAACCATCTCAGTAAAAAATCAGCACCAATCTGTGTTGAAGTCAAGTCTAAAACTTGACAAGGAGACTAAACAGGCCGAAACAAGGAACAGATCAGGTTTAAACTAAACCAGGTCTAAACCAGGATTAAACTAGCACTAAACCAGGTCTAAGGCGGGTCTAAACTAGGATTAAACCAGGTCTAAACAGGCACTAAACAGGTTTTGAAGTTTAGACCCTGTTTAGTGCCTGTAAACCTTGTGTAGACCCTGGTTTACTCTTAGTTTAGACTCTAAACTAAGACTAAACCAGGTCTATACCAGCACTAAACCAAGTCTGAACAAGTACTAAACCAGGACTAAACCAGGTTTGAGCACTAAACCAGATCTAAACCAAATGTATCAAACACAATGTGAGGCTAAACTTGTATTAAAGTTCTAAAACAAGGACTAAACGAGGTCCAAACTAGGACTAAACCAGAACTGAGACTTCCAAGCACCAGTGGAAAACCTCCATAACAGTTTAAAAACCACTCTTATGTAATAGTGCTGAATTTCCAAAATAAAGTCTTAGGTTGTCCCAAACTGAATGAGAACTACAGCAGCATAAAACAGAGGTGCTGTTGGACCATTCTAATGTTGACAAAGGGAAGCCACGGTGTTGGAGCTAACATTAAAGCTCACCTGGAGTTTTCTACAAGCTTTTATTCTCTGCATATTCCGTATCATTTTTTTCTTCATTGCTTCCTTCTTTTCACGACAGGAACTCTGTGGATGTTTAATGTGCTTTGAGCAGCCGCGAGAGATACTGAGCCAAGAGAGATCAAACAAACCAGGGGGCGGAGGGAAGACTGCAGGACGTCCAACACAAGATGAGAAACATTTGTATCTATGAATAGTACGAGGCCGTTTAATTCACGACTGCAGCATGTTTGTGTGAACAGTTACTGAATCTCTGTGAATGAGAAACACTGTTGTAGCGAGTAGAGGTGTTCTGGTTAAGGTTTAATCCTGTGTGCAATATATTTTGTCTGTATCAAGGATATTCTGACAATCAGGAATGCGCTAGAACGTAAATGGACTTAATATCCTTGTTTGGGAGAGTATACGTTTGTACCAGTTGTATTGTGTAAAATGCTCCGATTGCAGCATTTTAAGATGGTGGTTCCTTTTCTGCAAAAATAATGTGTCAATGGGCAAGACACTAAACTCAGTGTTAGGTCTGCTATCCACAGACAATTACACGTGCTGTATTGTCAAAAAAAAATTTAATACATGGATTTTTACTGAGCTGCATCCCATTTCTCTGTCTTACCCCTTCGTCTTACCCCTACCCCTTGGTTTTGCGCGTTCATGTGAGGGCAAGGGGTGTCTCGATTCTAATTTTGATCAAGGGCTAGGACAGGCATGGGCAAACTGTTCCACAAAGGGCCGGTGTGGCTGCAGGTTTTTGTTCCAACCAACCAAGAGCACACCAACTCTCTGAAGACTGAGATCAGTTGATTAAATGAGTCAAATCTGGTGTGCTTGGTTGGAAAGAAAACCTGCAGCCACACCGGCCCTTTGTGGAACAGTTTGCCAATGCCTGGGCTAGGGCCAGGAAGGCTACATACCCCTTGAAATGAAGTAAGCTCTCGACCAGACTTGAAACGATGGGGTACGCCTTCAAGCTCAGGCAGGTTTTGGGATCAGGATGGCAGCGTCACATGGACCAGCCAAGGAGTCTCATAAATGTATTTTCAGCAGTTGTAATTATCGATTAACAGTTTAGAATGGTTTACAATTAATTGTTTACAATCAATTGTTGCGGTTTTAATTGTAGTGATGTCTGTTTAGCCGAAGTTATTGTTTTCATCAAACTTTCATGCATAAACAAGCTCGTTTTTTGTTGAGCTGAGGTACCCGATAATCCTTGACATTTGTTTACATTTGTTTGCGTCAGTTGTTGTCGCCTCTGTAGACGTAGCAGCTCAGGTAGAGGCAAGGGATGATGACGCAAACGGTAATCGAGTGGTGTCCCATTTCTTAGGGGAACATTCGTACCCTGAGCCCTCTCAGCTCGGTATCAAGGGGCAAGACAAAGACGTAGATAAACGGATAGGGGAAGGGGTAAGACAGAGTAATGGGACGCAGCCTAAACCTCTACAGATGCGACCTGTAACCTGCCTCCATTGAGATAGATCACCAGAAAGAATATAGTGCAGCTTTCATCCTTTCAGATGCGTACAGAGAAGTTACAGACAAGTTATTTGGTACTTAATGTAATGATAATGTCGAAGCTGATGTCAGTGTCTTTCTAAATGTCATGGAGCTCATACAGTGACACAGGGAGAGGTGCACCCAGGCTCGGGTGTCATCTGGCCTGGATCTGGCCGGACGTGTTGTGTGAGGTTACCGGGTTTGGAGGAGTAAAGAGGTGTAGCTTTCACTCACACTCTTTCTTTGGGACCTGCAGAGATGACAGGAGAGGAGGCAGCACAAAGGCAAAGCAAAACGTGTCCTCAAACCATCCACGGAGAGATGAAAGAGCAGAGGTGAAGTCATAGAGCAAAAACGCAACGAGATACAGGAGAGGAGGAGAGAGAGAAGATGGGGAGAGGAGAGGAAGAGAGAGAAGAGGGAGAGAGAGAAGAGGGAGAAAGGAGAGGGTGAGAGAGAAAGAAGGTGAGAGAGAAGAGGGAGAGAAGAGGGAGATGTGTGTGTCAGAGAGAGAAGAGAGAGAGAAGAGGGAGAAAGAGAAGAGGGGGAGAGAGAAGAGGGAGAGACAGAAGAGGGAGAGACAGAAGAGGGAGAGACAGGAGGGAGAGCGAGAAGAGAGGAGACAAGAGAGGGGGTGCAGGAGAGACAGAAGATAGCAAGAGGACGGGAGAGACAGGAGAGGAGAGAAGGGGAGGGATAAAGAGGAGAAATGGGAGAGAAAGAGGGGAGAGGATGGAAGAGAGTAACAGAAGGAGGGATGAGAGCAGAGAGAGGGAGAGAAGAGAAGAGAAAGAGAGGGCTAGAGAAACTGGATAGAAAAGGAGAAGAGAGAAAGAAAAAAGGAGAAAGAAGAAAACCGGGGCAGAGGAGAATAAGAAAGAGAGAGGGGATGCAGAGGGGGTGAAGGAGCAGTTTTCAAATTAACACCAAAGTCTCAATGGAGAAAACACCAGTGTCAGAACCACCAAAACATGTGAACCACCAAAGCATGTGTACTGGATTCTAATAGTAAAAAAAATAAAATACTGAGCACTGAAAGGCATGATGCAACTCAGTTTAACGCTACAAGGGGCAGTGGCACTTGGTATTACAATAGTAGAACAACAAAAAAACAAAAATAGGGCAATTAATCCGATTTTGTTCAAGAGGTCTACAGCCAGTTCTACAGCAAAAGCATGTGTTTTGCAGAGTTTGCAGAAAAGAAGAAATTGGGCTGTTTTTAAACTTAGACAAACTTCATTACTTGGAAACAGTAGCTCACTCATCACAATATAATATAATAACAGATATAGCAAAAAAGATGGCAAGAGACAGGTGTCAAATGAGACATAATTATAAAAATAAATGTATGTACAAGTCAAAATAAAATAGAAAAATAAGTAATAAAATATAAAATAAAATATAAACTCACAGCTACAAGCATTAAATGGCACCAATCAAAAGTCAAGACATTTTTATTTTGTTTTCCAAAAACGTTAAATTGAATCAAACACTGAGATTGATCAATAACACTGATCTACAATTTTTTTGGACTCGATCTGCTTCCGAGATAAAAATAGCTAAATCTCATTTATATTGAAAAGATGAACTGAAAATCAATTGATAACTGTGCTGGTTAACTAATGTATTCAAGATATTTAATGATATTGTTTTACATCAAAATCGCATGTTTATACAATAGATTTAGGCATTTTGGCTTAAAAATAACATTTATATTTTGAAAATATGTAACTTGCACTTCTTTATAAACAAGAAATATCTTAAGACATTAGGTGCACACAATTTCGAGGCATCTCTCTTATAATATATTTGATGTTAAAACTCTAGACATATTAAAATGAATGTATTGGAATGTACAGACAGGCTTTCAGATAGAACTGGTTGCTTGTAGACACACTGTACCTTCTGATAAACTACTGTTTTTGCCTTATTTTGCATAAATTTCCTATTTTGACCCAATACTATATCTTGGAAACTATAGCCAATCAGCACTTCTGACTTTTCTTTATTAGTGACCTAAACCAAGAAAAATGTCACTACTTTTGTTCCGAAAGCATTTTGCTTGTAGACCAGTGCGTGAAAAGTCCCTCAGTCGTCCAGGTAGACTGAGGGGCATTATCTTGTAGACCAGTATAATGCCCAGCCATCTGCAATACTGTCACAAAAAAATATCATAGATATTTACAGTAATATTAGCCATTTCCAGTAGAATTAACTGTACAACTATACAAGATCGAGCATTGGAGAACAGTGCCCCGTTTCATCGGCTGTGTCCACTTTAATCTGAATTTTCCAGTCCAATCCTTCAACGGCACGGCATTCCTCTCGTACAAAGACCCTCCTATGATCCACACATGTACAGAGTTCACAGGTGTCTAACCTAAACATCAACACTGCATCTACTTTTCATCGGATTCCTCCTGCTCAAAGGCCTGTGTGTTTAATGCCAGAACTGCGGCCATGTGCTACAGCCCGGAGAGAGCCGGTGCGAACGGTCCAGCAGCTGTCGGCCATCTTGGTCAGGTCGCAACTGTTGCCTCGGTCTCCAGGGAGCTCACGGTTTTAGGGCTAGATTTTGACCACACACAGACAGAGTTATGGACCCCCAACAGGTTTAATGAGGAGTTTATAGTTTAGTTGTACTCCCTTTAAAGACAAGAATGAAGAGTCAAGTATATTCATTCACTTTGAGTTAAATACAGATTTTAGAGCGGTTCCGAACTGTACAAAACAGCACTTGCACTGGACCATCCTTCAAGCTGTGGATATTTTTCCATAAAAAAAAACAAATAAATAAAATAAACACAACACAAACACCTAAAGAAAAAGAGGAAGCTATGCCAACATAAACAGTATTGAGCCTGCTCATTTGGAGAGAAACAACAAAGCAACCATTTCGGCTGGTAAAAACCTGCTTATATCATATCCATTCAACATAGTTTATTTTAGGACAAAAAGGGTTTAAAAAATTAGGAATGTTTTTCATTGTTCAAAGCATTGACTTTGTATGCAGAAAAATCAAACTTACTGCTATAAAAAGAACGGAAAAAGATTTAAAAAAATGTCATATTAAAAACAAAAATCTCTCAATATTAAAAATAAATACATTCTAAGTGAGATTGTGAGACATAACCAGAATTTAAATAATAATAAAATAAATTCTGGTTATGTCTCACAATCTCACTTAGAATTGATTTATTTTTAATATTCAGAGTTTTTTGTTTTTAGCATGAATAAAAAAAAATCTGTTCTTTTTATAGAAGTAAAAGCATGATTTTTCTGTATACAAAGAACAGAAAAAGAAAATACTAAAAACAAAAATCTGTAAATATTAATAATAAAATTCAGATTAAAAAAAAAATCTTTTTCCGTTCTTTTTATGCAGCAAAATCATGCTTTTACTGCTATAAAAAGAAATATAAATAAAAAGCAAAATTCATACTAACAACAAAAATCTCTAAATACTAAAAATAAAATAAATTCTGGTTATGTCTCACAATCTCACTTAGCTACATTGTTCTAATGTACAAATGGGAGATAAAAATTCTGACATGGGACATCTGTAACGGAGGTGGGGCCACTGAGCGCAAAAATCCCGGAAAGGAGTTTCAAAGGGAGTCAACAGTGAGAAAAGACAAGTCCAAGGCTAGTCTGACCCGGGCCACAACCTTCATTCAGACACAATGTCACATATTAACAGAGGGACACCGGTGGGATGGTCGTCAGCTCCGGCACGCTGCCTACAGGAAGCGACAAGGGACAAACTTCCTCTGTCCCCGGACGAGCCAAGGAGATCCACTGTCAGACACAACACGGGGCATTTTCTGTCCGTCGTCACATCATCACTGGGATAATGACAGGAAAACAGCTCCAAAATCAACAGTGCTGCACCTGTCCATAGCTCCATTGTGTAAAAAGTGAACATGTGTCCACCTCTACTCTGACAGCCCTCCTTTTATGTGATTTTACCGTTTTTATTGTTGTAGCACTTAATTTTTTTTTTACATTTCTATTATGTGTAACTTTGTAAAATGTGTGGTAAAAATAAAGCTGGGTTGGACTGACGGTAACACTGTTCCTCAGAGGGCAAACGCTGATAACAATGAGGCTAGAGGGACGTTATCTGGAAGAGAAGGAATGACTGGAATGAAGCTGGAAAAAGCTTAGGTAATGTATAAGGACTTGACATGGCCTTAGCTACAGTGTAAACCAAATTCTGAAGAGAATATTATGACTCAGGTCTGAGTCTTTTAACAAGTACAAGATGCAACCTTTCCTCAAATCATTTACACTGGACTCTACAGGACAGAAAATGGCATGAAGAGTAGGGAGAGACATTCACAGTTACTAAAAATAGATTGTGATATCACATCGCAAAGCTTTATGGGATACCCTCTTAGACAAAAAAAAGCCAGTATGTTCTCCCCATGTTGTCCTTTTCTAATCTACTACAATATTAGCTTGTTTTTTTTCTGGTTTTACAGAGTGTCTAAGGCTGCGTCCCATTTCTCGGTCTTACCCCTTCGTCTTACCTCTACCCCTTGGTTTTGCGCGTTCGTGTGAGGGCAAGGGGTGTCCCGATTCTAATTTTGATCAAGGGCTAGAGCCACGACCGAGGGCTACATACCCCTTGAAATGAAGTAAGCTCTCGAACAGACTTGAAACGAAGGGGTACACCTACAAGCTCAGGCAGGTTTTGGGATCAGGATGGCAGCGTCACATCGACCAGCCAAGGAGTCTCATAAATGTATTTTCAGCAGGTGTAATGATCGATTATCGATTAATTTAGCATGGTTTACAATTATGACGCTTATGTTCTACGTTACTTTTAGTGAACTGTTGCTGCTGTTTTAATTGTAGTGATGTCTGTTTAGCCGACATTATCGTTTATCGAACTTTCATGCATAAACAAGCTAGTTTTTTTGTCGAGCTGAGGTACCCGATTTGTTTACGTTTGTTTGCGTCAATTGTTGTCGCCTCTGAAGACGTAGCAGCCAGGTAGAGGCAAGGGATGATGACGCAAACGGTAATCGAGTGGTGTCCATTTCTTAGGGGAACATTCGTACCCCGAGCCCTCTCAGCTTGGTATCGAGGGGCAAGACAAAGATGTAGATAAAGGGGTAGGGGTAAGACAGAGTAATGGGACGCAGTCTAAATGCAGAATGTGTGCCATGTGCAGGTTTGTTTATCTAAGGTTGTGACATCATTTGTAAAGTGGGCTATTGCTGGAGCCTTGACTTGACTATCTCACAAAAGCTGAGGCAGGCACAGAATCTAGCATTTGTTCCACATTCAAGCAGACACACACCTTTATTTTTAGTCTACTTATTGGCAAACACGTTACACAGTGGGACTTTAACTTGGCCAGAAATTGTAAATCTTGTTTGATTATGTATAAAATCTATTCAGTCATAATTAAGCTTATCTCACCCATCTGTGGAAAATCCAAATATGGATGCAAACTAAAAAAAATTGCCAATGTTTTTATGAATAGATGAAGTGTGGTTTCCATTTTACTCTGTGAAACAGCATTTTAACACTAGCCCCATATCTGGAAAACCACAAGCTTTTATTTGGCCCCTCTAGATGTTTATCCGCTGAGTGGAGAAAGCCGCATGGCATTGCAATCTCCATGGACACTTGAAAATATTTTCATTAATACTAGACTCCAGTGTTGAGCTTATCTGCCAATTAAAGTGGTCCTAATAAATATTACATAAAAAACCAACAGGGCCTTTACAACGGAAATGTGCAATAATGGAGTGGATTAGTGGGACCACATGGAGTTTGGGACACAGCTCTCCATTGTGACAGGAGAAAGGGAAGGATGGAGCGAATAGTGCAGGGAAAACAGGAAGCACCTTCATACAGCAGATGTGCAGGAATATATTTTTTAGACGATTGGAGGAAAAACATTGTGATTCCATTGACGATTGCACAGGTGTGAATTTGTTTTTGTTTTTTCCAAATGAGATTAAATTAACTTTTTTGCTTTAGTTTAATGTATTGTGATAAAGTCCTGAGAAGTGATTTTATACATTAGAATAGTCTTGGTGTGATGGGTGTTGCATGTGGATTTAAAAGGGCCCATATTACGTGATTTTCTGACGTCGTTTCCTCATCAAAAACATATCCGGAGTTGTGTTTTGTTTCATTCACACATGTTTAGCACACAGACACTACATATTTCAAACTGAAAACACTCTGTTCCACCTGCATACTGCATGTTTAAACTGAATACACCTTTACTAGAATAACAATAATAATTTCAGCCCTGGGATTGCCAATCTCTAAATGGTAAAAGGGAGCTGTTAACTTGAAAAGTACCACTACATGACATCACAAATTGAAACAGAGCATTTTTTCAGCTTTGAAGATGTAGACAGACTAGCGTCAAACATGTGTGAATGAATCAAAGCACAAGTCCCAGTAAGTTTATGATGAGGCAACAACATTCTAGCATGGCTTAAAGCTCACAAGAGTCAATTTTGCATAATATAGGACCTAATACCTAACCTAACCCTAAAAAACCAAAAAATTAAACTTATTCTGATCTTTTATGTGCTTTATGTCAATATCTCAGAGTTGATTTCGAGGCTAAAATTCAAAAGCATTTGTTTAAAAAGGTACCAATTAATTAGTCATATAATAATGATGACGTTTTAGTCTTATATAGCACTTTTCCAGACACTCAAAGTCCCTTTACAGTTTCATTTTTTATCTATATTCTGTGCTGGTACAACTTAATGTGGTACTGCCTAAGGGCCCGTTTTTTGGAAACAGAGAAGTTTGTATTTGTTTTGGCCTTTCGTCCACATGGCGCCAGCGTTTTGGGGGGGCAAAAACTGTGTTTTTTGAAACCAGGTTCCAGAGTGGAGAAATCTGAGAACGCCGGGGGACGCATTATTGTGTGGACGAGCAAAATGCAGCTTTTGGAAAACGTTGACGTCGCGATGCCATCATCATCTGCTTTGGCAGGACTCCCACTCGATGTTCTGCTGATACTGACGTGTTTTGTAATCCAATGCAACTCGTAGAAGTAACTCCACTTTGTCATCAGTCCAAACAAGAGAGTTGTTTTTTGTGCGCGTGTTCGCCATCAGTATCATCTTCTTGTGTTTGTTTGTTTGCAGAAGAGAAAGGACTTTATGCGCATGCGCTCTTTGTAGTGTTGCGTTTCCGGTGGCTCTGGCTGTTGCCTGTTTACAGCACCACATATCAGTGTGGCATATGTTTTACATCGTTTTCACTCAACGCTCCGTTTTCATCTGGACGCGAATATTTACTGATTTACGAATTTTTTTCAACCCGCATAAAAAAAAATTCCAGGAGCATTGTCGTGTGGACGTAGCCTAAAAAAGCACACTGTTGATGTTGAATGGGTTGCTAATGATGGAAAGATCAAAAATGATTTGAAATGTTGAAAGCGAGAATAAACATTTTTGTTCCACCATTAAAAATGTATATTTTATCATCTCTGACTTCAAATTATTTTCACGTCAACTCCTACCATGCTATGACAGATGCTTTACAAGCACTGCTCCGGAGAAATGGAAAAATATTTTTAAAAAGTGTCCTAGTCTTCCAGAAAATGTCTCTGTGAATCAAATAACTCAAATAACACATTTTCAAAAGCCTGCACTTTAAAAGGGATTCCAAACATTAAGGTAAAATTGAAATGTTGGAATGCCCTTTTCCTCTTTCTTAGTCTGACTTTGTTGAATGTTTAAGTCAAATCTGATTACAGCAGCATTGAAGTCTGGCTTTTAACACTCACAGGAGGTTCACGCAGGGGACACAATCCAGAAAGTAGTTTAAAAAGGAATCGCTGCCTTGGCACGCTTTAGGAAACTGAAACGAGAGGTGAACTAGAGTGTGAAATATAAGAAAAGGACGAGAATGGATTCAAAAATTCATACATGTAAACTTAGACTCATATGCAGCTATTTTCGGATCAAGGTTTTGTTTCCTCATAAATACACCCGGAGTTGTGTTTTGTTTCATTCACATGTTTAAACACACAAACCATGCATAAGCAGAGTTCAGTTTCTTCTCTCAACCTGAAAACACACTGTTCCACCTTGTGATGTCACAGGAAGTGCTCCACTGTGTTTTTAAACTCTATACACCTTCATTAGAATCTGTTAGACTCTTTCAGCCCTGGAATTGCCAGTCTCTCTAAGGCAGGGGTGTCAAACTCATTTTGGTCCGGGGGCTGTATCCAACCTATTCTGATCCCAAAGGGGCTAGATCAGAAAACTCATGACATACAGTGTATACCCCAAAAATAACAATAAGTCCAAATATTTGTGCAAAGAAACGCAAATCTATTACAGAAGTCTTTTTTATTTGATGAACTTTCTTTTACAAATTATATTATGAACAAACTGAAACTTTGAGAAAAATGCAATTTCAACAGAATGTTTGAACATTAACTCGTGTCCATTTCACAGAATTTAGTCATGCTATATTCTTCATTTGTGCTGCTCTGGTGGGAGGGGCCACGCACAGAGGCGCTGGAGACGCTGCTCTGCTAAACTGCGCAGAAGAGAGGCGCAGAAAATCACTAATATTTGAATTAAAAGTTAAAATATAATTAAAATATTTTAATAGAAAATCAGACGAGGGCTAGATTAAAGGTCTTGGAGGGCCGGTACATGTTTGACACCCCTGCTCTAAGGTAAATGGCAGCTTGACGTAACTTGAAAACTACCACTGCATGACTTCACAAGGTGAAACAGCATTTTGAGCTTTGGAGGAAAAAAAGAAAAAAGTTTAGGCATGACAAAAAACAATGAGGTTACTACTAATAATAATTGGCTTATAGAGAGTGAATATGAGTGTAAAAACAAAAATAAAATAAAAATAACAGTCTTTCTTCTCAAAATAATGACTCTAAAAAGGTGAGAAAAAGAACGCAGGAGACCGCGAAGCCGATATAATTAAAAACAGACCCAATAACAAGTGTGGTTATATAATGGGGCTGCTCGGCGTTGTAATTATGTCGAGTTAATGCAGAACAATGGTGGTTGCGATGTGGTAATGTCCCACGTGTCTGGCCTGTTGCAGAGAGAGAGGCACATGTAATGAACAAAAGGATAGTTGGGTTACAAAAGCCAGCGTTGTGTTTCTAATGAGTGTATCAAATAGACGGCAGTCTTTTAACAAGCTATGATTAATGGGGAATGCAGAGTCCTAAATGAATACTAAATAACATTCCTAATAACTTGGGGTGCATTCTAAAATCACAGTGTGGTTCAGTTCAGTTTCTCGGAGGCACCAAAGAAGAAGAAAATAAGCTTCACAATGTATTCAGGCCATTATAAGAGATATTAAGTAGTAAATAAGGACCATTAAGGAGAAATATTTTTAAATTACACTATTTCTGCACCCTGACATTCTTTGCCTACAAACTAACGACACCACAATGTAATGCACATTTGGTGTCATTAAAAGAAAAATTTGGAGTGCTAAAGAACTGAGAGGATCTGTTTTCTTCTTCTGTACAACATGTGGGATTATACTGTACATCGGAATATCCTAATACAGCTCTGGAAAAAAATAAGAAAACCACTGCATTTTTTTCCTGAAATCAGCATCTCTACATGTATTACAGCCATTCCATTCCAGCGTCTGTTGAATTCCAACACAAACACAAAGCTGAGCTACTTCAGTTCTTGCACCAGGAGTGGAATAAAGTCATCCAAGAACAATGTGAAAGACTTGTGGAGAGCATGCCAAGACGCATGAAAGCTGTGATTAAAAATAAGGGTTATTGCACCAAATATTGATTTCTGAACTCTTCTTAAGTGTAAACATTAGTATTATGTTGTTTTAAAATGAATTTGATCTTGTTTCTTTGCATTGTTTGACATCCGTTTTGTCATTTTCTGCAAATAAATGCTCTAAACGATAATATTTTTATTTGGAATTTGGGGGAAATGTCAGTAGTTTATAGACTCAAACAAAAATGTTCCTTTTGCCCAAACACATACCTATAAGCAGTAAAGTAAGAAAAACTGATAATTTTGCAGTGGTCTCTTATTTTTTATAGAGCTGTACATGTTTTTTTCCCTATTCCATTTAATCACAAGTATTTAAGGTGCCTTTAAAAGATCGTAGTTTACACAAAATTGACTCTTGTGAGCTTTAAGCCATGTTAAAATGCCGTTACCTCCTCAACAGGTTACCCAGAGTTGGGTTTTGTCTCATTCACACGTTTGAGTCCGTCTACATCTCCTAACCTCAAAATGCTCTGTTCCACCTTGTGATGTCATAACGCTGCAGTTTTGATCAGTAGTCTACCTTTTGTTCAGTAGACGGGCAATCTCAGATCTGAAATCATCCAAGTGATTACAGTGAAGGTGTAAGGAGTTTAAAAACACAATGGAGCACTTCCTGTATTGACATATGATAACAGGTGGAACAGGTTTTTTGTTTTTTTTAACCAGTTTCAAAGAGGAGAGCACAGCCTAAATATGCAAGGTCTGTGTGAATGAAACAACACACAAGTCCAGAAAACAACAATACGTATAAGATAGTTCAGAAAATAGCGTAATACGGGCCCTTTAATGTATAACTGAACTGCAATGACCAAGTAATTTCCCACATGGATAAAGATTCAAGGCATAGAGGTTTAATGGGTGCTGCCAACTGTAATGCCAACTACTACTTTACACTTCTATAAATTGAAGTCATTTTATTCATTTATTTATTCATTTCGAGCAGGTCAACACAAGGAAATAAATACATGTAACCAAAATACAATCAAATACATTTGTTTTTTTTTGCTTGAAAAGGAGTGGGAAGAAGAAAACTTATTGAATCCCACCCGTCTTCCAAAACATAACTTAAATTATTGATTTAGCTTCCTTGTCAGTTCAGTTGAAAAACACAAAAACACAAAAACAAAAAACAACGGCAAATTCCATTCTTGTACAAAAAAAATAAACTTTTCATCAGGGACAATAAATTACACATAAGGTGTTTCTATCAGGAACATTTAAAGTCCACAAGTAAACATACCGGCAATGGTAAGCACAAAAAATCCCAACAATGGAAGCACAACTACAATAACACACATAACACTAATGATGGTGAGACAACAGCAGATACCAAAGCACAAAACTGATACAGAAAAGTGTGATTTGACGATTCATTCAAACTCGTCTCTTTCTGTATTCAGACCAGACCAGACCATGTCTTTGTACAAGAACTTACATTTGTGAATATTTTGGGAGAGCTTTTGCTGTAAATCCAGAGCATTCCACATTTTTACCCCACATAAAGTCACACAGAAACTTTTACGAGTGGTTTTAACATTCGGCAAAATGAAGTTTCCATAACTCTCAAATGCGTGAAAAGTCCCTCAGTCGTCCAGGTAGAATCCATGATAAAAGGAGAAGTTCAATTTGTCAACTGGACAAAGTTTGTTTGGTTGAAAACGTTTCGCCGCTCATCCGAGAGGCTTCGTCAGCTCCTCCCTACAGCAAGATATAAGCAAGTGTCTTACCAGTATTCTTATTAGAGCTGACGAAGCCTCTCGGATGAGCGGCGAAACGTTTTCAACCAAACAAACTTTGTCCAGTTGACAAATTGAACTTCTCCTGTTATCATAACTCTCAAATGATAAATGTTCTCTTTAAGAGCAAAACATTTTGGCAGTTGTTAATTAAATGTTTTAAAAAGCATAATCACTGTATAATATTTTACAAGGTAATTCAATTTTATTAACTTTGAATAAAAAGATCGTGGCCATACCTGCCTGTCAAAGCCTGATCCCGTCAGATCTCAGAAGCTAAGCAAGGCAGGGCCTGGTTAGTACTTGGATGGGAGACCACTGGGAATTCCAGGTGCCACAGTGGGGCGCCAGTTGCAAAAAAAACTGTCGCTGTGTCCTTTGGCAAGACACTTCACCCACATTGCCTAGTATGAAAGTGATGTGTGGGAGTGTTGGAGGTGGTCGGAGGAGCCGATGGCCCAGATTGGCAGCCTCGGTTCCGTCAGTTTGCCCCAGGACAGCTGTGGCTACAATAGTAGCTTACCACCACCAAGTGTGGAGTGAATGAACAATGAACTGTAAAGCGCTTTGGGTGTCATGAAAGGCGATATATAAATGCAATGAATTATTATTATTATTATTATTATTATTATGAGTGTGTTGTAAGAAGCCAACCTTGTGAATGATCCGCACAGCCCTTTTTTTTGCATTAGAAATAGTGGATTAGTTTAACATTGGTAATTATTACTTCAACACAATATGTAAAATCATGGGGATGGTCCCCGGGTCAAACACAGAAACAACTTCTCCTGTGCGAGATCAATAAAGGTCAATCTTCTCATCCTTGACCACTGTAAGGCGCTTTGTGTTACAATTTTGTATGAAAAGCTCCTTATAAATATTGTTTGATTGATTGATTGAAAACAGGGAAGAATCAATGAACAATATAGAATATAAAGTACACTGTGATCAAGGTTTTGCTTAGCTTTATTTATAACTGAGAGGCTTTTGGCTATTTTTGTTTTTATGTGCCGTGAAGTTGAAGGTCTTGTACTTTTATGAATAAGGCGGAAAACTTTCAAAGCCTAGATACATTTTTCTCTAAAGCACAACTGAACAAAAGTGTGCATTATATGAGTGAAGTCAATAGCTTCCTATAGAAATGTGTTTCCATACCAACCCTCCTCTCACAGGGATAGCCAGGGTTATACGAAGCCTTCGAAAAGCAACACCTCACGGATTTGCACGAAGCCATGCAATATATAATAGATACTACTACTGCTACTGCTGCTACTACTACTACTGCAGTGTTGACTTTTGGGATCCGGTCTTACAACAGGCCAATATACAGCTCTGGAAAGAAATAAGAGACCACTGCAAAATGATCAGTTTTTCTGATTTTACTACTTATAGGTATGTGTTTGAACAAAAGGAACATTTTTGTTTGAGTCTATAAACTACTGACATTTCCCCAAATTCCAAATAAAAATATCGTTTAGAGCATCAAAATAACAAAAAAGATACATGTTTTCAGACCTCAAACAATGCAAAGAAACAAGATCAAAATCCTCATCTGAAATCAACTTCAACCTAAATGTAATATTCAAATGTATTATTATTATTAAAGATTGCACTTAATTGCTATTGGTTATAGTCACCTGTCAATCACTCAGGGGACAGAAGATGTCCAATAAGGTGGAGGGGGTGGGGAATCTTCAAGTATGTGTCTGTATTAAACGTTGAAATGCAAAGTACTGAATCCCTACAACACTCCCTTTATACTTCCATATGATATCACCCTTACAAAAACACATGCACCTCCAAAATACATCCATTCCCTTTTAGTGTCTATTTGAAATGGAAATCCGTTCAAAAAAACATTGCAGCGGAGGGGAATTCTTGAGCAGACAGTTGAAAAGACGACCGTTCAAAAGGCTGGACGAGCGGCGGTTATAGTGAAGGATTTGGTTCACATCCAAAACTATGAGAAAGGACTCAAAGAAACAGGGAACAGCTTTGAGAGATTCAGATCCTCCGAGCGCGGAGCTGGAAAAGCCACTCTTATGTCGTTTTGGCTCAAGAGCGAGACGCTACAAGGGTTAGTTTAGCGGCACGCTGGTTTCCATGGTGATGCCACAGTGAACTTTGAACTATGTTAGGGTTAGCAGAAGGATAGAAAAAAAAAAAAAAAAACAAGGGGCAAGAAAAGCAAGCAATTTTACAATCTCCAGCCAGCCTTGACTTAAGCACATCAAAACATACAGTAAATAAAATAAAATAAAAAAACAGGGTTTGACAAAATTATTTTCTTTCTCAGTAATAATCAGATCATATTACAGCTTTTTCTGAAATCAGCATCTCTACATGTATTTTTTTTTTTTTGTATTTTTTTATTTATTTATTTTTATTTATTTATTTATTTTTGTTATTTTGACCATGTCATTTTCTGCAAATAAATGCTCTAAACGATAATATTTTTATTTGGAATTTGGGGGAAATGTCAGTTTATAGACTCAAACAAAAATGTTCCTTTTGCCCAAACACATACCTATAAGTAGTAAAATCAGAAAAACTGATAATTTTGCAGTGGTCTCTTATTTTTTTCCAGAGCTGTATGTTAAGAAAGTGAAATGTGTTGCGGTTTTAGCCAAAATTACCCACAAACATACCTGATATCTTCTTTCTGATTATCTGCCCACCTCTGTCGATGAATTAAAATAAAGTAAATTAAATGTTAAAATAAATCTATGTAATCCCCCAGTCGTTTAAGTTGGTTCCATTGCAAATGAAAATGTAATTGTGTCAAATGGAGAAATGTTTTTGGCGTGTATAAGAGGTTTCTTCAGTTCTGACAGGATACGGGTAAGTCACTGCCTTATATTAATGTACAACGCAGTAGTGGAACTAGCCAAGCTTTGTCACAATCACAAAAAGCCTATAAAAACATATTCTAAGTGTACAACTTGGAAAAAGCTCATCGCAAAATAAATCAGACAAAAATGTATTTCATTGCTTTCCACACCAAAAAATTAATAAGGGGTGAAAAAGAAGGTAAACCCCATGACAAAATAGTGCAAATGAAGCCCTACAGAGTCTCCCGATGTTTAACAGCGGGACAGTTCCACATCTGATTGAGTGCTCCGTCGTCACCGCTGCCCCTGTGGCCGTTGCCATGATGAGTTCATTCAGCCCCTGGACACAAAGGGTTAATCGTGGACAGGATTATGCAACGACATGCCAGACTTCTTTCCTCTTTTCTTTCTCTGTCCCCTAGTCTTCTTCAAATGGGCCAAATTAGGCATTCCTGCACGTTTTGATCAGATGCATTTGAATGGGTCAGCAGCAGCGCATGCTTTGGCTACACCGTGGGAACCCTCCAAGGATTTTATTTCTCTCTAAAACACGGCGCTCGCCTCAGAGGGGAGAAAGTTGTCATGATTTACTCTAGTTGAAGTGGGAGATGTCGGTGCAATGCTGAACTAGTAAAAACACCTGTATTCATTACTTTTAAAGCAAACTTGAGAGGTTATCAGACAGCAGATAAATGGTATAGAAACACGAGGAGAGCACATATACTTGGCACTTTTATAAATAAAAGCTTTCAAAGAGTAAAGACATTGGCTCAGACTCGCAATGGTGCAGTGCCTAGACCTAGTTTAGCCATTAAAGGGCTCATATTACAGTATTTTCTTATCCATGTCACAAATACAGCTCTGGAAAAAAAGAACAGACCACTGCATGTTTTTCTGAAATCAGCATCTCTACATGTATTACAGCCATTCCATTCCAGCGTCTGCTGAATTCCAACACAAACACAAAGCTGAGCTACTTCAGTTCTTGCACCAGGAGTGGAATAAAGTCACCCAAGAACAATGTGAAAGACTTGTGGAGAGCATGCCAAGACTCATGAAAGCTGTGATTAGAAATAAGGGTTATTGCACCAAATATTGATTTCTGAACTCTTCTTAAATGTAAACATTAGTATTATGTTGTTTTAAAATGAATTTGATCTTGTTTCTTTGCATTGTTTGAGGTCTGAAAACATGTATCTTTTTTGTCATTTTGACCATTTGTCATTTTCTGTAAATAAATGCTCTAAACAATATTTTATTTGGAATTTTTGTCAAAAATGTTGTCAGTAGTTTATAGACTCAAACAAAAATGTTCCTTTTGCTCAAACACATACCTATAAGTAGTAAAATCTGAAAAACTGATCATTTTGCAGTGGTCTCTTATTTTTTTCCAAAGCTGTATACCGTGTGTTCCGTTTCATTCACACATGTTTAACACACAAACCCTGTAAATTTAGGCCGAGTTCTTCTCTCAAACAGAAAACTCATTCACTCATTACATCATCCGGATGATTTCAGACCTGAAATTGCCCATCTGTACTGCACGAAAGGGAAAAAGAAGCTGTTAACTTGAATGCTGAGGAGGTAATAACATTCTAACATGGCTTAAAAATCCACAAGAGTAAACTTTGCATAATATAGGAGACAGAAATCCTCAATACTGGATGTGAAATGATAGACTAGAAATAATTTATATCATGATTATGCATGTAATTTGTTTACTTTCCTGCGGATGGAGTGAAAATATTTGACCGTATCCCTCAACACTGCAATCAAAGATTCAGTATGGAGATCCAATTACTAAAAAGAAATATGCCAAGAGCTTCCGAGTCATGACCAGCCATCTTCCACGTTGGAGCCAAGCCAATCCACAAAGTACTGGCAAAACAAATCTCTAATTTCATAAGATCAAGTAAGGGCCATATTTAGACTCGACTGGAGTTGGAAATGAGGTAAAGTCTATTAAGGCTCTATTAAAAGTGCATTTACTGAATCTGCACCGTGCATTGAACCATGTATAGGTTATAATAAACCCATTAGCAACACAAGGTCTCCAATAGCAATGACACGTAGCCTACAACATTATGCCAATCAATACTTTCAGCAGGTTTTCACTCAATAATGTAATATATGTATGTAATGTTAATGTGAATGTATTCTCTGAGCAGCTTTATGGGTGTATACCAGTCGAGCCACATTTTCAATATCAAAAACACAACTCAAATCATTTTTATGAGTCATTTTACTGTGAGAAATGGAAGTAGATAGTATGTGTATGTGCGGACGTGACAACGGCTGGGGCGATGTCAGTAATATCCTACAGAAACATTACCATATCAACCCCTGCCACAAAACACAAGTCAAGGTTGTGCTGTTTCATGGTTACATTACCTTTACCACATGAAGGATTTTTACAAGGTTCTTTACTACTACAAGCTTTACGGTGCACACATTTTTAAGCCACCGTTTCATGCACAGTTTATGTATGTATAAATCTGTACTGTATGCATAGGTTATAGTCAAATTCTGCAGCAACCCACTTTTGAAATCCGACGGTCCATTTAACAGCACGTACAAAATAAAGTGATTTACAGAATACCAATTTAGTGGCGCTATTAGAAAGACAGTTAAAAATAAATGAACTGAAACTGTCAAAATAAAAGCATCCAGATTCTACAAACTACTCAAGTAATCCTGAAAAAAAATAATAGTGCTGTCTAATTAATTACAGGATTTGTAATTAATTAATTTAATAAATTGCATTTTAATCTCGTGAGAGAGATTGAGAGAGAGGCAACCCACTTTACAATTGAGTTTGCCAGTTTTTTGTGGTCGCTTTGCTCATTCATTTCCCAAATTCTGTGAGCGTGGTTTGTTGAAGTGCGCTCATGTTCGCTCTATCACCGGTAACAATGGAACTTGTCCGGACGTGTTTGTCGTTCAAATGATCCGTCAGGCTGGAGCAGCTTCGGTGATCGGAAAATTATTTTTGACAAAATCTCCAAATCATTCTCCACTGTTATTGTCCACTCTTATTTACTTATTTTATTATTATTACTATTTGTCTGCATGCGCTTTCTGTTCAAACTTTCTTTTGCACTAAACTGCCTGGAGCTAATGTGACAAGTGAATTTCTCCTGTGTGAGATCAATAAAGTCTTATCTTCTTGTTGATCGTCCCGTCTTCGTTCTTTTTTATAAATAAACTTGCCGTTCAAAAGTCCGAGCAGTGATTTGCTCACCGCACGCCAAATTTAAAATGCTCGTACATTGAATTGCCACTCATAATTAATTGCGTTAATGTTTACAACGCGTTCATTTGCAGTGTAAATAATTAATCTAATTAACGCGTTAAACTGACAGCCCTAATAATAAAACTAAATAAAATAGGATATTGAACCTTTCTGGAATAGTTTCATAATGGGCTTCATCTAAGAACTACAACCATGTGTATTGGAAATGACACAGTATTGAAATCTGTACAGAATAACAATACAGGGGGTCCTCGGGTTACGACGTAGATCCGTTCTTAAGACGCGTCGTAACCCGAATTTCGTCGTAAACCGGATTTTGCCTTTGATCTTCCAACCAAAGCACCAATAACCTTTCCATCTCAATAATTAGACCACTATTGGTAGCCCCCATGGCAGAAGATGCATCAAGGCCTGTTGTGATGTGAGCCGTCCTCCTGTGGACCCACCACCTGCGGAAGGATTCATGGGGGCTGGTGCATTGTGTTCTGGGCAGCAGAACACTGCTTGGACTGCTGCCCCCGTTACCCATAAAATGGAAAAGCGGAAGAAAATGAATATTGAACCTTTCTGGAATAGTTTCATAATGGGCTTCATCTAAGAACTAAAACCATGTGTATTGGAAACGACACAGTATTGAAATCTGTACAGAATAACAATATTGTGACAACATCAATTCATTCATACACTGCTTGAAGTTACAATAGTCAGCAAGTCTGAGTTAAAAATGAGCGCTTGCGACAACACCGCGGCACCAGGACCAGTTGAAACATGGCGTACAACAGCAAGCAGAACAGAACTGCCCCGCTGCACAACAAAGGGTTTTAGTTGTGGTAATGCAGGGTGCATGCAAGCCTCCTACAGCTCCAGACTACAGCCATGAAAACCAGGCCCCGAGTCAATAAACAAGTCCAGATCCCTCCAGACCAAACAGGGGACCAACACAGGGAGAGAGGAATTTGAGACCTGAGAGAAACCGCACCAATCAGGGCCACGTAGTCTCGGCTAAACCAGAGAAAAGAGCAGATTTCATAAACAGATAAACGGCTGCAGGCTCAGGGGTCAACAAGGTCAATAATCGTCACTTAAACCTGGCTACTCCAATCACATTCTTCTTTATTTACTTGACTGGAACTGATCACCAACAGCCAGAAGAGGTCGGAGAGGTCAGGCGCTATTATGAAGCGTTTATTTCCCGTGTTAGTGCAAGGATATTATCTTAGAAACACGTATATGGAGTTTGTTAGCACGTAAACTAAAGTAAAACGGTACGAGAAGCAAGTTCAGCAAGACTATAGTGGCACAAATGAGTTTCATTTTATTTCATTCAATATTGCGGAGTATAAATGTCACTTACTGTCTGTATTTAACGCTCATTTTTGACCAGTCTGGTCTCTTTTATAGGTTTATGACGATTCAATGAGCAGCAAAGTCTTATTTTGTTAATAGAGTTTGTCTAAGTCTAAATCTCCTGTATAAAAAAGAAACACTGAAGTTGCAATAAATTTGAGGAGAAATCAGCAGCAGCCAATTCTGCACAATGATATCCACTGAATTTTACATATGAATGAGCATAACATAAGCTAAAAGTTGCGATTCTTTTAAATATAGAAGGTACTTTTATCAAATCCGATATGAAAACTTGCTCTATTATTAAAACAGGTTTTCATAATTAATTTATGTGACTGCAAGAAGGAATTCGTTAAGGCATTATATGATGGAATTTACTACAACTCCAAAGAACTTAACACACCCAGATGAAAACTCTTTTTTGCTAATTTAGTTTTAGGCAATAAAACCATTCATTACTTGAATTACCAGAAACGGTGCACTCATAATAGTCAGGCGTGATAAAGTAGAAAACAGCATTACACAACACCTTAAAAACATAAAGGTCAAGAGATTCGCTGTATTCGAGACGAGGGGAGGGTTTCGCACCATGGCCACAGTTCTTGGCCATTTTTCACATTTGTTTTTTTCAGTTTGAGTGGATCTTTTTAAACTTGACCCCTGTTTTTTGTGTCACGCTCAAGAGATTCATTATATTTAAGACGAAGGGAGGATTTTGCACCATGGCCACAGTTCTTGGTCATTTATCACATTTGTTTTTTCAGTTTGAGAGGACATCTTTTTAAACTTGACTCCTGTTTTTTGTGCCACGCTCCACTGCGCCGTTCTCTCTGGGTGAAGCACAGTACATGTAAAATAATGACTGAACTTGTTATCACATGTTGACTGCTTTGTTGTGACGATAAAACACTAAAATAAAATAAAATTGAAGTTTTATCTGCAAGACAAGTTTGGTTGTGTAAATAAACAATTGGTTAAACTGTTTACATTGACTTTCTTTGTAATAAAGCGCCAGCAAATCTCAACATTATCCTCGAGCTACTTATCATGGGAAAGCGATAGAAAAATTGCCGTGTTTATTTTGATGCCACTCCTTTTGGTACTGCAGCCAACAGCGCAGCTCTGGAAAAGAATCACCGATGAAACAGTTTATTGAAGAGTGGACAAAAGGCATGCCACAATAAATCAATCAGACCATTTATCAAGATTCCAGTTGTCAGGATGGGGCGTGTGTGTTTATAGACAATAATCGGATTTACATCGGTTACACTGGGCTCATGTCACACCTCCAACTTTCATTTGTTAGACCAATCCCAAACCAATGGAGATTTTAAGATGATAAATACCCAACTTCAAAACTATTCTGACAGTGAGAGGAAAAAGGCCCTTTTTTGCCAACATGTGCCTATGGACCTTTTGCACACATGTTTTAAATTGGATCCTAATTTCTACAATTTATAAAATAGATTTCAGTCAAATCAAGTCACAAAATATATAAACTTCTCACAAAATTCTAATAGTCCATCCATCCATCCATCCATTTTCTTCCGCTTATCCGGGGCCGGGTCGCGGGGGCAACAGTCTAAGCAGGGACTCCCAGACTTCCTTCACCCCGGACATTTCCTCCAGCTCCTCCGGAGGGACCCCAAGGCGTTCCCAGGCCAGCCGGGAGACATAGTCCCTCCAGTGGGTCCTGGGTCTTCCCCGGGGCCTCCTCCCGGTGGGACATGCCCGGAACACCTCCCGAGGAAGGCGACCAGGAGGCATCCGGAACAGATGCGGGAGCCACCTCAGCTGGCTCCTCTCCACGTGGAGAAGCAGCGGCTCTACTCCGAGCCACTCCCGTGTGACTGAGCTCCTCACCCCATCTCTAAGGGTGCGCCCAGCCACTCTGCGGAAGAAACTCATTTCGGCCGCTTGTATCCGCGATCTCGTCCTTTCGGTCATTACCCAAAGCTCATGGCCATAGGTGAGGGTAGGAACGTAGATTGACCGGTAAATTGAGAGCTTCACCTTTCGGCTCAGCTCCCTCTTCACCACAACGGTCCAGTACAACGACCGCATCACTGCCGACGCTGCACCGATCCGCCTGTCAATCTCACGCTCCATCCTCCCCTCACTCGTGAACAAGACCCCGAGATACTTGAACTCCTCCACTTGAGGCAAGGACTCCCCACCCACCCAGAGAGAAAATTCTAATAGTGAATATTTAAAATCCATAGTGTACAATCCAAGATTTAGGTTGCGTCCCGTTACTCTGTCTTACCCCTTCCCCTTTATCTACGTCTTTGTCTTGCTCCTCGATACTGAGCTGAGAGGGCTCAGGGTACGAATGTTCCCCTAAGAAATGAGACATCACTCGATTACCGTTTCCGTCATCATCCCTTGCGTCTACCTGGCTGCTACATCTACAGAGGCGACAACAATTTGTGCAAAGAAAGGTCAAGGATTTTCGGGTACCTCAGCTCGACAAAAAAAAAAAAGCTTGTTTATACGTGAAAGTTCGATGAAAACTATAACGTCGGCTAAAAACCGCAACAACAGTTCACTAAAAGTAACGTAGAACATAAGCATCATAACTGTAAACCATGCTAAACTGTTAATCGATAATTAAAACTGCTACATTTATGAGACTCCTTGGCTGGTCGATGTGACGCTGCCATCCTGATCCCAAAACCTGCCTGAGCTTGTAGGCGTACCCCTTCGTTTCAAGTCTGGTCGAAAGCTTACTTCGTTTCAAGCGGTATGTAGCCCTCGGTCGTGGCTCTAGCTCTTGATCAAAATTAGAATCGGGACACCCCTTGCCCTCACATGAACGTGCAAAATCAAGGGGTAGGGGTAAGACAAAGGGTTAAGACAGACAAATGGGGCGCAGACTTAGTCTTAAGATTACAATGAAATACAGTTGCAGTCGATAAGTGATGGTAAAACTCAACATCCGCCCCCAAAGTTCTTCTCATGTGGAAGACTTCATATGGATAATGGGCATGGACATTTTATAGGCTGCCACTGCAGTCTTCACCTGGCTATGCTCTTGACTTGTTCGCTTTATAAACATTTGCAAAAGTCCTGCTGCATGTTTAGACCCGGTCTCCCCTGCAGCTCGCACACAGAGAACACATTCATCCCAAAATGGGCACCGCGAGGAGACAGGAGGGGGATGGCAGACACACTTAAGGAATTTTTCAACCACTTTAAACTATCAGGCTTGTGTTGAAGACCCCAATGTCGTATACAAGCCCGGGTCCTTCTATTTCCATTCAGTCTGCGTGGGGAGATCAGATAGAAGTGACTGAGTTTTGACATGATGAGTGGGGAGGTAATGAGGCGATCGTTGGCAGGATAAGAGCATTCTTTTCCCCCAAAACCAGGAGGGAGCTTCGACTGGCCATCTCTGTCCTGGAATTGTGAACTTAGGCTATAGCATTTTGGGAGGGCATCTGGCCAAGCTAATTCGCGCTTACTTCAAGTTTTTAAACATGCAGAACAACATTACACCTACTTTTGTAAGTTCAATATACAGCCCTGGAAATAAACAAGAAACCACTGTGTTTTTTTTCTGAAATCAGCATCTCTACATGTATTACAGCCATTCCATTCCAGCGTCTGTTGAATTCCAACACAAACACAAAGCTGAGCTACTTCAGTTCTTGCACCAGGAGTGGAATAAAGTCACCCAAGAACAATGTGAAAGACTTGTGTAGAGCATGTCAAGACACAAGAAAGCTGTGATTAAAAATAAGGGTTATTGCACCAAATATCAATTTCTGAACTCTTCTTAAGTGTAAACATTAGTATTATGTTGTTTTAAAATGAACTTGTTTCTGAATCTTGTTTCTTTGCATTGTTTGAGGTCTGAAAACATGTATCTTTTTTGTCATTTTCTGCAAATAAATGCTCTAAACGATAATATTTTTATTTGGAATTTGAGGAAAATGTTGTCAGTTTATAGACTTAAACAAAAATGTTCCTTTTGCCCAAACACATACCTATAAGTAGTGAAATCAGAAAAACTGATCTGATTTTTCCAGAACTGTATTTGGAAATTACAATAGTAGCCTATAAAGCACAGTTTACACCACTCTGGTCTGTACAATAAGCAAAAAGTTTGAAATTTAGAAATGCGTTTTGTATTCTTTTTCAACTTAAATAGTTTGTCTTGATATAATGACTTCATATCTGGCATTCTGAAGTTAGTCTCAAAGTACAAATATCATATCCATATTCAATGGAAACCGCACGAAAGAGGTTTAGTCTAGATAATGGCCAGCTTAGGATGCAGAGGCAGTTCAAACACAGTTATGAATATGATAATCAGAAATGGCGTGTCCAATGCGTTGAGGACAATCTGGGGAATACATAATGACATGGCTGAGTAGCACTGGATTGTTCATGGAAAACTGCAACCATCCTGGCAAAAGTGCATAGGAAAATATCTAAAAAAAACAACAACACACATTTTGGTTTAATATTTAGATTTGACTTAAACTACTACAAGATAAGATATGCCTTTATTAGTCCCACAGTGGGGAAATTCCAGTGTTGCAACGCACAGATCAAGAACAGCGGGAAATTGTAGCATGCAATAAAGCAAGATAATAAATAATGGCTTAAAAATAGACAAAAGTGGGGGAAAAGTCCTTCCAAACATGGGCTACTACAGTGCCCCGTCTCTCACTCACTACCCCCCGCTAAGTGTGGGGTCAATGACGGGGGGAGGGGGCCCCTAAAGTCCCCCAAAACAACACAAACTCCCATTTACACTGCCTTCAAGAATGTGGATTGATTTAAAGTTGCAAAAATGTCCAACTGGCGTTTAGTCCGCGTCATGCAAATCAGAACAGCAGCCAGGAAAGGAAAGCAACGCGTAAACGAGTTAAAAACATCGTTATTCAAACTGTAAACAGTGTCTAAATAAAGTGAAATTAACGTGCTCAAGAGATGCAAACACAAAAGCAGTTCAGTACTGACCTTGTAAGCAGATAAAGCCCACGACGTAACGCGTAACCGCCGGTGTCTTCGTGCGCCTCACCGCCGCTTTCCTCCAGCCTTCGCCCCGCTGTCTCCCGCTCTGCACTGGTACATCCATGCCCGCTCCTGAGCTCTGATCCTCGGCTTCCTCTACAGCTGCGCGGCGCCTCCTTTGGTTCCTCTCCACGGTTGGTCGCAGCCTCTGGCCAAAAAAGTACTTTGAAATGGAGCCGTGCGTCACCGTCTGTGCGTAAAGGTAAAGGTACACCGACGAGTCCTGCTACCTGCGCCGTCCCCGGGGGAGCGAAACCCGGCGTCTAGAGACGAGTTCCTGGGGGGAAAACTACCAGGAACAAGGCAGGGACATGTGGGTAATGCGCTCCGTGTGGCAGGCCGACCAGACGCACCACTCACCGACGGCGAAAGTTTGAGCGGCAACTTCCAGGTGCGCTACGGAACAAAAGTCGGTGGTTAAACGGATCGTACCGGTTCATTACAGTCCTCCCCGTGTTCCCTCAGACAACCCCGAGTCCACAGCCACCCGCACCGGCCACTTGTGTCCGCGACGAGTGGGCAGTTCGGCTCAAGTCCGCGGTGCTCCGGAGTTGGCGTCCTCCTCCTCCTACCGCTTCCCGAGGTTTTTTACTCAAGGCGCAACAAGTTAGCGCTAAACAAGAGCGCCATATCCGTCTGCGGCTTTCACAATAAACCCCACACAACAATAACAGGTTAGGTTATACAGTAATAATAAAAGACCACAGCAAAATGATCTGATTTGACTACTTATAGGTATGTGTTTGGGCAAAAGGAACATTTTTGTTTGAGTCTATAAACTACTGACAACATTTCCCCCAAATTCCAAATAAAAATATTATTGTTTAGAGCATTTATTTGCAGAAAATGACAAATGGTCAAAAATAACAAAAACAGATACATGTTTTCAGACCTCAAACAATGCAAAGAAACAAGATCAAATTCATTTTAAAACAACTTAATAGTACTAATGTTTACACTTAAGAATATTTGCATATTATCTGTAAATATGTACATAGCACCTAGCGTTTATATATGTGCTCTAATATATGTGTTCCTAATATATGTGTATATATATATATATATAGGATGGGTTAAAATGCAGAGAAGAATTTCTCCAGTGTGAGATCAATAAAGTTCACTTCTTCTTCACTTCTTCTTCTTATCTTTCATAGTGTATATTCTGTAAAGATAGTTTCTATTTGATTATTTTTTTAATGCTTCTCTTTATCTTATTTATCTATTTAAAAAAAAAATTGAGCACTCTTGGGCAGCAAAGTAAGAATTTCATTGTGCAGGGTTTGTTTGTGTTTGTTTACTGTGCCTGTGACAATAAAAGCTTTGAATCTTGAATCTTGAATCTAAGAAGAGTTCAGAAATCAATATTTGGTGCAATAACCCTTATTTTTAATCACAGCTTTCATCACAGCTTTCATGCATCATGCTCTCCACAAGTCTTTCACATTGTTCTTGGGTGACTTTATTCCACTCCTGGTGCAAGAACTGAAGTAGCTCAGCTTTGTGTTTGTGTTGGAATTCAACAGACGCTGGAATGGAATGGCTGTAATACATGTAGAGATGCTGATTTCAGAAAAAAAATTCACTGGTCTCTTATTTTTTTCCAGAGCTGTATTTTTAGCCATGTACACGAGGCTATGAGCTTAAAAAATTCCCTCTCAAATAGTCCTAATTCATTTTTATTTCAGATGATGCAATCAAATGGTAAAGATCAATAGGAAAACTAGGCTCATCTATGATTTTGTTTTAAAAAGTAAAAAAAAAATAAAACATAAAAATAAAACACCTATGTCATCTTATAAAATACATTCAGAGTTGAAACATTACAACAAATCCAAGTAAGCCTTTACTAGGAGTGTGCAAAAATATCAAAATATCTGTTTGTATCGTATCGTTTAATGTGATGATACAGTATTGATATCGTCGGCTGCTGTATCAATATGTTGCCAAGAGTATGTTCTGGTATATTTTAATACATTATTTTGTTTCAGCGCTACAGTTTTGTTGCTTGTTTAGTGGAAGGAAACTTGTTTATTTGACACATTTGACATATTCACTGTTTTCATGATTAAAAAGGGCATGTTTTATTTTCACTTAGACTTATACAAACTTTAATGATCCACAAGGGAAATTGTTTTGGTACAGTAGTTCACTCATCAAATATAATATAAAATATTATAATATAACAGAGGGTTAAAAAATAAAATAAAAATGATGGAATAGCAACCAAAGAGCAATAGACCAGTGTCAGATGAGCCTTAATTATAAAATAAAAAATAATGATAATGAATATATATGTACTAATCAGAATTAAATGGAAAAGTAGTAATAAAGTATAAAATACAATATCAAAATATAGCTGCAAGCAGCAATGTGGGGCCAAGCACCGAAGGTGCATGTAGGCCTCAGCATGTAGGCCGCATGCAGGGTCTGACAGGGTCTAACAGAGTCTGACAGGGTTTAACAGGGTCTGACAGGGTCTAACAGAGTCTGACAGGGTTTAACAGATCAAAGACACATCAAAGACAGATCGGTTGCTAGGTGCGTTGCTAGGCAATTCCTGAAAATTCCTGCAACTTTGACCTGCTGGTGGCACTAGACAGTTGGGGCTGGGGGCCTATAAATTGCTGTGGGTAATGAGGGGACTGGCTGGAATGTGCATGCAAAATTTCACAACTTTTTACCAGACGGTTCTAGGGGTTGCCATAGACTCCCATGTTGAGGAGAATATAAAATAATAATAAAAATCAGGAGACCAGACACATCAAAGGAAAGATCAAAGGGTTGCTAAGCAACGTCGCTAGGCAACGCAGTACAAACACTATTTTTTAAATCTTTTATTATTTCAAGGTGCCTAGCACCTACGGTGCTTGGCCCCTAACAAGATGTACAATCCCAGCAATATACTTTGCACAAGATGTGGTTTAACAAAAACTTTTAGTATCACAGCCATGATTGAGCCATTATTTTTTATTAAACTGTGTCAAATTGATTTGAAGTATATCATATCGAATTGAAAGTGTACTGTACTGAGCTATGTATCGTATCGTGGCCTGTGTATCGAGGTATGTATCGTATCGGCAGCTTCTTAATGATACCCGTCCCGAGCCTTTACCCCTCCTCTCAACAACACGAGAGTCCTTTCAATTTGATTATCTTAATGATTTGAAGAAGAAGAAAAAAATCTACTTTAATTGTGAAATCGTCTTAATTAAACATCCGGTGTTTCCATGGTTTCCAACAGAGCAAAAGGAGAGCAACAGCGCCACCCGGCGGCTGCTCCAGTTAGCCCAGCTTTATCAAAAAGGCATAAAAATGACTAACCACCACGAAAACATCCAGTAAAATGTGTAAGTGAAAAAACATCTTGCAAAACAATTAACATTAGATTAAATACAGTAAATTATTAAACAGGTTTGACAATTTCTTCTCAAATGTGAGGCCTACTGATGCATGCAAATGTCTAATGCATAATGATAGACTTAGACAAACTTTATTGATCCACAAGGGCAATTATTTGGGTACAGTAGCTCACTCATCAAATATAATATATAATAAATAACAGAGGGCAACAAAAATAGATGGAATAGCAAAAAAAAGAGCAACAGACTGGTGTCAAATGAGACATAGTTATAAAAAATAAAAATAAATGTATATGTACAAATCAGAATAAAATAGAAAAATAAGTAATAAAATATAAAATACAATATCAATACAATATCATAATGATGTCTCTTTTTTGACATTTGCCAATTCCATGATGGTTCAGTGGTTAATATCGCCTACTGCCTATATCTAAACAGGTCTATATTACTGTTCTGTATTTTTCTTTTTCACAAACCGGTGATGTGGAGAGAGGAATGCAGCAGCGGGAGGCAGAGCTCTATAAAGATTTCACTTGGAAGTTTGAGGCTCATGTCAACGCTGCTCTAATGAACTCAGTGCTGCTCAAAACTCACAAGCTTCATAAAAAGCGACAGAGAAGAGTCTGACAGCTCGAGCTCCCACACACACTGAGTTGGCACTTAGGAGGGATCTGCCAGAGGTTCCTGCAGGACTGTGGGTGTGTTTAACATCCACACTCAGGGGAGAAACTGTTACTAGGCAGAATAGTAGGATAAAGGAAAGTGTATTGGCTATTTTCTTTTGGCTATATTGTAAATGTCTACATAACATATTTAATTTTTTTTCTACATTTAGTGTTTTAGAGAGGCAAAAAATACATTACAGTACAAGGTGTACTTTGTAACTTTTCTGGTGGATGGTCCGTCACCTGCTTGGGTTTAACCTGGTATGTTCCACAGCATGATAATAAACACTTGTAGCTTTGATTTATTCCAGAGGTTTTCCTTCTTAAATATAATTTCAAAGGCATGCATTTTTACTTTGACCTGTAACGTGGCCTGATGGTCCCAGCTGTCCACGGAGATAATTTAATGCCATACTGTGAAACATCTCAGGGAAAGCAGTAACATCTCCCTCTGCCAGACATGTTACGCGATGCAACATTTAAAGATTTAAAGATTTGCGTAACCGGAGAGCCGCATTCATTAACGTACATTTAATTAAGTCAACATTCAGTATTTTAACTGAGCATTTCAATACAAAATTCACACTTGAAGGAAAACAAATTGACAACCAAATGATTTTATTCCTTGATCATTAGAAAGCAGTACATTTGTGAATGAGGCATGATTAAACCACCAACAAAAAACAAGTGAATGAACAAACTGCTAGAAACTGATCCTATTTGACATATTAAATACAGCTCTGGAAAAAAATAAGAGCCCACTGCATTTTTTTTCCTGAAATCAGCATCTCTACATGTATTCCAGCGTCTGTTGAATTCCAACACAAACACAAAGCTGAGCTACTTCAGTTCTTGCACCAAGAGTGGAATAAAGTCACCCAAGAACAATGTGAAATGGGGAGAGCATGCCAAGACGCATGAAAGCTGTGATTAAAAATAAGCATTATTGCACCAAATATTGATTTCTGAACTCTCCTTAAGTGTAAACATTAGTATTATGTTGTTTTTAAATTAATTGGATCTTGTTTCTTTGCATTGTTTGAGGTCTGAAAACATGTATCTTTTTTGTCATTTTCTGCAAATAAATGCTCTAAACGATATTTTTATTTGGAATTTGGGGGAAATGTTGTCAGTAGTTTATAGACTCAAACAAAAATGTTCCTTTTTTCCAAATACATACCTAAAAATAGTAAAATAAAAAAACTGAGAATTTTGCAGTGGTCTCTTTTTTCCAGAGTTGTATTTGGAAATTACAATAGTATAAAGCACACTGTTTACACCACTCTGGTCTGTACAATAAGCATACATGTGTTCAGCAAAAAGTTAGAAATTTGGAAATGTGTTTTGTATTCGCCTTTTTCAATTTAAATAGTTTGTCTTGATATGACTTCTTTTTAATTAAACTTCATATCTGGCATTATGAAGTTAGTCTCGAAGTGCATTCTGCAAATAAATGCTCTAAACGATAATATTTTATTTGGAATTTGGGGGAAATGTTGTCAGTAGTTTATAGACTCAAACAAAAATGTTCCTTTTGCCCAAACACAAACCTATAAGTAGTAAAATCAGAAAAACTAATCATTTTGCAGTGGTCTCTTATGTTTTTTTACAGAGCTGTGAGAACAATTGACATCTTAAACATCAAAACAAAATTAGAATACACAATTTTCCAGTTTTTAAGCTTATCTAAGACGCAAGGTCCATCCATTTGACTGTGCAAATATCCACTACATCTACCACAATGAAGACGTGTTTTCCTAGTCGCTGTAAACATGATATGCTGTTGTGCTCAAATCACAAATGGCACCAAACATTTCATTTATTTACAAAAAATCAGGTCAAATTAAGTGACCAATGTCAGTATCTTTAAGATCTATGTACACTAAAACGACAAGCTAAATTAATCACGTTTTGTTCTCTGTAATAAGAGAAACAGTTGAAGCAGCAGACTAATTTCAAATAGTGTTGTACAACAAGCTACAAGTCACATGAACCAAAATCATGTCAGTAGGAAAACCTTTCAACCCTGTCATCGCAAAGCTTTACCATCACCTTAAAATCTCAACAGGCAAAAATTAAAAATACTAATTACAGCAACTTAAAATATGTCCAGCCAAGTTTTCTTATTTTTACATTTGAAGACTGAATATCAACTTAAAACAAACATCTTCACAGCTAGAACAACAAAATGGCACAAGGAGAAAACGGTTTAGGAAGACAAAACGCCAAAAATTAAAATACACAGGGGAAATAACCCAGCATTGTAGTTATGGCAAAAGGTTTCACTAAACAAAAGTGAAAGTGCAAGACAATTTCCTGAAAAACTTGAAAACTTTAAGAGGTATTTTAAAGTAAGCCATGTCCTGATGTCACCAATGACCGAAGTTTATCATAAAATGAGCTACAAAAGTAAAAACAGATCACTGACAAAAAAACGGCAACATTCTGACATAATAATGTGCAAGTTCTAAGATTTTCAAAAGAGCAGAGGAAAAAAAATAGTCATTCCGAAGAACCTGCTCACTAAAACTTTACATTTTATTATATTTTATTAGATGTATGACCGTTGATATTTGTGATTCATGGTTCACGGACTAAGCGTTTACTCCTGAAACAGAAGGTACTGTTTAAGTCCAAGTTCGGGCATCATCATTATTTTGGATATATTAAGATCATTATGGTGGCATAGGTCATTTTTGCACATTGGCACTTTTTTCTTGTTCTTTTGCCTTTCTAAAATCAAGAATATCTTATATTTTTAGCACAGTGTTGTATATATTTCCATAAAAACATAAACAAAAACAGCGTGGTCCTTATTGCTGTAGTATCTTTGGGTCATTTCAAGGAATAGTCTTTGGGTTTTGTTGATCCAGAGAAGTGATTATGTCTGGTAGTGTTGAAGTTGGTGCCTTGCTTAGTTTCCTGTGTAGAGGTCCACAGTGCTGGAGCTCAGGCCTCTGCTCTCCCTGAAGTTCCCGCTCCCTCGAGGCTGAGAGAAAGAAGACGATTCAGAATGAGGGGAAAAAATGACAAGATTTGAGTTTATGAATCAAACATTTTTACCGGGAATGAGTCGTCGCTGGTCTTGTTCAAATAATTCAGTGAAGCGGCTCTTTTCATGCTGTTGGATAAGACATTCGTTTTAGCCAATATACAATAGAAGTTTTGTGGAGTAGAAAAGTAAGTAGAAAATATAATTGGAACCAACAGGGAGTACTAATAAAATCATAATTTAACTTTTTATTTTTACATTTTATTATCTATTCCACACCAACCCCACTAATTAAAAATCTACTTAGTGATTCACAATCTTTTTCTGAAGTACTGCTTCAGAAAATATTTGGTCTTCCGAATACCACTAGATCTAAGGCTAGGGCTGCGTCCCATTACTGTGCCTTACCCCTTCCCCTTTATCTACGTTTTTGTCTTGCCCCTCGATAATGAGCTGAGAGGGCTCAGGGTACAAATGTTCCCCTAAGAAATGGGACGCCACTCGATTACCGTTTGTGTCATCGTCCTTTGCCTCTACCTGAGCTGCTACGTCTACAGAGGCGACAGCAACTGACGCAAACAAACGTAAACAAATGTCAAGGATTATCGGGTATCTCAGCTCGACAAAAAAACTAGCTTGTTTATGCATGAAAGTTTGATGAAAACGATAACGTCGGCTAAACAGACATCACTACACTTAAAACCGCAACAACAGTTCACTAAAAGTAACGTAGAACATAAGCGTCATAATTGTAAACCTGCTAAACTGTTAATCGATAATTACAACTGCTGAAAATACATTTATGAGACTCCTTGGCTGGTCGATGTGACGCTGCCATCCTGATCCCAAAACCTGCCTGAGCTTGTAGGCGTAACCCTTCGTTTCAAGTCTGGTCGAGAGCTTACTTCGTTTCAAGGGGTATGTAGCCCTCGGTCGTGGCCTTAGCCCTTGATCAAAATTAGAATCGGGACACCCCTTGCCCTCACATGAACGCGCAAAACCAAGGGGTAGAGGTAAGACGAAGGGGTAAGACAGAAATGGGACGCAGCCTAATTCTAAGTCTAAAATAGAACTACACTATTGCTATAATAGTTCGAAACAAGCCGTAGCCAAAAAGGACACATTAATTTGATTAAATTGCTCAAAGAATTAGAAATGCAGAGGAATCCACATACCACCTGGCGGAGCTTGTGTACCACAGTTTGATAAGCACGGACCTAAATGATTAGTTAACTACATATTAGGTCATGTATCTGCAAGTGACAAGATTTATGTAACCGTAACATGAAAAGTAATAATATAATAATGAGTATCAAGGGATGGAAAATTGACTAAAAGTTTCATAACCCAAAAGTAGGTCTCAAATGTGTTTGCGTTTAATCCTTCGTGCTCGTCCTTACTTGGTGTTGCGTGGCTCCGGTGGCCCGTTGCCTTGGAGCTTCTTCACTAACAGTTCACTGCTGCGTCTTAGAACGTCTCTCAGCTTTCCCAAAGAACCACTGCGCTGAAGAGCACCGCTGCCATCCTGTGGACAAACGTGCACACTTCAACACATCTGCACTACACATGTGAATTCACATCAAACAACAACAAACTCCCACTTTAATCCTGCTTTTCAGATCACACACACACAAATAATGAGACACAGACTCCTAATGCTATTCATCTACAAATACATTCTTTAATATTTTACTGTTTTAAAGAGGCATTGTGGAACTTTTCTGGTTGACTGACCCTCTTTGTCTCCATTGAGATATATATTTTTGACCTGGAAAGTTTCATAGTGTGGCATTAAACTTATCCAGGCTCTGCCACTTGCTCAGTTAGTTACAAGTCAGTTCTGTGAAGAGGTGACCCAGCTCACAGTAAGAATACACGTTTTGTATTTATTTAAAAAATGAATAAATGACACGCTATGGAACATTTCAGGCAAAGAACTATAATCTTCATGGAGATGAGATTCACTAGAAAAGTTACCTTGTGCTGCTTTAATTTACCAAATTATTAACTAGGTAGATAAAGCTGTAAAGGTCTGTCTAAAATGTAAAAATGAAAGTTACCATCCATCCACTCATAATGAAGAGAATATAAGTTTCATACATCTATCTTGATGCAGTACAGCTGTTGGCCCAGCAGAGGGAACCTTTTTATGAAAAATGAGCTACTACCATGTTTTTTTTTCATGGTTTGGGTCCTGCAACTTACACTCTGGAGCGACTTGTATATTAAAATGGTCACAAGCCTTGAGTGCCCTCTTGTGGCTTGAGTTGAAAACTACTGCTATAGCTATATATTAAAATTGCACCCTCTTGTGACAGCCACGAGAGGGCGCTGTAGGCTTGTGTGCCAGTATCTCCTACTACTATTACTTCTATACCACTGAAAATGTAAACAAACTTAAAAGGACAACGGAGAAGACTGAACACAAATGGCCCCAAAAAGAAAATCATATCCTGCAAATTACAAGCTGCAAGTAGTGAAATAGGCAGCCAAAAATGGCAATCGAGTGAGCGAGAAACTTGTGAGGGACTGGAGAAAAGCGGAGAATACTCAAACTGCAATGAAGAAAACAAAAAAGGCGAATCATGGGCTAAAAGCTAGACGGCCAGAGCTAGAGGAACAAGTTAAAGGTCCCATGACATGGTACTTCTTGATGCTTTTATATGGTGCCTTAATGGTTCCCTAATACTGTAAATCAGGGGTCTTCAACGTTTTTCAGGCCAGGGACCCCCAAACAGATGGCAAACTGGGCCAGGGACCCCCTACTATATATACGGCATAGAATTGTGTTTTATATTAAATTGAGCTTAGTGTCATGTATAAACATTGCTACTCTGTTATGGTACATCCAATACAAGGAAATAATACACAGGTTAAAACTGTATTTTCATGTTTTTTTTTATTTTAAAGATGGGCCAGATAGGCCCTACGGGGTGGATGTGCTACTGCAATTTTTAGACACAACTTGCATATAACACAGGCCTATTAAGAGCCTTCACTGATTCAACCAAAAAAACAAGTGCAAGGGAGAGAGTGGCTGTGCTTCTGCCATTTACACATACATCTTGCTCAAATACAGAGCTATTCAAATAATGAACAATGAACACAAATCAAGTTAAGCTTTGATCATAACACATCAAGTTAAACTGTGAACATACATGAACATACAGGGGACAGTGAACCCCAAAGTCATCTGTGAATTCCCACTTCAGTGAGATGTCTGACCCTGATGAGTTGCACATAACATATCTATCCTGGGGTGGATGGAGACTGTCAGGCAGAGGGTCAGATCAGCCTCAGGCTGCAGCCTTGACCTGTATTTGTTCTTCAGGTAAGTGAGAGAAGAACATCCACTTTCGCAAAGATATGTAGATAGATGTAAAGTGAAATCAAAAGATTTCGCGACCCCCCCTGCAGTACCTCCGCGACCCCCCTAGGGGTCGCGACCCCCCTGTTGAAGACCTCTGCTGTAAATGAATCCTGCTCCAAAATCAAGACTCAGTGCATGAGAAAGACATGTACAGAGTCAGAGTCAGAAAGTCTCTCTCTGAACAACTCATTCTGGGCCTTGTTGCTTGAATGCAAATGAGAAGGACACAGATAGGTTAGAGGAGCGGGTGGGGGGGGAAGCAAATACGCTGCTGGTTCCTTGTTTTAGCAGTGCGCTGTGTGCTGGCCCCACTTCCGCGGAGGAAGAAAGGAGAGGCATTTCAATGAAAAAAAACACATTTTCACAGAAAATAAAATTAAACCACTGCTGTTTCAGATGTCCACAGGCTCAGATAAAGGACTTCCGAGCCTAGAAACACTCGCACATGCCTTCAGGCAAATAAAAAAAACGCATTTCGCATTGCGTAGCTCCTTCGCAGTCCAAACTCTCTGGGCGTGATTTACAGAGACGCTGAGTAGAGACACAGACGGGGGGTGGAGCTGTATTTTTCGATGTGACGTCACATAGTTGCCTTGTTCAGAATCGCCCGTTTGAGCTGTGTTTTTTCTAACGCAGAAAAGGACCGTAAATGCTCAGTTTAGACATTTCGCAACTTTTAGCCATGGGGGGGGCGGGGGCTAAACAGGGTAGGGGAGCTCACATTAACGTTCAAAAACCTCAGAAAGTGAAAATTTCATGCCATGGGACCTTTAAGAAACGGCTGCTTGAACAACATCTCTGATTTTATAAAATAAATTTCCCCCAAAAAGTGCGACTTATGTTTTTTTCTTCTTCATTATGCGTTTTTTGACTGGTGCGACTTTTCCTTCGACTTATAGTCCGAAAAATACGGTACATTTGGATCAAAATAGACAGAACAAATTCACAAATGAAAAACTTTATTTGAGAATACCAACAAGTGTCAATGCAATAGTCTTCACAATGCAGAACGGTATATATTTAACGCAGTCCTACTTTCTACAATAGTGCTTATAGACCTTACCATTAATGCTTGTCCACTTTAGGTAACTGAAGCCACACTATGTATATATGTATATATATGCTGAAATAGACAGCTCAATAAATAAGCATTCCACTAACACAATATTGTCATTTATGTGATCAACATAGTCACTTATTTTGCATTAAAGAGATAGGTGTATCATTGAAAGGAATGGAGAAGGCAAATAGCATACCAAGAGAGCCATAATAGTGATCTATGTATACAGCCTTACAATTACAAGTCCATAATTACATTCAGTTAGTTCAAATAACATCTGATATGAAACACTGGGATTTTAGTGGCTGGAATAAGCACAAAGAAATCACCAAATGTTTTACAATTTTGTGAGAAAAAGGCAAGACACTCTATTGAGCTTTGTGTTCAAAATGCATTAACCATTTACGGGTAAACCAAAGTGGACACAGTGACTGAAGCACGTTACACAAGTACACACTAAAACTACTCTAAGAATCAGGGCCCTGTACTGTGAAGATGGAATACATACTACCTTAAACCTATCTTGTTCAACTAGGACAGGAAACTGCATTTACAAAGTTAATGTAGTGGTACATTTTGAGATGTACAAGACAAAAAATCTAAACATGATTTAATAGTTTCATTAGGCTGTTTGTCAGAGCATCTTAATCGTATAGACACACACAATGTTAATAGATATTAAGCAGTTAACTTAACAGTGAAATCATTAAAGTCTTTTTGCAGTTCATTTTGCAGAGCGTTTGTGTATACACATCCATACTTCAACCTCAGGGAAAAGGGACAGTAAGATTTACAGCTCTGGAAAAAAATAAGACCACTGCAGTTTTTTCTGAAATCAGCTTCTCTACATGTATTACAGGCATTCCATTCCAGCGTCTGTTGAATTCCAACACAAACACAAAGCTGAGCTACTTCAGTTCTTGCACCAGAAGTGGAATAAAGTCGCCCAAGAACAATGTGAAAGATTTGTGGAGAGCATGCCAAGACGCATGAAAGCTGTGATTAAAAATAAGGGTTATTGCTGCTTCTTCTTACGTGTAAACATTAGTATTATGTTGTTTTAAAATGAATTTGATCTCGCTTCTTTGCATTGTTTGAGCTCTGAAAACATGTTTCTTTTTTGTTATTTTGACCATTTGTCATTTTCTGCAAATAAATGCTCTAAACCATAATATTTTTATTTGAAATTTGGGGGAAATGTCAGTAGTTTATAGACTCAAACAAAAATGTTCCTTTTGCGCAAACGCACACCTATAAGTACTAAATAATGATAATTTTGCAGTGGTCTCTTATTTTTTTCCAGAGCTGTATATTATAAAATCCTTAATCATCACTTATCTATGTCCCCAGATACAAAATAAACATGCTCAAATCAAAAACTGAGTTATAATGCTGCTTTGTTCTTAAAAATATATTGAAAATGATAGCAAAATGATTTGTTATAATTTGGTGTTTTGGTCCTCAAGAAAAATCTCATTTTGGATGCCATATGCTACAGCTGAGGCCAATTAGAAAATAAATCTAAAAAGGGCCATTTGTGATTTGAATTCTCATTAACTAAACCCCAGAAAATGCTTTGGACTCAGCATTCTTGTCCGCAAATGTATTTCTCAATTTACAAAATGCATTGAATCACACTGCCCAATGCTTTATACAGACTAAACTTCACAGTACAGAACCCTGAATACTCCTGACTTGAATACGAGCTAGCTAACAGTAAATGGAACACTAGGTAAAATATCCAACACCATTAAAACCATATAGTAATATCTAAAACCTTCTTGTGCCAGTATCTGTGCTCCGTGTTCCTGCTTTTACAGTCACTCTTCAGCTTACGTTGCCGATTCCCTTTGAAATGCGTGAACGTTTTGTGTTGAAAACCATTGAAAAATCCAAGGACGTTAAAGCGAATGATGGAGATGTCACCGTGGTTACATTAAGATACACTCTGGAATATATCCCGACTGGAGTTGAGGGGAAAACAAATCATTTTAAAATGTAATGTTTGTTTGTTGTTCAGATGTGTCGAGTTTATTCAGATCTGACTTTAAAGCAACACCGTGTAACTTTCTGGAGGTGGCACATTTCCTGCACTGCAAAAAAGCTTGTCCAAAATTTAAGATATAAACACTTAAATCTACCAGATAATGACTTAAAAGTAGTGAAACTATCTGTCCATGCAGCAAGGTCATTTTACTTGACAAGTTCTCTTCAAATAAACTCCCTCTAGACTAGAATTAAGCAGCCTCTGGTCTAGTAAGTCGATAATAAATCTGAAAACAAGTGCCGACTCCATGGAAATACAAAGATTCTCCTTGGACACAGACACGTTTTACCAGATCATACAGAAAATATAACAAATGCCTATGCGTTTCATAGCGTACTGTGCAATATTACAGCGGAAAGACCAACATCTCCATGGAGACAATTGAAAAGGTTACATTTTTTGGCTAAAATGTTACATGGTGCGACTTTAGGGTTGAAATTAATACTAACAAAAATGTTAGAATTAGATTAGCCTCTTAAAAAGTAAGTAGTGTGAATTGGTCAATCAGCATGTCCCTTTATTATTTTATTACCCCTTAATGAATAATCCAGTGAGAGGTTACCCGCTGTATCTATAGTTACAGTAACCACAGCAACACCACCATAGCTACAGTATGTCATTGCAATCAAATGCCTGCATATTTATTTAGCCACAAAACATAAAAAGCAATACCAAAAAAATGTAAACAAAATCATACAAAATATCAAATAAATGATCTATAAAAACACCAAGCTCCCTTTCTTATAACTCTCTCGTCTTATCGACTAAAATAAAAATGTTTAATATTAATAATAATCATTTGTTTAATATACAGTACCATAGTTTAGGCATTTGAAAAAGTAATATAATATTGACCAAATACAGGCATATGTTAAAAGCTCAACCTCTTGTTAATATAATATGGCTGTAGCTTAAAACTGTTCGAACTCAAGGCTGTGGACAAATAAAACCAACAAAAGTTAAATAAATATTGATCTATTTTGAGTTTTATGGAGAAATGTCTATGGTAACTGACATCTTAGTTTTATATATTACACTGTTTTTACATTTACAATGAACCTCACTAATGACGTGTGTGGGTGAATTCTCGTAGTTCATAATGGCTTTACACACACAATGATTACGGGATAAAGGGATAGTCCAGGATTTTGTGTTTTTATTATGAAATCTGTCTCTTTCAAAGCTACAATGTTGTTTAAATTATATGATTTGGTGGAATAAAAACATTGGACATACCGGTTTCCTCAGTCAAACAATTTTCAAGGTATTAACGCGATAAGATTTGTACTAGAGGGCTGACTGCTAGTGCTGCAACCTGTGTTAATTAAGATGAATTAGGATCGTTTTTAAACTGTTAAATACCATAGCAACAATGTATAAATTTCATAACTCTGAAACCCAAGGATAAAGAAACACAGACTTTAACTGCAAAATATTTAAATTAGCAATCCACAAAGCATTCTGATGCAATGTTAGATGAAGTTACTTGTAGTTTAACACTGTTTTGTTTAATTGCAGTCATTTAATTTTATCACAAATATTTGGAAGATCTATAAGGGAATAAGTGAGCTAACGTTCTCCATAGAGATTTATTTTTATCTTTATTTTCAATGCACATTCTATTGCACATTACTGCACATTTCAATGCCACATCTTCCATTGCACATTTTGATGCACACTGCACATTTTGGACATCTGTAAATACGTATTTATTTATACTTTTGCACTGCTTTAGATTTTAGTCTTTGATAGTTTTTGTATTGTCTTATATTGTATTTTGTACACTGTCTTTTTTGCAATGCTTGGCCAGAGAGACACGAAATTTCGATTCACTGTATGTCGAACACATATGGCAAAATTGACAATAAAGCGAACTTTGAACTTGAACTAGAGATCATAATTACAAAAAACTGTGCTATCCCTTTAACTGCGCTAAACTAGTTATTTTTACAAACATGAACGACACAAGAGTTAGTGAGAAGAATGTGAGAGAGGAGTGAGAGGGCAGATTCGTAAAGACCAAACGTCCCAACAGCAGCAGCAGCAGCAGCAGCAGATGCCAATGGAGCAGTGACAGGAGACAACCACCAGGGGGCATAGGTGAGCCGTGTGTGACTGCTGGGACAGGGGCACCAGGAGGAATGGTACAGGAGCTCAGAGAGGCCAAAAGGGGGCGCACGTCCGACTGACTTTTGTGTTGGGAGAAGAAGAGAAGGATGGAGGAATAATCTTGATGGCTTAGGCCTGATAAAAGAAAGAGAGATAGAGATAGGCAAACAGACAAACAGCACACATTTGTAAGGCTAAGTGCTACTATGGGTTGGGATTTGAAAATGGATTATATTTGTAATATTTTAGAATTGCAACTTTTGTGTTTATACCATACATTAAAAAATATAAAATTACCAATCTTTTTTTTATCTTCTATCTCATTCAGTCTATCCATGGGTTTCAAAATAAAGTAAAATTTCAAACAATTTCCCTTGTAGATCAATAAAGTTTGTCTAAGTCTAATGCTGCGTCCAATTTCTCTGTCTTACTCCTTCATTTTACCCCTACCCCTTAGTTTTGCGTGTTCATGTGAGGGCAAGGCGTGTCCCGATTCTAATTTTGATCAAGGGCTAGGGCCACAACCGAGGGCTACATACCCCTTGAAACGAAGTAAGCTCTCGACCAGACTTGAAACAAAGGGGAACGCCTACAAGCTCAGGCAGGTTTTGGGATCAGGATGGCAGCGTCACATCGACCAGCCAAGGAGTCTCATAAATGTATTTTCAGCAGTTGTAATTATCGATTAACAGTTTAGCAGGTTTACAATTATGACGCTTATGTTCTACGTTACTTTTAGTGAACTGTTGCGGTTTTAATTGTAGTGATGTCTGTTTAGCCGATGTTATCATTATCATCAAACTTTCATGCATAAACAAGCTAGTTTTTTTGTCGAGCTGAGGTACCCGATAATCCTTTACATTTGTTTTCGTTTGTTTGCGTCAATTGTTGTCGCCTCTGTAGACGTAGCAGCTCAGGTGGAGGCAAAGGATGATGACGCAAACGGTAATCGAGTGGTGTCCCATTTCTTAGGGGAACGTTTGTACCCAGAGCCCTCTCAGCTCGGTATTGAGGGGCAAGACAAAAACGTAGATAAAGGGGTAGAGGAAGGGGTAAGACAGAGTAATGGGACGCAGCCGAAGTCTAAAATTAGGACTGTTGCCATAGTGATTAACAATTTAAAGCTAAATATATCTTATGAATGGTGAAAAGTCATAACAGGAAGCCGAAACCCATGAGTGTGCTGATCTTGCTCATATGTGTAATTTATTGGTTAAATGTTGAAATTTCCTACATCACTGAGGCCTTGATACTGCGGCAGATAAGAACTGTGAATCTAGTGTACTACAAGTTACATTATCCAATACAATGTACCCCTTTATACTGCAGTAAAAGTAAAAAAACAGCATGAAAATCGTTGAATTGTGGTTCTAACTCTCGCCGATTCCCATTTAACAAGACTATAATTGTGATGCTTGTGATTCTTGCAAAGCTCTGTCACCATATGGCAAAACAATACACTTTTGTCATAAATTATGTTTCTAAGAATATGCAGTCTGCTGTTCAGTTTGTATTTTTCTATCTGGACTCAATGTTTACAGCAGTCTCTTTCAGTGAGACACATCACTCACTTATTTCATTTGCTCTATTTTTCGACACACTAATGCACCTTCTTCTCTCTAAGCACATAATAGGCTGAGTAACTTTTCAAATGTGATTTAAATAATTGTGATGATGATTAAATTTATTTTTTACATCTTAATCTATCTATCCATGTACTGTTCTAAAATAAGCGTTGCGTTTTGGTGTGAGCCGAGCCAGTATCTCTGCATTTGGAGCAGGTGGGTGGTGTTGGAGCAGGTGGGTGGTGCTGCAGTGACACAGCAGCTTTTCTTTTTCTCCACATTAAAACAGAGCGCCTCGATGTTGGCTCTTTCCCCATCTCTGCAGACAGGGACCTCTGCAGCAGTCAGCACTAAAACGCACATAACTTTGCCTTTTTTAACCATGCATGTTAAAACCGGTTCATAATCCAGTCCTTCTAAAACTCAGAACGCTCCATTCCACCGTCTAATGTTGTGAGGTTATTAACTTTGATTCATAGGTTTCAGCTTCGTGTTTATAGGCATTTTGAGTTTTTATTTTTAGATGTGGTTTCACAATACAAAATATGTATGGATCCACCGTCCTTCATGGTGCTCACTATAATCATATAATTGGTCAAATTGTGTTGTGTTACACTAAGAAAGTACACTAAACAAAGCAAGTTTTCTTAAAAGCTATTGCAGTTAGCCTTATTTGAACTTAGCACCCTCTATTTGCAACCAGTGTTTTGTATACAGATATTAGGATATTACTTATAATTGTTTTCCATACATCCTACATTTAAAATCAAGTTATGAAACAATTACCAATGCAAGGTGTTTTAATAATCTGAATAATACACAATATAGGAGTTTTAAAAATAAATGATCAAAAATACATGATCTTAACAGTAAAATCCCAACCCTGCTAATCTAAAAGTGTGAGATGAGAGGTGCAGAGGAGGAGTACAATCCACTGAGTGAAGAGGAGCTCTGATTGAAAAGGCTGATTGGTTGTCAAGGCGAGGGAGCGATCACAAGAGTTCAGACTTGAGGTTAGTGACACAGAAACTAAAGAAAAGGAGGGAGCATGCGACAAAAAAAGCATCTACAGCACAGAACACAACGTCCACATGCAATATTAAACATAAGCATGAGATTAACAAGGAGAGGGTGGTGGCAGTGTACAATACAAGTGCAAAATTAGTGTAAAATCCAGTAGCGTCAATACATCATGAGAAAACTGTTTGAATCCTCAAGCTTCTTCTGAACTTGATGTAGGGAATAATTACATTTAAGATGATTAAGCTTGTCCAGAATTGGCAAATTGTCACATCAAAACAAACCCGTATTTGTGTTTTGTTTCATAAAAATGTTTCTTATCATTTCATGTTTATTATCTCTGCTGAAAACGCTTACGGCAATGACAAACAGAAAGTATGTGCCTATTTATTTACTTTTTTATGACATTGCATCAGACATAAAACTCAGTATGTGAATCATTAATGTATAATTTACCAGTATCAAGTGAACTACAGGGTTCTCGAGCTTGGGAAAAGTGATTATAAGTGTTTAAAATAGTATTACCATTTGCTTAGTTTAACCTGATGTGAGAGCATTTCTGTCATTTTATCGCAAACTGCAACTCCTTTTAGGGCGTTTTCAGCAAAAGTGCAAAGTCTCCTTTTCGTGCATCTCAGAACTCATGAGGCGAGCATTAAATTAGCTGCTGTCTGCATTAATTAATCATTGGAGTTTGGCAAAATGATGACAGTTCTCTCAGGTGAAGACAGGTCTCTTAGTAGGGCTGGGCAATTTATCGAATTTGAACCAAGATTGAGATTCAGTCCAATCGTCAGTGATATACTTGTTTTTTTAGTCAAAAGTTTAAACTTTGTAGGAAGACATTTGACTATTTTGTGTTATAAATAGCAACGATTAAAGTATACAGTGTTATATTACTGAAAATTAATCAATTGTATTGTATTTGTTTTTAAAAATAGTGGGAAAAGTTTTCTTTCTTCCCCTCATATTGCCCAGACCTACCTTAGTATTACCACAGAACAGAAGATTTTACACACAGCCCTGTTATGAACTTCAGTAATGCAGTAATGAGTGGATGGATGGATATTAACATAAGATGAAAACTCAAAAAAATAATAATAAAATAAAAAGTTTTAAACATTCTACAACATAAAATAGATAGAGCACAAGAAAGCACCAACACAGTCAAATGCACATGCCAGCACATGCTTGTTGAAACAGCTGGAGTAAGCAGTTTTAAGGTATCTGTTAAAGCATTCACCACGCAGCTTAATATGTTATCCATAAGTAGGTTAGGAGTTACAACGCAGCCTGTAGCCTACACGTTTAGAGCTGTAACACGCTACATGCATGTTTGGTCACATTAGTAAAAGGCACAACTCAGTATTAGGCATGGCAACATTACTGGCTAACTCTAAAATTATTCATAACACTGCACGATTATGCACGATTCATTAGAATGTGCACTACAATGTTCCACACTATGGAATAAAATTTTTCTAGCTCCTCAGAGAAAAAAGGATGACACCACCATGTGAATTTACAGGTCAGATCTGTAGAGAGGTGACCCCGATCACAGTTAGGAATGCAGTATAGTATACATATTTAGTCTTTTACCTATGCAAATTTTCTTGATTTTCCCCATTTTCATTACTTAAAAGTGTCTCTTCACGATCAAAATATCTGAAATACCTTAAACGTGGCTCAACACTTTCCTGACTAACTGCATGTTATGTAACTATGTCCAGGGGGCTTTTTATACAGAGCTGTAGCTGCACACCAAGAAACTTCTTCGATATTATGACCTCAATAGAGAAAGAGGAGAACAGTCTATGGGGAGCGCTGTGCTGAGGCTAAAGGCGAAAAGAGGCAGAAATGAGACAGGGACAAATGTGCTGGACGTAACAGAGCTGGGTGGACACTGTTTGAAGACAGTAATACGAAGAGGACCATTATCTTGAACTATATGTTCCTTTTTTCATCATTATAGCTACATAGGTTCAGCTTTTGTTAGTTACCTAATGCACAATAAAACAAGTATATGGCTTGCTAAAGGACCTTTATTAAGCAAGACTTTTTGTGTTTCATAATTCTTAGCCTGTTGCCCTCAAAATGTCTGTATACTTTCGCTATATACAGTCATTTTTGTGCTCAAATTGCCTTTATTTATCAGCTTTACTAGTATACAACCATAGATTGCATAAAGAAGTGGACGTCACCCATAGTGTACGGCACCACTCAAATGAATTTGGTGAATTTGGAGCCAGGATCCATATTAGGAATAGGATTCTTTTGACGGACAAAATGGCGAAAAAACAAAACACCAGGATCATGTAGAGCGGGTTAATAAGAAAATTTTAAGACCAAAATGACGTGGCTCAGAGCAGCACAGCACAGAGAGAGGGACGACAATATTCCAATGTGAGTCAGTGAGAGCCAGGGTCAGTAGGAGCCGGAAGAGCCGCGTGCGAACTTCCTGTTTGGAACACAGCGGCTAGCACGTTAGCTATGCCCACTTATATATACAGTCTATATGTATACAACATATATTTTTTGCTTGTTACAAATTGCTAACTCTTTCACAGTGTCAGAGATGCAGGCCTGAGGCCTCCTGCTGGGGATTTGCATTCACTTTTCATTATAAGTTGGGCTATTATAGGGTAACCAAGAGAAAAGAAAAATGTTGCCAGTTGCCATAATATGAGCTTGTGCCTTTGAGTTACTGTCCAGACCTGAGCTGAAGCATTACAACCACAGCACAGTATTATCATTATTACAGGACACATTCACATCAGGCAGCAAACATGAAACTGGGGTCAAATAAAACACATGCCAAGACACTCAATCAGCTTCAGAGAGTCACAGGAGACACAGAAAGGACCAGAGTGAGAGAAGAGACAGAAGGTGGACTGGTACAAATAATATAATAACAATACGAGTTATGAGTTGTTTAAAAATATAAGGATGCAACTCAAATCTAGCTGGAGATAAGCCTGTATTAATGTAAATCGGCACAAATTTAACAGGTTTATCAATTCATACTGGTGTAGGTCCAGAAAATGTCTAAGGAATTTTTTAGTTTGTAATCACTGCTACTGGTTTGTTGGATAGTCTTTTTTTTTTCTAGCATGCAAAATAATTTCAACAAATAATAGTCAGTTTGGGTTTGAGTTTATAGAAGATTTCATAGCTCAATAGTAGCAGTTACCCTTCAAAAAAGAAAAAGATTTTTATCTCAATCTGGGTAAAATACACTATTTAAATACAGGCTGAAATGTGCAATATGAAGCACAACGGAGGCAGGTAGGTGTTGTACCTTCCATCAGAACAGTTACATACTGCACCTTTAAAAGTGTTTGTACCAGTCAGAGCTCTCTCTCTCATTTAAACACTCCCTTGTCCTTTGAGTGATTCTCTGTGTATTCTTATGATTTTAGTTGGACTCAGAAGTGGATTTGTACTCACCCCGTTCCACTCGACGCCCATACTCACTTCCTCTCCGGTCTCAGAGCCGCTCTCATACTTAACGCTGGTCAGACTGTCACGGCTCCTCCGCCTCTCGCCCTCCGAATCCCTCAGGATCTCCACAACACGGCTTGGGTCCAGGCCCTGAACAAACACACAACACACAAGGGTCAGTAATCACTGTAATAAGAGCTGAAGGCGACAATGACGATGACTGCACTGTTAAATGAAAAATGATTAAAAGGAATATTGTGTTTCATGTTTTTTGTAAACTCACAAGGTTTCATTTCAAAATGACCTTGACACTAGCACAAGTTAAATGTAATAAAATTCCATTTATGTCAAAAGTAAAAATTCTCAACTCGGTGTTGATGAACAAGCAGAAAACTACAGAAATAAGTCTAGAAAAAAAACTAACATTTGAATAGTTTGTTAATCATCGTCACAATAAAATATTCAATAATATTGACTTACCGTTCAACCAATATTTATTGTAGTTATTAAAAAAAAAAAAAAAGCTTATTATTTGTTTGCTGCATTCCATGTGTGTTAGGGTAGTTTTAATCTTTAATCTTGGAAATAAAGAAAAAAAAGTAAAAAAGTGTACATGCCCATTGATAACATCAAGTCACTAATTCAGTCAAATTATCAGGTAATAATGATGTAACATTTTTACTAGGAACATTGAGCAGCTTGAAACAACAATTTATTTATTTACCTTCTTAAGCCCCTGCAGTATTCTCTTTTCCTGTTGGTGGTAGTGACAATAGTGATAATGAATCTGATTTAACCATGTTCACACCATTGATTGTCAGCCCACCTCAGTTAGTGAAATTTGTATTATTTCTATTAGTCTTTTTAAGACTGGTATTAGTTTGCTGCTTGTAAAAACATCTTTGAAACTGCCCCCACGTAGAACCAAAAAAAAAAAAAAAAGACAAGAAGCCGTGAAATGAGGGTGAAGAAGTGGAAGCTACAGAGACACTATGTTAAGATATTCTCAACTGGGGTTGCCATAGGTTTTTAAAGGTACACTATGTAACTTTACCGGTGGGGAGTGCGCCAAAAACATGCATCCATGGAGATATTATTGCTCTGCTTGAACAGTATGGCATTAAACATATCCATCTTACATTTATTCAATTACAATCTTTCAATCTTCAATTTCAATCTTTGTTGCTCAAAAATACTTTGAAAAACATGTATTCTCTTGTAAGTGGTGATTGTCTCTAAAGCCATACAGTGGAACATTGTAGTGAAATAGCATACCATCTCCATGGAGACAAGCAGGTAAAAGACCCTCCCCCAGAAAAGTTAGATAGATCACCTTTAAGTGTATCATTTTGTTGCATTGCATGTTCACAATATAACTAATATAATTTAAACAACATTATTGTGCAAGAGTTTTATGTGTAAAAATGTTGATTGTTGCCATCTAATGTTTTCCTTGTTCAGTTTTGTGTTTTACTAAACCTCAGGCTTCAGCTATGCTTCAGATCACACCCTAGGCTCAAGATGTGGCGGTGGGTCCCTGTTGGCTGCATGGTTATTCAGACAGATTTCCAAAGTGACAGGAAGGAAGAGTCAATACTTTTTTGAATTTCGAAACACAATTCACAAAAAATATAAAAAGCACTGACACAATACTTACACAAAAGGTTTGAGATGAGAGGTTTATTTTAAATTAGGGGTGTGCAAAATAATCGTCATGACAATGCATCGCGATACTAACTTTCACAATATACTGCATCGATTCTTGATGCCAAAAAACGATTATTATTAATTAATAATTTAATATTTAATATTAATAAATAAATAAATACATACATTATTACTTTGTTTTTTATAAATCCTATGCACTTTTTTCTTTGTGAAAGGGTAATGTTTGTTATGATGGTAGCTACCTCCAAAATGGCAAATGTTTGAACATAATTTTTTGTTTTAGAAAAAAATCCTACGCACTTTTTTGTTATTGGTTTGGTTTATTTGTTTTTGTTATTCAATAAATTCAGTTATGAATTGAGTTGCTCAGAGTTATGTATCAATTGAAGACACTACCCAGATACACAGCCACTGATATTTAAGTTATGCTCTTTTTTTTTTTGGTACATTTTCACAGATGTATGTCGAATATATTGCAATGCATCGCAATAATTCAAGTATCGTGATGCATCGTGATAGTATCGCATCGTGGCATATGAATCATGATTCGAATTGAATCGTGACTTCTTTGCCAATACCCACCCCTATTTTAAATGTAAGCTATATTGATTTTTACCTTTGCACAATACTGTCTACTTCAATTAAGTTCAGAATCTCTAAGCAAATATGCAGGTGCCCTATTCCACCAGTTGAGAATCTGAGTTAGATTCAAAGAGACAAACCACTTACTGTGCTGCTCTGGATCCCATGCATTGTAAAGAAAGGGAAAAATAACATGAGATTGAAATTTCAGACTGAGGGGATATACATTTAAACCACTGGAGAATAGTAAAACACACTTTAGGGTTTATAATCATGCAGGAAGATTAGTTTAAAATAGCACGGACCTGTTTACGGGACCGGACGGCGCACTCCTCCAGAGTCTCAGCTGCCTCCAGTTTGCCCTGTCTGCGATAGAGGGCCCCCAAGTTCCTCAGGGTGGTGTTCACTGTGGGGCTGGAATCAACACACAAACTTATTTTTGTGCTAATAAAAGCATGAATACTTAAAGTCAATACTAATGATGCAGTCATTTTTTAGGAAACATAACATTTATTTCAAGATAAGATACAGAAACAGCAATGGGGTTGCTTCTACTTACCAATGTTTTCTTTTCCTTTTCAAATATATTTATTAAGAAGCCAGTGTGCATTTGTACATTGAGACACACAACTTAAAAATACCGAAAATAAAAACCCACCCCACATCTACCCTTTTCAAAAATACGTCTATTTTATACAACAAATTACCTAAATACCTAAGCTATTAGGCTATACAAGGCTATAGTTTAAAAGGCCTGAATAATGCAAAACTTCAAAGATTTACATTACAACATTAACGCCTGGCTCAGACTGCACATGGAGCAGGGAGGCTGCCAGAATTCCAGACCAAATGATTAGTTATCGTGTGAACATGTGGTCTCACACATGCAGCTTTCAAAGCCTATGACCAAGAATACCAACATCACAGTCACAGTTGCTCCTTGTGCAATCTGAGTGAGGTAATTGTGAATGTTTTTATTGTTGGTTAAGATTTGCAGTATGTCAAGTATGTTGTTACATCTTTTAAGTTCAGTAGTATAGTAGGGGTGTCGAAAGTAAACACAGTAGATACATTTTTGAGCAGGTATCAATAGTCACATTCAAAGAACAGAAATGAATCTTGAAGGATGGTCTTAAGCTGTTCAAGTGTATACAAGTATAATTTAATTTAATTTTAATTTATTGACTTTATTGATCTCACACAGGAGAAACTGTCCTCTGCATTTGACCCATCCTTATTATTAGGAGCAGTGGGCAGCACATTACTGCGCCCAGGGACCATCTCCATGATCTTGTTGCTTAGGCTTGGTCAGGACCTAAACTGGAGGATGACTGAGGGATTACACAGAAATAAGACCACATGGGAATATGAAAAATGTACTATTATTTAATGCTGAAAATCACATTCTATTACCTAAAGAAAGTGTTTCTTTATCATCATGGTATCAGAATATGTATCGAGTAAAAAGTCTATTCCTTAGTATTGAAATAGAGTTTGAAATTTAAATATTGTAACAATACTAGTGGTACCAGTGTTCTTGCCATGTTTATACAACATGGGAACTTAGCCTCAGCTTTGCACCTATCCCCATGACCAAACCTGTTTTTCTTGTGTACACTTGTCACATTTGTTTGGTCTCCTCCTGAACACACAGCCATCCATCACACTGTGGGAACTGAAAACTGTAGCATGTACTAAGGCTGTGAAAAGTATTGAAAATCAAATACTAATTGATATTAAAACTAGTATTGAAACTATATACTCATTAAAAAAAATCACCTTAACAGGACAATATTTGAGCTTTGTTCAACAGTTTTAGTATGCTGTTAAGTTTTAACAGGAACAGTATCAAAATAAGAGTTTGAAAACACTAGCATACACAGACACTTTGAGAAATCAGATCCTGCCAAATCCTTCAATATTAGTTCTAGACAGGTTGAAAGTAAACATTTGAGCAAATTTAGGTTAAGGTAACAGTTAAGCAAATAACAATTATGAAATGAATGCAAGTCAATGTAATGTGAGCCTAAAGCATGGAAACCCAACATGTGTGTGTGTGTGTGTGATGATGGGGCTGTGACTCACCTGTTGACTTTGCAGGCCTTGTACCAGCCTCCATATTCCCCATAGGGGGTGTTGTCTCGGTGCTTGCCCTGGAAGTAAAAAAAAGAGAAAAAACCGGAAGAGCAGAGGTTAGAAGTGGTTGAGCCGCATTTTTGTATTGTTTGTGTGCAACTTATCGGTCACAGGGGCTTATTTATACAGAGCTGAACCATGGGCCATATTTCAACATATAGTTTATTTAAATACAGGCTGAAAACATGTTTACATTAGATAGACATGTTTTACCTTGCTCTCCTCTCGCTCCTCTGCGTGCATCCAAATGGGCTTATTTTCAGCTAAAGACACAAATATGAAAGGTTTGTACAAAGTTGTAGAGCAAAATATACAGCTCAAAAACAATACACGAGATGATTAAGATTGAAATAAACGTTACACCTGAAATAAAAGACCTAACAGTGGCATTACAAGATGAACTGCAAGTCAAATGCTCAAATTAAAAACTGGAACAAACCATAATGTAAACCCTGAAGAATCATGAACTATGAACTAAACAACAATATGCAAGACGGATGATAACTTCAGTACCTATTGTATTAAAACAAACAAAAAAATGGTACGGAAATTGCAGAAATACTATAAGTTGTTTATAAGTTTGTATATTAATTAACATTGATTAACCAAATTTGAAGATTAAAATATATACATGTATTGATCAACTTGACTTTTCTGAGGACACATTTAACAAGAACTGTGGCAGAAAGAAAAACAGCTTAAAAAAATAACCTAAACTGCCAATATTAGCAGAGGAAATCTTTATATCTTCTGTAGCTCGGAGTCTTCTGGTCAAACACTGCTTAGAAAATGGTCCACTTTTGAACTGTCTGCTCATCACTGCTCGCTAGGAGAGATACATTATGGATAATCAGACAACTGTTTCAATATAATGAAAAAACACATCCACCATATTATGAACTATGATGATGTCAAACTTCAGACGGAGACCAAGAGCTAATATTATTAAAGGGAGATACAAATTTTAGGGAAAACTAGGCAGGGTTCCAATAATCAATTTGTATAATCAACCAGTCAGCATTTGTCATCTTTGTAATGTCTCCTTACCGTCCACAGAGCCAAACTCCTTCTCGTGGGCGCGGGTCAGTATCTCTTTGTACAGGATCTCAGCCTCCTTGTATTTGCCCTGTTTGAGGAAGCAGGATGCCTGGGAGTGACAAATGGACAGAAGAGGGAGAGGGGGGAGGAGGAGAGGAACAGAGAGGGGGTAGCAGTTTAGTATTGGATCAAATGAACCCTTTGTCTCATAATATGTCCCTTAGGGCCTCCTGTAAAACCAGCAGCCAATGAAAAAAGACAAAATGAGATTCCAGTGCTTCATGACAAATGTCTCTGTCATCAGTGTGAAAGAAGAAACCAAGAAGCAGAGACTGGAAAATGGAGACTAAATATGGACCACTGCAATATATCAAACCATGATACCCACCCTCTGCATATATCTGTTAAATTGGATATATTTTTTGCCAACTTGCAGCCTTTGTAACAGGTTATACAAAAGGTTTGCTATAGTGAAACAAAAAGCATCCACCCAAAATAAACCACGGTTAAAAATCTAGCTGGTAAACTTGTTAAAAGCCACAAATTCTCAGCTGATTGCATTTACAGTATAAATTATGTTTGAATACATTGTATACAAGTGTAGTTTTTTGTGAATTCTTGCATCTATACTTTTTATCTGCACTTTAACCATATAATCCACAAACCAAATGAATGTTAACCCCCTCACCAGGTTGTTCTTGGTCTTGGCCACGTTTGGGTCATCTGGTCCCAGCCTGCACTCATAGATCTCCAGTGCGCGGCAGTAGTAGTACTCCACCTCCTCGTACTTGCCCTGGTTCTGACACAGCAGAGCCAGGTTGTTCAGTTGTTTAGCCACATCCGGGTGGTCCTTCCCCAAAACCTGAGAAAAAAAAACAAAACACCATTACATATAAGGATAAATACACATGAATACATTTTGTGAAGAATCCCTCAGTCGTCCAGGTAGAATCCATAGCAAAAGGAGAAATTCAATTTGTCAAGTGGACAAATGTTTATTTGGTCGAATACGTTTCGCAGCTCATCCAAGCTACTTCTTCACTTTTGGCTCGAGTGCTGGTCCCTCTGTGAAGTGGCTGTTTTAAAATAGCCACTTCACAAGAGGATGTACCAACACAGACGGGCGAGCCAGAGTGGACCTTCATCTGCTGTACATCTTCACCTAGAAGCCCAGGGGCCACTCCTTTGAGGACAGTGAAGTACAGGCCAGAGAAAAGAACTGGTTTGAGAGGGGCATTAAAGAGGCTATTTTTGTCAAGAAAGAGAATCCTTCCTTGAACAGAAATGGAGGTTTCAGACATAATTTATCTCCCATCTATAACTCTATCCTCAAACCTAAATCAAAACAAACAAAGAAAACAATTGGGCAGCAGATCAGGTCCAGAGGTGTGAAAACACCCATTATGGCCCTGAATGGTTCTGCTGACAAGACCCCACACTCTCACTGCATATTGAATAGGCTTATTAACTAACAGAAACTGTAAACAAATAGGTGTGATAGTTGACAAATTGAATTTCCTTTTGCCATAAATACATTTTGTTATTATTTTGGATATATGTATGTATCGACTAATTTTTACAAATCCATATTGGCCCACCCCTAATTATAAACATTTCTCGTCACGTCTCTTCCTCCTCTGTGCTGCGCTCCTGTTTGCTGCTCTATGTTCAGATCTTATAAATCCCCTGATCGATGCTTGAATACGCAATCACATTTACAGGAACAAACTCACTGAACCTCTCTCTGCCTCCTTTGCTTCATCCTTTGTTTCATCCTTTGCCTCATCCTTTGCTCTCAATTAAACCTTTTCTGACACAGGAAGATCCCCCAGCGACAACTCACAGCCAATTTAAGCACATCATTTTCACCCTGGATATTTTTAGTTTCTCTTGCTTCAGTATTTTAGCAGTAAATTTTAGAGAGTTCATTTGTTCAGGGATAATTATCACTTATGTGGAGCAGGGGCCTACCTTCTCTCTGATCTCCAAAGCTCTCTTGCACAAAGGCTCTGCTTCCTTGTATTTCCCTCTCTTTCCATACAGCACAGCCAGGTTGTTCAGTGTCGCAGCAACCTGAAAGAGAAAAACAAAACAAAAAAACAACAACAAATTAACACGTGAAATTTTTGTCGAATGCATTTTTTTTAAATTATAACTATAAATTGTTCTGATGTCATCTGAAACCCAGCAAATGACTAGGCTGATAAACAAGTCAAATGTTTCCTCTTATACCAAGATCATCTGAAAGTCATGAACTATTTAGACTTTGGTTAATCTAATCAGTAAACTAGATTCAGCCTGTGTTTTGTATTGGTGTGTGTACAATCTTAAATTGACCAAATCTTTGTGACAAACCACTAACTAATCTTTACAGCTCAGATATTTTAATGTAAAGATATATATTCAAAATTACAAAACACTTGGAGATGTTTTTGCTTAAGTTAATGTTTCAAAATATGACATTAAATTTATGTACATCAATGGAGACGAGCAGGTTGTGCCACCAGGCCAAGTTAAAGGTCAGATTTGTGGAGAGGCAAGCCCACTCACAATAAGAATGTTTTGATAGTACACAATGCACAAATTTAAATTCCATTACATTAATAAATACAGAACTGTGACATTATTGTTTATATGATGCTGTTGAAAAATCAAACAGTTTTTAATCTTGCCACAAATCAAAGCAAACTCGACATCGAGAGATCAGAGAGAAAACACCACTTCAAAAGAGCAGTCAGCGTTTGTGGGAAAAAATACTGTCTCAAAAAGGCAGTACAATATGGAAGATTTGTGCAGTTCTGAAATGGAGTGATTTGTTACCAATAGCTTTGTAATAGCTCATATTGAGCAAGAGAAACAGACTGCAACTATAGCATCTTTATTGATCCAGTCCTCAGGGATTATAAGGCAGTGCCAACTAGACACGCTAACCTCATTGAACCGGTCACATAGACATATAGGTTTCCATGAAAACGGAAGAGTAGAAAACAGGGATGGAGGTCGATCGCTCTGAAATTGGTAGGGCTATCTGAGCACCAAAAACGTTTTTACTTTAATATTTAAAATACAAAAATTGAAAACTCACCATTTACAAAGATGGCTAATAATTGTACCTACATTTTTGTGATCAGATTATGCTATGGGTTGCCATGGAAACTGGAGCAGACTTACCGCTGGGTGGTCTTTGCCGAGAGTCTTCTCCCGGATGGACAGAGCATCGTTCAGCAGATGGGCCGCCTCTTTGTATTTGTTCTGATCTCTGCACAAGAACAAGAGATAAGAAATCAATGTACGATCAATGAATAGAGTGAAATTCAGCATTTCCTGTAAACTGTTACAGAAAAAAAAGATCCAAAACATTACCCAAAGTTTATTTTCTGTCTTTTTTTAACATTTTATTTGGGGAAAAATAATTTAATTCTGGGCATATCTATATGGTTCACTGGATAACGGTCTATTGTATTAGCTTGTTTTAGCAATTATTTAGCAGAAATGTGTTGAACAAAAGCTTATGTAAAACTACAATTTCCACCTGTAGACCAGAGCCAGGATGTTGAGCATAGTAGCCACATCGGGGTGATCGTGTCCGGATGTCTTCTCCAGGTCCTCCAGGGCCTGTTTGCAGAGGGGCACAGCCACCTCGTAGCGGCCCTGTGAGGCGTACTGGATCACCAGGTTATGGAGGGTCCGGAGGCGGGCCGGGATCTCATAGCCCCCCTGCTGAGCTGCTGCCACCGCTGCGCTGTTGTGTTGGTGCTGCACTGTGAAGGCAATTGAAATACATGTTATTTAAACACAATACACACTTTATACTACTGCTTTTACCTGGATCCAACTTTAGGGACCTGGAAGCAATGTGGAGTCCATGAAATACTAATGCACCCATACATTTATCTCATTACACACAGTAAATCAGATTACAGCTCTGGAAAAAAATAAGAGACCACTGCAAAATTATCAGTTTTTCTGATTTTACTACTTATAGGTAAGTGTTTGGGCAAAAGGAACATTTTTGTTTGAGTCTATAAACTACTGACATTTCCCCCAAATTCCAGATAAAAATATTATTGTTTAGAGCATGTATTTGCAGAAAATGACAAATGGTCAAAATAACAAAAAGATACATGTATTCAGACCTCAAACAATGCAAAGAAACAACATCAAATTCATTTTAAAACAACATAATACTAATGTTTACGCTAAAGAAGAGTTCAGAAATCAATATTTGGTGCAATAACCCTTATTTTTAAATCACAGCTTTCATGTGTCTTGGCATGCTCTCCACAAGTCTTTCACATTGTTCTTGGGTGACTTTATTCCACTCCTGGTGCAAGAACTAAAGTAGCTCAGCTTTGTGTTTGTGTTGGAATTCAACAGACGCTGGAATGGAATGGCTGTAATACATGTAGAGATGCTGATTGAAGAAAAAAATGCAGTGGTCTATTATTTTTTTCCAGAGCTGTATGTTCACTAGTCGTGAAAATAATAATCGATTCGTATCGATGCATCAATCCTACAGCTGACGATCCAAATGCATTGATGCGTCCACAAGAGAATCGAATCGGATTTTTTCTGTAATAAAATTTATTCAAAACATCATTAATACATAAGTGAAAACTATGCACCATTGAATCGAATCGTATCGACTCGTATCGAATCGTGGGGAATTCTCAAGTATCGAAAATAATCGAATTGTTGGCTTAAGAAATCGATATCGTATCGAATCGGCATGAAGTGTCTGATTTCCACCCCTAATGTTCACTCATTCAAATAAAACATGTGGTTACTCATTCACTGCATAAATAACAAGGGTAATTTATACTGTAATTTAAAAGATAAAGGGTGACAAAAGGAGGTTAGTTGTTAAATTGGGGTCTATGTACTCCTCTCTTTAGTGCTTGTTCAAAAGTCTAATTAAGGTTAGCACAAAGAAGGCATGTAATGTGTTACCTCATCCTACCTCAATTGCTATTAAACCAGAGAATTCTGTAATAACTTTAGAAATTACACACATACTACCGTATACAAGCTTAGTAGTTAGCCAAGATAAAAATTTTATATTATGGATAGTGGTTGATAGTCTTTATTCAGCTTTTCAATGTGTTTTTTTGTTGTCGTTTGAATAATGCTGACTGGTACCAAAAATATTGTAAATGTTCTTACTTCCTTGTCCCTGATCCTCTTCGTCGTTGGGGAACAGATCGTCCAGTGAGTCCTTGGGTGTCTCCTTGTCTTTCTCCTCCTGCTGCAGAAATCACCAGAAAATAGGGACATTAATTATTTTGACAGACGTGAAGACACTGTGCTATTATCCAAATTATTCACACTACAAACAATGACAAGTTTGACAAATGATGCACAAATTCACAGCGACACGTCTAACCTCCTTAGAGACAGTGAAAAGGCAGTGACTCATGTCTACTCAATCACACTGACATAATCTAAAAGCATTCATAACAGGAAATTATCAGACTGAAGCTTTATAAATATTTTGATTAGATTTTTTATAAGACAAAGCCCACATCAGTATTCAAGAACATTTTTTTTCTACATTGTGGCTAACAGTGCTGCATTATGTAATAACAAAAATGTGACAGTAATTTTAAAACCTGACCTAAATGTAGAGCAATGTAAAAAGGCATTATTGATACTTTGCAGCTGATGTCAGTTATGATCACACCCCCATTGTGATATCAGACATCTAAGCAGGACCATTAGCATTTGTATTAATCACAGGCTCCTGAAAATGTGTTGTTTAAATCAATTTTTCAGACCATCTTAAAACTTTTGATAGTGTTGACTTATGTGTGCATTGCATTTCCATGGCAACTGCTGAACATTCTACTTGAGATACATGTAGAACACCCCCAGTGAGACGTCACTGCAAAGTGTCAATACAGAAGTATAGTGGCAATTTCTTAATCCAGCATCAAGAAGTCTTGTCACACACTTGGGACTTACGCACAAATGTATGTTACTGTCTCCTCTGCTTCTTTGGTCACATTTCAAAGGCATTACTTTAATTTCCTGCATAATTTATGGTGGAGATTGTTTTTTCCAGATACATTTGTGACTTGGGATCTGTTTAGATAATGTGATGATTTAGAACACTGATCAATAAGGATTTACCTTAAAATTACTTTCCAGGAAACAGGAAACCACAAGCATACATATTTAAGGTCATATAACATTTAAATGCATGTGTCACACTAGATGAAGGAGAGCCAGATAAAAGGAGTCTACAAGAACAATTGAGTTGAGATATTGAATACAATCGGCATAACTTGCTTCAAACAGGGAACAATGGGTTTTTGATATTGATTTCATATCACAGATTTACAAAGCAGTTTTAATACAGTTCTTAAGAGTTTCTTATGTCCTCAATAAAGCAGTCATAACATCCTATTACAGGTTCTGAATGTCATATATGCTGAAACTTAATATTTTGGTTGAGAACTTGATCCCTAAATTGCCACATTTATCTCATGGCTTGAAGCCCTTTCACGCAATAACATTTGTTTATAGTTTTATTTGTACTGACAGAACACACTGAACTGCCAGATTTTGTTCCACATGAATAATCCCTTTAAAGGGATATGCCACCCCCAGGTCAAATTTGGGCATCTCCCCACAGTCCAGAGACTAAAATAAGTGGTGGAAAGCGTTTTCCTGCTCACTATTTTCTATTTTCCAGTGCGGAAGAATACAGCCGAATCACGCAGCACGCTGCCAGGGGAATCCCAGTTACGCACCGGGAAGGGAGTTCCCCTGTTGCACAACGTGGTGCGTGATTCGGCTGTATTCTTCCGCACTGGAAAATAGTTCCCACCCAAAATGACCAAGGCAAGCTCTCCGTGTTGATTTGCACATTTATTTGCACTCGATATGAATGCGCACTACACAGAAAGTAATTGGGAAACGCATCGAGCAAATTAATTCCTTTTGGCCGAAATCTTTCTCTGGCGACGTTAGACTCCAGCCTAAGGCGGAGGAGCAGCAGATACCGCGGCGGTCAGTGGCGACAGACTCGGACAATGGCTGGGTGAGCAGGAAAACGCTTTCCACCACTTATTTTAGTCTCTGGACTGTGGGGAGATGCCCAAATTTGACCTGGGGGTGGCATATCCCTTTAAATAAGGATATTAACTGTAATAAACTAGATCAAAATATCTGCATTTTCACTGTTAAAACATCCCAACTCCATCCCAACTTTAGACAATGCTAGCTATGATGATGTCACGTGAATCCAACCTGCATTAAAAACTTTCACATTACTTACAGTGGGTGAGACATCTTCGTCGTACTTCTTGAGCTGGTTCATAAACTCCAGATGTTTCTTCTCCTCCTCCAGTTGGGCCACACTCTGCTCGCTCTTCTGCAGCTTCTGTTGGGTGTTGGCCAGTTCATCTCGCAGCCACTGGTTCTCCTGACACAGCCTCCGCACCTGAGCACGCAACTTCTGCTTTTCCGACTCCACCGCATTCAGATGGTTGGACAGAGCCATCATGACCTGGTGCAGAGACAGAGAAGCCATGGGAGCAGGGTTACAACAGGTTTGGAGATAAAGAAATAAACTGAGAGAAGAAGTGGAAGGAGGGATAAGAGGAATGCGGTGGAGTGAATCACAATCACCACCTGGTTTAATATAGAAAGGGGAAACTGTAAATTATGGGACAGTGCAGTGTAATATTTCAGTTATGGTGATATAGGGTGCAATTCAGGCTTGATTTGAGACCACTTTAGTCTTGATGTAGAATTGGTTTGGTCCAGTTCTAGTCCTGGATAAGTCCTGGTTCTAGTCCAGGTTTAATTCCAGGTTTAATTCCTGTTTAGTGAGGAATACCATCTATGGATAAAAATGAGCCATCTCTTACAGTAATGTCTGGAGATGTGTTGTATTGTTCATTACTCCGTGCTTGTTGATACCTACTTTAACTTGATAGTAGAATAAATTCCCACAGTTTCAAGCCAGTTCTATCAATTGAAAATGGCTACTGGATGGGATCTGAAATGTCGATCACAAAAATAGTCCAGGACACCACCAATAAAACCTTACATAAACCTACAGCTTAATGTTTCTTTTTAATGTCCCCTCAAATATAGTCTAAAGAAACCCCCTCTCATGTGCATCGATATTTGTCAGTTTTAATTTGTCTGTTTCCATTGTGGATTAGGATTAGGATTAGAACAAAACTTGACCATAAAACACAACCGGCCAGTGGAAGAGGCTTAGTTGCAACTGAACAGCATGAGTAGGAAACTGGATTATATTCTACCCCCCTTTGTACTGAATGTGAGCTCTGACCTGTGCTTCTCCCAGCCCCAGCTCGATCATCTCCACAGACTTGCGCAGCAGACTGGACTTCTCGTGGACCAGGTTGGCCTCCTCATCCTTCTTCAGGCACTTAATGGTCTCCAGAAGGCTGTGGAGGATGGAGTTATGCTCATTCTTCAGAGCCTCCAGACCCTGGATCACCAGTTTTGTGTTGGAGATGATCTCTTCCTGAGAGAGCTTCTCCAGCTTCTCCTCACGTGGGTACATCATGGTCGACATCTTCTCTGGAGCTCAGGGAAACCTAAAATAAAACAGGAGTTAAAGTTAAAGCTAAATACTTTCATCAATTAGTTATAGCATAATAGCCATAGCATGTTTTGAAGACACAAAATCGATGTTGCTTTACACGCTGTTATTTATTCACTTCCCAACCTTAAGCTTAAGATGCTTCTGTAACCACAGCTGCTCAAGGGCGGGCTGACACAGGCGTGGCATCTATCTATGCCAATGATTTGTCTAAAACCACTCATTCATACACCATCTTCATGATTTGTAAAATTCCAATGTAAAACAGAAAGTCATACTTTCATGCAAATTTGCAAAATCTTGATTCCAGACAAACTACTAAATAGAGACATCAACACAAGTCAAATGTCAAAATACTTTGTACAAGATATAATGTATATACGTAGCTCTGTTTCTCAAGACCAAAGAAGATTATTAAGATCTGGTGCAAAAACAATTGTGTATACGGAGTACTATTAAACAGCATCTTTACAAGTGAAAAAAGTAGATGAAACTATCCATTCACACCAACACTAACATCAAACATTCTGCTTTCAGCTGCTGTACATAAATCCTTAGAAAACTTACAAAACTAACCAATAAAAAATGTCTGACTAAGACACTATACACCGGATGATTCATATTGACACAACAGCCATTACACGCAAATGAACTCATGTTACATCACTGTTCGATATATTAAATGAGCTATGTCAGCAATACTCTTGTGCATCAAAGTGAGAGCCATTCAGTGAGATAAGGGTTATGTCCATCTGCTGTGAAAGGTCTCATGCAAACTAAGAAGTTTAACACGCCTACAGTGTGCATGGCTGAGCACAGACATTATTCCATAGTTTGTGAGGGACAATAATAGAGCACATTTGTGAGTCAGACTGTGCGTTCACAGCTGCTGCAGAGACGAGCTGCTGCTGCCAGAGCTGCACTGAGGGACAGAGGAGAGGGTGATGCCATAGAAACAACAAACACACCCAGACTGAAATAATATAAGAAAGAAGGACTGTGGAGTGAAGTCATTGATGTATTATGGCAACATTAAAAACAGTAAATGTTTTTGGGGAAAAAATGATTAGTGATCAGTTTGGGTGTTTTTAATTGGAAAAGCAGTAAACGTATGAGGCAGAGAAGAGGATGACGCCATAGATACAAGAAACACACCCAGACTGAAATGTTATATAAGGATGGGCTGTGCTGTGAAGTCATAGATGCAGTGGAAACACTGAAAACAGTAATTATTTTTTTTAAAAAGAAAGCATGACAATATGTTTGGTCTCATCCTTGGGTAGTCCTTTAATTTAGATCTGGTGTAGATTCTGTTGTTTTTGTCTATTTTAGTCACGGAAAGCCATTTTATACAAGTTTAAGCCCTGGTTTAGTTCTGGCTTGGACTGGAATTACCAAAAGGTATCCAAATATCACGATGTCTTCAGAAAACTGAATCTACAGCTCACCTTTATGTTATATTCCTAATATTGCACTGGTCAAACAAATTACAGTGTTATTTTGTTCCACCCAGTCTGGACTTGACCTATGACTCAATGGACCACATCTCCACGGGCAACGGCTTAAAATGTCACTGCCCTGAAACTGCAGTCCACCACTGAAATACACAAATATATGAAAGGGATCCAATGGTTAAAATGAAGAAACTATGAACTAGGGGTGGGCGAGATCTCGATATTTGAAATATATCCTTTGAAATATAGCCTCCTTGTTTTTGTGATCCCTCCCCTTGCGTGTTGTCTCATTCAACACGGCGAAGTATCTGATTATATGAAGACACTTCCAATTTAAGGTGTTGGACAAACAGTAGACAGATGTCTACTGCCGTGAATGCTCAAAGTTGGTGGCAACCAAAGCTTCTAGCACCCCAAAACTTTTCCATTTACAGACTCACCATCAGCAGCACATCCTCTGTTACAGAGAGAACATACATATTCCGCTGAGTTGCGTCCCTTAGTCCGACACGATCTGAAGATTTTCATAAATAATCTGCTGCAGTGTATAACTTGTACAATAGTATTTGGATTAGGGATGTCAACAATTAATCGACTTACGATTAATTGTCGATCAAGACGTTGGTCGAACAAAATGCATTAATTGTAATTAATCGCTAATCGCGGACACGCGCACCCGCTTGGTCACGAAACAAGGCAACCGCGCACCGTGCTGTGCCAAGCTCGTCTCACAGCTGGCCGCAGGCGCCAACGGCACTGCTCAGCAGCCCCGGGTGTACGCGCGAGGCGAGATCGAACCGCGGTGCCCGGAATGCGCCCGGACGTGCCGCTGCTGGTTTCGTGCGGCTGGTTTGTGGCTCAGGGCCAGCCGCACGAAACCAGCAGCAGCATGTGGTGGTTTAATCCTGGTTTAGTCCAGGCCCAGTCCTGGTTTAGACCTGGTCTAGACTAGGGGTGTGCAAAATAATCGTCATGACAATGCATCGCGATATTAACTTTCACAATATACTGCATCGATTCTTGATGCCAAAAATCAATTATTATTAGGGATGTCAACAATTAATCGATTAACGATTAATTGTCGATTAAGACGTTGGTCGAACAAAATGCATTAATTGTAATTAATCGCTAATCGCGGACACGCGCACCCGCGTGGTCACGAAACAAGGCAACCGCGCTGCGCCAAGCTCGTCTCACAGCCAGCCGACTGCTCAGCAGCCCCGGGTGTACGCGCGAGATGAGATCGAATCGCGGAGCCCGGAATGATTTCATGCGGCTGGTTTGTGGCTCAGGGCCAGCCGCACGAAACCAGCAGCAGCACGTGGTGGTTTAATCCTGGTTTAGTCCAGGTTTAGACCTGGTCTAGACCTGGTAATGTTTAGTTGTTTAGACGTTTAGTCCTGGTCTAGTCTCTTAGCCAATCAGGACAGAACACAATGTTACACTATAAAAAAAAAATTGAAAAAAAAAATAAAAAATAAAAAAAATAAATCTAAGTTTCCGGTTGCCGACCGACCCTGTTGATTTGCATGCGACCCAAATTATTTTATTGGACTTGATAAAATAAAATAAATTTGATACTCAAATAAATTTTACAAGCTTCGGTTAAAAAAGAAAGAAAACTAATAGCCTACTGTATTTTTCTATTTCCGCGGGGCAATGTGTACGGGGGTCCTCGGGTTACGACGGTAAAAAAAAAAAAAAAAAAAATTACGCGTCATTCCGTCTTACGTGGTTTAGCGTGGTAAGCAACGTAAACAAACGCGAACGGCGCACGGCGGAAGAATACGCTTTGTTGTGGTTGTAGGGCGAAGTCTTAAGAACGGATCAACTTAGGGTGACCATACGTCCTCTTTTGCCCGGACATGTCCTCTTTTCAGAGGCTGTCCGGGCTGTCCAGCCGGAGTTTATAAAATCCTTCAAATGTCCGGGTTTTTGATTCCGTTGGAAACGCGCTCCAGTTCGAGTCGAACCCCGGAACGTGCATTCATTCATTCACAAACAAGCGCGCCACGCTACACACACACGCGCACGCACGCACGCACACACACACACACACGCACACACACACGCTCGCTCACTCACTCGCTCACTCGCTCACTCGCTCACACGCAGGCTGACAGGCAGGTAGGCGCACTGCGAAGACACAGAAAATGCCGAAACGCAAATGCAGTTTCACGGATGAATTGCAAAAAAGTACCCGTTTTCGCCCGGGGCGTGACAAGTGGGAGGCAGAATGCACAGTGTGCAAAGCTTGGACTTGCGTCTCTGAGGCGAATAAGGGGTCCAACGATCTGAAAGCTCATATCGCCACAACAAAACACAAAATAGCTGTGCAGGGTGAGAGCTCGAGTTCAAAACTCACGACATACTTTGTGCGACCTGGAAAAAATGAAGATATGGTGAATGCAAGCGAGGGTGCTCTATTATTTGTATATTTTTTTTCATTAGCCATTAGACACATTATTTTGAAGAATGGGCTTACTGAACATTGAAGGATAGGCTAACTCTTTTTATTTTTGTTTTTTCTTTTTTCTTAACTAAGGTGTAAGTGTCAGCCTTAAGATTGCTTATATTAATAAATATATTATTTATAAAGCAACTGTGAGTGTTTTGGGCTATTTTTCAGTATATCCAGGTAAAGTGTTCTTTTCTGGGGAATTCAGAAGCACAGTAAGCCCCCGACCCACATAAAACCCCTAAAAATGGGGGAAAAAACTCTAAAAAAAAAAAATTTGCGCGCGAGCTGGAAGTGTGTCCTCTTTTCAGTGAAATACAATATGGTCACCCTAATCAACATTGTAACCCGAGGACCCCCCTGTAATGTGCTTCTGTTTTTCTGTGATCTGTAAAATTCTCTGTCTGTACCCATAAAAACAATGGCGACGGCATCGCTGGACATATGCGTGGTCATGGTGAATTGTTAAGATTATGCAGTGCCAGTTTTAAGTTGACCAATGTCAACACCGTGTTAAATAAATGTAGTATTCAAAATTGTTTACTGCTTCTAAATTTAAGGACTGCCATCTGAAAGAAGAACAGAAAAAACAATACAAAATCAGCATGTATTTTTGTAACATTGTAAGATATATTCTACATGTACTCTGTACAGTAAACGATCTGGTTTCGCATGGCATGTTGGAGCTTCGTTCGACTATACTTAAGTATAGAATATGCTCTTAGCATTGAGATAGCTTTGGGAAATTATGCCAATGTCAATTATAGTCTTTACTGAAATAGTACTGCTGCGGAAGGAAATAAAATAAAATAAAATTTCAAAATGTCCATATTCCCACAGGAAAAAAAATAAAAAATAAAAATAAAATAAATTCCCTACCTACCCATGTCTAGAACTGTCAACAAATCGGAAACCAACATTTATTTTTTTTAGGCCTTACTGTATTTTGTTATTCAGCATCAATACATTTGTCTGCTTTTTACTAAGGAATAATTAATTGAGGAATATACAATATAATAATACTATGATATATTTTTGACTCAGTGTTATGTATACTATAGCTTATATTCTTAAAGATCCTTAATATCTTAAAGATATTGAAACACTAAAATTCAGGTGAAAAACGCCGCTTATCAGTTAATCGTTAATCAATCGATAAGGTCAAGCAACTATCAATTAATTAATTAATCGATAATTTGCATCCCTAATTTGGATACGTTCGGTTTGTTCTGCGCAGTGGTTTGTGGGGTACCTCATAACTTTTTACTGCTGATTAGGAACATGGAACTATTAAAATAAGGAACCTCCCGAGCTTCCTATGCTAAAGGAGCTCATGGTTATGGTTATCATCATCGTATGGTTAACAGAGTTAATGCAAACATGAGCTTGAGTTGAGTCATTTTATGTTTGAATAAAAATGAGGCAATATGCATTATTTCTTCCTTTGTTTTACAGTTAAATTATTATTTTTGTATACAGGGATTTTTGCCTACCTCTTTGCCTGCCTACCTCTTTGCACTTTAATAAAAAAGACCTTGTGGAATTTGGCATATTTGTTTTTGCAGTAGTTTTTGGGGGATTATTTTTCCTGTACAGATATTGAGATATACATTCTATATGGAGATATAACTAAATATAGCAAGATATATTTTTGCTCCATCGCCCAGCCCTACGATGAACTATAATAAAAGCACAATCTGAAATACGTACCAACATCCAAACCAGCTGGTGCATCTGTCTTTACGGAGATCAAGCAAACACACCACAATATACTGTAGATCTGCTCTTTTGATTAAAGCCGTCTGTGTGCAAACAGCTATGGAAACTTACACACAAACACCTCTTACTACAGCACTGAATCACAACCCTCTGACTCCATATTTTCCTGATAGCTTCAATAGTAGCACTGGTTGAAGGCTGGGTGCGAAAAAAATAAAATAAAAATTTTCACTACAAGGACAAAAAGACTAGAAGACATTACCTTTAGAAATATGTTATACTTCAACAGCAACTGATTGTTAGGATTAGATTCGAACTGTGCTCTGAGGGCTGTTCCATGGAAGTCACTAACTCAACAGACCTGGTTTATTTGGTTTGGTGATTTGGTTTAGTCTGGCTTACTTCGTCATCATTTCTTTCCATTAAAAAGGCCCTTCTTCATTGAGCTGAAGCACATCTAGACAAGCCCTGACTTGTTTACATGAGACTGACCAAAAATCACAATTGGTTTAAAGGTACTTTGCATTTTTGATGGATGACACGCCACCCGCTTGTTATTGATACTGAATATGTTGTTGATATGCTCGGTATGCTCCACAGTATAGCATTAAACTTATTTATCCATTCACGAAAACATGCCGGTCCAATCTAGGAGAGGCGATGCTGCTCACACCAAAAATGCATGTTTTTAAAAAGACACATTTAAGCAATAAATAAAGAAATTAACAATAAAATGGTTTAATGTCGTACTGTGGACCATTCCAGCCAAAGGACATCCCAAAATATCTCAACTATCACAAAAGTAACACTGTGCACCTTTAACTTTTCTTTCTGTAACCCATGTATAACAAACCTTCGAACAGTTAGGACAGCTGCCATAGCAATTAACAATTTCAAACAAAATAGTGTGTGTTTTGAATGGTCCTCAAAATGGCACAGTATTAATTGAATATGTCAGTAAGTGCCACATTTTAGTCATTTGGGTTACATGGGTATGCCATTTTATCGTAAACTAAATCCATAGATGACTTGTTTTCATCCCTTATCCCATATAATTGATGAAGGTTTAAAAACAAGCCTAGTCATAATGCATTACTCAAAGAAGCACATCTCCCAAATTAAACCTGGAACACCTTTAGCAATGACTACAGTAAGACTCCTTTCATGTTGTCTAATGGGAATTTGCTTTGATTATTCACCTCTCTATTGCACCAAAGCTCTGAGTGTCCTCTTTGATTTCCTCCTTCAGTCTGGTACCTGCTGCAGCCTCTCTCTCCTCTGCAGAAAACACTTTAATGTTGAAGATCAAATACAGACTACCTCGTACACTCTTGAGTGAAGTTAATGTTTTCTGAGAGTTAAAAGTTGAGATAAAGTCCAAACACTGGTCTGTTTTAATCTTTAACATTTACTCTCAGTATGACTCATAAAACTACACATAGCACACACGCTCAATAACAAATGTTGGGCAGCAAGATTAATCACGTTCAAAACATAATCTGAATGGACATAATTGAAAAATCAACTGCAAATTTTATCGCAATATTTATTTTTATTTTTTTTTTATGTTTAGTATGTCAAGTCTTATAAGTCTTTCTACATATATATGTTCAAAAGACTTCAATCTTGCTGAGATTACAAACAGAAAACAACTCACTACCTGCATATAATCTGATACCATATCAAAAGTGGAACTGGGACCAAACCTGGGATTAACCTGGAACTAAGCATGGACTAGACAGAGAAAAAAAAGTTTAGAAAAAGTAAGAGTAGAGTAGTAAAAATATGCTCTTTTGCTGAGTAATTTAACACAAAATTCAGTTTAAATTAATTTACATTATGATGATGGCTCAATTCAAAGTAAGTGATTTGGGACCAATATTTTAGAGCTTGATTAAGTACACAAAATAGCACAGATTTTAATTAAAATTTTTAAGAAAACTAACTATTTGCATCTGGCCCAAACACTCCCATAAAAGTCATCTTGTTTGAAGTAGATGCAAAGGCAGATAGATCAATTAGACTTAAAAAACAGCGAGTACAGTCTGAGATAGCATATTGTTTGCTAGCATGCCATTTTCGATAGTTATCCTCTCAAAAAAGCTCTCAGGCTACTGCACCAGCCACTTCCTGCTCTGAATCCTTCCACGTATTAATCTTTCATACCTTAATGCTACTTTAGCTGCAGCTTGTTGAACCACACCAAGCCTCATTGCTTGGCATCCAGATCTGTGGATTAAATTATGTCTCAACCATTCCTGGTGCAGTCATAAAAGGAGACGCTAATCCATAAAAATGAAAAACAGGAAAAAGGAGGAGAGGAGAAATATGGAGATGGGAGCGGCCCCAGATGATGTGACCTTCTGAGCACCCCGACAGAGAAGGATAGACTCAGACTGTCCCGCCCACAGACGCAGACAAAGAGAGGGAGAGGTAAAGGAGGGGTGACAGAAATAATAGGGCTGTAAATTCAGTCAATATTCACATAAAAGCTTTGGCTGTTATCTTATTCTGCATGAAAATGTCAAACCTTGTAATTTAGATCTGTACAAACTTTGTATTAGTTTGTTTGTATTTCCATCTATTTGTCAGTTCTTCTGGGCGCGTTAAAATGGTGAATACAAATAAAATTGAACTGATAAACTCATGCAAGAATAACAAGCATTTTATGTGTTTGAATATGTTTAAAAATTCAAGCGAAAGCAGTTTTTCCTTTTCATTTAGTTTCACACAGATGGAGAAATGCTGGATTGGATCTTTCTCAGTCAGTTAGCCTGATAATGAGTCTCTGTGGATCAGCCGGTCCTCAGCTCTATAGACTTACTTAGACCACAGAGTTATACTAGTGATACGGGGCTAAAGCTCATGTAAAACATTGTAAACCTTATACAGTGACATGCCAAGCTTCACAATTCAGACCCTCCAGGAATTCGCGATGTTGCGATTTGCAACTTCAACGCAACTTCAGCCAATCCCCGCGAATTCAGGGCGGTGTTGCAATTTTGACCAATCACCGCAACTTTTCCGCAATTTTTACAAATTTTGACCAATCATCGGCGACGTATTGAACGCCGACCAACTTCCTTCTGTGTGGGAGACATAACTGAGATGAGGTGCGCGGTGCGTTTGTGTGTGTGTGTGTGTGTGTGTGCGGCAGAGGCGGTGGTTCACGTGAGTGTGGGTGTGTGCACGTACGGAAGCGCGCGCTCACCTGTCACACAGAGGAGAGAGTCAGGGTTGGGGTGTAGCCGTATTTTTTGTTGAACGCAAACCATTCATTCATCTTTCACGTTAATCTGTTCATCCTGCTGGTTTTCATGAGTTCCATTTCATCCTGCTGCGCTGTCATAGCTGTGTGCGCTCTTTTGGTAATAAATGCACAAAACGCATATCTGGATCTCAGCGTATCTGTCACCACAGCCTCCTCTTTGCGCGTCACAAATCTGCGAGCCATATGACCCAACCTCATATTCTCGGCGGCTAAAAGGTTTGAGTTTGGAAGCCGCAACATTCTGCCTTACTTCCGTGTGACAAAACGAAACTGCGGCCGTGTCCCCAGAGTGCACAGCTCGGAGCGCGGCCCGAAGGGGGCTCAGACTGCAGTCAAGTCGGTGCACACTTGCTCAGCCCCGACTGCAGTCCGCGGACCGCTTAACGACTGCGGTCTTCGGACCGCGTGTTAACTGCGCATGGGACAAAAAAGAAGTGGGACAGCAGTCGTCGCACCGGTGTTCTGGCGAAATGTGTGACGCACATGCCCTTCGGACCACGCTCCGAGCCGCGCGCTCTGGGAATTGAGACACGGCTTCTAATGGCAAAGAAACATGTCTGCGGCGCCATTTGCCCACAAAAATAACAGCAAAAGACCGCGCGAAACAGTTCCCCTCCTAGTAGTAATTTATTTTCGATGTTGGTAAGGTTGTTTTAGGACCATATCTGTGATCTCTGTGTCTTTGTATTATTCTTTGTCAGTAATAACTCAGTATTCAAAATATTATTCAATTTTAATTACAAAAAGCGAAAATCGCAACTATTTATCGCAACTTTCACTTCCTCTCGCAACAAAATCGCAACAGAAACCTTAATAGCACCGCAACTTTCATCGCAACTTTTTGGAAAAGCTCCCGCAAATTCAGTCATTTTAGCCCGCAACAATCACAAAAAATGCCCGCGAAATCCTGGGGGGTCTGACAATTTCAGGGTCACAAATTTCTGAGGCATTTAAAAACCCAAGATAAAACTGGTCATAAACTGAAGCTTCCTGGTTATCTGTGACATAAAGCACATTTGAATTGACAAATATGGTGCATAAGGAGCAAAGGTCAGATAATAATGAAAAAGTCAATAGGACAATGTGGACACATACAGTCAGTCCACGGAACAGTCAATTTGTCAGACAGCTAATTTTCAATCATTCCTCTTTTGTTGTATACCATTGATGGTAAAGTGAATCATTGAACCTTATAGTTCACTAAAGTCACAAATAGCTAAGTTACATGTCTTATTGCAATGCTGTATAATGGAGGACACACAAGACAGAACACTATTGCACAACATTTTACCCATCTCTTTGCATTTTGCGTAATTACACTGAGCCACAAACAAAGCAAGGTGGCCTACTCCATTCAGTGTAGTGAAGACTGCAGCGAGCGCTACACTGGAGAAACAAAACAGCCACTTCACAAAAGGCTGTACCAACACAGACGGGAGAGCCAAGGTGGACCTCAACCTGCTGTACATCTCCACCTAAAAGCCACGGGCCACTCCTTTGAGGACAGTGAGGTACAGAACAGAAGAAATGGTTTGAGAGGGGAGCTAAAGAGGCTATTTTTTATCAAGAGAATCCTTCATTGAACAGAAATGGAGACCTTAGACATCATCCGTCTCCCATGTATAACTTTATTCTCAAACATAAATCAAAACAAACAAAGAAATCAATCAGGGATAGACAGATCCAGAGGTGTGAAAGCACTCATTATGGGCCTGAATGATTATGCTGATATGACCCTACGCTCATTACAGCTCAATAGGCCCAGCTAACAAACATAAACTGTAAACAAGTAGGTGTGTTAGTTTCATTGTAGTTAGCTCCTCCCTGCAGGCAGATATAAAGCAGCATCCACCAGCGTCTGACCAGAACTGAAGAAGCAGCTTGGATGAGCTGGGAAATGTATTCAACCAAAATAAACTTTTGTCCAGTTGAATTGAATTTCTCCTTTGCCTTCATGTAGTTACTTGACTTTCTGTATTTATTAATTTGTACATAAAAATCTGTAATTTTACTGTAGCACAATTAACAATTTCCCTTATGGATCAGTTAAGTTTAGCTTAGTCTAAGACAGTGTGTAAAGCTTGTTGATTTGGCTATAAAGACACCTGTTATTGCACATTCCCTGTTTATTCCCGATGTATTCATAGCTAGAGGAGTTTGGCTATGTTGCAGTTGTAACTTCTTGTAATGACAAAATTAGATGAAACATGAGCATTAAGTGACAACCCTAAAATGCTTGTATTTTACTGCTGAGACTATAATTTCTCAAGTGGCATTTTGTGCTGACAGGATCAAATACCTGAGAGTAGTAATCTGCCCACTAAAGCACTTTGACACAAACTCAATACTTCAGTGATCCATTTCAATCATAAACATGCTGCATTACAAGCTCTGGTGGCAAAAACAACATTTACAGAGAGAATTTATACAGAAAATACATAACTTGATCTGAATGAGTTATAATACATGCTAGCCTGGGACTCGTTAGAACCATTAACATATATTTAGTGGACCAAATATAATATGGGTCTTAGTCACAGTCAGTTTTTCAAGCCAATTTTTCAAAAGATACTGACACACATTTCCTTCCTGTTCCCACAGTGAAGCATGACACCGGTAGCTTGCATCCTCCTGGACCATTTCCTGAGCAGATACGCATCCATACCTCTCTCTCTCCTCTTTCTAGGTTTCCATCTCTCCCTCTCTTTCTCTCTGCACTGATGTAAAAACAGCAGAGGCAGCGGATAAAGAGGGTGTGGCACAGAACAACACTGACACTGTCCACTGCCATCAATCACCTCTGACCAGATGCTCCACAGTCTCAGGAGGAGGAGACACGGAAGAGGAAAACTAATAGCAAATACTTCATCAATAAGAAGTGTTTACAGTCCAGATCCCATGAGACTCCCTGTATGCGAACTACTGCCTGTACTACAAATGGCATATATGTGTTTTGAAATTGCATCTCCCTTTGAATGTCCCAGTGTATTAATCCTTAAACTGTTAAATAAGTTTGATACAGGCTACATGTATCCTATATTAGACCTACATCGTGGATTCTCCCTTTATCTTCAGATTTACAGTAGCTGAAAAGATGGTGCATGTGATCTGGATTTGATCAATGACTTCAAATCCTTCTATAAACCTGAGCCTCAAAACCCCTTTTTTCTACACAATAGTATGTAGGTTGGATTTATCACAAAATATTCACTTTCTAGATATAAAACACAAAAAGGCCAAACATTACTATACAAGACTTTTCTGAGCTATAGTAGGACTACTGAATGCTAGTATGTGAAAGAACTTTGCACTATATTAACCATGTTTACACCCCGTTTTTACTACTGACAGTTGGACATAAAACTAACGTTGCACATTATCTGTAAATATGTACAAAGCACCTAGCCTATATTTTTCATAGTGTATACGGTAAAGATTGTTTCTATTTGATTATACTTTTTTACATGCTTCTCTTCATCTTATTTATCTATATTTTTTTTTTTGCATGCTCTTGGCATCCAAAGTGGGCAGCAAAGTAAGAATTTCATTATACAGGGAAACGTGTTTGAAAAGCTTTGAATCTTGAAGAAAACAAAGACATGACAAAATATAAGCAAGACAAGATTCCCTCCTTCAGAATTGAGACAAGGCAATTAAATGCATGAAAGAGCCAACAACTGTATGCGGATAGGAATAATCAATAATACATTGATTCTCTATAGTCTGATTAGATTCATTAGGTAAAGTATACATTGAATCTCGATGGTTAAAATTGCTTAAAACTAAAAGACAGAAAACAGGACAGCAGCCCATCTGAGGGTTAGAAACACAAAAACTCAAATTTGTGTATCACAAAATTTTATTTCTGATATACAGTAAACACTAAATTATATAATATATGAAAGCAGAAAATGCACAAGAGGGCAATACATTATTATGTCCTTTAAAAGAAGTGAGCTAATAAAAATAATAAACAACAACAATAATAATAATAATAGGAAAACATATTTTTGGAAATAAGAATAAGTGGATTGCATCTTTATATAAAAAATATATATATTAAAACAAAATCCAGAGAGAAGACACACGACATCTGCCCGTTTTTGTTATGACTCGCAATTACAGACTAACGCTGCCAATTAGCCTCATTTCCACTGTCCAAATCAGATGCGTGACTCCTATTTTAGTCTACATATGCGCACCAAACCAGTTAACCAAACTGACGTGGTTTTGTCTGGCGTTTTAATATTTTTACGGTCATTTTGTGAGATTTCGCTTTGCCGTCTGAGGGAGACTAGCATTAGCCCGATCGATGCTAACCTCACCACTCCCTGTGCTCCATCAAGGTTTATTTACGCTAAACAAACAAGTCCGAGCTTCATAACAAACGTGTCAATATCAGACGGCTTTCTTTACATGGATATCTCAGAAAATGTGGTAAAATAACAGCTTTAAGAGACTAAATTCAGCGCTCTTACCGAGAGCTGCCGCCTGCGTCCAGCTCCGCCGCTTTGATCCAAAATGTCTGAAGATTTCCCACAATCCACCGCGGGTCAGTCCAAAATGATGACGTGATGTTTTGTTTTTGTCTCGATTTTTTCCAGTTTCTATCGTAAATCATCAAAAAAAAAAAAAAATATATATATATATTATTAATAATAATAATAATAATAATAATAATAAAAACACGAGACCATTTATTTAACATCGCCAATATTTTTTCCCCCAATTTAATTCATAATGTAATTAAAATGAAGTTGCTTTCAGAATGTCCGTTGTCCTGAGCAATACACATTTCTCACTCAGTGACTTGATGTGTAATTGTATGTGTGATATTATTACTTAAAATTAACTTGAATCGAGAGGATCATCTGCTGGCCAGCCAATGTATTACAACTTCACTTGTTTTTATGTTTTTATGTCAAACCGCATATAATTTAATTTAAAAATATATAATATACTACAATCGTTATATAACTTTTTCTAATGTCTCTGAAACAAAAAAAAAATCTTACTAAAAATAGAAAAAATAAAAATTCAAGATGTATTTACGTCATCCGCATGCGACGCGGCGTGCAGCGCTGTGAAGGACGTAGATGAGGAAAGTTGGGATGAATTAAGCCAAAATTTAGGTAATCATAATAAATGTTTCGATTAATAATGATTTTTTATTAAGGTAAATTGTATATGTGCGAAATGCAGACTAGACCTTGTATGTTTAGCTTGTTTATTACCCAATAATCAGCTTGTTGCTAGTTGCTCATGGGTTGTTGACATTACAGACTGTATATTTGACATAGACTTATCATTTTATTATTTAAAATGTGTACAATGACTGTATTTCTGACATTTAAGGATTATGCGATGGCGGTGTCGTGTCTGACTCGAGCTCTTCGGTCCTTGACAGTGTCCCAGTCTCCTCTGCTCTCCTCGCAGGTACAGAACTGTTGTTATGGAAATGCAAAAACTGCCAATGTCCATTATTATTTTGTCATTAACATTACAGATTCTGGCACAGGCTAAAGCTGGAGGTCAGTTATTAAACCTGGAACAGTGCAGGAGCTTTCAGACCACAGCTGCACTGGAACAGAACAGGAGGTACTGGAAACAGATGGACAAGTACACAACCAGACCTATTGGGATGAGGAAAACTGGAGGCAGAGACCACACAGGTGAAGAATACAATAATGAATAATAATAATATAATATAGCTGAGCTGGTGTCTGTACTTTTGTAATATTATGTATTTGTTATGCATCCAAAATCCACAACTGTTAAACATCATCATGTGTTGTGTAGTAACAAAATAAATTCCAGGTTATAACTAAAATAGCGTCTACACAAAGACAGGATTTATTTATTCTGTTTAATTTATTCTGTGCACAGATTTTTAATGGTAAATATCTCCCTTTTCCATCTGCTATCAAATACAGTATTGAAAAATATTACAATATATTGTTCAGTGTTAGATGAGTATTTGTGTTATACAATTATGTTCTGAATAATATCAGGAAAGATACGGACACATGGCATCGGCGGTGGGCACAAACGGAGATACCGGTGGGTGGACTTCCAGCGACTGCGATATGAACCAAACAAAGAAGATAAAGCGTTTGAAGAAAAGGTTGTCCAAGTGAGATACGACCCCTGCAGGTGAGTGTGTTTGAAACTGTGGGATGGTTTTACCTGATCTATTTGGGCTCTTGTTCTGCCTTCTGGTATAGTCCCTGTTAAGACCAGACTTTGTCCTGTGTTTATTCTGATTTAGAACTAGTCAGTCAGAACTGACAAAGCCTCTCGGATGAGCGGCGAAACGTTTTCGACCAAACAAATTTTGTCCAGTTGACAAATTGAATTTCTCCTTTTATCAACTAGTCAGTTTATTTATATGATTTAGGACTTTATATTTTCTATGGTACTGTTGCTTCTTGGATCTATACACAATGGGCTGGCTGCATATATCAATGCTTATTGCTGTGCTGTTCTCTCTTAACAGATCAGCAGATATCGCCCTTGTGGCTGGAGGTAATAGAAAAAGATGGATCATTGCTACAGAGAACATGCAGGTTGGGAACATCATCAAGACCTCTGGAGTCATTGGACGCATGGCAGGTAAAATAGAAACTTGCTTAAAACGTTAGTAGTATCAGCTGTGTGACTTGTAGTGTTCATATTGTGATTCATATTATTTTTTACAGTTTCTGCAAATGAAGGAGATGCTTACCCTGTGGGAGCTCTTCCTGTGGGGTCTCTGATCCACAACCTCGAGATAAAACCAGGCAGAGGAGCGCAGTATATCCGTGCAGCAGGTACATTTTGAATTAGTTTTATTTGTTATAAAGAGCCAGTGTATCTCCCCTTATACCAAATGTCCAAGCATAAGATCCTAGGCATTTTCACACAGGATAAATAATCAATAAAGAATCTGAATCTTGGGTACATTAAGATTATGTAAAATTTGTGGGACAAATGTTTTTAATGGGGATGTTTTAATGTAGTTTCATTTGTATTCACTGTCATTGTATTATCATTCCCTACAAATTTATTTATGTTGCCTTTGTTTTAGGCACAAGTGGAGTACTACTCCGCAAAGTCAATGGAACAGCAATTGTTCAACTTCCCTCAAAGCAACAAGTTCAGGTGAGCCACTCTTGGATAACTTAAAGGTCC